>JAVYIG010000231.1:0-737907 GCA_035222895.1 Strongylocentrotus droebachiensis | reverse complement strand
AAAGTCTCCCCCCCCCCCCCCCCCACTCCCCCCACACACCTCCCCAGCTCTGACCTTTGTTCTACATTTATTCGGCCCAAGGATTCGGTCGAATCGCATGCGCGTGCGCATTGTCTTTTTTTCATTACGATAATATGCTAATAAGTGGAAATGAGCTCATGAATATTCCAAATTTTAATTTACATGTTTTACGCGCTGCGCGCAGTCCAAAATCCCCATTTCGCTGGTGCACTAAAAATGTGTCGTCTTCATAGGCTCATACACGATAAGTGGAAGCAGCGCGCACTTTTTGACCCTCCAAAATCTCCCCATGGCTAGACGGATGCAGAAGCGGAGTTGCACCCCCCTGCTTACACAGCTGTGCACTGACCTCTACCGGTGGTACATGGTAGAGGCGCTGTACGTGAGCGTGAGCGAGCGAGCGCGGGGGCGCGCGTGAGCTGAGCTGAGCTAGCTGAGGTCAACGACGATGGCTGAGGTACTAGGTCGGTACGTACAACGAACGCTCGTTATATATGGCGCGCGCTACACACCTTTACGAACTTTCCTGACGCACTTCGCTTTCTCGTACGATTCTTTTCGCCACGAGTTTGGTCACGAAAATTCATCAAAATGCCTGCTTCGGAGAATCCTGTAGTTAAATTTATTGGTCCCAAATATCTTGACATGGCTAGGTCATGGTAAGTGAAAATTTTCATACATTTTTTGCAGTGACAAACTCTATAATTGTCGGCCTAGGGTCTAACAGTTAGGCTTAACAAGTTAGAGGTCTAAGTTAGACTCTAGAGCAGGCCTTCTCAACTGGCGGCGCGTGCGCCACTTGTGGCGCTTGCGGTCAGTCGGAGTGGCGCGCGGCTGTTCCAAAAAATTAATAAAAAATAAATAAAAATTAAAAATGGCTTAAATTTAGAATACCCCACCAAAACGTAGTATGTCCGTTGGTCGCCAACGCACCAACGTACCAATTTAGTGTAGTCCCTTCCTTTCGTATTCGTGACCAGTTTCTGAATTTGCAAACGCATCAACTCGAGAATGGAAATATGGTTATTTCATTTGTTATGTTTTAACTCCTTCCTATACCTCTTACACATCAAAGTATTTTATTTATAGTTTGTTAAAGATGTTCTCACCGTAGTTGTAATGTTACTTTTACCCTTTATATTGCTTGAAAATCGTCAAAAAGCAATGTACCAACTGTCGGAAAGTAAAAGTAACAATAAAAAATCGGGAACTTGTGGTGTCCTTTAAGTGGCAAACAAAGAAAGGAAATAAGGCGCGTTGGCACGTTGGCCCGTCCCTCATTGCCAAACGAAAATAATATAGGAAATAATTAAGGAGCGTTGGCACGTTGGTCCATCCGTCATCTGGTCATTGACCGAATAATGAATACAACATTCACATTTGTCTTTCTAGGCACGATGGAGATTTTAAATTTTATTTCTTTAAAAGTACTCGGGGGAGCTGTTTCAAATTAGATCTACTGCGATATGAAATTAATGATTGAAATGTCACACTTATATGTTTCAGTGTTAGTACGTACGTTGGCATGATGGCGATTTATGATCCATTGTCAGCACGTTGGCACGCCGCTGGTGATTGAACTTTCATTAATTATTAGAAAAAAAGGAGGATTTGTTGTACCATTCTCGACTCTTATTTCTTGTCTGAATTCAGTTTCCCCCCCCCCCCCCGGCTCTCGCGCGAAGCGCGCAAGCTTTGACCTTTCATTAACTTATTAGAGAAAGAAGACGATTCGTTTTACCATTCTCGACTCTTAATCCTTGTCTGAATTCAGGTTCCCCCCTTCCCGCGTGTGAAGCGTGAAAGCTTTGGTGTTTCATTAATCGGTTTCCCCCCCCCCCGCAAAGCGCGGTAGGTTTTAGCTAATTCCATTAATTATTAGAGAAAGAAGACGATTTGTTGTTACAGACTCTTATTTATGTCTTAATTCAGTTTCATTCCCCCCCCCCCCCCTCCCCTCCTGCGCCTCGTTGGACATCGTAGGATCGTTGGCAGGCAAAACAATCTCGGCAAAGTTTTGTTCAACATGGTGAGAGCCAACGACCAACGATGTGCTACGCACAGGGGTTGGTGAAGTCACACAATGCGGACATCGTTGTATCGTTGGCAGACAACCCAATCCCGGCAAAGTCATCAAAGGAGAGATGGGGAATGAAATACAGAACAATAGAAAGAGTCTATAGTCCGAAGGGAGATAGTGAGAAAGAGAATTATTATCATTATTATTATTAATATTATCATTATTGATAATATTAAAAAGAAGAATAAGAGAAGTGAAAAAAAAGGTTGGGAGAATTTACTGTTAATCACTGTTAGAGAGTGTTCAACAGTGACGCCTCCAAAGAAAACCATAGATATCTTTGTGGTTTAATTGAGAAGAAGTAGAAGAAGAAGTGGTCTTGGGTAAAACAAATTGAAAACAAGAAAAGGGGAATAGAGGAATAATATACTATAACCATAATATATCAATAGAAATCCATCTACCACAAAAATCTGTAAATTTTGATGTGCACCGGCCCCCTCCTAATTCTTTTTTTCCTCTTTTTTCTCCCTCTCTCTTTTTTCCATTTTACCAATATTTTTTTCTCCATATTTGTATTATTATGTATCCATTGAGGGTAGTCACTATCAAGCTTTGCTTACTTTGTCAACCCTCCTGTTTGATGTTTTCGATTAGTTACAGCCAACCTTACTTTGTTTAATCTGTTGTAGTGCTGTAGCCCGGAAGGCTTACCGGGTTCCAACCCGCCGGGTTGAGCATTTCGGGCCGGACCAGTTCCGGGCCGAACTGTAGCCAGAATTGGATCAACTCGGTAACAAAACCCGGCAGTAAAAAAGAGATTTTAAATAGCTCATTGTTCGTTATCTACTTATCTTTCATCACGATAAAACCGTCAAAAGTAACTGTAAACAAACACAGCATGACGGCTCGATCTTTTACATCTGTTGACCTGTCTTTGCAATAGACACTGCACACATAGATTTTGTGTTGTGTGTTCAAGTGTGTATATGTATCTCCCTGGCCCTGCCTGCAAGTGATGTGACTGATCAGCTTACTGTGCTGACCAATTAGAAAGTTTCCCCCGAGTGGGCGGAGAGTGAAACCAGCATAAATTAAAGTTCAGTGACTGCTGGCACTGTAGAACAGAGTATTCATAAATTATGAAGTTTGTTGACCTAGCTGATAGACGATATAGTGAGTGGAAAATTGACATAATGTGTATGAGAGTGTGTATGTGAAAATTTGTTATGCTTGAGGTGGAGGCTGAGCTGAAATGAAGTCGGCAGAGAGTTAAATAAAAGAGTAATTCCATCACCAAAATACTTCCTGACAAGCGGATTTAATTAGCAAACAATACATGTACCTAATACATGTAGCTAATTTGTTCTCTGAAGAAAAATTATTGGGGTCTATCCTCTTCTCTTCTTCCCCTGTCTCTCTCTGCCTTAATTCGTAACCAAAATTGAACAACAAGTTTTAGCCCATATTAGAAGAAAAAAAGAAGAACAAAAATGATAAGGGTGTGAAATTTTGATAGTCTTATAGAGATGAGAAGGAAAGAGAAGTTATTTTCATCATCATTCTTCCTTCCATCTCTACCTTTTTTCAATTCTATTTATTCATCTTCCGAATGTGTTTTAACCCCCCCCCCCCCCCCCTCAAGTCAATTTGATCTTCTTTCTTAAAAAAAATGTGGGGTACAGAATTATTTAGGTAATGTAGTTTTTCTCATGTTTTCTTTTCTTTCTTAAGTTTCTTACATTGTGTCTCTCGATTCCCCAAAAAATTCATTCACATCTGATATATCTCTTTCACATTCATGTCGCAGAAATTTATAATCCAAAAACATTCCCTATCAAAGATTAATGCATGCCAGACAGCTTGGGCCAAGCTGGGTGTAAAATTACACCGCGGTTTCTTTGAACAGGGTTCAAAGGTTCAAAAGTTCAACATGCAGCCTTTGTCCAGCTATTGCGCACATTCCCAAAAATATGCAAATATCGGGTAAGCTATAGCATGTGCTTTACATGTGATCATTGTTTTTAATTGGCAGACAAACAGACCAATCATAGTAGAGCATGTTGTATGGGCACTCTGACAGGGAAATGAGCTATTTTTAGGATGCCTACATACATGTAGCTAGCCTTATGCTTCATCTTTTTAGGGAGTGGATTATTAAAGGGTGATAATTTATGCTGACCTGGGACTTATATGTCTGGACTCGCAGACAGCATGATAAACAAAATGAAGCGATGTGCCCTCTATTCAGGACAAGGTCGGTAGGTCACACAAGATGTGTTTGTAGTAGATTTCAAATAGAATCTAGTCAATATTATTTCAGTCAAATTCTCACCGGGTTACCGGACCTTTCCGGGTCCCGTTAAGAAATTTGGAAAATTGCCGGATCGGGCCGGGTCCGGGTTTTGGGTTCCGAGCTACAGCACTAATCTGTTGTCATGTATAAATGTTCATTGATTTGTTTGTTATACATTTGTAAAACTGAAAAACAAAATCAAGCAATAAAAAATAAACGTGATTGATGTTTCTGATTAGTTAAAGCCAACCTTACTTTGTTTTACATATAATCTTTTGTCATGTATAAAATGTTTGGTTTGTTATATATTTGTATAACTGCGAAAGAAGAGGAAAATCAAACAGAAATGGGACCCGGTGTCCTAGGGTTAGGGTTAGGGTGAGAGTTAGGGTAACGCAAACTCCGGTGTGCTAGGGTGACGCGGGACCCGGTGTCCTAGGGTTAGGGTTAGGGTAACGCCAACCCCGGTGTCCTAGGGTGACGCGGGACCCGGTGTCCTAGGGTTAGGGTTAGGGTGAGAGTTAGGTAACGCAAACTCCGGTGTCCTAGGGTGACGCGGGACCCGGTGTCCCAGGGTTAGGGTGAAAGTTAGGGTAGCGCAAACTCCGGTGTCCTAGGGTGACGCAGGACCCGGTGTCCTAGGGTGACGCGGGACCCGGTGTCCTAGGGTTAGGGTTAGGGTGAGAGTTAGGGTAACGCAAACTCCGGTGTCCTAGGGTGACGCGGGACCCGGTGTCCTAGGGTGATGCGGGACCCGGTGTCCTAGGGTGACGCGGGACCTGGTGTCCTAGGGTTAGGGTGAGAGTTAGGGTAACGCAAACTCCGGTGCCTAGGGTGACGCGGGACCCGGTGTCCTGGGGTTAGGGTTAGGGTGAGAGTTAGGGTAACGCAAACTCCGGTGTCCTAGGGTGACGCGGGACCCGGTGTCCTAGGGTTAGGGTTAGGATGAGAGTTAGGGTAATGCAAACTCCGGTGTCCTAGGGTGACGCGGGACCCGGTGTCCTAGGGTTAGGGTTAGGGTGAGAGTTAGGGTAACGCAAACTCCGGTGTCCTAGGGTGGCGCGGGTCCCGGTGTCCTAGGGTGATGCGGGACCCGGTGTCCTAGGGTTAGGGTTAGGGTGAGAGTTAGGGTAACGCAAACTCCGGTGTCCTAGGGTGACGTGGGACCCGGTGTCCCAGGGTTAGGGTTAGGGTGAGAGTTAGGGTAACGCAAACTTTGGTGTCCTAGGGTGATGCGGGACCCGGTGTCCTAGGGTGGTGCGGGACCCGGTGTCCTAGGGTTAGGGTGAGAGTTAGGGTAACGCAAACTACGGTGTCCTAGGGTGACGCGGGACCCGGTGTCCTAGGGTTAGGGTTAGGGTGAGAGTTACGGTAACGCAAACTCCGGTGTCCTAGGGTGAGGCGGGACCCGGTGTCCTAGGGTTAGGGTTAGGGTGAGAGTTAGGGTAGCGCAAACTCCGGTGCCCTAGGGTAACGCGGGACCCGGTGTCTTAGGGTGACGCAGGACCCGGTCACGCAGGACCCGGTGTCCTAGGGTTAGGGTGAGAGTTAGGGTAGGGTTAGTTAGGGTTAGGGTGAGAGTTAGGGTAACGCAAACTACGGTGTCCTAGGGTGACGCGGGACCCGGTGTCCTAGGGTTAGGGTTAGGGTGAGAGTTGTGGTATAGCCAACCCCGGTGTCCTAGGGTGACGCGGGACCCAGGGTCCTAGGTTTAGGGTTAGGGTGAGAGTTAGGGTAACGCAAACTCCGGTGCCTAGGGTGATGGGGACCCGGTGTCCTTGGGTGTTTAAAACAAAGAATAACTTGTGGAAAGATAGAAATGGAAGATTAAAAAAAATAATAATAATACGGAAAGAAAATATAAAAGGAGGAATTAAAAAATACCATAAGGAAAGAGAGGTGCTAATAAGCAAAATGGAAATGGAAAAGAAAGAGAAATAAAGAATAACATAAGGAAATTAGAAAAAGAAGCTTTGACCTTTCAGAAATTATTAGAAAAAAAAGACGATTCGTTGTACCATTCTCGACTCGTAATCCTTGTCTGAAACCATTTACCTCCCCCCCTACCCCCCTCCCCTCTTGCGCGAAGCGCGGAAGCTTTGACGTTTCATTAAATTCGTTTTCCCCTCTCGCGCGAAGCGCGCAAGCTTTGAACTGTCATTAAATTATTAGAGAAAGAAGACGATTTGTTGTACCATTCTCGACCCTTTTTCCCTGTCTGAATTTTACTTTGAAAAGTGCCCCTATTAATTTCTTAAGTGCCCCTTCCCCTTTTAACCTCTGATAAGTGCCCCCTTTTTTTTTTACACGTACCCCTTTTCCTTCGACAAGTTCCCATTTTATTTTGCAATAAGTGTTCATTTTCCATTCTCGTAAGTGCCCTTTATAATATCTCTAAGAAGTGCCCCTTTTCACCTCTGATAATTGCCCTATTCAAATCTGATAAGCGCACCCTATATCTTTACATGTGCGCCCTTTCCTTTCTAATAAGTGCCCCCATTTAAAAAAGAGCCCCTTCCCTTTCTCATAAATGCCCGTTTTCATCTATGAAAACAGTCTCCTTTTCATCCTCATAGCCTCTTTCCGAGACGGTCGTGATCTAATTATATGGGGGGCCATAATGCCCCCGGCCGTACTAAGACCTCAAATATAGCCCGGCCTTTTTAGGGTTAAGACCTTTCTACTCACATACACGGTTACCCCTAGAGTCAGTACAAACAATAACATTTTAACTGACTGCCTACCGGTAATAATAAAGACAGTGAAAAATAAAATAATAAGGCTTAATAATAATTAACAGGGGGCATAAAGTTTAATAAGAAATGTGAAATTGTTTTGTCATTCAGTTTTTTAGGAAGAAATTACAAGTTCATAACATAATAAAGAGAAGTATCCGACAAAAAATGCTGTAAATGTATGTAATAAGCCTGGCGGGCTCGATCTGATCATCTTCAACGGCGCATGTCGGAAGTATAGAGCGTTAGGTAAATTCTATTTCGTGGTCTTTATAAGGGAGTAAAGGTTATTGATCAATATAATATTGCTAGTGCACAAGGACACATGGATAAAGCATTCTAAGTTGGTATCGCTATTAAAAAGAGGTACGAGATGTGTATTGAGAGAAAATACAGGAAGTGTGCTTAACTTTTCAATACCGCGGTCATGGCTGATTATATAATTATTTTCTAGCGCTAACATAAACTAATAAAATTAAATTGATTAGAAATTTATAACAATCAGAAAATAAACTGTTCTTTTTATTATCAAGGAATCAACCTTACAATTGGTATTCATTTTTTGTTTAATTGCTAGACTATATAGGCGCGTTGGCACGTTGGCGATATAAATTCAAGTCTCTCAACTTATGTTGGCTCGTTGGCACATTGGCACGTTGGCGATTTAAATTCAAGTCTCTCAATTTATGTTGGCTCGTTGGCACGTTGGCGATATAAATTCAAGTCTCTCAACTTATGTTGGCACGTTGGCGATACAAATTCAAGTCTCTCAACTTATGTTGGCTCATTGGCACGTTGGCGATATAACTTCAAGTGTCTCAACTCATGATGACTCGTGGTACGTTGGCGGCGTGGCACGATTGCGTTTTCCATTCAAGACTATATCTCTGCACCTAATAACAAGTTGAAGCGTTGGGTTGGTGGACCAACAAAAAACCTTAAATCCGCATGGTGGGGTATTCTAAAGTTGTTCCTTAAAAATTAAAAATCAAAGAAAGAAAAAATTAAAAAACTATATTTTAAAATTTAAAAACTCAGCAAAATCAAAAAGTCGCAGTTGAAGTTGAGCCCAAAATGTAAGCAAGCCATTTTGGTTGTTTGATTTTCACTGGATTTTGACATTTTCCGTGTTTATTGCACAAAAATAACTAACAAAAGTTACATATAAATTTACTTCCAGTGTAGATTTTACCAAGGAATTGTACTAATTATTTCACATCAATATGAAATTATGATTGATGTTTTATGGAATAAAAAGGTGTCAAAAATTCCACATCTGGGCCCTAAAAAAGCCCTAAAATCGACTAGCTTTGCCCCCTGGACCCCACCCGGTATCGGCTCGGTCGCTATGCTCCCTCGCAACACAGTCACCAACCATATAGGTTGGCACTTCAACTTCAATAAAAAAACTAGACATTTAATTCGTCATGGGGACGAATTAGGTGGTCTGTCTTCAAGTCTTATGATAGATTATAATATTTACTATATTGAGAAAGGGAGAAGACATGTAAACAATGATGATCATCATGATGATGATGATGATGATGATCTTGATAGTAATGGTGATGACGATGATGATCATGATGATGTTGATGATTATCATGATGATGTTGATGATTATCATCAACAGACCACGATGACATCAGACTGAAAAAAATGAGAGAACTTTTAGATAGTATATAGTCTCAGCTACAACATACTCAAAAATCAACAAAAATCAAGCCGAAATAACGGCGATATTGCTCGCAAAAGACAAGAATGTAGAATCCAGATTTGAGAAAAAGTCATCTCCCATAAGGATTACACGCAAAAAGTAATGGATCTAGTGATAATAGGGTAATAATAAAGTAAATATGGTTGTTTATTACATTATTTGCGATTGTACGTGTTTTAATATTCAAAGGAGATGGTAGAGTGAATGGTCAAAAAGAAAAAAAAGTGAAGAAAAAAAATTGTTGGAGACGCCCGGACTCGAACCAGGGACCTCGAGGTCGGAAGTCAAGTGCGTTACCGATATACCAAAACATTTCCAATAGAGATTACACGTAAACTGAAAATGGAATGCACAAATCCCACTTTGTAATTGAAATATGAGCATGATCCCGGCATCTGATCGAAAAATAAAGGGCACACTTGTGATAGCTTATTGTCTCAGCTACAACATACTCAAAGTTCAGCGTAAACAAAGCTAAAACGACGGAGATATTGCTCGCAAAAGACAGGATGTAGAATCCAGTTTTGAGAAAAAGTCATGTCCCATAGAGAATACACGCAAAATGTGAAAAATTGACATGCCTCCTTTAATCGCAAAAATACGCCATGATGCCTTGTCAAAATGAAATATCGTGGTGACTGCATTTGTAGAGAATTGTCTCAGTTAGATCATATCAAAATTTGAAAGAAAATTGATCAATATTTACAGAGATACAGTCTATTTTCCAGAAATCTGCTGACGTCATAATATGCAATTTGAAATTTTGAGTTGGGAGGCCATTATGATGACGTCATGAGTTAATTGAGGGTCAAATGAGACATGAAATCATATTTCAAATTCATACTCTATCAAAATATGGAAAAAAAATTGGGTTCAACTTCCATCCTAAAGCGCTACAATGGATTTTGTATAGGCATGTTTTTTGCCCATGTATGCTATGTATTACAAGAGCTCGCACTCACGGAAATTATCTTAACCCTATTTAGCCCGGGCTATTTTGAAACTGCATAGCCCGGGGGGGGGCTTCTCAGGCCCCCCCCTATGATCTCGGCCGTGAAACGCCCGATCGCCGCGAAAATTTGCATACATGTCAAGTGAAATGTATAGAATACTATGGTAATTTCAGTTTTTTTGAAAAATTCACTCATTTGCATATTTATGGTAATTTATGCAAATAAGGTTATTAAATTCACATTTTTGCCCATAAATCAGACATTATTCATATTTAAGCATTCTTTCTCACTACATATATTTGTTAGACCATTTGGAATAATAATACAACACAAACATTTGAAAAACCAGGGTTATTCCTTATGTTATCTATTGTTTTGATAATTTCTTATGTATTTCTTTGTTTTTTTTACTCATGTATTTTATTGTTTTTGTTGTTTTATTTCATTTCCAACTATAATTCAACTATTTTGACCCCAAAATAAACACCTAAAATCTAAACAAGACCAAATAACCAATATTTTATCTCTTTATTTGAAAAATGAGATTTCCATATGTTTTGTACACAAATCACAAAAATGAGCGATTTTCGGGGTGACACAGTCAGACCGCAGCGTGCGCGATAATGAGGCTGTGCGGCAATTTTTATTCAGATTCCCGTTCGGTGAAAAGCTCGCTTACAACGCTCTCGTAAAACACGAGACCAACCACGGGATTTTGGTAGCATCATTTTGTCGCCCTCGTATGGCTTACAGTGCAATTCATCATGGCGGAATCGTGGGGTAAGTCAATCTCTGAAATTTTCGCTGTTCTTTGACACCAAATTTGCCCAAATTAGTTGGATTTTGCGCTTACTTTTATCGCAAACAAAAAGAGCGTTTTTTAGTCCTCGGAAATTAACTACTCATTACATAGTGTCGTATTTTGCTTGTTCCTGACTGGTATTGATAATATTATTTCGTTTTTTTGCATCCTACGTCGTCTTTGATAACCAGTCCATCGTTTGATGTTGAAAACACGTAGATGCAAGTAATGTTTGAATAAGAAATATGCCCAAATTATTGGACTATATTTTGGAAATCTACCGGAAGTAGACGGAAAATGATTCGAAACCGCGGGGAATTGCTATGGCTACGGCCTTTTAGTCAGGAATGGCGGGGTTTCTTGTGTGTCGCTGTGCCATTGTGTGGCGCATACAGCAGGAATTTATGTAGTCCCATGTGTATATATTTTTGTCAGCTTTTTAGTTTTTGTTGTCGCAAATCGACAGCAATGTAAATAAATCGACTGCTCATTAGTCATTGCTATTCATTATAAATCTAGATCAAATGATATGTTTTAAATGTACGGTATATTTACAAGGGTTTAAACATGTTTAGACAAGTAATGAAGGGGTTTGATAACTGATCAAATTGTTTTGTACTGGAATCCTGAGCTGAGCGAGTGAGCTGAGCTGAGCTGAGCTGGATATTAAAATGACAAATTACTTAAAGGATAATTAATTATATTAATTTGGGATTCTCAAACTTTGGTTCTGCCTTCTGCTCAACTCAAACCTTACAGCCAGCCACAGAAATAAGCAGCATTTCCTTGTGCGAGTTGTAGACCTATGATTATGAACAGAGCAGAATTAAAACAAAAAGCCAAAGGTAAACACTTACATTTTAGAACTTGTGCACATCTTGAAAAATGAAGGGAAAACTTCATGAATCTGACACCTGTAATTTGTTTTCATTTAAAAAAATTAATTTGAAAGCAAGCCAGTTTTGTCTACCATAAATGGCTAGCTACTTTGATAAGATCTTTTCAAATCCCCATACATTGAACTAAGACATTTTATTCTTCTTATCATTTGTTGTTGTTTTTCTGACAGACGCACTCAACCATCGAAGCTTGCGGGACATTGACAGACATCACACATCAGTCTCCATTGCATTCCTGGATCAACATTTGCTGGACTCCATGCCTTTGTTCGTTTTAATGGTTATTTATTTGAAGACTCAACCGCAGTTTTGCTTCACGTTGGAACAAACAATCTTGAACGGGGAGTTTGGGAGAAGGACGAGAAGGATTTTGTTCAGCTTATTCCTTTCAATAAAACAAAAATCTCTGATACTTCCAAAGTTCCAAGGTGGGATTCCGGAGCTTCACACGAACAAAGCATTTATTATATTAATAGAAAACTGACTGAACTGTCACCTTTATACAATTTAACAATACTTAACTCTAATAATACTTTTATTCTCAGCGACACATTTTATGCGTGTGATGGTCTCAACAGAAATGTCAAAGTCAGTTTATAAATAAAATATAAATATTAGAAAATGCAAATTTTATTCGTAGTCCTATCGCATTTATTATTTGTAGTAGTGTTAAATAATACATTTTTTTGTCCATTTACTAGGCTATTCAGAAGAAACCAGACCTGGTTTTCTTTTGGGTTAGTTGGCATGAATTTTGATTAAGAAATGTGAATTACACAGACCTGTTAAATAATAGCCCCCCCCCCCCCACAAAAGAAAAAATCTTTTTAAAAGATATATTTTGCAGATTTGTATTTCATCCAGAAATAGTACCTACACAGGGTAAACATAATATAAATAGTCAAGCATTGACATATTTTGATATGTTGGTGATGATGATTGTGATGGTGGTGATGGCGACGGTGGAGATGATGACTATGGTGATGATAATGATGACGGTGATTATGATGATGGCAGTGGTGATGATGTCGGTGGTGATGGCGATCATGATGGCTATGGTGATGATGATAATGATGACAGTGATCATAATGATGATGATTATCTTGATGGCAATGCTGATGGTGGTGATGATGAGGGTGATTATGATGGCAATGCTGGTCGTTAACGTGATGGTGATGATGGCAATTAATGGCGATGTCGGTGGTGCATGATGATGATCATGATGACGGTGATTATGATGATGATTGTGATGCAATGCTATTGGTGGTGATGATGATGTAGGTGGTGACGGCGATGATGGCTATGGTGATGATGATAATGATTGTGATGGCGATGACGATTGTGATAATGATGTTGAAGATGAAAATTAGAATTCTACAAGCTTTATTTGAGCCCTTCAGCCCACCGCACACTTATATTTCTATCCAAGGGTCATATTCCACACAAACAAACCCCGAAAATAAATTTCCATATATATATATTCCGCGGCTCACTTTAAAACAAAATCAAACAGAAAAGAGAATAAGGGAAAGAATTTTGTAATATTTCATTTCCAGGAATACACATGAACTGGAGTAACGCAATTGACAAAAGAATTATGAAATAAAATATTACCATCATCGAATGTCTGGGAATTACCAAAAGAAATTCCTGTTTAATGCTCTTCTAATTAGCCCATGGTTTACAAATATAAAAACACATTTCAGAACTTTTACAACCATGAAATTAATAGCAGGGATGGGAACAATCATATTTTCAATTTTCAATAACATTGGCCCCCCCCCCCCCCTGAAAGTTTGTATTTACACAAACATACATTTCATAACGAATAATGTGTCTTCTTTGTTAAAATGATATCAAAGCCTGGCCAAAAATAGCCTTTATAGACACTTAAATCCCCTCTTCTGTCCCTAGAGCTGGAATTCTATATTGTACTTGTGTGCGTATCCGTATCCAACTTTGTACTTTCCGTTCACTTCTATAATTATGTAGCGCATGATTATCGTACACAATAATAAGTATGTGGGGCAATACAAAAGCCTCTACGACCGGGGGTTACGCACACGAGAGTAATTCATGAATATCCATAATCTCTGTCTATTTTCCGTGCGTGTTCACGTATAGCGCGCAGACTGGTTGGACCGCGAATCGACGCAGAGCTATATATAACGTGGTATCCCCCGGTTGATCTCGATGCGAAACGCTCGTCGATCGGCCATGTCTTATTTTCCGCCGGAGTCTATTATGCATCAGCTACTACTTTGCTTGTTCCTGACTGGTATTGAGACAGACATTGACAGGAAGTATAATATTATGTTAGGAAAATATCTACATTATGTGGTAAGCCAAAATTCAGCGAGATGCACCCCCGATAAAAATGGTTATTTAACGTGTATATCCGACTCTTCAAATATTTTTTTTTGCAAGTTTTTTTTTGTGTTTTTTTCACATTTTGAAACTTCACTCACTATTTATTGAATAGTACATTATAATGTTTATAGTTCTGGCTCAATATTCATGACGAATTCAATGTCATTAAATGAATCCTGAGCATAGCAGAAAGATGAGAACTGTGCCATGTTTTTGCTTATTACGTATTCATGAGGAGCAAATTCGTGCATACGATATGAATAAATGGAAGCGAATTCGCGCACGCTGCGGTCTGACTGGACATGCGAAGACAAAAGGACACGTGACTTTGTAATGGTAGGTCCGATTTTCGAAAAATTTCTTTCAAAAGTTGCGCAAGACTCGAAAGAAAAAAGTCACAAAATTTCAGTGCAAGATTTTCTTGCGTTAAAAAATTATCGCGAAAAATGTTGAGGGGGGGGCTTCTCAAGCCCCCCCCCCGGGCTAAATAGGGTTAAACGGACGCTCATTCCGTTATTAATGGTCAGAAAAAGGTGAACAAGGTATCAAAATGCTTGAAAAAATGTGCCAAATATGATGACAGGGAAAAATTGGCGATTCTATGTTGGAAAATACCAGTACGCGCGAAAACGCGAAATGTTGGCATTCAATAATCCAGTGTTAAAATGTCAACAGTTTGTAAAGATAAGCATGAAAGAAAAACAAAATAAATATATTTAATAAACAGACACACATCCCGCATAAATCTTTAAAAAAAAAAAGGTTAATTGGCTGGGGGTAAAATCACTATCCGGTATTCATTCCGGTATAAACCCTATTTAGTCCGGGCTATTTTGAAACTGCATAGCCCGGGGGGGGGGCTTCTCAGGCCCCCCCCTATGATCTCGGCCGTGAAACGCCCGATCGCCGCGAAAATTTGCATACATGTCAAGTGAAATGTATAGAATACTATGGTAATTTCAGTTTTTTTGAAAAATTCACTCATTTGCATATTTATGGTAATTTATGCAAATAAGGTTATTAAATTCACATTTTTGCCCATAAATCAGACATTATTCATATTTAAGCATTCTTTCTCACTACATATATTTGTTAGACCATTTGGAATAATAATACAACACAAACATTTGAAAAACCAGGGTTATTCCTTATGTTATCTATTGTTTTGATAATTTCTTATGTATTTCTTTGTTTTTTTTACTCATGTATTTTATTGTTTTTGTTGTTTTATTTCATTTCCAACTATAATTCAACTATTTTGACCCCAAAATAAACACCTAAAATCTAAACAAGACCAAATAACCAATATTTTATCTCTTTATTTGAAAAATGAGATTTCCATATGTTTTGTACACAAATCACAAAAATGAGCGATTTTCGGGCTGACATGCGAAGACAAAAGGACACGTGACTTTGTAATGGTAGGTCCGATTTTCGAAAAATTTCTTTCAAAAGTTGCGCAAGACTCGAAAGAAAAAAGTCACAAAATTTCAGTGCAAGATTTTCTTGCGTTAAAAAATTATCGCGAAAAATGTTGAGGGGGGGGCTTCTCAAGCCCCCCCCCCCGGGCTAAATAGGGTTAAACGGACGCTCATTCCGTTATTAATGGTCAGAAAAAGGTGAACAAGGTATCAAAATGCTTGAAAAAATGTGCCAAATATGATGACAGGGAAAAATTGGCGATTCTATGTTGGAAAATACCAGTACGCGCGAAAACGCGCGCGCATGCACGTGTGCGCGTTTTTTTTGTGCAAAATGCTTAAAATGGCCTAAAACGTATGCAAGATTAATTTGATAGGATTTTGAGCATTTTGAGATTTTGCGCGCGAGCTGACGCGCGGACGTACGCATGCGCGCGCGTTTTTTGACCTGAAATTGACCGGACAGATATTGACCTTAATCATGATAAATATTGAATGAGAAATGCTTTTCCGTTATGAAGATATGATCATGAGTTGAAAGTACAAAAAAAAAACACAAAATGGCGCCTGGATGACGTCATGAAGACTTGATGACCTTGAAAATGTTCCTGCCACGTCTTATGACAATGACCTATGACTGTGCCGAAATTGAACGACTTTGACTGAACTGATCTTGAGTTATCTTCTGAACAAAAAAGGGGGGAGAAATAAATAAAAATAAAGAATAATAATAATAACTAGACATATAATACTTGTTTGGAACAAGTATAGGTGGGCTGGTCAACTAACATTTGAGACAAAATAGAGCAAAAATAAGCGACATACTGCTTACAAATTCTTAAAAGACAATATCATGTAGATTCATAACGTGAACTAAATTCACCTTCTATAGACAAAACACGCAAATTATGAAGTTTTTGACATGAGGCCTTTAATCCAAATTTTCACTATGATGACGTCATCAAAATGAAAAATGGTTATTACTGCGCTTGTAGAGAATTGTCTTAGCTACAACATATCGAAATTTTGAAGAAAATTGATCAATATTTACAGAGATACAATCAATTTTACATAAATATGCTGACGTCATAATATGCAAATTCGTATTTTGAGTTCCAAGGCCATTGTGATGATGTCACGATACACTTAATGGCCAAATGAGACATGGAATCATATTTTCGACTCATACGCTGTCTTAATATGAAAAAAAATTGAGGATCCCGGTGCATTCCAAAGAGCTATAACGGATTTTGTATAGGCATGTTTTTGCCCATATATGCTATGTATTAAAAGACCTCGCGCGCACTGACATTTATCTTGAATTTACGCTCATCTTGTTAATAATGGTCATAAAGAGATAAACATGGAATCAAATTCCTTGAAAAAATATGAGAAATATCATGAAAGAAAAAAAAATGGCGATTCTATGTTGTGTAATGGTGTTACGCGCGAAAACGTGCGCGCATGCTCGTACACGCGATTTTTTATAAAATGCTTAAAATGACCTGAAACGTATGCAAAATAAATTTGAGACGATTTTGAGCATTTAATTTTTTTGCGCGCGCACTGACGCGCGGACGTACGCGCACGCGCGCGTTTTTTGACATGAAATTGACCGGATGGATATTGGCCTTGATCATGATAAATATGAATAAGAAATACCTTTTGGTTTTGAAGATATGATCATGAGATGATTTTCAGAAAATTTCACAAAATGGCGCCTAGATGACGTCATCAGTCAAGGTCAAGGTTGAAAACTTTACTGTGTTTTGTCCATATGCCTATACATATGTGTGCTAAATTTCGAGGCATTTGATTGAGCCATTTTCAAGTTAACTTGTTAACAAAAAAGTGGTTAGAAATAAAATAAATAAATAATAAAAATAATAATAAAGGCAATTTTAACAAAATTATAAGGTGGTCTGTATAGATACAGCCCACCTGATAATAAAAAAAGAAAATTCTGACGAAAACAATAGGTGATCTGTTTTCAACAGACCACCTAATAATTTGGCACTTTTAATAAACTAGTTGAGAAGGCCTGCTCTAGAGGTTTAGACCCTAGGCTATGCCGAAACGAAAGGCCTAGAATCTAGGGCTAGGCCTAACTGCTTTAGGCTCAAAACCACTATATCGGCGCAATTAGAAAGTCAGAATACCAAAAAAATAAACTTTGCTCAAAACATATCATTTTATTATGAAAAGAATGCATACATGGTCAAGTCAATATCCTGCAATTGTTGGCATGTGATGTTTGCTGATTGGCTTATAATATGCAAGTTCTCGTTATGACATGTAAATTCGAGTGTGAAACTTACGTTACCGAACCATACACTTTTTCAAAAGTTGTGGTAAAAGATATTTCTATTGAATGGTAGATCTAAGTGTATGTTACTTTTAAAATATGCAACATTCATAGTGCCCAAATTTAATGCAGGTCATCAATTATGTTCATTCAGTTTTATAACGAAATCACTTTGGAAAATCAAAATTTTCAAAACATCAGTAGGGTCTAGATCTAGACTAGTCTAGGCCTCGATCTAGATCTACAATATTTAGATCTACACCGAAATTAGACCGAAAGCTTCAGTCTCTATATCATCGGTTGTTCCACTGAGACTACGTCTGGCTCCACTAGACCTCCGGATATAGAGACTGAACGATCCCCTATGCCAGCGTATGTTGAAGATATCACGGCTAGATTTTAGCCGCTAGGCCCCTCCCACAAACATGACAAACTTGAGGAGAAAACCGAGAAATACATCATTTATCTTCAATTGCAGTAATTTTCTAGGCAATTGTCAGTCCCTAAAAGTTCCCTTTTTACCCCCCTTCCCCACAACTTATAAATATAAAAGAAATAAAAGGACTTACCAAGCTTTTGGCTGCTTCTCGATGACCAA
Source organism: Strongylocentrotus droebachiensis (assembly GCA_035222895.1). Classification (NCBI taxonomy): domain Eukaryota; kingdom Metazoa; phylum Echinodermata; class Echinoidea; order Camarodonta; family Strongylocentrotidae; genus Strongylocentrotus; species Strongylocentrotus droebachiensis. The sequence continues at coordinate 719,773 of JAVYIG010000231.1, read as the reverse complement.
CATCAAGCATTCTGACCGATAGAAATCAAAATGGCGGCTAATGAATATTCAATGACCTCGCCTCGGCTAGCTACTCCGCGCGTCACGTCGATGATAGCGCGCACACGTGAAGCAGACAACACGAGAACTCAAACGTGAGTAGCATGCGTGATGTACATACGCGCACGTCTATGAATGAGGTCAATGGGGTGGAGACTAAAAAACTTTGGCATGAATATTCATTACTTTGATTCAAGATGGCTGACGTCTGAAGACAGTCAAGTGGAAGAGATAATTTTTTGAAGAAGATTTCATATGCAGAGGTCCAAGGTACATATTTTCTTAATGTTTATCATGTGTGGTTTAATTCTAAATGCCAATCGTATATGTTAGTGCATGCGATTATAACAAAAAAAGGATTTAACTTAGCGTCAGGGCAGTATCGTCTTATCGTATACCCGTAGAGTGTATCTTCAACGTACGATGGCATAGGGGATCGTTCAGTCTCTATATCCGGAGGTCTAGTGGAGCCAGACGTAGTCTCAGTGGAACAACCGACAATATAGAGACTGAAGCTTTCAGTCTACACCAAAATATTATGGACAAAATCACAAATCGTATCTTTTTACTTTGAACAATATATCTTAAAGTCAGAGATATGCTTTTAACATTCATGAAGTCCTTTCATGATCAGTTTTTAATTTCAGTCATTGAGTTTAAGAATGGACACCATGTGATATTTCAATTGTGTCACCAATCGCGGTAACGTAGGTTTCGTAACAGGTAACGTAAATTACATGTTTTCAAAGTCTGACAATATACTGGCGTACATATACTATCGTATGCATGGAAAAGATTGAAAGAGTAAAATGCATTCTCAAAATGATTCAATGAAATAGAAAAACCCTTAATAAACACTACATGTAAGTGATTTTTAAGTCGATAAATTTAGATCTTAATTGCGTTTGAAATGTTGGCATTCAATAATCCAGTGTTAAAATGTCAACAGTTTGTAAAGATAAGCATGAAAGAAAAACAAAATAAATATATTTAATAAACAGACACACATCCCGCATAAATCTTTAAAAAAAAAAAGGTTAATTGGCTGGGGGTAAAATCACTATCCGGTATTCAAAACTCGGTAATGAATCCTGAAACCTACGTTACTGTCATTTGAAACTTACGTTACAATGACATATGTGTATATTTATCAGCCTATGAATTTCGTAATAAACTAAATTCAATCAATTACAATTCAATCAGATTGTTAGTACTACTGGAGTGCTTTAATGTAAAAAAACGGTATAGTTTTCATAAAATATACAACCCTTACAAGGGCTTTCCTATCTCATAAGGACTAATCATAAATATTACCTGAAGTGATTAATAGTTTGATCTACAGATCTACATTTATACAGCTAATTATTAACAAAATTACACCTCTAATAAGGAAAGGAACTCGGTTACTAGCTTATAATAAACATCAATCTACAATTTGCAAAATAAATCTGCCATGTATCATCATTCTATGGAACAACCTCCCTTTTGAAACCTACGTTACTACGATAGAAACATACGTTACATGTACGTTGTCAATTACTCTTAGTAGTAACTTTTAGGGCATAATAAATCGATGTAACAGTGGTTAAAACTATTGCTTGGTTTCTAGCACTTCTTAAGAAGCCCTGGCTCATTGATGCACCTAGAATACACTCAAATATTAAGTCGAGTAAAACCCCTACAAATTTTTAATGAAATTAGATATACTGGTCAGCTTCCAATGCAACCAAAGAGGAAGGTAGGGCTATCGCACCATTAACGTCATAGTAAGTGGTTGTTAGGCTTTCTGTTAATGTCCGTAGATGGGTCACACCCGTTGTAATTAAGAATATATCTTTTGAACTCCAAAAAGGTTCAGGCCTACACAAGTAGTAACGTATGTTACATGATGGGGGTAATATATGGCTACCGACCAAAAGTTAATCTTTGTAAGTGTGATTTCAAGGACTATCTGACTTCCATTTTACCGCCGCTAACTTAGAGGATACATTTCAGCAACACTGGTTTGTACATATTACTCTAATCATGGTAACGTATGTTACATCTCTTAAATCGCACGTTTCTATAGAATATATATATTTCGGTTTCTATAATCCATCTTCTACCCATGAATAAAATTGCATGGCTGTCTATTATTATGATATACTCAGTGATTAATATGAATGAAAATAAGGAAAATCATGATGTTGGAAATAAATTAATTCTTGATCTGAAATAAGGTAACGTATGTTTCATTTATTCAATGGATTTGGCGACACATTTCATTTCATTCTCACAAGAAAAAAAAAGAAGTTCATACCAAAAATTTTACTTGAAACTGGCGGAGCTATCAGTTATATTAAAATTAATTGAGTTTCTGGGCCGTGGCCAGTTACCATTTTTTGCAACAAATGGAAATATATGAAATATATGACTTGCGACACATGGTTTTTCACTGTTACATCACATGTATTTGCTAATTTCTCATTATTTGGCAGGACATGGTCAGTGGAATAACTGTTATTTTCAAGAATGAGCCTCATATATTAAACAGAACGTCATAACTTGATAATTATATGTTTATTTTATTAGTAAGTACAGTAAAAACACGTGCGACATGAATTTTGTGCAATTGCGCCGAGTTGGTGGTTTTGAGCCTTTAGTTTTGGCCATTCCGAGATAGGCCTGGCCCTAGGCCTAGAGTCTAGTCAAATTGCGTTTAAAGTTTTGGCCTCTCTAATAATCAAAAGTTTGTGGTCGATTTTTTTTGTTTTTGAAATAAATAGGTCTAGAGATAGCAGTGAATGTAGTACAAGCGAGGTTTCTTTAGATTGGTGCCGCTCTGTGCAACGAGCCGCTTGCGGCGAGTTCACATTGCGCACCATCTGAAGAAATCGAGCGTACACTGCATTTACGTTTAGCACAACAGGGTAGTGCGTTAAAATGTTTTATAAAATAGCGACACAAATCAAAACAAACGAACAAAAGTTTAGATCTTAAGTTAGAGTCTACGTCTACGAGATCGAGAGTTCGATCTAGAGTTATGTTGGTTCTAGACTAAGACCTTGCAGGCTTACCAAAAAGTCCACAGGATTCATTGCCTTGATTAAAAAAAAAATCCATAGGGGGTCTAGAGACAAGTCTACATCAGACAGCTGACAACTAGGCGTTGTGGCGTGCGCCTGTAATCCAGCTAAAAGTGGAAGTTACAAACTGATTCAGCCGAGGACGCAGGTTCAAAACTGAGTCACGTCTTTCGGATGGTGACGTTTAAAGGTCGGTCCCCAGACGAAAATAATCAGATCTGATTGATACACGTCTGTAAAAACCCAATACAAACACACACACACATTCCTAATCCTGGCTTCATTATAAAATCCAAGGCAAAAATAAAATAAAAATTTGCTTTCTAATAATACCCCGCTACTAATATATTATGCTGCGAATCATGGAGGAGCGTACAATATTAGCTACGCGTAGCCTACAATGCACTTGAGGGAGCGTACTACACGTACGCGCTGGATATCCATGGTAACGTGCGATATAACTTTTTTTGCGCATGTCATGTGACGCGTATTGACCAATCACGATGCTTAAAATACTAGAGCCATTTTATAACAGTGATTATTCTAAGTACATTGAGTGATTTCAAGTTGGGTGTTTAAGGCTGGTGTTAGTGTTTAATAAACACTAACACCAGCCTAAACACCGAAATGGAAATCAGCTGGTGTTAAGGCTTTGACCTCTGAATATCGTCAACTTCCGGTAGCTAGTGTTATCGATTTTGCAAAATTGTCGTCTGCTGAACCGACCGTTGTGGCTGGTGTTAATATTTTATGTACAAATGTCCTATTCACTAACACTAGCCCCTAGGGATTAAGCAAATGTTGGTTTCCAGTTCGGTGTTAGTGTTGTACCCGCACACAGTCAACGCACGAACGACGCCAATTTATTGTCTGACGATCAAATAAAAATATGTGAAACGGGTAATTCATATATTATTTTGTGTAAAATGAGTTCTTTTATAAGACCAGAGAAATAGGTGTAAATTTATTCTGTACTTTTCAAGATATCTTTAGTTTTGATGTACTATTTTTAAATCATCCTCGTGAAATCAAGTATGTGGTGACGTCACAGCTGGTGTTAAGCTATCGGTTTTGATATTGGTATCGGGCTCTTAATTTCATCAGCAAATCTTTCGCTCGATTTAAGAGCTCTTGACTGCTCTTAACACTAACACTAACACCCAACTTGAAATCACTCACTGTGTCTATTGTAGACTAGTCATTTTTTTTAATGGTGTTTCTACTGATATTTACTGAATTACCGGTAAATGGAAATTACGAAATAATCTGTCATTGATAAAGAATTTGCCATGTACATGTAGGTTAAGGCCCTTTTGGCGTAAGGAAAACATGAGATACGTGTTAGGGGCCTTTTGAAATTCATAATTATCTTCATAAATAAATCGAATTTCAACAAGTGAAGCACATCATTTTAAAGAGAATGTTGAAATCTACAAGGTGATGTTAATAACTCAATAACCCTCAAAATCAGGTTAAGGCCCTTTTGGGTGTTTAAGGCTGATGTTAGTGTTTAATAAACACTAACACCAGCCTAAACACCGAAATGGAAATCAGCTGGTGTTAAGGCTTTGACCTCTGAATATCGTCAATTTCCGGTAGCTAGTGTTGTCGATTTTGCAAAATTGTCGTCTGCTGAACCGACCGTTGTGGCTGGTGTTAATATTTTATGTACAAATGTCCTATTCACTAACACTAGCCCCTAGGGATTAAGCAAATGTTGATTTCCAGTTCGGTGTTAGTGTTGTACCCGCACACAGTCAACGCACGAACGACGCCAATTTATTGTCTGACGATCAAATACAAATGTGTGAAACGGGTAATTCATATATTATTTTGTGTAAAATTAGTTATTTTATAAGACCAGAGAAATAGGTGTAAATTTATTCTGTAATAATAATAATAATAGTTCAGTTCTTGTATAGCGCATATTACGTTATGAAATAACATCTCTATGCGCTTCCAAAGAGCTTTGGACTTTATTACCCTGGCTTTAGCTCCGGCAGCCTTATCAGCGCACAGTGCATTTCAAGGAATAATCCTACCAGGTACCCATTTACCTCACCTGGGTTGAGTGTGGCAATTGTAGATCAATGTCTTGCCAAAGGACATTAGTGCCGCGGCGGGACTCGAACCGCGGACCTTGTGATCGGCAGTCCGGTGACGTATCCACTGTACTTTTCATGATATCTTTAGTTTTGATGTACTATTTTTAAATCATTGTCGTGAAATCAAGTATGTGATGACGTCACAGCTGGTGTTAAGCTATCGATTTTGATATCGGTATCGGGCTCTTTAATTTCATCAGCAAATTTTCCGCTCGATTTAAGAGCTCTTGACTGCTCTAAACACTAACACTAACACTAAAACCAAACTTGAAATCACTCACTGTGTCTGTTGTAGACTAGTCATGTTTTTTAATGGTGTTTCTACTGATATTTATTGAATTAAATGGAAATTACGAAATAATCTGTCATTGATAAAGAATTTGCCGTGTAGGTTAAGGTCCTTTTGGCGTAAGGAAATCATGAGATACGTGTTAAGGGCCTTTTGAAATTCATAATTATCTTCATAAATAAATCGAATTTCAACAAGTGAAGCACATCATTTTAAAGAGAATGTTGAAATCTACAAGGTGATGTTAATAACTCAATAACCCTCAAAATCGGGTTAAGGCCCTTTTGGCATAAGGCAGACGATATTTGAAAGGCCACCTCGGTGCACTTGACTTATCATGACTGAAAGTTTGAAACTGAACTGAGTTAGTCGTCTCACTCCAGTAAAGCATAGAGAGTCCTAACTCCGGGAAGCTCCAACACCGGCGCCGCAGGCGTCGGAGCTTCAGTTAGCGAATCCTGGGGGTAGTAAAATAGCCGATTAGGCGATATTATAGTTCAATCTGCAAAGGGAGTTCTACTTACAATTTTGTCTTCATAGGTTGCTCGACTCCTCTGAGCATATGGATGACCACTTGAAATAATAATTTGAAAAAGTCTTCGATGGGGAAAAGAGGGTTATTCGGTCTCCAACACCAACGATTCTTCCATGTTGCAGCGTTGATTCAAAATGGCGAAGAGAAGGTACGCATGCGCGGCAGTGGCGCAGAAATATGAATATCCATGCTATCGAGCGCTGATCGCTCAAAATTGCTGAATATGCACGACTCGAACAAACAGAGCGGTCCCTCAGCCCTTCGCAACCTCGTGCATATTCAGCGATTTTGAGTGATCGGCGCTTGATAGCATGAATATTCATATTTTCTGCACCACTGCCGCGCATGCGTACCTTCTCTTCGCCATTTTGAATCAACGCTGCAACATGGAAGAATCGTTGGTGTAGGAGACCGAATAACCCTTTTTTCCCATCAAAGACTTCTTCAAATTATAATTTCAAGTGGTCATCCATATGCTCAGAGGAGTCGAGCAACCTACATGTATGAAGACAAAATTGTAAGTACTCCCTTTGCAGATTTAACGATAATATCGCCTAATCGGCCGTTTCGCTAACTGAAGCTCCGACGTCTGCGGCGCCGTTGTTGGAGCTTCCTGGAGTTAAGAGAGTCCATGCTAATGCGTATAGACCTCTAGCACTGCACTGCATGTAGAATAGACCTAGACTACATGTATGTGGTATGCACGGAATGGATTTTGAACACTTATAATATCATAAAACGTAAGACAAATGCAACATAACATAGATCTAGGTTACCATCACTATAAGTAATACGCTAAGGCTCCGCGGGGGGCGCGACGTCTCCGCCAGCCTTTGTATTCTATTGTTTTTTAATGAGATCGCCGACCCAAGTTGGTGCAGCTATCTCCTCCTGAACCCTCCCCTCGGGGTACCCGTGCCCGGTGCCGTCGTCCGCGGGAGAGTCTACTCTAGCGAATTGGCTATACTCCGCCCGAGGTCCTCCTCCGTGTCGACGTCCAGGGCGAAAACAGACGCGACATGCATAATGCATGATATGCGTGACGACAGAGATACCTCATGGATATTCAACATAACATCCGTAGACACATGACCAATGACTATTCACTCACATTAAGTTGCGTATTAAATGCACGCTGAATGGGTATGACTTACCCCGTGTTAGGTATCTTCCTATATGATATTCTCTATATAGACCGCGCCGTCGATCACACTCATTTCTTTGCAGTTCTCATAGAGACTCACAACAAATGACCAACCACTCACATTATGTTGCGTATTAAATGCTCTATGCAAAGGGCGGGATCACCGAGAGTAAAGCGTCTTGCTATAGGATGTGCTATAGGATGTGCTTTAGCGCTGCACAAGCCACAGAGATACACACGAAGCTTCCCGTCCACGTCCTAACTTAGAAACCTATTTCCATCATTATTGCCGCGATTTTTATATAGTTTTCGTGAATGGAGGTATGAAATCAAAGCTTATTTTGTGATTATTACGGCCATGTATACAACATTTTGATTATCATTTTCTAAAGGAAAGTTTTCACAAGAAAACCATTGGACTGACAGTTCAGTCGCAAGCTGCCTTCAATCAACACGCAGTGCAGTGTGTGTGAGTTGAGATGAGCTTGCAGGAAGCTCCAACACCGGGACCGCGCCCCGCAGGCGTCCGACGCCTGCGGCGCCGGTGTTGAGCTTCCTGCAAGCTCATCTCAACTCATTTCACACTTTGAAATTGTTATCTGTTGGTTTGCATCATTATTGCCGCGATTTCAATATAGTTTCGTGAATAGATTTACGAAACCTGAGCTTAGAATTAGTAAAAATATTACTAATGTCTACGTTTTTAAACGACTGTCTGATTGTCTTGTGAAAATTTTACTTTGAAAAATGATTATCGCAATTCATGGTCAGAAATAATCACAATCTAGGTTCATTATGTTACAGTTCTTGCATCAAATCAATGCATGAAAACTTAGTTATTGAACTAGAAAAATGTTTTTTTTTTTTAAATAGGCAATTATGAAGTAGGAAGCCTGAAACCTTAGCCTACTAAACAAATCTCAACAAAGTGTAGGCCTATCCTTTTATGAATTAATGAAAAAGTAGCCCCAGAAAAAAGAGCCCCCGAAAGTTGAAAAAGTAGCCCCCGAAAATTTCCCAAAAATTTGAAATGGAGCCTCCGAAATGAAAAACTTAATTTTTTGCCTGCGCCCCCCTCTAGAATCCCTCGGATTTCCGCGGGTCCTGAGTTGAGTGTATATATAATATAGGGGTGGGGTCCACGGGTTTCAAGGGGCCATAAACCCCCAAGAGATCGGGGGTTACATTCTTCAAAGTTGGGGGGGGGGGGGGGGGGAGAGATCAGATCGCAGCGGGTTGAGTGTATATATAATATAGGCGTGGGGTCCACGGGTTTCAAGGGGCCATAAACCCCTGAAAGCTTGGGGGGTTTAGGCGTTTAATTAGGGTCAGATAAGCATATTTTTAATACTTTATTTGTGACACTTGCGAGTCACTAATTGGCGTGGGGTCAATACGTAGAGTTGCGTAGTGTTGCGTACCAACTACGCTGGCCTACGTTACTATATGCTGAGGGACGGGAGGGGTACGCAAGATGAACGAAAACAATTCAACATGTTTAATTTTTTTCGCGTGCTTTCGACGTAGAAATTTGACGCAGAAAGTACGCCTTTTTACGCAACACTACGCTACATGCCTACGCAACAGTACGCTACCCTACGCCAGATAGACAAAGCAGTAAAAGCTTTCCACACTACGGAACTCTACGCAGTTCCAGTGGCTTAAAGAATAACTACCGGTACAGTTGGATCGTTTTTTAATTTTTTTATATAAGGCCAAATTTAAAAAAAAACATGTTTGGCGTCCTGTTTTTTCGAAAAATGGGAAGGAGGAAGCCCTTTTTTTTTTTTTCAAAATGGCCGCTCGGTACATTTTCCCTGACATTCGGGCTATTTTTCAAAATGGCGGCCGACAATTTTTTTTTTTTTAAATCAGAAATACATTTTAGCAGTGCTTTATATAACAAATGGTGTACCACAAGGTTCTATCCTAGGTACTCATTTGTTTTTCATTTACATTAATGATCTTACACATTCTTCTAAAAACGACATTGTTACTATTATTTGTGACAAGTTCACAAGCACAAATCAGCGCCTTCAACCTCAATGTTAAATAAAGGTCCTTCCCGCGTGGGTTTTCAGCAACAAAACAACAACAACAAAAGACAAAAAAACATTAGCGGGGACGCTGTTTTTTTTTCTTTCAAAAAAAAAATTCAAAAAAAATTCAAAAAAAAAAAAATAGGAGGCGGCCCCCAAAAAGTAAGCGGGCGGGGACGCAAAACATTTTTTAATGGCCTGAATGGCAAATAAAGTTCTTGGTGGTTTTATTTTAGACAGTCTCTATATATCTATTTACATCCCCCGCCCCCCTCTAGAATCCCGCGGATTTCCGCGGGTCCAGCTAGTATGTTATATTTGTCTTACATTTTATGATATTAACGTGTCTAAATTTAATGTTAGAATAGACCTAGAGTAGATTTTCTGGTGTGCGGCAAAGCCCGGTGGGCGGCCAGCATGGCCAGGGGTATAGATCTACGAAATAAAATATATGTGACTCGATAATAATTATTGAAACCTACCGTGGATTCCCCGGTAAGTTCTGCTTTGCCGAAAACGTCCGTAGCAGATGTTCTTATCGGTACGGAGTATCCGTCAGCGATGTTGGAAATCTACGGCACCAGTCGCAGATGAAAATTCCAGCAGGTGCTAACTTTTAAGTTAAGAGATCAAGGCATGATTAGATCAATATTGTAGCTCTATTTGTCCGATTGGAGGTGAAATTTTATGTTGTTGTGGAAGTATGATGGCTGTGGTCTGTTTCCTATCACAGAAATTTTGATTGTGCCACTGCAGGGCACACATAGGAGCATCACTATCCTGGCTGCGTAGTAAAAGCTGTGCTTTTGATTCTCAACATTTCAAACACCACAGTACTTTAGTGACAATTGATGACACCTAAATAGCAGTAAAATACATTTTTTCAACTTACTGATGTTAAAAAGAATAATTTAAAAATTCAAATTGTAAGTCTACTGTCAAACTGTGCTTACAGCCGCATCGATATGATTGTGTCCAGTCTATGCAATATTGTGTGATGTGTATATTTGTGTATAGGTCTAATAATACCTGTCTCACAGCAAGTATGCAGTGCTAGAGGTCAATACGCATTAGCATTGACTCTCGCTGGAGTGCCGCAGGGCTAGACCGAAAGCCTCAGTCTCTGATATCGACGGTTGTTCCGCTGAGATTGCATCTGGCTCCTCTGACCGCCTCTATACATAGACTGAAGTACGGCCTATGGGGACTGAGTGGAACAAATGGTTCGGTTCGGCCGGACCGCGATGAATGAGATATGCAACGAGATTTTCACTCTTTACATCCTCATAAATGCACTTTTACTGCAATATTACAATAGGATTATTAAAATATAAAAAATAACAAACAAATATGGCTTTGACTAATACGATAGCTTGCTCATTTAGATCCTAAATTAATAATTAATCAGAGAAAGTCTCGTAGTCGACATGATTCGTTGTCATCCATCTTGGTTTTAGTTGATGAATATTCATTTTTTCTTTTCGAACGTCCAATAGCTACGTACAAGTCAACCCAGTGATATATCTTTGGAACTACCGATTATATTTTTATACAAATACTCACAGAATACTTCAATACCCTCATTGTAGAGTGCATTATACTTCCTTATTAAATAGAAGGCACAAATAACCTAACTGACCCACCGCGTGGTCAGCATTGTCCACTTTAGAAATGCTTTGAGTTCCCCTGTGTGCGGCCATGCATTACCCGGTGGGCGGCATGGCCGGCACACGTTACGTCATAAAGCTTTATGCGCAACGTCACAATCAAAGCATGTACCAAATTACTACGGGTAACCCAAATTCTCATGTTTATCTGTTGTTACGGTAAATTTGTCAAGTGTTAAACAATTTCACCTTTTCCTCGAATGGATCATCCCAACTAGGGAGGAACGGGGGTACAAACTACTAGAAACTAGCGGGTCATAGCAGGTACACACATCAGCACACAACCCATTATACACAAACCCGCATGTTATGTGTGTATTGACACCCCTGGTCGCACACTTCCGATCATACTTCCACAACAACATCAAATTTCACCTCCAATCGGACAAATAGAGCTACAATATTGATCTAGGCATGTCTCGATCTCTTAAAGGGCAAGTCCACTCAAAAAATAACTTACTTTCAATAAAAGCAGAAAAATCAGACAAACAAATAAAAAAAGTTTGAGCAAAATCGGATAACTAATAAGGAAGTTAGGAATTTTTGAAAAAGTATGTAAAACCATGGAACAATGAGAATCACAACACTATTTGCCAAGATGGTTATCAGTTTGTGACGTCATGTCCTCACAACTTATCAATTGCTTTATATAGTTTAATCCCATTAATTTCCCTTTTTATCCCCCAAAACTCGATTTCCCCATGCCTTTGCCCAGGTTATATCATTTGTATCATATTGCGTGCATGACATTTCACAAAAACTTTTTATGAATTTTGAAGAATTGATACTATTTTCTGAATATTGTATTTCATTATTATTGATTTTTATATAAATAGTTTATCAAAATTCAATTCTTCATGATTTAACTGGACATAAATTACTCTTTATTTGTGCATCCACACATACAAATATTACTAACAATGTAACTTGGATGCTGGTGTGAAGAAATAGGATTCTTAGGGTGAAAATAGGAAAGTTAAATTATAAATATAAAGAAAATAATTAGTGGATAGTGAGGACCATACGTCACAGACTCATCAGTGAGTTGCCAATTTGTGTAGTGATTTTCAAAAAATTTCATGTCATTAAAAATTCATAACTTTCTTATTAGTTATCCGATTTTGCTCAAACCTTTTTTGATTGGTTTGTCTGATTTTTCTGGTTCTATTGAACGTAAGTTATTTTTGGAGTGGACTTGAGCTTTAACTTAAAGTTAGCACCTGCTGGAATTTTAATAGGCGACTGGTGTCATAGATTTCCGACAACACTGACGGATACTCCGTACCGATAAATACTCATGCTACGGACGTTTTCGGCAAAGCAGAACCTACCGGGGAAGCCACGGTAGGTTTCAATCGCATATTATTGATTTGCATTTATTTTTTCTGCGATTTATTCCCCTGGCCGCCCATCGGGGGTATGCCGCTCACTGGAGACTCTACTCTAGTCCATTTAAAAGTATCATACCGCAGTCTTTGAAAAAAGTTAAGTTAATGTACTGGTGGGCAGTGTTGCCTGTTTTACTAACACAGCCAGGATAGTGATGCTCCTATGTGTGGTTAGTCTAGGCTAGTGAAAAGAAATAAAAAATAGAGAAGACCAAGTCCAACACATTGCGCTTTGTGTTGGTGTGAGGGGGGGGGGGGGAGGGGGAGGTTAAAAGTCCTCGTCTGGGCTGCATTCTACTAATGTTTGGATTCACACGGGAGAAATGAATTGGAATATATTGGGCGCTAGTTCAGAAGTCTAGCCCAAATTTGACCCGTTATAGGGAAGCCAATACCCGTGCGTAAGGCTTCTACACCTAGAGGGCGCAGAGGTTTGCTCACTAAAACCCTTCTCATTGGCAGAAGGTAGACCCTAAAAATATAGAATCCGATTTAAGTCAAAGAACTTTTGATAGAGATTAACAAAGAGATTAACAAATGCCACTTCTAACAGCTAGAAAATATAAAGAAACAAGATTATATCTTTTTAAATACAGATTTGTACAAACTGAACATTCAAAGTTAGATAGAGTATGATGTTTAAGTCAATCTTGCGTTGGTTTGGGCCTGATGGCTACAGCCATCTCAAATTGAGAAGGAAAACTGTGAACAGTGATGTCATTGTTCAAGCCCAAAATAGAGGTCTTGCGACATCATAATATGAATACTGTAAATCTCCGTGTATAAGGCGCACCTGTGTATAAGTCGCACCCCTATTTGGGGGGGGGGGGGGGAAATGTTTTTGTTTTTTTGTCTTTTGTTGTTGTTGTTTTGTTGCTGAAAACCCACGCGGGAAGGACCTTTATTTAACATTGAGGTTGAAGGCGCTGATTTGTGCTTGTGAACTTGTCACAAATAATAGTAACAATGTCGTTTTTAGAAGAATGTGTAAGATCATTAATGTAAATGAAAAACAAATGAGTACCTAGGATAGAACCTTGTGGTACACCATTTGTTATAGAAAAAAAATTTGGGGAATTATTGTTATAAACTACATAATATTAAGATCTATTAGAAAGATTCCTTTCAAACCAAGATGACAGACAAATTTGAGTGTTTTAGTTTCCGAGTGGTGAGTCAACACACTGATGAGGGCCTACTGAGCTGGGAGACATTGTCAGGCATAGCGCCATAAATTGAAATTTAAAAAAAAAAAAAAAAAACTGTACCTGTGTATAAGACGCACCCCCGACTTTCAATTTTTTTTCGGCGGCAGATTTACGGTATGTATGAGCTTCGGTCACATCACGCGCCAAACAAATGTCGCGTAGTCTCCACACACAGTACCATATTCTCACAGCACTAGACACGAGTGTCGAGCTCGTGCTGTAAATCATGCATGAGAAATGTTTAAAAAGATATTTCAGTAAAAAATGTCTACGTGAGCAGTCTATACTCCGATTGAGACGTGGGATGAAAGGTCATGATTGCAACATGTAGTGGATGATACATAGTTAGTATTACGTATACCGGTAGCTAGAGAGAGAGAGAGTTCCAAGTACGCATGCGATACGCATGCAGTATCATTCCGGATTAACGTGTCGATCTCGCTGTGAGCTGGATTTTGGAGGTCGTTCTAGTTGATTGTATACTACAGTAGACTGAAATCATAATACTCATGAGAAAATCAAGTCATTGGAATATTGGAATAACAATCTAAGGTAAATATTAATGAATGAGATCTAGTTCTTTCCTTCCATTTTTACTCGTTCAAAAAGTCGTAGATCTAGTACCGTAGTCGTACATACATTGATGGCTCGATTTCAATTTCAGCCTGTATTGCGGCTTGCCTGGTTCGGTGTGTGAGACCGCTTCAAGGCTCCCCGCTGTGGAGTGAATGTACTTTCGCGCAAAGTTTTAAACTTAATCATGGACTTTGTCCGGACAATGACACGCCCATCCCCTTGGGCCTGTCTAATTATGAACGTAAATTTGCGACATGAAATATGATTGTTTCAAGACTCTTACAGACAGATTGGCGTAAAAGGAAGGAACCAGCAACTTCAGAGCTGGATATCTCCTATTTTATTGAACTTCTGGAGTCGGCAGGTGGTTGAGTTGTCTTATTTAAAGAATATACTTTCTTTTAAACTATGTTTTATTATAAATAAATCAGTAATTAAAAAGATAGATTTTGGTATTAGCCTTCCTACCCGTAACTCCGGCGTGGAGACTACTCTACTAAAACATACACAAAAATGGCAAAAGGAAGTAGAGGTCTAGACTACCATATTTGCCGGCGATAAGGCCGCAGTATTTTTGGAAGAAAAAATATCAAAAAGTTGGGGTGCGGCCTTTGCGCTACAACAACAAAATTCAGCGGTAAAAACAGCACGTCCATTTGAACATATGAGACTACAATGACTAGACAATGGTACAGGACAATTCTAGAATAACTCCACACAACTTACTGACAATTTTATGTTACATTGTTGACATGAAGACAAAAATAAACAGTATAACTTATTTTTCGAATAAAATCTGCCGGTAGATCTAGATCTAAGTCCGTACCATTGCATCGCCAAAAAGTAAAAGAAGGGACAGACCGTTACTTACGGAGATAGCTGCCACGCAACGCAACTGCGCAGGTCGAAATCGAAATGAATTTGGTATCAGTTTGTAGAAAAAATAGTGTTCTACGAGAAAATTATGATTATTTTGTTTGGTCCGTTTTTTTTTCTTTGTTTTTTCATTTTTTTCCCTCTACCAAATGTCAAAGTTGGGGGTGCGGCCTATGCGGTAGTCTAAATATTCATCAAATGTATAAATAAAGGTCATGATTTAAAAGTCGATGACTCGATATGTTTGTAACCTGTTTCGTGTCAATTTTCTTATCTTTTTCAGAGTATTTTTCCTATAAATGAAGACTTATAATATCTATGCACTTTCTCACAGGATTCACGGCAAACTGCAGCACAATACAATTGCATACCGTACTGACGGCGGGGTGCGGGTGCGCATGTGTCTTCAGATAGCGACTAAGATTACAGTCGCTAACTGAACAAACGTGCGCGCCCGCACCCCACCTCCACACCAGAGTTAGGGGTTAAATTTGGCTAGACTAGGCTAGACTGAACTAGCGCCATATAATGAGATATAAAAGTATGGTGGTGTGACCAAAGTTCGCTATCTTTAAAAGTCAGTAAGATTTTTAGATCGCGATATCTCCGAAATCCTTCGTCGATAAAATTTCTAGCTGAACCAATCTGTAGTCAAAAAATTTGCCGTCCATTTGGTAATACCGGTAATTGAATTAAATAAATTTGTGTAGAATTATGAGGAATCATAGATCGAATATCACATTTTGTAATATGTTCTAAAATGTCTTTGAACTTTGGTCGTCCCTTCATACCAGTCATACTAAGAGTAAGAATTCAATAGACCTACACCCATTACAGTTAAGGCCGCCATTTTAATATGCGCGTAAACTTTGCCTCATCAATGTTTTCAGATGCGCATGTATTGTTGTGTCACTGCCTGCGCTATGCGCTCACATCATATTTACATTGGCGCCCATGTCTGCGCATGCGCACTCTTTTAAGCGTAACAGGGTGTATTGTAAGATGTATTAATAGGGTGTCTGATCGTGCACCCGATGTTGTGTGCTAAAATCTTTTCCACAGAGATTGCACGCATCCCTAATCAGTCTATCGTGCGATCATGCACAATTGGTCAAAGTTTTTTTGAACAAATCAAGATTCAAACCTTTATTTGTTGAGATCCTGAAGGTGATACTCAATAAATGAGGTGTCATATGAAAGAGTAGACCAAAATTATGTCTCTTTCGTACGTATTAGCCTCTGATTTGGGTAGGTTCGGCTCCTCCCTTTAGAGACAGAAACCGACCATAGGCGTTCTGGTTCAAACATTTTGCAAAATTATGGCCATATTCTTTGCCCAAAATACTACCTTTCACCCGATGCATATCCGACGCATTTCATTTTGTAAATTAGGCGTCATCATCAACAACTTCAGGTGGCGCTGTAAAGCGCTGCTGTGGTCTTCACGAGAGCACGCCATGCAACTCTTTCACCTGCCATTTGTGTTGCACCTTTCATTCCTTGTCCAGACACTTTCTTGATATCATCAGTCCAAGATATTGGTGGACGACCTCTACCTCGTTTTCCTTTGACTGCTCCTTGCAGTATTTGCTTCTCAACACCTTTAAATCTCCTAACAATGTGCCCAAAATAGTTACCTTTCTTTCCATGATTCCCCTTCTGATGGTCAAGTCTGTTCCAATCTTTTCCAGGACCCACACATTTGTCTTTTTATCTTTCCATGACACCTGCAACAGCCTCCTGTAGCACCACATTTCAAAGGCATCAACTCTCTTTCTGTCATTCTTTGTCATGGCCCAGGACTCACTTCCATAAGTCGCAATAGAGAAAGAAGTTGCTTGAAGCAGACGAACCTTCAGACTGAGAGATAGGCCTCGGCTCTTCCAGATGCGAGACATATTCTGTACTGTTGATCTTGCCATTGCCATCCTTCTCCTTATCTCTGTGGTGCTCTCTCCTTTGTTAGTGATGATTGAACCCAAGTACTCAAACCGATTTACTACTTCAATCTTATTTCCTGCTACGGTGAAGTCAGTGTTATTATCATCTCTATCGACAACCATTATTTTTGTCTTTTGGGTGTTTATTTTTGTCTTTTGGGTGTTTATAAGGTCTTTCTCTTCACTTGCCTGTTTGATAAGATTCAACAAATCAATCAGCTCTTCTCTGCTGCTGCAAACAAGAGTAGTGTCGTCAGCATACCTTAGTTTCGTGATCCGTTTACCTCCAAACTTGACTCCCCCATTGAATCCTTCCAGAACATTTCTCATAATGTCCTCAGAATAAATATTTAAAAGGTTCAGAGACAGTATGCAGCCTTGACGAACTCCCCTACCTATTCCAAACCACTCAGTATTGCCGTTACTGGTTCTCACTGTTGCTTCTTGGTCATGATCGAGGTTTTTGATCAGTTCGATGATGTGACTTGGGAACCCCACCTTTGCCATTGTATTCCACAATTGAGAGTGGCTCACACAGTCAAATGCTTTGCTATAATCTATAAAGCACAAATAGAGGGGATGTCTGTGTTCTCTGCATTTCTCTATTATGTTACGAATGTTGACGATCTGTTCTCTTGTCCCTCTACCTTCACGGAACCCTGCTTGCTCATCTGAGATCTCGGCTTGCAGTTTGATTTTCATTCTTCTGCTAATCACCTTCAGAAGTATTTTGCTTGCATGACAAATCAAGCTGATCGTTCGGTGATTTGCACATTCTTTCAGATCTCCCTTCTTTGGCAATGGTATAAAAACAGCTCTTTACCAGTCCTTAGGCCATTCCCTGCTATTCCAGATATTGCAACAGAGACGCCACATCAGGTCAGTACTAGTGCTGTAGTCAAACGTTTAACCGTCCGGTATCCGACCGCCCATGGCGGATTCCGTTTCCAATTGGACGGTTTCGTTTTCCCGTTTTTTTTTTTTTTTTTTTTTTTTTTTTAAATTACGATTTATGCCCCTCTACCTGGCACTATGCCTGGCAATGTCTCCTAGCTCAGTAATCTGTGTGTTGACTCACCACTCCGAAACTAGAACAACACTCCAATTTGTCTGTCATGTTGGTTTGAAAGTAATCTTTGTAATAGATCTCAATATGTAGTTCATAATAATAATTCATCCAACTTTTAAACAGCGTACCACAAGGTTCTATCCTAAGACCTCTACTGTTTTTAATTTACATTAATGATCTTACACATTCTTCTAAAAACGACATTGTTATATTATTTGTGACAAGTTCACAAGCATAAATCGGTACCTTCAAATGCACCTCGCAGTTAAATGAAAGTCCTTCCCGCTTTTTTTTTTTTTTTTTTAAATCGTTTAACCGAAAACCGTCCGGTTTTGACTGGCGGTTAAACGGAATTGGAGATATCCGTGATGTTACAGCACTAGTCAGTACCTTCTTCACCTGTAGCCTTCCACATCTCGGAAGTCAAGTTGTCAAAGCTAGGGGACTTGCCATTTTTCAGTTGTTTCATTGCAAGCTCCACTTCTGATCCTAGGCCTAGGCTAGGCTATTATACAGTGCGTCCCAGAAAAAACGAAACCGAGAACTATCAAAGTTTTATCATAACTTAATCACAATTATAATTAATAAATGACATATATTTGGAAAGCTTAAATCCTCTTTTTTCATTTAACCTTAAAAAGGCCGGGCTATTTGAGGTCTTATTTCGGCTGGGGGGGGGGGGCATTATGGCCCCCCCTTAAGATCTCAGCCGCAAAGCGGCCGATCGCCGCGAAAATTTGCACACATGTCAAGTGAAGTTTATAGAATAATATGATAATTTTAATTTTTTGAAAAATTTGCATATTAATGGTAATTTATGCAAATAAAGTCATAAAAATCACATTTTTACCGTTCTTGTCAATGAATTGCTTAATTAAAAAAAAATAGCAATTCTTTCCTCATAATTAGCTTATGAATATATAATGAGGTAATCTGAAAAATGATTGGTCAGAAAAATATCATTAAAAAATCATAAAAAATAAAGAGAATTGTTTTGTTTTTACCAAAGGGACAATTCACAACTCCAAAAAGTTTGAACATGATCCAGCTAGTAGTTAATGAATGAAAAATGATAAGAATATTTTTAATGTATTTCTTTATATACTAATTAGCCACACCTGGTGTCAAATTTCAAGCGCGCAAAAATATTTCTCATTTGATGACCTACCCAAATAAAAACTTTTTAAAATTGAAATCAGGGGGAAAGAAGGAAATCAATACAATCTACACATTACTGATATTAATATACACCACCTCCTTACTGTTTTTCGTGCCATGATGACACTCCCTCACTCCACTTCTTGTCTCGAGCACCCTTCTCATTTAGACCAACCTTACTGCTTTCTGTCTTCACCATATCTTTCGTGAAATGTTCAGTCTCCTTCCCCTCTTATGCCACCCACTTCCAGATCTCACGCTCTCTTCACAGGTTCATCTTTCTTTCTGAACACATGACCCATCTATCTCCATCCACTTCTCTTTACCTTTTCCACCAGTTTCTTCCAGACCCAACCTTTCCATGAGCTCACTTGTATTCTTTCTATTAGTTTCACACCACACATTTTTTCAGGATCGTGGGTCTTTGTGTTTTTCTCAAGGTACTTGCTTCTTTAAGTTGTCTTCACATTCCAAGTTTCTGAACAGTAAACAATGTACCATTGCTGTTTTTACGCAAGCCTTATAGATCTTGCCTTTATTCTCATCGTAAAACTCTTACCAGAACTAGCAAGTCAAAATATTATTTCTGGTTCCAACAGATTTGACTTATGTGAGGTTTTTTGTTTTTTGAGAAAAGGCAGAAACACAATTTGATTACCGGTATATAAAATGGTGATTACAATCTTTATTTTGTTTCAATTTTATGATTGAATTACAGGAGGAGAACAGGTTTAATCTGGGGAGGATTCCTAGGTGTTGGTGTCTTGTACATGACAGACTGGAGTGTAGTGCTCAAGTATGTTCCTGTTATCAACTGGAAATACAGAAAGACAGAAGATTCATAACCCATGTCTTGGGTAGATGTACAGGAAATATAATAATTTAAGGTAAGATTTTCTCTTTTGAATGCATTTAATTAGTTTTGAAATCAATGCTTGGCATAATAATATGTCACCGGACTGTCGATCACAAGGTTCGCGAATCGAGTCCCGCCGCGGCACTCATGTCCTTTGGCAAGACATTGATCTACATTTGCCATACTCAACCCAGGAGATGTAAATGGGTACCTGGCAGGAATTGCCTCCTTGAAATGCTAAAGCGCTGTAATGGCAGCCGTGCTAAAGCCAGGGGAATAATCAGGAGCGCCAGGAGTGTCAAGTCTGACAGACACGAGCGCTATACAAGAACCCACTATTGTTATTATTATTATTGAATTTATGATGGAAATGCCTTCAAAAAAAGAAGACCGTGAAGTTTTGGCATAGAGAGTAGGTCTGAAACTAAATTTTAGTAACCAAAACCTGCACCATTACATTATAGCTAATAGTTAAAACTGCACCATGCTCGACAGGTATACAAAAATTACAAGCGACTTGGGAACAAGCCTGTGAACATTTAAAAGAGCTGTTAAACCACATTAGCACATTATTCTCTAAGAAGTCATTGGTTTCAATCATCTTTTATATTAATAATAATATTGGATTCTTATATATAGCGCACGTATCGACCTTGCAAGGTCCTCAAGGCGCTCCAACATATTACCCGGCTATGCTAGGCTGCCGATTTCGACGCTCACAGCATTTTAAGGAATTCCTTCCTACCGGTACCCATTTCGTCCTTGTTTTCACGAAGTGACAGTAGTGAGGAAAATCGTAACGCAAAGTGAATGCAATTCTTTTTCACTACCGTCACTTCGTGAAAACAGCAACGATTTAACACCTGGGTGGAGAATGACAAGTGTTGATTAATGTCTTGCCAAAGGACATTAGTGCATGTTATTTTTTGTTCAAATAATTATTAAATAGATAGTAGTTATTCAAAAACATCGGTTTGAAAAGTGTAAGCATTTGTGGGGCCCCACAAATGTTAGAAATGGTTTATATTTATGGATATTTTATTCGTATCTGAACCGATTTTGATCAACCAAAGATGATTTTGTCATTTAAATTGTATGCTCTTTCAGATTTGACACTCAGGTTTTCATTATCTCACAAACAAAATATGTTGTGTAGCACTCTCTATACCAAAACTTAAGTATCCCTTTAAGTGGCTATTCACTATTCAGAGCTTTTAAACTATTTTAGTTACTGTTTAATACAATATTATCATGCTTGGCATTGGTTTGCGAGGTCTGTGCACCTTTTTTTTAAAAGTCAGTTCCTACTGGGTAGTATGCTATTGCCGTTTACCTTATTTCCCAACTCATTGAATTATTACCAGAAAATGAGCAAGTTAAATTGATAGATGCCATTGATCTCGCACCATTAATCAAACAAAAAACTGATAGAAATGAAATGGATTAGGGTTTAAACATAGATTTTTGAAGTTTACGAGTACCGGTTGTGTTCTTATTTATAAACCAAGGGATGTGTTTTGATTTTCATATTAATAATTAGCTAATCTTATGTTGTCTTATTACCTCATGTCAAATAAATGAAATGTTAATACATGTACATGTATCTCCATTTTTTTTTATTCTCCCGTCTTCACTAGACCTTTATTCATGCACCCATCATCAAACCAACTTTATTATCACTGATGCCAGCAGAGTTAAAACAACCCCTTTGTGCAGTGGATAGTTGTCTGGAGTTGCATACATCTTTAATGAAGAAGCCACAACCTTATCTAAGGAACAAGAAATAAAACTGTTTCCTGCAGGTTATTTAACAAGCAAATGACTGAAGTCTACACAATCGCCACCAATATGCTGAGGGAAATCTCTATTAAGATGAACTTTGTTACAATTACATACCCATGGAAAGCAGTAACACAAACAAAATATGAGATTTGGAGGATTTGTGGACATTGAAATATACCTTTGGTCTCCTGTGCAGTCTTGTACATGAAGGCTTTAAAATGTAGATAAGTTTATCAGTTGTTTTATGCATAAGTGGTATCTCCCTTTGAAAATGCAGATACTCATGAATTGAAGTTTTGCTTATGTTGCAGTAAATTGGTATTTGGAAATATTGAATAGAAATTGTGTCGTTTGTTATTCCATTGTCCTTATATGAATGATCTTTTAGACACTACATGTGTACTATTTCAAATTTATGTTTACCATTCATTAACTATTTGAAGGAATTTACTGTAAAAAATAGACAATAATATCAAACTGTAACAAAACTTATACAAAAAAACACATTCCTTGTTGGTAGGTGTCCCGCAAGATGGAGTGAGAAAGGGAGGGATGGAGAGAGAGAGACTAATAATAGAGAGGGAGGGGGAGACTAATAGCAAAGTGAGTAATGGGAGGGAGGGAGGGAGGGAGAGACAGACTGAGAGGAGGAAGGGAGTGACTAATAACCAAGAGTGGGCGAGAGCGAGAAAGGGAGGGTTGGAGAGAGAGACTAATAACAGAGAAGGGGGAAAGACTCCTTTCCCCCCTTCTCTGTTACTAGTCTCTCCCAATATTAGAGTGGGAGGGAGTGACTAATAACAGAGACTGAGAGAGAGTGAGAAAGGGAGGGATGGAGAGAGACTAATAATAGAGAGGGAGGGGGAGACTAATAACAAAGTGAGAGAGAGTGAGTAATAACAGACTAACAGGGAAGGAGGGAGGGAGGGAGAGAGACTAATAACAGAGAATGAGAGACTAATAACAGACTGAGAGGAGGAAGGAAGGGAGTGACTAATAACCGAGAGTGGGCGAGAGCGAGAAAGGGAGGGATGGAGAGAGACTAATAACAGAGACTGAGAGTGGGAGAGAGAGAGAGAGAGAGCGAGAAAGGGAGGGATGGAGAGAGACTAATAATAGAGAGAGGGAGAGAGACACTAATGACAGAGAATAAGAGGAAGAAGTGAGAGGGAGGGGGAGAGAGACTAATAGCATAGATTAAAAGAGAGAGAGTGACTAATAACAGAGACTACCATAAGAGAAAGGGAGGGAGGGAAGAGAGACTAATAACAGAGAATGAGAGGGAGGGGGGGGGGGGGGGGATTGAGAGGTAGGGAGAGCTGGGCACTCCCTCCCTCAAACACCCCCCCCCCACACACACACTAATTAAATGGAAAGTAAAGATCACACATATTGACATTCATGCTTTTCCTTAATTAAAAAAAAAAAAAAACAGATATTATCATTACAAAGGCTCTTTGATTCGATCCTTGGCATTTTTTTACTGGTAACTGAATAGTTTTGGGGTTCACAAGTTCACAACATTTGCTATAAAAGTTCTCTATAAAGGAGGCAAGGCAGATACAAAGTATGACGAATCAATTACAGCTGTATTATTCAGACATCTGCTGTGATCTAGAAAAACTTGAGTTCTGGTAAAAAAAGAAAATGAATTCTCACAGAATCAAACGAGACTTACACTGAATGTTCAAGATTCCAAATAAATGTCATTTGCCAAACAATTTTGGTAGCAAATGTATACTGGCTGAGTAATTAGCATAGCAAGGAAATCAAGGTAGGTAACCCGACATCATTTGTGTAGTCCCATATACATCGTTCTGTGTACAGTGCTTGTTACTTTACCAAGACTGGGCAAAGTTTATTATGATTTTGATGACTCCAGATCCTTGCAGTACACACCAATACTTACATGCTACATGATCAACTTTTTCTGATCCATTCCACACCTTTTCTTTCACAATGCAATCCCTGACTAGAACTCGACTTTATCTTTAACTTGATTTTGAGAAGTACCGGTATTGAATATGGGGAAACACTCCTTAACAGTATAACACTGAATCACACAAAATAAAATAGTAGGCCTATTGATATTTGGATCATTCTTAAAATAAATATCACTAAGACCAACAATCCGATATATTTTTCATTTGAAGATTAAAACTAAAAATATAACTAATATTTTCCTTTCATTAAAGTTAAAGACCAGTTCTGGTCATGCGATTGCATTGTGAAAGAAACGTTGTGGAATCCATCAAAAAAGGTTGATCATCTAGTATATAAGTATTGGTGTGTACTGCAAGGTTCTGGAATTATCAAAAGGATAAGAAATTTGGCCCATTCTTGGTAAAGTTACAAGCACTGTACACTATCAGGTCCAAATAGATATAATAATTTACCAAATATACCAATTAGTAGGCGGTTTCCCTGCAAAATTTGTATCATCACGTATTAGTCAAAACATATTCTTTCACATGATTGGTAATAAAAGCTTCCATTTCATTTTTTGAGAGGGGCGTTTCTAAAACTGGTCTTTACCTTTAAATTCACCACCCCTTCTCTTTAAACAAATGTTGCTGCTGCTACTACAAAATGTGAGTTTGTATATGAGAAATATATATAATGGAGGGTGCTCTAGACTTGGCGTAGCCATAACATTTTAGGTATCACCCAATGTGGATGGCTTCGCTGGTACTTGACATACATGTATCATGTAATCATTAAGTTATAAATATTGCACTACCCATACTTGGTGAGAAATTGTTAACATTTCCTCAAGAAAAGTTGAAAGTGACTCAAAGTACCTACATCATATCTTAAAATAATAACATAAATCTCTGCCAATATGAAACATAATTGAATTTTTGAGATACAACAGGCTTATATTTTCTCCAAACTGTACCTAAAGAAAATATTTCATGTATGGTTAGAATGTAGAAAATCAAACATAAAAAACTTTTCCAGAATTCTATGGATAAGGAGTCTGAATAAAATAGAGAAAAACATAAAACCCGCACATGGAACCCAAGTTGGAGTTTGGGTTCCGTGCGGGCCTTTACCTTCAAGTGTGTACAGGTGCATCAAGTAGTCTATTCACAAGTCACTTTTTTGTTAACCCTTAACTGGGGGGGGGGGGGGGGCCTGGGAGGCCCCACCTCAACATTTTTGGAGATTGCGCCACAACCGCTTGGAATTTTGAATTGTCGTTTCATGACTTTTTTCCCTCAAGTCTTACGCACATTTTGATACCAGGCCCCACCCCCCCCCCCCCCCCCCCCCCCCCCAGTCAGGAGGTGCTCAAAATAGCCCAGTACAGTAAGGGTTAATACTGAGAGCGTATTTAAACTTTCTCTTTATAGAAATAATGTATGAAGCTTAAATCTTGAATATACTGTGCGCCATATATTTCAGAAAAGGAGATTTGAAGTTAAAGGGTATTGGATTCATCTACCATTTTTGTAAGTCTTTCAAATTTGTTCATTACCGTTATTACTTGTTACACCATTTACTTTTTGGAAAAATTTGGAAGTTCTTATTGACTAGAAATGTTGAACAGAAACATGCTTGTTTCCTAAAGTGACAGGGAATGAAATTTGGTATCTGAATAGTTTAGTCAGTTGGCTAGGGCCAGCTAGGTTGTGAACAAAAAGTTGTTGTGATAAATGATGGCAACCACCATGTAATGGAAACTGAAATTGGCAGTAATATGTTTTGTTATTTGAGTACCGGTAACTCTTAAAGTGTTTACATTCGGTTACTACAAATTCAGATAGAATATTGTCCTCAGTTAAATAACGATCAGGGTGAGAAGCCATTCATCATTAAACAAAACAAACATTTGTTCGAGGACATGCCCCAGTTTAGAATTGAAAGTTATAATTTTTAATCTTTACTTGTTATCGTTTGATACTACATGACCCCAAAATAAAATGTGATTTTAAAATAATGTCTATTACAAGTCATTGCTGGGTTTATTCTAACACAAGATGGCATTTATTTTCCCATACCGGTATTGCACAATGCCAGGTCATTGCAAAATCACTCACAAAATGGTCTAGCTATTCCCATTTGCGAGCATTTATGTCTGCGAAATATATGGCGTAGGTATACAGTAGTATAGCGACATTGAACCCCAAACATACAGATCAAAGTATTTTTTGGTGACTGGTAGTACACTTTAAATGATGTGCACCAAACAGGCACTAGGAAATCAATCTGACCAAAGGGAAAGACATTCCATACATCATACGAAGCTCACAGTATCACTATGTCACAATATTTGTTGTAGAACATGAATCCTTATCGTCATCTTCTTCATCACTGTCTCTGGCAAAGACGAGGACTCGACTGCCTACTTTACCCTCTGGTAAGTGTGTGTGAAAGTAACTGGTAACCTATCAAGACAAACAACACCAAAATAAGAGATGAAAGGATACAATGAAAAACAATTTCAGAATCATGATCCATGATAAACAATGAATCTTTTTTTTTTAATTCTGCTTGCTGTTACTTCTCCGTACAGTAATTTGAGTATTGAGAATCGAGTCAAATTTGCTAATAAAACAAAAAAATCACCAGAAGGGAACGAAACATTATTTCTCTTGATTGGAGCCAGTGGAATGGCCACTAATGGCCACTAAAGACTTTGGCCCTTGGCATTGAGGTATGCACTGACATGGGTTTAATATGCATGTACATTGGAGATAATTTTTCATTTTATCTGTTATAATCATTTTCAAAAGGAGATGGGTATGTTTTCTCAAGCTTTTTTAATTTTCAGTGCTATTAATAACAAATTTCAGAGGTAAACTAAAAGCATTTTTTACTACGTGCAGTAGAAAATGATGCCTCCGCCATAGAGCGGTTTGACAAACCAAAACGGAAGCAACTTTTTAAATTCAAGTTTGATTGTAATCCATTAATAGGTTCTCAGAATATTGTGATTAAACTGATTACAAGCTATTTTTGATTTACCTGTATGAACCTTTGATCTTTGACCTCTTGACCTTCAAATTTAATCAGTTCATTGGCCCTGCAAGATACATGCATGTCCTGAGTTTGATGGTAATCTGCCTATCGGTTCCAATGAAAATGTGATCACAAGCTATTTTTGCATACATAATGAGCCCTGTGACCTTTGACCCCAAAATCTAATCAGTTCATTGGCTCTGCAAGATACATACATGACCCAAGTTTGGCAGGAATCCATCAATTGGTTCTCATCGCGGAGGCATAGAAATCAAATTTTATTACATCGACCAAGGCACAGCATATGTCATTTAAAACCCATTTAAAAGTGAATAGGAAAGCATCATCAAAGAGGTATCATATCTTTCCTGTTTCAGACTCACCTCATGGAAATGATGTGAACAAAGAAAGTCTTCAATGCTCTGTTGGGGGAAATGGAAATGGAGAAAATAAATTGACAATCATCAGAAAAAGCGATCAGAACACTTCACCTAAATGTGAAGGTGATAGATGAATGCTGAAGGCTATTTGATTCAGTACTTGGAAAGACAAACATGTGCATTGTTATGATGGCATTCAATATGCATTCTTAAGTTATATAGACTCATTTTGCTTTGCTGCAATATACACTGTCTCTACCCCTCACTCACTGGCTAACAGACCATAAAAATACATGTACCGGTAACCCTACATTTTTAAGAACTAACCTGTGTTGCATTAGTGGGGAAGAAGGTCAATTTCTTATTCATGACCGCCTTCCTTTATAACTTCTTCTTTTCAAAAAATTAAAGGCTTGTTCATATGTGCTACTGTAATATTGCAGGTTTTTGTTAAGGGTATTCAAGTGTACAGTACTGCACTTCACATTTTTGTATCTTATGCCATGTTATTAGTGAGTACGGTATGTACAGGACCTTTGTTATGCACAGCTGCTTTTGTCATCCCCACTTGCCATTCACTTACTGTAAATCTCGGTGTATAAGACGCACCCTATTTTTTGGTTTTGCTTTTGTGCCGACAGCAAACCAGATCAGATCGCGTCTTATTTCAGCGTTCGGTCCCGTTCAGAAACCCAAGCCATGCAGGGAATTGGGAAGGACTTTTATTTATTACGCGGCGCAGTTGTAGTTGCTTGTGAACTTGTCACATATAATAGTAATGTTGTTTTTAAAAGTAAAGATGACAGAGAAATTTTCATCCAAGTCCAAACAGAAATTTGGACAGGCTAGATATCGAGTGAGTCGATATCCCCTGTGTGAGTGAGCTGCATGATACGGGTGGTTGAGCTGAAGACACGGGAGAGCGTCGGCCGCAAACTGCTTTGTGAAGGGGCATAATTTATTGAGACTGAAAAAAAAAAAAAAAAAAAAACTCTCTTCCCTTCAAATTAGGAATATGCATGTAGTTTAACTTTTTGCACTATTTGCTTTATGTAATTCAGTTCAGTTCAGTTTATTAATATTTCTCAAGCATAAAAACAACATTACAATAAATACAAAAATGGATAATATTCATAGTAAGAGAAAAAACAGAAACTACAAAAAAGTTTATCAAAACTTGTATGGCGTAGTTCCCAGTAAAGGGAAAAAATACATGGTATAAACAATTACAATAACAAAATACAAAAGTATGCAGATTAATCAGTAACACACTACACCAAGTCACCAACAGACACCAGCAATCATACAGGGAGGGTAGGGGGGGGGGTTAATGGTAATTGTAATGGTAATTCATGTCAAGACACAGAGATTTTCGAAAAACCACTAAAAAGTAGCATTTTGAGAACTCAAAATATCCTGTACCTGTGTATAAGAGGCACCCTCGACTTTTGAATTTTTCCGGTGGAAAAAAAATGCGTCTTATACACAGAGATTTACGGTAGTACACTAAACACCGCCATTGTTTACTGCGGCATATGAACTGTGCCTTAGTTGTTGATGCTGTGCCATACTCACTGGTTTAAGAACATCAAATATGATAAGGTGAGTTGGGATAGAGGCTGAATCTTCATATTCTTTCTTCAGCCAATCCATGGGATTATTATAAAACAGTGATGTCTCTTCTACATAGTCCTCTTCTTGGTTCAGGTTGGGTTGGCACTCGAGAAAGCGCATTGGTAGATTATTGTGAACATGGCTGAAAAAAATACAGAGAAAGATCTTTTTAAGATCAAAGTAGATTCCCTTGATTGGCATACCTCAAAACAAGATTGGAACGACCAAAATCAAACACTAAGCCATCAGTTTATCAATCAATCAGTCATTTGAACGTCTGTTTTCCCTACATGGAATGTTAATAAATATTCCTGAATAAATAATATGAGACATGAAGAAATTTCTTGAAAATCTATAACCAGAAGAGCTTGATATACATGTAGAGCTATGTTTTAGTCACACATGTAACTAAAATCCTGAAAAAATGTTGACACGAACCACTTCTTGTACAGGACTGTTCAAGAGAACTTTTCAGCCTGAAAAATTCACACAATTAAATTAATTTCTCCTGAAAGGCTTTACTGATTGACCATGATACCTATTAGCTTGTAAATCCTTGACCCAGTCCTGACTTATGCATAGTTAAGGTGTAGGATGGCAAGGCATGAGCAACATGACAGATCTCTGCTCTCCTGAAGAATGTAGGTCTGCTACATGATCCTGAACACACCTCATCATGTCCATGCAAACACCCCTCTCTGATGGAATGGTAAACAAAAGAAACCCCACACAAACCCCATTGTGAATTACCTATAAAAAGGTGTAGAATGGCAAGGCATTAGGAACATGACAGATCTCTGCTCTCCTGTTGAATATTGGTCCGCTACCTCCTGAACATACCCCATCACGTCCAAGACCCCTCTTTGATGGAACAGTCCAAAGTAGATACTAGCCGGGATGTTGAAGAGGAGATACAATATGAGAAGTTTGGACTTGCCGCTACGATGCATATCTTCCATGAAGAGACCTGTTGAGAAGGAATAACAAGATCATCAAATCAGAAGTAGAAATGATGGTTGCAATGAAAGATTTAGAATGGTATCAAAAGTGCAATTGGACATTATCAACATTTATGAGTTACAATGCGATGATTAAATTAAAAGCAACTTTGTTTCTTGCTAGTCAAAGGACATTGTTTTTACTTGCAGCAGATAAACTGATGCCTTCAATATAAAATGGGGGTGAACATTATCAACATTTTTATAATAGTTATGATAAAGGATTTTACCTAACATGAATTTTAGTATTGATTTTCACAGCAAAGTTGTAATTTTATAAAGAATTTGCCTCGACTAGCAGACCACCATTTGAAAATTCCCCCTCTCCCATAGATTTAAAATTTAAAAAAATGAAATTCTCAATGTGTGTGAGGTATGCAAGACAGATTTTTACTACACTGATACCATTTTGTAAACTCACTTTAAACTGGGCTGGAATTGTTTTTTAAATCAATGAAATATAACAATCTTTTTTTGAGATACAAAGTTTAATGCATTTACTTACCACAAAATAGCATACAGATGGGAACAACAGGAAATATGAAACGAAACTCTTTATGACTTGTAAAGCTATAAATAAAATTAAGACAATATAAATTTAAGTTCAATTTGAGAAAAACTGATAATAAGAAAGAAGGACAAAGAAAACAAGTACTAAATATAAACTGACATAGTAATTCAAAGATAAAGTTGAGTTCTGGTCATGCGATTGCATTGTGAAAAAAAACGTGGAATCGGTAAGAAAAGGTTAATCATCTAGCATAAAATTATTGGTGTGTACCGCAAGGTTCTGGAATCATCATAATGATAAGAAATTTGGGCCAGTCTTAATAAAGTTACAAGCACTGTACACAGAAAGATGTATACAGGACTACACCAACATGTGGCATAAAAATCTGTCCCGATTTGTATGATGTTACATGCCATATTTACTGGTAATGACAAATTTCACAATATAAAAACCAAGTTGTTTTCATTTCAAACTTAGCATTTTGAAAATGCTAAATCAGCCACTACAATGACAACTTTAATAGCTTGTCAGTACACAGAAACACAATCTATAACATTATACTGTTCAGTTTCATAGACTGCTATGTTTTTACTGTCAAATGAGACCATTTATGTTGCATTCAGTCAATTTTTGAAGAGCCATGTTTTTCAGAGAACATTTCTTTTCTCATGTTCTTCCACACTTGCATAATACAATGATAATGCTCACAAATTATTTTCACCTCTTCCCCAGAACTCAACCTTTTCTTTAAAATCATGATAAGGGTCATTCCATGTCAAATCACACAAAAATCTGAAAATCTTAACCCGACCATTTTTGATTTTGATGAAACTTAGTGTACTTGTTGAGTGTGATCTCACAGCACCAAATCCCAATTTTAGGTCAATCGGGTGAGGGGTTTGGGAGATACGGCCTACCAAATTTTGAGATTTTTTCAAAAATGGGGGTGGCGGGCCTACCTTTGAACCCTTGTATCTCGGGAACTAATGGGTCAATCTTCACAAAATGTGTATTGTTGGAAAGGGAATTCAATAAGGATTCTAAATCTGCCGTCATTTTGAAGATTCGTACATGTTGGGGTACTTTGACCTCTTGACCTAAGATTTAACCTTGAAATTGACCTTGTGGATCACATGACCTTCACAACATTTGTCATGAAATTTAATCTCTGACATGTTCACTAAAACATATAAAAGTTTCAGAGATATGATATTTTTTGTTTTTGGAGCAATAAGGATTGAAAGTATCCATACTCACAGATATTCACAATAGACCCTCCATCATACAACAAAATATGTACTTAAAGGGATAGTTGAGTTCTTGTTAAGACCGCAAATGCCTTCAAAGTGCATGGTTATTGCTGAGTGACCA
Source organism: Strongylocentrotus droebachiensis (assembly GCA_035222895.1). Taxonomy (NCBI): domain Eukaryota; kingdom Metazoa; phylum Echinodermata; class Echinoidea; order Camarodonta; family Strongylocentrotidae; genus Strongylocentrotus; species Strongylocentrotus droebachiensis. The sequence goes on along the minus strand of JAVYIG010000231.1, from coordinate 688,198 downwards.
TTAAGTAATTAATTAATTCATAATAACAATACATAGGCTGGCTGGTTGTGCATATTATAACCAACACGAAAAAGCCAATAATGGCATTGGCTGGAATAAAACGTATAAGGTGCTATCTCGTTTTTCAATGGCTCGTTCAAAATTACCTGGATATTTCAGCCGTCTCTGAACCGATTTTGATCAAACAAAGATGATTTTGTCATTTAAATTGTACATTCTTTCAAATTTCTTTCTCACACAAAAATTATTTTGTGTGGCGCCCTCTGCAACAAAACTCAACTATCTCTTTAATTCTCATTTATCCCCTAAACAAAATTATTTTTTGCAACACTGGTTAACAAGAAAAAACTCCTAATTCTCGAGTATGAAGGAATAAGCCCTTCATGAGCAGAACAGCAGGTAACTGTAACACATACCTGTAAATACATAACGTCCATAACACTGTCCATAATAGCAGGCCATTCTTTTTGTAGCCCATCTTGGCACCCATAACAAAGCTAGGTATATGAGTTGTCATGACGACTGCAAAGCCTTGTGAGAAGTACCAATGCCATGGATGGGTCCCATAGAATGAACCCAAATCATTAATAAAGTTGAACTCAATGAAATTCTTCTGAACCAACACAAACTGAAAATAAAACATAGAAATGACATTATAAAACTGATTTAACCCCTTTCACAGCAGAAAATACCACCCAAAATAGTTGAATTCTGTATAACGTGTTTGGACTAAGATCTACATTTTTCTTACCCCCACCCCCCCCCCCCCAAAAAAAAGAAGCAATTACCCGAACACAGACCTGGCATGCTGCCTACAGAGTCGTTTTTTGCCCCCAAAATAGGGGTCCGTCTTATGTGTATAAGACGGACCCCTTTACACAGAGATTTACAGATTTACAGGAATATAATTTTAAAAAATTAAATCAAAAGAAAGAAAAAACTAGATGGAACTTCAACTGCGCGCAGTCGAAAGTGATGCTTACATCATAGAGCAATTTTACAAAACCAAAACGGAAGAAATGTTTCAAATTCAAGTTCGTTTGTAATCCATTAACAGGTTCTCAGAATATCATGATTACAAGCTATTTCTCATATACATGTATGACCCTTAGATTTTTGACCTCACGACCCCAAACGCAATATACATACATGTCTTGAGTTTCAAGTTGATGGTAATTCATCCATCGGTTCTAATGATAATGTAATCACAAGTTATTTTTGCATACATAATGAGCCCCATGACCTTTGACCTCATGACCCCAAAATCTAATCAGTTCATTGCCTCAGCAAGACTCATACATGTCCTGAGTTTCATGGTAATCTGTCCCATCTGTTCTGATAATGTGATCACAAGCTATTTTTGCATACATACTGAGCCCTGTGACCTTTGACCTCGTGACCCCAAAATCTAATCAATTCATTGGTTCTGCAAGATACATACATGACCTAAGTTTGGTAGGAATCCATCAGTCGGTTCTTGAGATAATATGATCACAAGCTATTTTTGCATACATGAGCCCTGTGACCTTCGACCTCGTGACCCCAAAATCTAATCAATTCATTGGCTCTGAAAGTTTCATACATGACCAAAGTTTGGTAGGAATCCATCGGTCGGTTCTTGAGATAACGCGATCACAAGCTATTTTTGCATACATAATGAGCCCTGTGACCTTTGACCTCGTGACCCCAAAATCTAATCAATTCATTGGTTCTGCAAGATACATACATGACCTAAGTTTGGTAGGAATCCATCAGTCGGTTCTTGAGATAATATGACCACAAGCTATTTTTGCATACATAATGAGCCCTGTGACCTTCGACCTCGTGACCCCAAAATCTAATCAATTCATTGGTTCTGCAAGTTACATACATGACCAAAGTTTGGTAGGAATCCATCAGTAGGTTCTTGAGATAACGCGATCACGAGAACGGGACGTACGGACGGACGGACAACCCGAAAACATAATGCCTCTGGCTACTTCGTAACGGAGGCATAAAAATCATACTCACATAACCATAAAAAAGTCTGTCCATAAGAAGAGAAGCGGAGATGGCTATCAATCTGAAGCACAAATCAAAACGAGAGAACTCAAATTAACCTCATACTTATTCAAACTACTTCTTGCTTTACCAATTTGTTTTGATAATGTTTGGCATATAAAAACATGGGCACATGCCTACTTTTTGCATATACAAGTACTTTATCTTTCCCCCTTCTTAACATCTATTTTAACAAAATGAATCATATTTAAACACATCTGACCCTAGGAAAGCTGTAGTGAATATAAGAAATCAAAAGTCATTCATTGGCAGTATCAATTTTTTCTTACAACGTATTTTAAAGAAAGTACCAGAATACATAATTATTTTGAATGATATTGTTGTATTCATGTCTATATCCAAGATTTACTGAATATTCTGTCAAGTAGTTGGTCTAATCAATCATCCATATTTGCGCAAAGAGTACATTGCCTTCTAATACTGGGAAGAATTTTGTTTTCAATTCAACACAAAATGGTTGAAAAAAGTCTTGTACTGTCATTTCTCTCTTTTCAACTCCCTCTCCCTCAAATTCACAATACCACTTCCATATGGCATTATTAAACACTATTAACGGGGAAATTTTACATGGTTATCTTGCATTCTTTTAGTGGTGAGAAGAAAAAAAAAGATTCTCACAAAAATTACACTGCAAGTTTTTAAGAATATTGGCAATCAAAGTTTTTGGAGAGGGTATTCTACTGAATTAATGACCAATCAGGCCCATCTATGTAATACTCTGTCCCCATACATGCCAACATTTGAAAATCAGAAATCTGTACAAATTATGCGATTTAAAAAAAAAAGAGGAACAATCCTAACTCTCCTATTCAATACTACAGACAAATTTGTACAGGAAGAGAAACACCTGCATTAAACTGATAATTATCTTCTCCCAAAAAGAGGAATGTTCCTCTTTAATCTGAACAGTTGGCATGTATGTGTCCCTTGTGTGCCTGTCTAAGTTAGTACTTTGTAACAATTATCTGGATTGTTAACCTATGAACAGTTGAGAATAAGTTTCATACAGTATTTCTTGAAATGCATTTTCATTATTTCTAGAAATACATTTTCATTATTTCTTGAAATACATTTCCACAATCACACTTCAAAATTACTACCGGTATTAGACATATGTCAGATATAATAGCAGAGTAATTCTGATATCATAGAAGATTTATTGTAACTCACCCAACTGGTAGGAATAATGTTACTGCCACTCTGATAACATCAAGTGTAATAATAATTATGCTGCCAGGAAAAGAAAATATTAGAAGTAAATGTTAAATAGCTAAATACAGCCGGCTCAACACATCAAAAAAATATTAATCTACATTTGCCACACTTGACACTGACGACATATTACTTAAAATGCAAGAGTGCCATAAAGGCAGCCATGCTAAAGCCGGGGAATAAGGGGTTATAATTATGAAGCGCAACGAGTGTCAAAGAAATCTCCAAAGTGAAGAAGAAAAGAAATGTAAGTAACTAGGCACCAGATCAAGATTCAAATAAAAAGTAATAGGATTCTTTTCTTCTCTGGGAGTTCTCTAAAAAAAACTTTCCTTAGTAAAAGAGAAATTTCTGAATACCGGTAGTAATTTTCCCAATTTTGCCAATTTGTAAGAGCCCCTTCTGTATCTTTCCAAAGCTGAACTGATCTTCATTCCAGTCTCTTTGTTTGCTGGTGCCAATAAGGCAAATACCGGTGGTTACTAGACTCCTCACAACAGGTTCCACACTTTAATTTTGAGCGCTGATATCTCTCTTGTTTAATATATTATCATACTTCTTGTTAGTATCATTGAAAAGCATGCTTATTCCCCATTTGTAATGATTATGTACTCATGGAATGTGCACCTGAATAAGGGGCCATGTAAAAAAGTGAAATGTTGCAAAATGCATTGTTATTGTCAAGGGTGACCACCTCAACATCATTCAAGACACAATCCATCCTCCAAACAAATGAAACATTCACTGAGAGCCCTCTCAGCTTAAATTGCAAAAACTTTATTTCTAGGAGTTTATAAGAGCCTCTGCTATAACTTCAGTCATTGAAAATGTATGCACCATCTCTACTCAATAATAATGATACTCAGTTTTTTTTTATAGCGCAAATTACAATTAAGTCTCTAAGCGCTATGGAAATAGAAGAAAATCAAGAAGTGAGTACAGAAGAAATGAAATAATAAGAACATAATACAGAGATGCCAACCTCTTGACACACAAAAAAACAACAGACTGAGTATCCTAAAAAAATATATCAGATTTTCACGAAAACTCGACATTACCACTGGCCCGTCGGCCCTGGGCCAGTAAAATTTCAGAAAAATGTTTTACTGGTACATGTAAGTACGGTCAAGTAAAATATTACTCTTTCATTAAAATTTAATGAGAAAATTGTAAAGCAAAGTTTATGTTGGGGTTGCAGGGGTTTACTAAAGATGAAAATCATATTTTAAGAGTTGATATCGTATTTCACTCTTATTATCGTACTAAATACGATTTAATCTTACTGGTTGGCATCGCTGATAATAGCATGATAAATGTCCAAACTGGAAACTACTTTGGTAATAGTACATTTTATTGTATAAAGAATGGTACGAAATGAATCAATTACCTCAACAGATGGAAATGCGTGAAACCCAAACTCCCAAGTGTAGCACGACTGAAATTAATATGCCACAGACATAAAGGAAGCCAAAGCACAGCAGCAGTTGGTCTCACCAGGCAGGCCAAGGCAACTATGACAATGTACACCCGTGGGTCCCTACATATAGGAAACAAAATCTACATCAAATCAAACACTGGTGTTACTAGAAGAGTTTACATGGACTCATGGACTAAATTTTCAAAACAAAATCCATATCAAACAAGTCAACGCAAAGCGTAGCATCCCCTCGCAGGGTACAAATGGCCTACATGTACGTTAGAACAAGTTACCTCCATTGGACTATACTATTATATTACTAGGCAAGGAACTTAACCACATTTTCACATATATAAAATCTGTCAATTACTAAAGTTATCGATCAGGAACCAGATGTGTATTTTTCGCATATTTAATGAGCTATGACCTTGACCTACGTACTCCAAAATCGAACTTAGCCTGTATTTTGATATGATGTACCTTCATATCAAATTTCATTAAAATCTGTCACACATTACTGAAGTTATCGATCGGAAATCATATTTGTTACGGACGTACGCATGCACGCACGGCAGCACGGACGGACGGCAGCGTATCCCCTCCCACTTCGTCGTTGAGGGGATAATAATCTTACAAAACATATGGGCTATTTCAAGCTATTTGGTCCTTTTTTTTACTTACCACACCTAGATTTCACAATATATTATCTGATGACTGATTTAAGCTGATAGCTCCACTAGACCTTGAATCAGACAACACATCACATTATGAAGTGACTTTTTTAGGTCAATTTATGTTTACATTTCCATAATACGTTTCCTTTGGACCCGCCCATGTACAAAAGCAGGAAGACCAAAAATTGAAGAAAAACAAAAACAAAAATAAAAAATTAAGCCTAATTTTGACAAGGCACATAAATATCATAAAATAAACCTTACATTTTGAAATTGGCAATATATCTGCAAAAATTGAATTCTGACAATGGCGGATCCAGGGAGGGGGGGGGGGGGGGGGGACATGCCCCCCGGCCAAAAAAACAGGACTCTTCCTATTTGTGCTGTAATATAGGAATGTGCCCTACAGAAAAGTCGCCTTACCCTAAAAAAAAAAAAAAAAATTCAGGCCTGAAAAAATATGTTAAAATCAGCCCTAAATCCGCCCAAAATGAACTGAAAAACAGGGACGTGCCCCCCCGGAAAAAAAAGAAAAAAAAAGGTGACCATAACCCCCCCCCCCCCCCCCCCCCCCCCCCCCCCCCCAACGGAGCAAAATGTCAAATGTCAAAATGTCAAATTTAAAAATGTTGTGACTAAATTTTTTTTAAATATATATATGTTCTCTTTCCCACCATGTGCCCCCCCCCCAGGAAGAAAGTTTACATATATATTTCACCACAGATTTGTTATCTGTGGTCTAAAGAGAAGAAAAAATAAAATTTGCCTATTAAAGTAGATATTCATTGATTTTAAAAACTAACTTAATTTTCATTATTGCAAAGTTGAAACTTTGATTCGACAAGGTTATCAAAATTCAATGCTTGAAAGCATTCAAAGTAATAATTATCATAAATTACAAAATGCTTAAATACAGCCCCGGCATAGCACCTGAAGAGCTCTCCGAATGCTCCTGATATGTGTGAGATCACAGTATGGACATGATTTGCACAAGCAGACGATGTCCCATGACATCTCACACATTTTCAGTGCCTGTGTTTTCATCTTTTCTTGAGTTCTTTCTCTTACTTCAGTACCATCAGGCTAAATGTATAATTTATTGCCTCACTCTAAACCCTGCACATGTTTTTATTTTGATGACAAATGCAGCGATACAAAAATAAAGGAATCTGTCGCTTGTAAACAAAATAAGATGCCATTGTATATTCAGCTGCACACACCCCGGTATGTTCGGCGTTTCAAGAGGGAACAAATGCCGTCCTTAATATCATTCCGGGGGGTTTTCAATTTGAATTTTGAAAGTCTGGTTTCTTTGATTGTTAATTAACCCCTATCCTGTGTATTTACAAGCAAAAGATTTTAGTTATCAGAATCGGGTCATATCCCCTTTTGAATGGTTTGACATGCCATTACATATATACACTGAACTCATTATAATTTGACAAATAATAGCTTTGCACTTATGTTCATTCTTTATGGGATGTCGTCTGCTTGGGCAGTATTGGTCCATATAGTGACGTCATTAAACATCGTTATTTTTCCGGGGAATCTCTCGTATATATCCCAGCTGCTACGGAGGTGGTTGTATTTGTATTTTTATAAATCACCCGATATGTAGTTGACCTAAAACTTGTACGATGGCCATCTGTTAGCTTACCAGTTTCTAGTGATACATTAGTTAACATATTTGTGATTTTCTTTGAATTTCACCTTTAAAAGAGTACCGGTAGACATAATGATCCACATAACCCTACTAAAAAGTTCCTGTCCTTGATAATGATGGTAAAAACTGTCATCTTACCTATCTTGTTTCTCATTCTTGTCATGCAACCAATCCCTTGGCCAAGGAAAGAAGAAAAGACCAACAGAGGTCAAGATGTTTTCCATGGTGTTGGTTAAAGTACGAGTTGCATTGTAAAACACAAACCAGGAGCATAAATTCATTATAAGCTGACAGGTGCATGGGTTAAGGTACAAATTAACATTACACAAGGTTCATTGTACAACAGTTACATAATTCAAATCAGTATAATGTTCATGAAGAATAACTAGAACTAATGATAAATACAAAATAATATTCTCATTCCATGTTATTATTATTATTAAGTATAAGGCATCACCTGTGCCTGGTAGGCGTAAAGCAAACTGAATCACTGTAACCCTTGGGTCTCTCCTCCCGGTATTAGTGATTGGGAGTATGCAGGTGAACTGCTACACCTGGGTTTCCCCCTACTCTTATACAAATACATGAATATGAATGCAGTGGGTTCTTAACATGCAAAGGTGGTGACTCTCCTCTACACAGGGCCTCCATTTAATGTCCTATCCGAGGGACGGAGTGTTTTCCACTTAACATAGCATGTGCCTATGAAACAGGGGAGGGGCATGTTAACACACAACGCAGGCTTCAGTCATTCACCTGGAAAATTCAAACCCACGATCTTTGGTTCGAACAACTCGCCTCCTTGCACTCCCATGAATACAATGATACAAGCATTCTGATTTGGTATCTGAATTGCAAACTCAGGAGTGCAAACTCAAGCTTTAAGAAATGTAGGCTTTCAGGGAAGTTCAGTTTTTCATATATAATGTGACTGCTTGAGAAATTAACCAAAATGCTCAGAATTGACAGCATGGCAGATGAGATGTGACACAAAGCAAAAATGCATGCTACTTCATTGATGTCAGAAAACCAGCACTCAAAGTGTACACCAGGAATAAGAAATGAAGTTGAGTGCTTCCCGAGCTATAAGCTGGTTAATTTTAGCCCTAATACATGAAGCAGGTTAAATTACAGTTGCATAGATTCTGATTCTGATTCTGTTCTGATCCTGATCTTCAAGAGGGATATAAAGATGACCAATAGGAACGTTATCGTTCGAGAGAGAGAGTGTTTGTTGCTTCTAGAACATTGTAGACCAACAATGCTGAGAAACAATAAAAGCTTGTGCTAGCCTTATGTACTTGAATGGATGGAGGCATGTGAATGGAAGCAGGTAATTATTGACTTTTTGCTTCCTCGAAATGTGCTTCAATTGAAAGGATACTGTCCATCGTGCTACATCTTTGCCATGGATGAGGGCCGAGGTCTTGAACAGGCAAAAATCACCTACAGCCGATAGGGTGGCTTGTAATAGACGAGGAGCTAGAATCTGGCAAGGGTGGTCATAAACAAAATATGTATTACCGTATATAACGGTGTATAAACCGCACTTTTTTGCCGCCGAAAAAATTTCAAAGTCGGGGGTGCGGTTTATACACGGTACACCAAAAAAAAAAAAAAAAAAAAAAAAATTTTTTTTTTTTAAGTTTCAATTTATGCCCCTCCACCTGGCGCTATGCCTGGCAATGTCTCCCGGCTCGGTAATCGGTGTGTTGACTCACCACTCGGAAACTAGAACAACACTCAAATTTGTCTGTCATCTTGGTTTGAAAGTAATCTTTCTGATAAAACTCAATATGTAGTTTATAATAATATTTTTTTTTTTTTTTTTTAAGGGCGAAAAAGAGGGGTGCGGTTAATACACGAGGGCGGTTTATACAACGTTATTTACGGTATGTATGCAATTAAACAGTTAGGCTAACAACTTGCTTGATGATTGAGAACTAAATTTACAGGATTTTTCAACAATCATGCCTGGGTTATCAGTGGAAAAATCTTGTTAAAAAATTAATATTATACCTTAAGAATCAATTTATCTGCTTAGATTATAGACCAAAGACAGGAAGATAAATTCATCAGCTGTTCTTTGTAGGCCCTATGTAGGAACAGTTATTTTTCAGAGGTTACCCAAGGAGATTTAGTCAGGCAAGTGGTTTTCTCTGATCTCCCTACACAGCTTATTTGAATCAAGTTTTTGATGATGACCTGAGGTATCAGTTATGAGATGTGATTGATTCACAAAACCCAATACACCACATTTGCAATTATATTCAACTATCAGCATTTTATATATTGGAAAGCTTTCTCACTACATCCCACTCAAGTTTAGCTGCAGAAATGCATTTCAATTAGGTAAGGCCCGAGTCATTACAGGTTTTGCTGAACACGGGTTTAACTTGACAATTTTGGGCGGGTACCAGGTCCCCGAGCAGGAATTTTCCCTTCACCAAAATTTGTGTGCATGCAGCGGCCGGAGTTAAGATTAAAATGCTGAACTAATAACGCGACAGAAATGACAGTGACTGCTTTCAAATCAATTAAAAAATCAATTCTGTGGGATACATAATTTTTCAGATTTTTTAATAAACGACACACGGAAGGACAAACAGAAAGCATAATGCCTCCAGCTACTTTGTAGCAGAGGCATAACAAAGAATTGAAGTGATCAACAGTTGAATATTCCTCATTCCTGAGCAGAATATAAAAACAACATTCTTACTTACCAATACCACTGGGTAGTCTAGCCTCAGTATAGCAAGCATCTTATATAGAACCACAAAGATTGCAGGATAGGCAAAACCCCTCAAACCAGTCTGCCATTCCCATGTCAGGTACCCATATGTAATTGGAGGTTAAGGGTTGCTTCCAAGCCTTCCATAATGCTTAGCAATAAGTAATTTAGTCCTACTATTGAAGCACCAACTTAAAACTTCTACACTGTCACAGCATGTTTTCTTTACTTTCCACTTTCTACATTGTGTGCGGGTAAGCCTGAATCCTATAACCGGGGTAATAATATATATATCTGTAAAGCGCTTTGAGAGGGCCTTCGGTCCTGAAAAGCGCTATATAAGAACTAGCTATTATTATTATTATTACATGTAGTATTAGAAAAGGCATGATGGCTCAGTGGTAGGAGCAGTTGTATCATGCCTGGAAGGTCTCAAGTCTCAACCAAGTCGGTGCTCTAGTTTCCTTTTGTAAGGCATTAATCCTCAATTACCAAGTCTCTTAGAGACTGGCTTGCTTATCTTCTAGTATGTACTTGCTTTCAAAGTAGTAAAAAATAATCAAATCTTTTAATTTAAAAACTTTTAACGATGATAACTTAACATTTATATCCTTAAAAAACAATCAAATGTGTTTTCAAACTAATATTCAAACTTATTCAATTTACCATTGGTCTAGTATCATGAACGTTCTTTTGATGCATTTCGTCAAGTATATTTTCAAATGTGAAAATAAATCTGTAACTAATAAAATCTGTGCATTTTGTGATTGAAGACAGTTTCTAAAAGGATATCCAAAGACAACCTTGTGGGCCACTTCCACAGATTGCCAATATTCATCAGGAACAAATGAGGTCTGGACCAAGCCTACATTCATCCATCTAAAGAGCACTAACAGGATGAGGAGTCCAGAGTCAGACCAGTTCTTTTTCTCTTTTACCGAAGACTGAGCAGATTCCTGTTGATCCAAGGGGCCCAGAGTCTCCACTTGAACACTAGACCTAGGTCTCAAGTTATAAGCCATGATGGAACATCTCTAGAGCTGTAATATGAATAAAACATAAAGGCCATCAGAAGGGAATTAGACTACTTGTACGCTTCTGACAAGTACTTGGTGACCAAGTGTTAAGTTCGGATACCAAAGTCGATTGTTCACAGCAGAAATATTGTAACTGTTCCTTTTCAACCCCTTACTGTACTGTACATTAACTTATCTATGATTTTTTTATTTGATTTGATTTGATATGGTTTATTGATAAAAGCGTACATTAAAAATAGTAGCCAGAGGCTGAAACAAATTGAATTTACAAAAGATTGATACATACAAATGAATAAAAATGCAATTATGTTTAGATTGGATTTCAAAATATGAATGGCAATTCACAATGAAAAATCAAGGAGATAAGAAAAGAAAAGACAAAGAAAAAATAGAAGAGACTAAAACGGATGACTAGAGGATAATAGAAGGAGAACGATGATACAGTAATAGTAGTTTTGATTGAAAATGAAAAGGAATTTGATTACAGAGCTACCATTTCCATGTTCGAAAATTGGTGTAGGGAAAACTATTTACTGCTGAACTCAAAGAAAACAAAAGAAATTATTTTTGACTTTAGGCAAAAGAAATGTTTTGAACCCATTGATAGACCTGTATACTTTAATAATGAGACCATTTAGAATGTTGAAAGTTATAGATACCTAGGCACAGAAATGGACAAAAAGCTGTCTTGGGGAGACAAGACAAAGCGGTGCACAAAATGCAACCAGCGTATGTATTTTCTTAGAAAGTTAAAGTACTTTCATGTAAACGATAGAATTCTGTTTCTCTTTTGCCAGTCAATCGTTCAGAGTACTATCACATTTGATTCCATTATCTGGTTTAATAATGCAAAGCAAAGTGACAAACAAAAGCTGAGAAGGGTTGTAAAACAAGCCAGCAAAAAAATGAACCATACTGTTGACCTAGATGAAGTCTGTAAGGAAAGAGTAGTAGGCCCTATCCATTATGTCTGATCTAACCCCCACCCCCTTATTGACCAGTACATACATGTACACCTGAGAAGCAGACAGAGATTGAGATCTGTAAAAGCAAGAAACAGTCGCCACATAAATTCATTCATTCCACTTTACATACATGTACTGTAAGAGTTGTTAATGAAATCCAGTAAAGAGAAGGGTTCTGAACAAAGGCAAGAACGGTAGAGAATGTAAAAACTGTACAAAATACCTTATTGACATGTTACATGAATATAATTTGTTTCACATACTTACTTTACTGCTGTACCCCTACTGTTATAACATATGAAGGAATAATTTTTAAACAAAATACCTACTTCAGATTAGATCATATAGAATAAAAGAAAAGGGAGGGTATGTAAGAAGAGAGAGAGAGAGAATAAGAAGAAGAAGAAGAAGAAGAAGAAAGAGTATTAAAAAGTATATTCATCATGATCATGTATACTAAAACATAGACAGAAATAACCGTCTGATATGGGTCATTTCTTTAATAAATCTGACATTTGTTGACATTCCCCATACACAGACGGTAATCCAGACCACTCGCACCGGGGGATAGATTGGCCCATTTCTGTTCCTCTTTGTGACGGAAACTTTCTCCCCCGATTTTCAATATTGAGATCTAATTTTCTGATTTATAAATCAGATAGAAACTAGATAGAACTTCGACTGCGCGCAGTCGAAAATGATGCCTCCGCCATAGAGCGATTAAACAAACCAAAACAGAGGCAATTTTTTTAATTCAAGTTCAATCGTAATCCATTAACAGGTTTTCAGAATATCGTGATTATAAGCTATTTTTCATATGTACGTATGACCCTTTTATCTTTGACCTCATGACCCTAAAATTGCGTAGTTTCACACACAGTACCTTATTCTCACAGCACTATAGACACGTGTGTCGAGCTCATGCAGTAAATCATAGCGCTCAGAGAAAATACGTATTAAAGAGATTAATGGAAGTTCAAGAACAAGGTCTGATCTTTCGAAAAAATGACATTTTATCAAAAGTTAGATGCTTCTTCGATAGCGTACTAGTCTTCCTGCAGACGGTCATTTTCCTAACTCTACGTGTATAACCTTTGGGACAATCAGAGGGGGGAGGGGGGTAACTTTGAATCGGTCCGCTAGTGCTCAGAGCAAATACCTATTTAAGAGATTAATGGAAGTTCAAGAATAAGGTCTCATCTTTCAAAAAAAGGACATTTTATCAAAAGTTAGATGGTTCTTTGATAGCGGACTAGTCTTCCTGCAGACGGTCATTTTCCTAACTCCACGTGTTTTATGGGTTTCTGTTGGTCCATTAGATATTTTCTTCTATGATGGGTTTCTGTAGGCCCTTTAGATATTTTCTATGGGTTTCTAATGGTCCCATATTCTGAATTCCCTATTGAAACCAAGAGGCCTATTGGTTTGTAATGGTTCAATAGTCCATTAGCTTCTATTGGTAAATCAATAATGATAAATCAAAAATCGATTTTAGCAACTGTCCACCAAAAAGGTATATTCTAATCTCAATTGCATTAACTCCATCACAAAGTTCACTTGAAGTGAGTTTAAGAATATCCTTTATTCAACTAAAGGCTTGTACTATTCTATATAATATACATGTTGTTTCTTTGTTAGTGATCATTATAATAAATACCGTATATATATTGCTAAAACGTGAATGTAATTGTAACATGATCAGACAAATCTATTGGCCATTAATTGCTGAAAGAAAATAAAAATCACAAAATTGATGTGCATTGTCATAAGTTGCTAAACCAATTATGATAAATGTATTTTTCTGTGAAAACGTGTAAAGTAATCATGAGATAGATGTAGCTGTTGGTTTCTATGGGACCTATTGGTTTCTATGTTTCTTAATTCTATTGGTCATATTGGTTTCTATTGGTCCCATTGGGTTCTATTGGTCTCGTTGGTTTTATATTGGTCCTATTGGTCCTATCGGTCCTATTTGTTTCTATGGGTATATTGGTTTCCATTGGTTTCTGATGGTTTGAATGGTCTCTATTGCCTTTGGATTCAATTCTATGGGTCCAACAGAAACCAATAGACTCCAACAGAAACCATTAGAAACCAATATAATTTTGTTAATGGTCTCTATGGGATTTTTCAACCTGGGCTCGACGAGACGATCGACTCCACTCAACAACCCCCCCCCCCCTCTCTTTCTTACTCCCACCCTCCTCTCTGAAGGCTCTTAACCCCTCTCTCTCCTCTCATTTCACCCTGTTTCTTTTGTTTTCCTTCTTTCTTTCTTTTTTCCTTTTTCTTTTCTTTCTTTTCCTTTCATTCCTCTTTTTCTTTTGTCTCTTTGTTTCTTCTCTTCTTTTTTCTTTTCTTTCCCTTTAGTCTCATTTTACCCGACGGCAGCGCAATTTTACCGACAATATCCTGACAGGTTGGAGGGGGGGGTGTCGCACCCCCACATCCCCCTTTAGCCACGCCCCTGCAAGCATTTTAGAATAAGCCTGTGTACTTAAATTAAAATGAGTTTCATATTTTTCAACATATTATACAGAATTGCAAATTTGCAATTATGACTTTTTCTTTCGTTAAAACACAATCTACCCTAAAACCCTCTCCCTTCCTTTCCTCCTAACTCTTCGGAATTATCCCCCTCCCCCTCTCCTCTTTCCCGTCCCCTCCCCCTCGCTTCTACTTGTGTGGATAGGGAATGCATTCTGGGACCAGTTTCTATACAATATCGAAATGACTTCTTGACTTCGTTCCACCTCTATACCTAGCTCACCCTTAAACTTCCCAGTTTTCCCATTTTCTAATAGTAAGCTACATCAATCGATTGATGGACTAAACGAATCAGAAAAAATACTCTAACTCTGAAGCAAACAAGAAAGGAAAAGTGTAGAAAAAGAAAATCTACAAAAATGGGATACATGTAGATCTTTGATTTAGTAATGCGCCTGCACGAAGTAGCTTATTAGCCTTTATTTCCTGGTTGCTCATCCCCCCCCCCCCCATTTTTTAGAATTTAGCCATTGAATAACGAATAGATCTAGTTCATTTCATGATTTATTTGTTACAACCAAAAATAGACGATCCTGAATTAAAGACTACATCATTTGTCCTCGAGCGAAAATGAATATTCAGATACGTTTTTAGAATATTGCTCCTTTGCACTAGCGCCATCCGCATTCAGCGACAATCTCCGTGCCTTTTACACTAGACCTACATGAATCGCTAGTTTCATAAAGATTAAAGTCATCACGAAATTGGCAACGTTATATCGGCCTTTTTCGGATACCAATTATCTATGTGATTCCGGCCAGGATCAACGCACGGAGGTCATCACCATTGTGTAGAGATCGTGAATTCACACACTACACGTGAAAAGGGAGCTAAGCTGTATCGGTCTGGTAAGAAAATTGCTAAAAGTATTAAGTTATTTCCTTACCTCCAAATTGGAATTTTTAAATTTAGGATGTAATTACGATTAGACTTCAACTAGACTTCTAGATCTAGATTCTAAATCTAACATAAAATTCATCAAAGTGTGATTTTGCCATGGACACATTTGAGATGTTGTTTACCTACCGTGGTAATAATATCATAAAAAACATTTCAAGGGAGCCCGGCTAGTGTGACCATAGACCGAATTTTTCTGTCTCTTTCGTTCGTTAGCCTCTGATTTGGGTAAGGTCGGCTCTCTCTTTAGAGACAGAACAGCCCTAGGCTATACGCTGTAGTGGACGCGCGTTTCTGTAAAGAAACGTTACAAAAAACTTGGCCAAACTTAACCCCTAATTTTGATATTTTACCGGATGCATATCCGATGTATTTATACTCCTAAATTAGCTAGACCTATATGCTTAACTACTTCGGTTCCACTTACCAACTTGACTACTTGAATCCGTTTAATGGTCCCTTTTCAGGAAATTATGGGTCAAGATCAACATCCATGAAGAAAATCTTGCAGCCGGGTCGCGACTTTGCGTTTTACACCCTGGCCTGGACATTTTCCCGGTAAATAGCAATGAAACTGCTTGAATGAGTCTAGTCTACGCTCCTCGATCGGGCGCGCCAGTTCCAAATCGAATCGTACATGCACAGACACGTCGATGCAGCATTTATACACACCGTACGCAGCTGCAATACTGAAGATTAAGGGAGAAGATATGGGATTTCAAGTTCAGAACAACAAGTTAAGAAGCTTGCTGCACGATGGAATTCATCGAGGATGATGACGGAGTGGCAATGCAGACGCCTTTGCGGGTATGAATACTGTAAATCCAGTTTTGAATTGTAGTTATATGAGTACGATTAACTGTAACTGTTAGGCATCCATAGTTAGCAAAACTAAGAGTAAGACTAAGCAGGGACTTGTTCCATGGACTAAGTGAGTCGCTGCACAGTCAGTGTCACATTGTCACTGTCACTGTCAGTACTGTCTGTCAGTCAACATTAACAACAGCAATGTCAATTGGACTAGCTAAGCATAAGTAACAATGTAAACAAACATAACGTTAGATCTAACGTTATGTAGTCTAGGACTGCAGGAGGGCCTAACTTAAGGTGTAACTTACTAACTTAATACAGTTCATGAGTTAACTTACTTAGGAGTTATGAATATGAAGTAGATCTAGCCCTGTGCTAAACAAGTTCTCCAATAAAGTCTACTAAAGCTAACTTTACTACTTCTACTATCTACGTACCGTATAGAATCTAGGTTCTAGATCTAGACTATGGTTAATACTTTTCAGTTAGGGTCTAATAATTTTAACTGTCAATGTTTTCCGTAGCCTAGGGCCTAGGCTAGGACTCAGTTCCCGTTAATGTAGGTGTCACTTTACTTCATCAGCTCACATGTCGATGTTTCCCTGAAGGCTGTGACGCAATGAATTAGGCTCGCAAAACATTCCATGTTTATTCAGGTTTGCAGTAACCATGGTAACTGCTGGATCTGGATTCACTTGTAGATCTAGTTTGAGTAGTGATGTTTGCGATACACATGGGCGAATTGTGTGTGCAAACTGCAATTATGCAAGGTCAATTAAAATTGACCTCGTAGGTTTACTCAGGATTTACTCGGGATGATATCCGGACATCGCTATTCAGCATCGTCGTACAGAGTGGTGCTGCTGCTGTGCGACATGACTATGCTTCTTTGCTAAGAGCTATTTGAAACTTTAGGGCAGAATGAGATGTTTGGTTCTTTATTTCGATGGGTAAATTGTTCCAATTGGTAATAGTTTGGGGTAGATAACTGCGCTGGTACGATTGGGTTCTGCATAGAAGTGGGATGAGTCTGTTGTTGTCATCTCCCCTCGAACGGGTAGTCGCACAGCCTACAGGGACCTGCTGCACAGTGAGGATTTCCTACTAAAGATAGATCTAAGTTAAACCCCTGCATGCAAAGGTGCATACATTCAATCTGTTAAGACTTAACACCCAAGGATTGAAGCATGGTCCCAAAATAACCTATTTTATTTTGAGGTAGGTTTAGATCTGTACCTGATTCAGTTGATTATTCTTCCCGCGATTCAGTTGATTATTCTTCAGCAAAAAAGATGGCAGCATGCAGCCATTTCTAGCACAGCCTGACATACAGATGGTTCTGTGTGTGGCAATTGCCCGACTTTAGCTGTGCCTGTGTTATACCTAGTAAGCAAGGCCCCTACTACCGGTATCTAACAGTTAGATTGCGATCTTGATCTAGCCCCCCTACGCCCTAGCCTAACTGTTATAGTATAGAGCTTGCCCTCTACAGATCTTGGAATAATATTGTTTTTTGTTTTGTTTGTTTGTTTTGCAGGCAATTCTACCTAGATCTACCCATAATGAAGATCATGAATACCATTACCATGTAAATAACTTTGAGAGCCATGATGAATCTGGATTCACAGCATCACTGGTGATAAATGTCAAAGCAGAAGATGATGCAAAAAAATGGATGAGCGAGTTTGCAGAGTCTTCTCGCACCACATGGAGGGTAATGAGAACCTGCCCGACAGCGAAGAAATATGTGCTCTTCAAGGTATTGGTTTAGCAATCCTCTTTCTGTTGCATATCAAAATCAAAACTGTCCAATGACAAGACATTTTCATGTAAAAGTAAAAAAAAAATACTGGTAGTGGTAGGGGGGAGGAGGGTCTAGATCAAGATCGCAATCTAACTGTTAGATACCGGTAGTAGGGGCCTTGCTTACTAGGTATAACACAGGCACAACTGCAAATGTGATTTCCACCATTTTCAATTGGCAAATAAAGACTTGTCTTGCTTCAACATGAATGACGTAAATATTCATATTTTATATTGACGGCGCCGTAAAAACTCAAAACAATATTGCAGGCAATTTTTTTAATGCTGTTTCTGATAAAAAAACAAATTACCCCAATTGAAGAAACCTCTGATATATACTATTACATGTTGTGTTGGTAAATTTGTTCAAATTTCTACTATTGTTTGCTTTCACTTTTACTACATATTTCTTCTTTATATAACTATTTATGCATATCGAAAATAATATCGCTAGTGATATTCGTTTGTCTCGCAATGTGGTCAATAAGGAATCTAAAAGATCACGACGTTTCGTAAACAACAGTTTTTATCACCTGACGAAGTATTGCAGTAACATACGAAACGTCGTGATCTTTTAGATTCCTTATTGACCACATTGCGAGACAAACGAATATCACTAGCGATATTATTTTCGATACTATATCCGCAATGAGTAATATATTTAGCATTATTTATGCATACACATACTCCTGTATCTTTTGTATTACTTCTCTGACATTGAAGGATTAGATTACCTTCACGAAAAAAAAAAGTATATGAATGTAAAGCAGTAAATAAAGTGCAAATGAATTCATGTAAAACTGGTGTATAATTTCCTTTATATGTTATGTGTCTGTACATTACACTAGACAAAGTGATGAATGGAAAAAGAGAGAAAGAGAGGTCTTATAAACAAATATCATGAATTTAAAATGAGAAAGAGAGAAAGGGAGAGAGAGACAGAGGTCTTAGAAACAAATATGAATTCAAGAAGTGAGAAAGAGAGGGGGTCTTAGAAACAAATATCATGAATTGAGAGCTAGAGAGAGAGAGGTCTTAGAAACAAATATCAAGAAATGAGAAAGAGAGGGGGGGGGTCTTAGAAACAAATATGAAGAGAGAGAGAGAGGCCTTAGAAACAAATATGAAGAGGGGGTTAATGAGAGAGAAAGAAAGAGGGGTCTGAGAAATACATACGAGAGAGAGAGTGGGTCGAGAGAGAGAGGTCTTAGAAAACAAATATGAATAGAGATGGGGGGGGGGGGGGGCGGGGGAGAAATGGGTCTTAGAAAACAAATATGAAGAGAGATGGGGGGGGGGGAGGTCTTAGAAAACAAATATGAAGGGAGAGGGGTCAAGAGAATTAGAGAAATTAGGTCTTAGAAACAAATGACATGAATTTAAAAAATGAAAGACGTGATCCCACAATAATAGAAAATGGTACGAGTGCAATATTTAAATCACAGTTTATGTATTACATTACCATTACACATATTATGTCGAGTGTAGTCTGTGTATGTGTCGATATGTGTACACGTGTGTTAGGGGGGGGGGGGGGGGTCCGAATCAGCAAATGGTTTGAAAGTAGGCTACACGTCAAAAATTGAAAGAAGGCGGAATTAAACCACAAAAACCATAATATTATTTGGTTTCTCTCTTTCCTTACTTTGATTAATTCCTTCTCTAATTTCTCTCTTTCTTTCAAGTTAGTTTTTGTTTTCTCTCTCTGCTTATGACATTCTTTGTTTCCTCTCTGTTCTTTAATTATTTATTGTTTTTCTCTATTTCCTTCTGTTGTTATTCGTTGTTTTTCTCTCACTCGTACGTCTCGATACAAAAGTACATGTACCGCGTACCGCGACACTGGACATATAGGACGTACGTTGAGCATTGCAGAAGAGCTACGTGCGCGCGCAATATCTTGTCATGGATAGACTTTTCCCAGTCGGTTCCTTGAAATTTATTGGGAAAAGGTCCAGGCCAGGGTGTAAAACGCAAAGTCGCGACCCGGCTGCAAGATTTTCTTCATGGATGTCGATCTTGACCCATAATTTCCTGAAAAGGGACCATTAAACGGATTCAAGTAGTCAAGTTGGTAAGTGGAACCGAAGTAGTTAAGCATATAGCTAATTTAGGAGTATAAATACATCGGATATGCATCCGGTAAAATATCAAAATTAGGGGTTAAGTTTGGCCAAGTTTTTTGTAACGTTTCTTTACAGAAACGCGCGTCCACTACAGCGTATAGGGCTGTTCTGTCTCTAAAGAGAGAGCCAACCTTACCCAAATCAGAGGCTAACGAACGAAAGAGACAGAAAAATTCGGTCTAGTGTGACCAAAGTTTGCGCGTGACCTAAGTTCGCTATCTCAAAAAATCAGTAAGATTTCGAAAATCTGATATCACCAATGGAAAGAGGGAAACATAAAATTACTCAAAGATGAAATTTTCTTTGGAATTGGACTTTGGACATCATCAAAATGATAAGAAATTTGGGCAAACCCGGACTTTAGTGCCCCAGCTGAAAATCTCAGTTTATTATGGATTTAATATCAATAATATTAATTATGCTAATATATGAAAAATATAAACATACCAAAACTTGATGATTTTTAATCATTTGACGTCATAAAAAGCAATTTTAAGCCAAAAATAGCAGCGAAGTAGGGGATCTCCTCTTTGCCGAATAAAAACTATGGTGAACTAAAAAAAGAAAAGAAAAAATCAAACCACCTCTGAAATTACCTTTGAAATGTTTATTAATTTTTTCTTCCGATATGCGCACATGATAGGGGCAGGTTGGGATGGGATGGCATATCGGAAGAAAAAATTAATAAACATTTCAAAGGTAATTTCAGAGGTGGTTTGATTTTTTCTTTTCTTTTTTTAGTTCACCATAGTTTTTATTCGGTTATTTCAGTTCGCTAGTATCTCGCATCAAGCAAAGAGGAGATCCCCTACTTCGCTGCTATTTTTGGCTTAAAATTGCTTTTTATGACGTCAAATGATTAAAAATCATCAAGTTTTGGTATGTTTATATTTGCATATATTAGCATAATTAATATTATTGATATTAAATCCATAATAAACTGAGATTTTCAGCTGGGGCACTAAAGTCCGGGTTTGCCGAAATTTGGCCTAGTCTTGGTAAAGTTACAAGCACTGTACAGTACACAGAAATATATATGGGACTACGGCACTACGCGACACGTGCACGATATCTATCAGGTCCAAATAGATTTAATAATTTACCAAATATATAATTGGGAGGCGGTTTCCCGGCAAGATTTGTATCACCACGTATTCTTTCACACGATTGGAAGAGCTTCCATTTCATTTTTTTTGAGAGGGGGCGTTTCCAAAACTGGTCTTTACCTCTAAAGGCATCGTTTAACAATGTTAAATCTGAGATGCATATGGCCCTGTACGTGCTACCAGCAACGCTCAAAATACATGGGGGCGGTGGGCGATTCGCCCCCGTGAGCCCCACAATCGCCCCCGTCAGATGGCTCACGGGGGCGATTGCAAAATTAAAAATCGCCCCCGTGGAATTATAAAATAAAGATTATCTTTTCTGATATATAACTTTAACACAATATTGACCTATCAATTTTCAAACCTTAAACCATGCAATAAAATGGAACTAATTAGATGGCGCTTTCTCTCCCATCTCTATGAGTATTAACGATACAAACAACAGAGCTCGCAGTGCAGATGTAGTGCGGCCGTCAGCAATGGCTATACTGCGCCGGTAGTACCGGTGTGCACGCTGACGCCCAATATCTGCTGGAGCTGGAGACGATCGTGCAAGGACTGAAACGTGGAGACATTTTTCGTTGTGAAAATTGTGAATCCTCTGAAATCTGGTTATTCTAAAAGATAAGCAAATAATGTAACTCGACCAGTAAATCAATATTGAGAAGAAGATCACCAAAGATGTTGCAGGGGCGGATCTAAGCGGTTTAGGAGGTTTAACCAACTTTGTGCCAATTAATGGACGAGTTAGAAGAAGATTATGTGTTGACCGGAAACATCTCAGATGAGAACTTCCTAAGAAATTAAATGCTAGGATATGATGATTTTAATGCTCTCATCTTAACCAATGTAGTGAAAGCGTGATTTGTCTTCATGATCCACATGCCACAGCGCAAATGATGACGCGCGTAATAAGCGCTCAAATAACTTATTACGCCCAAGATTAATATGCGCTAGGCGCATCTTCAGATATGGCATAAAGTATTTCTATTGGTTGACCTACTTATCATGCTTATATAAAACAAATTTTGATTGGTAGGGTCCATACAAATGGGCGTGTCAACAGCGGTCAAAGATAAGATAGAGACGGTCCTTCAAGAGATAACACAAGGATAAAATGATGTTCAGAATACCAACTTACAACAATATTAGCGCTGTGTTATCTCTGGGAGATGCAACAAAAGATAACACAAAACTTACAACAATGTTCAGAATACCCCCCCTGACCTACACAGTATTAGTAGATGTCAGTAGATGCCAGGAAAACATCACTAACGGGGGTTCAAAATAGCACCAAAAAATCGCCTCGCCGCTTTGCGGCTCGTCGACGATGCTCCGCATGTTAGTAGATACCAGGAATTACACATCAATTACGGGGGTTCAAAATAGCAACAACAAAAATCGCCTCGCGGCTCGTGGACGATCGATGCTCCACATCGTATTTGGGTTACCCCCCCCCCCCCCCCCCCATCCTTAGCAAAAAGCTAGATCTGCCCCTGTGTTTTGGAAGGATATGGTAAAAACTAAAAGTAAAGAAAGAATGTAAATAAGGTTGCTCCAAATAATGAAGAGGACATTATGTGCAGAGCGGGAAGAAATGGAGAGAATGTCATCACGGAGATAAAAGTCAATAACGGCTATGTAACAAGTACATTTCTAAGAGGGAAAATGCGGACTTAAATAAATGATAATGATAAAATACCAAGGAATTTAGGAGTTTCATGGGTACCAATTCAATGAAAATGTGTATTAAAAAAAGAGCCCCTGTGAGAGAGCTCACAGGGGCTCTTTTTTTTTTGGAAGAGCCCCCGTGGACAAAAAATTAATTTGACCCTTGGCTACCAGTGTCTGTGATTTGGTGTAATATTGAAGCCCTAAAAAAATTGCGCTTCAAAATGATCAAGAAGTGCCTCAAAAAAGTAAAAATCTTTGAGTGACCGGTTTTACTATACCGGTTCTCGTTTTTCCACAATAGACTGTAGTGTTATGAAAACGGCTTATGCCGAAAGGGTGGGTAGTGTCACGTCGTGGCGCGTTGTCCGTTGACTTGAACGCGACCATTCGTCCAAAGCCCCCCCCCCCCCCCGGTTTGGCCGAAAGGGTGCATTGGAAGTGTCGTGTCGCGTCGAACGCGACTATTCGTCCAAAGCCAGGGAGCATGGACTAGTCTTCCACATCAGTCGTTTATAATAGAATTTACGGAATAGTAATTTTAGTCTTTTAAATTGAAATAATCAAGATAAAAACAGATTAAAAATTAGATAAAACGCTACCCACCCTTTCGGCATAAGCCCAACGCCTAGCAGTATACACCAATGCTTATATACTAGAAGACGGGTGGCCAACCCGCGGACAACGAGCTCTTCTGGTGCGGCCCGCAGAGCGTGGAAAGAGTAACTATAAAAATAGCTCAGAAATGAAATACGGCCCGCATAGCAGCGAAGAAATAGGGTTAAACATTTACACACAGCTATCTCTATTTCCATAATTTGTTTTCATCATTCACAACATATTGACTATAGTTACAGCTTGGTCGATACAAAACTCCTCAAATTCCCTCTCATTACATTGTACATTACATTATAACGACATTAACTTCACTCGCCGTGTTAATTTCAGTTTGTAATTTCCGCCGTTCTCCCGCCGTTGAATTTCTCAAGAATCTTAATCGTAAACTGGATAGTCCCCTTCCTTGTACACTGCGTTCAATGAGATGCAGCCCCAGAAATCCCCCCCCCTCGCATATTAGGACATACGGGGTTGTGTGCCATGCAAATACCCTAAGAACACTTGGAAATTGTGGAAAATGGGTCTTTTTTCTAGAAAAATTTCCCCCAATGACATCGTATGAGCGGCACACCCTCGTCCAAACCAAATCTGAGTATCCCCCCGGGGAGAAATCACACTAAAAAATTAAGCCTGATTTTTTTTTTAATGACTTGGTTGTTTGCTCGTTTGTTTTTGCAAAATTGCAGGTGTGTACACGTACTGCATGAGTGTGTGTGGGGGGGGGGGGGGGAGAAGACTACCTACGGCTCGCCAAGTTGTCAATCGTTAGCTGTGGCCCGCGAGCTTTAAAAGGTTGGCCACCCGTGTACTAGATGATCAACCTTTTTTGATCGATTCCACAACATTTCTTTCACAATGCAATCGCATGACCAGAACAAGTTCTTGGAATTATTAAAGAGTTGAAAAATAATTTGTGAGCGTTAACATTGCTATTATCCAAGTGTGGAAAAACATCAGATTAAAAATGTTTCCTGAAAAGCATGGCTCTTCAAATGCCTTAATATTCTAAATATGGCATGTAAAAGCATACAAATGTGGACAGATTTTTACGCCACATATTCGTGTAGTCTCATATCTTTCTGTGTACAGTGCTTTTCAAAGACTGGACCAAATTTGTTATCATTTTGATGATTCAAGAACCTTGCAGTACACACCAATATTTATATACTAGATGTTCAACCTTTCCTGATCGATCCCACACTGTTTCTCTCACAATGCAATCGCATGACCAGAACTCAACTTTATCTTTAATGATAGATTGTAAATAAATAGCTACTCCTGTACAAAGTAATTATACATGTGGCTGCAGCGAGGTCGATACTAAATCAAAAGTCTGAACAAAGGCTTCTACGGGAATTCTTTGCTTTAATTGGAGTAATCATGTCCTTCCAATTCATTCCGTGAAAACTGTGGATAAATCACAGATAAAGAATAATAAATATAAGTACATCATAGCATCATCCATATAGCAATAAACACAGTCTCTTTGAGAAAGTCATAAAATAATATAGTATTAATGACTGCTTTGAGAGAAATAGTTGTTTTATTACGCTCAAGGGAAGGTTAGAATTGTGCTATTACCCGAGGCGTGCCGAGGGGAATAGCCCAATTGTAACATTCCCGAGAGCGTATAAAAACAACTATTTCTCGAATATTAAAGCAGTCATTAATACTTTTATATGCCGAAAAAAAATAGACTAAAAAATAAAAAATAAAAAATACTTTTTTTTTTTGTCGAAGATGAGATTCGAACTCTTGCGTACAAAAGGTGATGTATCTAAAGTCAGCGCCTCAGACCTCTCGGCCATCGCGCGATGTTAACATGCTTGGCAGTTTTGTACAATATATACAGTGTACATTAGATGGATTGAAACCGGCTTCGCGTGTGATGAATGCTTCGCAAAAGCTCCATATACGGACTCTTCTTTTACTTTTGCAATGCATATTGGCACGAACTTAGATCAAGATCTATCGGCAGATGTTGTTTTTTTGTTTTTGGAAGTTTATTTTCGTCTTCATGTCAACAATGCAAGATAAAATTGTCGGTAAGATCGATCGAGATTCAATTGTATTGAAATTACCGACCAATCCTTCGCACACATACGGTATCCTCCATCGCTCAAACCATTTTTTAACATGTAAACCTATGGGGTAACCATGGAGGCTGACCAACTATTTTTAATAACCATGGTTATTAAAAATATTGAAATGTTTTAAGCATGGTTACCGAGAATTTTACAGGAACAGTTGAAGTTTATGAATGCAATTCGACCAATCAGATGGCTGGATTTCTTAAGTGAGGTATATAATGTACACTGTGTCATGATCTTCATAACTTATTAAAATAACCCCAGTCACTATTCTAGTCCATATGTATTAAATGGTTTTACATAAATACAAATCACACTACAAGTGTCTCAACTAGACTTCACTATATCGTGAATAAACGATGAACTAAACAATTATAAAGTACATAAAGCATCAAAAGTACAAGAAACAAATGACTTGGGTGATAACTTATTTAGGTGCAACTGTCACAACAATACATGATCTTTGACTTAGTTAGAAAACACTTCATTGCTGGTATAAATGATTATCATTGACCTAACTTTAATTTTCATTTCCTTTCCTCTAAAACATATTCTTCAGTCAGTCTGACAAGAGCATCAGAGAGCATTACACACAATGGTTAGAGTCCGCAAAGTACTATCACTTCCCCAGATGGCTGTTGCCCTAACAATTGGAATGGCCAGTGGAATATACATCTACAGATCACCTTTGCAACAATACAAAGCGAATACAGCGCCACCTGATAGCAAGGGGGGACAGTCACAAGAAGCAAGTAAACTTAGCAAACTCACAGAGAAGCCAGCATCTACAGACTCATCCAGTGATATACTGTGTGTTTCAGAAGAACAGAGGTGATGAAAAGAACTAGAAAAGAACTAGAGGCATGCAACGCAGCACAATTGATAATAGTTTCATCTCTCAAAATAATTGCAATTTGTATGGTGTTGCTTGTGTGAAATTGGAATGGTCATTACAGATAAAGATTTGAGTAAATACTTATGTGTTAACTGTTACAAATTTTTAAATGTTCATCAGGAGCATCCATGGCCAGAGTAAATTCCTTTTTTTCTTCTTCATTTATGATCTATGGTTGATATCTATGATATTGTTCTTTTGATGAGTAAGGCAAGCTTTTGAGTAGACAGAGCATAGACTTTATACATGTATGTTAATTATACCATATACTGTATGTGAAGGCCTCAGCATTTTGAATACTGGTAATTTTTGTTTTCATCAAAATATGTGCACTACCGGTATGCAGTACGGTAGCCATATCACTAAATGTATTGTACAGAGTGTGTGAAGGTATCAATATTAACTTATAATGAAGCGTCTAAAAGTTATCCTTTGTCCATGTAATAAACTCTAAAAATAGATACGGTAGGCCTCAATTGATCATTACCGATAATATTTTTGCAATATACTACATGTTTGAAAATTAGGTAGAAATATTCCACATTTGTATATTACAATGCCTTTTCTGTCCAAATGCTTTTAGAAGCTACATGTACTACACATGTACATAATACATATGTTTATCCTTGTGGTGACAAATACCTTTTAGAAATAATATACCGGTAGTGAAAATTGTTCATGTAATCAGTTCATAAAACCTAGACATACATGTACATGTATTTTGTCTTCTTAATTAAAAGTAATTACAATTTTGAAAACTCATTTCAGGATACTAATCTGTTGGCATGGGTTACCCAAAAGACCTCCATTTAGTTTATGAAACCAGTTTATGAAACCATTCCTTGGGAATCACAGCATCTGTCATACTTGAATGAATTAAATGAGAATGATAAACATGTACAGATTTTTACCAACTCTGAGCAATATTCTTTATTTTTGCTCCTGTAAAACATCATCTTCAAGTCTTTCTTAAAGATATATGTCCCTTTTGCAGCCAACATCAAATTCTGTAGAACTTTACAGGAATTATGAATATGTTATATGTACCGGTATGTCCTATCTGTGAAATTTAAACTTGAGCAGTCTCCTAATATATAAATTATGCAAGGAGACCCGTTTACTTGCTAGACTTCACTGTCAGACACTATTGAGTGACTGACTGGCTTTTTTCATCTTTGGTAATAACATACATAAAATGAGCTGTAAAGGGGACATGAGCATTTGTCTACATCAATAACCCACTTATTGTAATGGCCAAAATTAAACTGATTGAATCTTTGCGCAGCATAAAACGTACAACCATTCGGTACAATGGTCTGAAAAATCAACTATTACTCACTGGCTCTATACATGTAGCTCCTATATTTAAAGTCGATTCAACAACTAATAGTCGTTATATTCCCACTTAAAGGTAAAGACCAGTATTAGAAACGCCCCAATTTCAAAAAATGAAATGAAGCTCTTTATTACCAATCATGTTAAAGAATATGTTTTGACTAATACATGAAACAAAAATTGCCGGGAAACCGCCTACTTATTGATATATTTTGTAAATTAGTTTATCTATTGGACTGTGAGAGATAGACGCATGTGTGCGTAGTCCCATATACATCTTTCTGTGTACAGTGCTTGTAACTTTCCAGAACCTTGCAGTACACACCAATACTTATATGCTAGATGATCAACCTTTTCTGATCGATTCCACAACGTTTCTTTCACAATGCAATTGCATGACCATAACTGGTCTTTATCATTTTCAAGCCCCCTTTTTTTTGTTGAGAAGTTCTAAATAAGTATCGTGTTTCAAATGCCGTTGGAATTTAACCTTTTCATTTTTTTGGCCTGCAAATGGGACATAGTACCTTTAAAGGCACATAGTCAACTCTTACTCGACTTGTATTCTAATTTTGGAGAAGAGCCTAAATTTGGACCGTTAATAAATCATTTGTAATTGTGCCATGTAAGTTTGCTTATTTTTTTAAATACCCCATTTAAAATCTACAGACTTTTGGCAACAGTTAGCAGTATTTGGTGTAAAAGGCATATCAGAGATTTATATACCGGTAATGACCCATTTTATCCTTTCTGACCTTAGAATAGTCCAGAATGTGGATAGTTTTAATTCATTTTGTGATCGTGATCTCTCCCATGCATCCCCTACCTGGTGCAAGCCGAAGATGGCGTGATCCACAAGTCCATACACATCAATGGTACGCCCAACTACATTGTAGCCGGGTGTAGAAATTCGGGGATCACACCATTTTTTACTGCAGCAACTATAGGGGAAGATTGCGGTTACGGTATGTGGATAGTGTTCAAAATTAAATCTGCCAGATTCTGGACTAACCTATGCGGTGCCTGTAGTATGCTTTAACAAGCTTGTCAACAAATTTGTATGTACCGGTACATTAGCTATAAAATATCTGCTCAGACCCAGCAGGGCATTAAACTCACTGTACTCGCATCATTACAAGCGGGTCATCATTCTCATGTCACATGTCACATGTAGAGAAATGCAGGAACACATAATAATACAAATAAACACATTTTATACAAAATACAAAAGATTTTGGGGTGTTTAGATGGTTAATTGCATAAAAGCCTTTATTTATTTGCAATAGCACCTACATGTACTACCATAATCACAATATGAAGCTGAATATACGAACCATTGATAAAAGGAGGATTTCTTTATAGACATGCGTCTCAAGGGAGAAGTGCAGTAGTAAAATTTGATAATTACAGGAAATATAGAGACAATGAAAAATCTTGCAAAATAAAGAAACAATTGCCCGACTTTGATAATATTAGAGTTTCAATTATAAATTACTTCAAAAACGAAAAGTATATTGCAAATTTGACTTGTAGAAATAATAAATTCACAAGTTTTCTGTTAGTTTTCTGTCAACAGTTCAACAATACTTGTATCTTGAAAAGCCAATTTTAAATGGTATAATGTAAATTACCTTGAATATATATTTTTGTATGTGTTTCAAATAAAAATCAATAAAATCCCTGTGGAGGGAAAAATGTGGAGGGAAAAATATGGGGAAAAAAAGAAGAAAAATCTGTATGAGAAACCATTACATAATGTTAGGGATACATGTATTCCAAGTTAAATACCTGTACCATAAAATGAAGTGGTTCCGAATTAAAAAAAATACATTGATCAAGTTAAAGGGCCACTCTAACCAAAATGGGCTAAAAATGAAAAAAAAAGCAGTTTCAGTGATGAGACATTTGACGTCACTGCATGCGCCTCTCAGGTGAAAAGGAGGGTGATTTAGGCATTAAAATGTCTTTAAAAATTATCAAATTGAAATTATCAAATTGGACATGCCCGCCAATGACGTAAAATGCGTCATCAAGCCACGTGACTGTATTACCTTTTTTCGAGGGGCGTAGGCCAGCAAGCGTGAGAACTGTGAAAAGTGGATGGCTATTATCATTTTTTGATCAATTTAGAGATTTTCTGAAAAATCAGAGGCTGCAATAATAATAAGTAGAGATGTATTCATGTTTTGAAAGGCTACGTTAGTTGGGTTAGAGTGGCCCTTTAATGATCATTGTCAGTGTACAAGCACTCTTAAAAAGAAGAGATTCTATCCTTTTTAAAGGACAAATTTAATAGTAGAATATATGTATATATTTATTGTACATAGTTCAATATAGGGTACCTCATCCTCTGACAAAATCACAATATTAACTAATTCTCTTTACAAATAAAAAGCTCTCTTCCTTGCTAACAGAAAAGACTACCCGGTACATATATACAATTGCAAGCAAGCCTTCAAATAAAGATTGAAAAGGTTGATTATACCTTTAATATAAATGTACATTTTATACTGTAAATATAACCGATTAAGAAATAGAAGCATGCAGAAAAGTTTATAAAATATTCAAAATATTTCCCTGATTTTCAATTTACACAACTATTGAAACATGTAAAATTTCATTTTCATGGTGTATGTTTGCATTGATGTTTAATTTCTAACGACAATATAAGACGATGCCAATTTTGAATTTTTCCCTTTGACTAATTGGATACAATTAAAGATACTGTGTCCCTTTTGCAGCCAAAATCAAATTATGTAGAACTTTGCAGGAATTAGGAATATGTCATGTATGTCCTATCTGTGAAATGTAAACATTAGCAGTGTCCTAATATTCAAATTATGCAAGGAAACCTGTTTACTTGCTAGACTTCACTGTCAGACACTATTGAGCGACTGACTGGCTTTTTTTTTCTTCTTTGGTAATAACATACCGGTACACAAAATGAGCTGTAAAGGGTACATGAGCATTTGCTACATCAATAACCCACTTCTTGTAATGGCCAAAATTAAACTGAATCTTTGCACAGCATAAAACGTATGACCATTCGGTACAATGGTCGACTATTACTTACTGGCCTCTACAGCCCTTAAAGACATTTTCAAGCCCCCCCCCCCCGCCCCCCTTTTTTTAAGGGAAGTTCTAAATTAGTATTATCTTTCAAATGCCGTTGGAATTTAACCTTTTCATTTTTTTGACCTGCAAATGGGACATAGTACCTTTAAATGATGGTAGATCATGCACTTTCCATAAACTTGTATAACTGATTACGTACATATTCTAATGCAAAATTACATTTCACTAAAAAAATTGCACAAAAAAAGTCATCATAATTTAACTGTCTTTATGCACATTTATCAATACAAATGATATGGACAAATGATTACCGTGTACCACACCACAATAATTACTTTCGTTCAATATTAATCTTACTCATTTCCAAACAAAACATAACGTTAAAGAAAAAAGCAGAAATGCTGGGTAACAAAATGCATTATATTTGGTTATACAATGTATGCCCTGGTTGAATATATAACAATTGTGTTGGTAAATTTTTGTGTCCTACATCTCGGTGACCTCGATCTTCTCCCTGATCTGAGATACCCATAGAAAATAAGGGATGATTGCCATTTTTCATGATTTCTTTGACTTTTTGGACGATTTTACAATCCCCCCCCCCCCCCCCCACCCAAAGTCCTGCTTTATCATGTTATGCCAGTGATTCTTTCTGCATGTTTGGCTATTTTTTCCAGTTATGCAAGATTCCCTTTTCTACAACCCGCAAACCATACAATAGAATCAAAGAAGATAACACTCTGCACTATCGAAACATAAAACAAACTCAAAATCGTCCAATCCACATGGAAGGACTTTATTTTTCATAAGAAATACATTTTTTGCTGTGCTTTCCCCCGTTGTAACTTTACATTGTTCTGTCAACGTTAATTTGTCATCTATGATTATACCTAGGTAGGTATATTTTTCAACAATGACGATATCTACACCATTCCTCTGACTTGGTTCAATACAAGATGCCCTTGCCTTTCTAAAATCAAATATCATCTCTTTCGCTTTTCTGGGTATTTAACTGTTAGAAGTTATCATTACATCATGTTGATAAATTGTTATCAACACATTTCGATAATTATCTACGATACAATACAACAATACAATAAAGTCATTTCTATAGCACTCATACAAACTGACTTGTTTCACAGCGCTTTACATAAAAGTTAGCAAAGAATCTATTGTTGATCATGGTCAAAGAGGAGAGTTTTGAGACATTTTCGGAAGATATCCAGCGCAGGTGCTAATCAGTGAAGGAGCACACGCATGGAAAGCATTGTCGCCAGCTTTGGTGAATGTTCGAGGAACGTGTAGCAGGGTGCTGTCAGTACACGACCGAAGGCCAGGACGAGCAGATTGGTAGGGTACGATGAGAGAATTGAGATACACTGGAGCTTTGTTTTGGATGCACTTGTAGACAATCGTCGGGATCTTTACACAGCAGTTACATACTCCACCACCAAAATGTATAGCATGCAATCATTTAGAATATAGCAGATAAAATTTAATCCAATGTTTTCAATCTTCAAATACCATTTTCTTGGACAAAAGACAAAGTACACATGTATCACAATATATTCGCACCAAAACGGTGAATAAGAATGCAATTCCTATGATATCAGAAATAGCCTAAAATGGTGAGCAGTGCACAGGCATGTTAAAAAATTCAGAAGCAAAAACAATTTTATTTCAGATAATATACAAGTCCACTCGGTTTTCTGATTTATGGACTTTGATTTAGAATCATGAGCTTTATACAGAAAAATAAATTATTGGACAAACAACATACTTATTGAACATTAAGGCAACATGAAAAATCATGATTACTATTTAGACAATTTTTCAACAAACTGATTAAAAAAAAATGTAAGATTCATTTATGTCATGAATAAAATCTAGATTTTCAATCGAGTTTACAAAAGGAATATACAGTGTAGTTGGCATTTTAGTTGATTTTAATCTAATATATTAAGAGAACCATTTTTTAAGATGCATTGAGAAGTAAGAATAACCACTATATCTACACTGATTTTTAGGGCCTTTTTAAAAACCAGTTGGTCTTGTCATCCATTTCATGGAGTCGCCATTCATGTCTCAAAGCTTGTCTCTTTGAAAACCACTGATAAAGGTCCCAAATGGTCATTCCTGTGCGGCCCTCTTGCCTTCCCTGCATCCAGTGATCATACCAGTTGCTGTTTGGTTCAGTATGCTGATCCTCTGGAGTTCCATGCTGATCCTTCATGTTTCTTCTGTTCTCTCTGTCCTGCATTCGGCGAATAAACCAGTCATCATTGCTTTGGTAACCATACCCTACATGTCTCCTGTGGTCTTTTGATTCAGAAGCATCATCATCGTAAGTTTCTGAAAAGTTGAATGTGTGCTTCATGTCAAGTGTTACAGTCAACGTTTTCTCTTTATCTTCTTCTTCTAACGGTTTCTTCGTGTTTGATCCTTGTCTGGAATGGACCCTAGAGTTTGACTCCTCACCTCCTTTATGTCGAGGTGTCCATGACTTCATGAACTTCCAGAAGTTCTTGGTTGTTGCTTCCTCAATATCTTCTGCCATGTCCTCAAAGTCTTCCATGAGCTCTTCTAGATCTGCATCCATCAAAAACGGTTCTGCCAGAAATTCTTCCAGCTCTTCCATGAAGTCTTTAAGTTCATTAAGATGTTTCTTATAACAGCGCTTGGTCAGCCAGTCCTTGTAATCCAGAAGCTCTTCATACAACTTCACGGCAGCTTCTCTGTGCTTCCTCAGGCAGTCATGGACACCAAAGCAACGGACATCAAAGCTCTCGAAGATATCTTCCCACTCTATGTCCTCAAATCTGTGCCTGGCATCATCTTCCTTGTCTTGGTGATGTTTTCCGGGTTTCTTATCTTCACGTTTGTGACCATGGCGATCATGTCTTTCTTGGAAATGGTTTTGTTTCCACTGATGGTCTTGATGATACACGCTCTCTTTAGATTCATGTTTTTTCTTTTCCTGTTCCTTCTCATTAAATGGCTTTTCTTTCTGTGACCCTTTATCCTTGTGATATCTTCTTTCTTCGTTAATGAGAAGATTTTCGCCATCATTTAGTTTATCTGACTGGAGCTCCAAATCAGCTGTTTTTTCCAATCCCCTCATATTTTCAAATTCAATGTCACTTTGTCTCTTCCTTGAAGGAACACTTTTATTTTTTGAATGTTCCTGTCTGTGCTTGGGGTCTTGGTCATTCCCAGAAGTCTCCTTTGATTTGTGTTTCCTGCCATTATCATTTTTATTCAACACTGTTTTATTATTTCTCTTCTTTTGCTTATCTTTTCCAGTATGTTGGTTAACCTGATTAGACACATGTTTCTTTACAGGATTTTTCGACTTGTCATGCCTTTGCAGTTTTAAGCCGTTTTTGTGATCGTTTGATTTACCTTTCTCAACTTTTGTTTGTTGATGCTTGGTTTGGTCTTTATCTTTATTATTTAGTTTTTTATTTGTCTTTCTTTCATCCTTGTGCTTTTTGTCATGTTGAGAAGCATTGATCTTTTTCCATTCTACTTTCCCTTTATTTTTTGCTGCCTCCTTCTTCTCTGATTTCTGTTTTACAAGTTGCTCCGATGACTGTCTACTTGATTTTCCTTTTTTTTTGTTACCAGAAGGCTTCTTTTGGGGTTCAACAAGATCTTCCTGCACTGATCCCTCTTTCTCTGTTTCTTTGTCACTGTTGATAGATTTACCCTCCATGAGGTTTTTCACTGCTTTCATCGTCTTCTTGAATGGTTTCTTCAGGTTACTACCACTCTCTTTGATGCTTGAAACAGCTCCTTGAATATTCTCACCTAAGCCCTGCAAACCTTGCTTGATCTGGGATGTGATATTTGATTCCTTGATTCCAGAGACAGCTTGCTTAACCTTCCCACCAAGATCCTGCATGGTATCCTTTAATTTACGGCTGAAATTACCCTCCTTGATATTAGACACCGCGTCCTTCAAATGCTCTCCAATGCTGTTAACGTTATCCGTCAAGTGAGAGGTGATGTTTGATTTTTTAAGGTTAGAGACAGCATCCTTGATCTGGTGCCTCAAGGTTTCTACATTTTCCTTGAGTTGGGTCGTGATGTTGTTCACTGAGAGGTTTGCGGCAGAGCCCATGAAATCAGTGGTGAAGTTTCTGAGGATGAACCATGAGTCACTTAACTTGGAAGTAAGCTTTCCCATAAAATCTCTATCATCTGCTGATTCTGATGTATCTTCATGTGAGCCAACATCATCGTCCTCGATTAAATTGCTTGATGAATCAGAGAACTTGGCTTCTCTTTTATCAAAGAATTCCTCGTCTCCTTGGTCTTGTGATTCCTTGTCTCCTTGGTCTTGTGATTCCTCTTCTCCTTGGTCTTGTGATTTCTCATCTCCTTGGTCTTGTGATTTCTCATCTCCTTGGTCTTGTGATTCCTCGTCTCCTTGGTCTTGTGATTCCTCGTCTCCTTGGTCTTGTGATTCCTCGTCTCCTTGGTCTTGTGATTTCTCATCTCCTTGGTCTTGTGATTCCTCGTCTCCTTGGTCTTGTGATTTCTCATCTCCTTGGTCTTGTGATTTCTCTTCTCCTTGGTTTTGGGATCCTTCCATTTTTGTATCTTCAGTCACAAAATCAGCTACAGACTGTACAATATATTTTTCAATGCTCGCAGAATCCACTTCATAAGCAGATCCACCTTCATGACTTATTTCCGTCTCTCCTAGCATCTCTTGAAAGTTTTTTGCCCCTTCTTCACATTCAGCTTCTAAAGCATGTTTTCTATCCAACAATAATTCCTCCCTTAAGTTCAAAACACCATCATGATAGACTGGTTCCATGTCTGAAAGAGGCATTATATACACAGCTGCCTCTGTAATACCTTCATCATCAGTCAAAGACTTGGTCTCTGTATCAGTTCCTTGTGCCTCTGGTTCACCTTGTGTATCAGTATGGACATCAGACATAGATTCACCTGTCATATCACTACCTATATTAGCAATATCAAGAGAATTACCATCGATAGGACTTAACTCTAACACATTATCTGACACATCATTACTATTAGATAAAGGCTCTTTAAAATCTCTTCCATCTTTGTATTTACAATGAGTGTTGCAGAACTTTGAGTAGCGATCTTGTGGCTGGTTCCCACTGGTACAAACTGAGCATGAGACATGACTTTCTGGATCAGACTGTTGGATCCCATCATCTGGTGGGGCTGATAACCTTGCAGATGGTTGGGAGTCTGTTCAATTTATAAAGAAACCAAGAAAAACATGAAATATACATAATCATGAATACCTTTGCTTTCCATATTTACACATTTTCTACACAGGAGAATGAAATCTTGAAAAATACATATTTTTCAAAGTGAATTGCTAGAATGAAAGTTTGAAATATGTGCTTGCAACAGAAGTCCTATTTAAAATGACATTATAATTATTCAATGCATTGCTTCCTTGTAATCCATGGTCCATAACAACTACATTTACCTAAAATTATTTTATAATGCACACAATACCACAGTGGATTCTTTTAAAACTTTGAACAAGAATTTAAGTTTGTCATTTTGTTTTCATTATTTGTATAAACGGGGCTCTACATTAATTAGCTTTGAATTTAAGAGGTAAATTCAAGGAATCGTTCAAATCAAGGGATCATGCTACACCTCTAATAAACAACTACTAAAAAATTGAGTTCATTAAGTACTCTAAAAGGTCAGTTGTGCTTGGATCCTCTTAGTGTCAAGAGCTTGTGTGGCAGAGCGATGAACCATAGCTAGTACAGTAAAAATTTACATCAACAAGGTCAAATTCATGGAGCATCAAAACAGTTCCTTCCCACAGAGATTGTATGTGAGGGGGGAACTATTTGGAGCTCTATGAATGACCTTTGAGTGCGTACACCTGTGTCACAACAACCTCTTTAAATATGCTATAGTATGAACGTACCCAGAGGACTGGTGGCTTTGGCTGGAGAGATTCCAGTGGATCCCTTGGTTGCTCTCAGCAAAGTCTTGGTCTTATCAAGGCAGGTAACCAGCTGGTCCTGGAGAGAACGTAGTCTCCACACCTGACCCGCTTCAATACCAAGGTGGTGTGATGTAGCCTGCATAGATCCTGTGTAGCAAAAATAAACGGGATGATTAACATCTACTGTAGGTGAACAACAACCAATAGTAACCTTTGACCTCCGATGATGAGATGAGGCATGCCTTAATCCTGTATTGTACATAATACAGTCGACCTCGCACAAGTCGACCTCGTAGATGTCAAATAACTGCCTTAGTCGACAAGAATAAAAAGCCACAATCTTTCATGAATCATAATTCAAATTCTCAGGACCATTCCAATGAAAAAACACTAAATTCACATTGCCAAAGTCTAACAAAATCAATCACTGTTAAATCACGCATTGCACACAATATTGTTTACAC
Source organism: Strongylocentrotus droebachiensis (assembly GCA_035222895.1). Classification (NCBI taxonomy): domain Eukaryota; kingdom Metazoa; phylum Echinodermata; class Echinoidea; order Camarodonta; family Strongylocentrotidae; genus Strongylocentrotus; species Strongylocentrotus droebachiensis. The sequence continues at coordinate 651,042 of JAVYIG010000231.1, read as the reverse complement.
AATACGCCCTTGATGCCCTAATTTTTCCAGACATGCTGGCGCGGGCTCCTCTGTTCTTCTCTCTCCATCTCTCTCGTATCCACCTCTCTCCCTCTCTCTCTCGTACCTGCCTCTCTCTATCTCCCTCTCACTCTGTTTGCCCCCCCCCCCGATAATCTTTCTTCAATGCAGACGTCTGTGAATGCTGCAAAGTAAACTTTTGCGATCGAAAGTGGATTGTGATTGGGATTGGGATAGAGATTTACAACGACTCCCACACCGTCTCAAAGTTAGACTTCATTGTGAAAAATTTACTTTGAAAAACGATTATCAAAATTCGATATACATGGCCAGAATAATCAATCCAAGCTTCGATTATATACCTCTATTCCTGAAACTAAATTGAAATCGCAGCAATAATGATGAAACCAGATAGCAGTTTCACACAGTTTTGCAAGGCACTTAGAGCTAAGCTAGACTGGAGTTGATTCCACGTCTTTTCGACTCTCGCGGTTCTGACAGCAGTTACACTGTAAGCGCTGTGTGTGGTCTCAGGGCGGCGTGTAACTGAGTTATCTTAATGATTTTCTCAGATTTTCTTTCAAAATGATTATTGAAATTCAGTATACCGGGTATGGCCAGAATAATCACAATCCTATCTTTGATTTCACACCTCTATTCACGAAAACTATTAACAAATTGTGGCAATCATGATGGAAATAGATCACAATTTCAGAGTTTCTTGAGGTGGCTGCTGCATGGAAATTTACAAGGGCTTGTTTAGTGGCCGATGTTTGGCCACGAGGTGGCGTTACGGCATGGTCTTATATTTTTTACATGTGCTCCGATTGAGCAATATTCAGGTTATTTCTTTGGTAATAAAAAAGGTAATGAATGTTACGAAATCTTAGCTTGGCCCGATTTCTAATATTTAATGGCATGAATATTTACGACAAGCTTTCTATTTTTAAAGCTCACAATATTTTCATGGGCACTTCTTCTGAGTTTATTATATTTTACTATTATAATTTTCTATACCGTAATTAACGGTGTATAAACCGCACCTTTTTGCCGCCGAAAAAAATTCAAAGTCGGGGGTGCGGTTTATACACGGTGCCCCTCCATCTGGCGCTATGCCTGGCAATGACTCCCAGCTCGGTAATCGGTGTGTTGACTCACCACTCGGAAACTAGAACAACACTAAAATTTGTCTGTGATCTTGGTTTGAAAGTAATCTTTCTGATAGATCTCAATATGTAGTTTATAATAATAATTCCTCCAATTTTTCTTCTATTACATGGTGTAACACAAGGTTCTATCCTAGGTCCCTACTGTTTTTTAATTTACATTACCGTAATGATCTTACACCCAAAAAAAAAAAAAAAAATCTCGGCAAGAGGGGTGCGGTTAATACACGAGGGCGGTTTATACAACGTTAATTACGGTATTTAAATGAGAGTAAGTTAAGACTCATTCTCGTTCAGTCTGACCTATTTTTTTGTACTCCCTCGATCTTAAAGTGAATTTTTTTTGGATGATCATGCACTTTAAAATTGAATAAATTTGTGCTCCTTTTTCATATTTGGTTTCATTCTTCTACCTTCTTGGTATTTAATTATTTATTATTCATTGACTTATTAGACTTTCATGTTCATGAATATTGTAAAATATTTATTTAAGCAACTAGTCCATCATTTTTCGAGTCGACATTGCTGGTTTTGTTTCATTAAGTAAAAAAAATACTATTATAGGATCGTGTTTAATCCGAGCACCCTTCCCATTTTATCTACATATAGCATGTAGCTCCCTCGTCTCTCCCTCTCTGTCTTGTCGGTTCTCGTGCTGCAAATTTTCCATTGTTTATATCTTGGACTCCTGCTTTAGCATATATAATCACTGCTATATGCGCTATTTCCCGCGATGTACACACAACACACACACACAGATATAGGAACTTTGTTTGCATGGATTTATACAACGAAGTGCGTTATTATGTTGCTTGCTGCAGACTGGCTAGGCTTCGTATTGCATATTTACTACATAATTATGCGTTAGGCAAATTTCTAAGACTTACGCACAAGTTGAAGATCGCCTAAGTCGATTTTAGGATTAACACAGAATGCATTTTGCAACATTTCACTTTTTGACTTGGCCCTATATTCAGGTATACTACACAGTCCATGATTACATAATCATTACGAATGGGGAATTATTGTAAAGGGGACGTCAAATATGTCAAAAACATCAAATATGATAAAATAGTAACAAGAGACATATCAATGCTCAATCTTGAATCGCAGAACTTTTTAATAAATACAGTACCCTACTTTTCCAATATTTTTGTTTTGCGTATGTACACACATACCTATGTAGTGTCCCAGGACGAGAGCAAAGGCTGTAGCTATAACGATCATAGCTGCCATTGTAAGTTTGCTGTTCAGAGTCTCATCCCGCTGATGAAGATACTGTCTGATACCAGGCTTGATCCCACTGACTGTCATGTTAGCTGGGAGGGCATCATTAGAAGTATCACTGTTGTAATGGGAGGCTTCACTGGAGGATGACTCACTGCTCCGATGCTGTAGGCTTGAAATGCTGTTGGTGGGGATTCCTGGGGGAAGTGTGACCGAAAGAAGGATTGTCTCTGTAAGTCATGATATCTGCTGTTATTTTTAACTTTACCAACTGCTAATAGAAAGCAAGTACAAGTATAAGCCTCTAGGTAAGCAACTACCGTAATTAACGTTGTATAAACCGCCCTCGTGTATTAACCGCACCCCTCTTTTTCGCCCTTTAAAAAAAAAAACAGCAGAGGACCTAGGATAGAACCTTGTGGTACGCCATGTAATAGAAGAAAAATTGGAGGAATTGTTATTATGAACTACATATTGAGATCTATCAGAAAGATTACTTTCAAACCAAGATGACAGACAAATTTGAGTGTTGTTTTAGTTTCCGAGTGGTGAGTCAACACACCGATTACTGAGCTGGGAGACATTGCCAGGCATAGCGCCAGGTGGAGGGGCATAAATCGAAACTTTGTGTACTGTGTATAAACCGCACCCCCAACTTTGATTTTTTTTTTCGGCAGCAAAAAATTGCGGTTTATACACCGTTAATTACGGTAGCAGACATACAGCTTTAAGTCCTATCAATGGGATTTAGAAATAAAGGGTTAATGCTTGTTCTAAGGTCCTAGTTGCATCAAAACAGTTTCAAGCCTAGGATATTCCTGTTCAAGGACCATCTTCCTATCCATTGACCCATTTCTCACAAAGTATTACCTTTGCAATATAACTGGAACTTCCTAGCTAGGTAGTTACAAGATGTACATTACAAGACATAAAGATGTCTTCAGTATGAAAACCTTCAAAGCAACATTGTTTCACAAAATCTTTTTGTTTTCTCTCTGTATATAAGATTGTAGTAACCACTCTCTTTATAGGTGTCAAAGAGGGCTTGCTCAATTTGAAGGAATTTTGACCTGGGTAAGCATTGGCATCACTTGTCTGTATTAAGAACTGAAAGCATTTAAAGAGACAGACTATTTTCATCAAAATAAGTACAGCATTGGATAGTCAGTAAACTAGTTTGCATCAACATTATCTTAAATACCACCTTTGCGTATCTGTTGATGATCTCTGTCATTGTTATTTAGATATATGGCAACAAACTAATTAACTCAGTATTGTTCAAAACAATGGTAATAGCAGAAGTCAGAAGAAATCTGAACAAATTCATACAAAATAGCGGCTATGCTGATTAATTAGAATGAACAATACAAGGTGCCTCCTTTCCCTACACTTCAGGTGTCCTGTTGTATGGGAAACCCCCTGGGAGATAATGGTGTGATTGGAACAGAAGTCTAATGAGAGATTAGAGGATGAAAAAATTTAAAAGAGTACCAACCACAAAACCTGTTTTGCTCTTGATGTAAGGGTTTCCATGTCGATATACTGTAGTCTAACTATGAGCTTCAAATAGTTCTTCTACAAGAGATAATGCAGTTCAAGTGCATCAGTGTACTGTAAAACGTCTTCTTGAGTAGACTTCCTTTCTTTCCTTCATAGTCCTTAAATGTTTACCTGTAGAATGCCAGGTTAAGTTTTGTGAAGCTGTTTTGATACATTCTACATGTACACAAATGATGTTTTTAGGCCATTGGTACACTTGAACTTACTTCGTCCACCAGGGTATGATAAGCTAGAGGAGAGGTCAGAGAAGCTAGATGACCTTGACATGGCTGGCTCTCCATCACCACGGAACTGCTGAACTAGTAAGAAGCCGCCATCCTCTGTAGGCCATCGCTGGGTCATTATGGGGACACCAACACCTGATGAACCCTCAGACTGAGTATACAGATCAAAGCATAATTGGAATGTTAAAGATATATAGCTGATAGTCATTTTGTGGTCACTCATATACATGTATGTACTGTACACATATATCAAATTTCATATAGACTGTCTTAAAAACAAAGGCCTTTTTTCTTCTGTATTTAACTCAAGGAGTAATCCATTGTTTATTTTTATCATATCATTTCCCTTAAACCCACTGAACAAAATTCTATTTTATTGACTATAGACCCAAAGCTGAGGTAAATGGTATTTCAAGCATAATACCCAACAAATAATGTAATTTGTAATCAAAATAATTTCATTCTACTGAATATAAAGAATATTTCCAAAGAATATTTCCAAAGGATGCATATGTTAATATGGATCCCCCCAAAAAAAATCAATCATAATTTTATTCAAGAGTACCCAGCAGCACAGCTTACTGCTCATTGCAGCCAGTGATCAATGATCCTATAAATTTGTCCTAGAGGAGGATTGTTGATGTATGAATGGGTCAGAATGATTAAATTACAAGGAGCCTAGCAAATGGCAATGAACTATACTACAGGGAAACTTGATATCACAAGATCGGCTATAGACAGGTTTGACTGTAGTTATTTTGTAAAGAAGTATTTATGAGATTAACTGACCTGATGTGTTATGCAGCCCTCTGACTGAGCTCTCCCAGGTGAACACCCAGCCTCCACTCCTTTAGGGATGTTATCCACAGAGACAGAAGACAATGAAAGCTGTCCAGGAGGCATCATAGGGAGAGGTCCTGCAATCCCAATAGAATGCTCCATCTGGTGATCCTCATCATTAACAATACCACCAACAGCGCCTCTGGGGAACTCATTGGCAGCTGCTTTTACATCTTCAACTATACATAAGAGATGATTGAGGTTGATACAAAATATATGGTATATTTCAGTACAGCAACATGAGCACTTTAATCGTTAATGAATCACTCAAGAGATGATCAATGAGTGAAGTCAACAGAACTTATGTTACATCTTCCCAAAACTTGAATCCTGAAACTTGGTGAACATAACTGAGTGACAAAAAATAGACTTGTAGTTCCTGACCAGTTGAATTCACAGTTACAACTAACATTTGAAAAAATAGATAAACACAAAATTAATAACAATGCACCAATATCAAATAATCAGATATGATCAATTGTCTGCGTTACAAGAAGATTACAGAATTACCAAGAAAACATTTTACAGTAAAAATTACAAAGATAAATAAAATATACATGTACCAAATTTAATAATTACTTCTATAAAAAAAAATTATATCTTATTCAAGAAATTGTTGCTTTACAAGAGATATTATTGGGAAGGGCTCATTGAAACTTACTTGTTACTACAGTTGTGGCTAGCAGACAAACACATTAAATCAAATCAATACGGATATAATAAATGACAATTACATTTCTTGGCCTCTTACCATTCTTTGGTCCATGGTGATCCACTATCAGGAAATCTAACTGAGAGGAGTTTGAAGAACTGGTTAAATCTTCAACACGAGATGATGGTGATAAACCTACAACAGTATAAAAAATACAAAGGATATTTCATATAAAATATTAATGACATATTTATTCACATACTTCAGGGCTGCCAACACTCACGCATTGAGCGTGAGACTCACACATTTAACTCAATTCTCACGCTCTCAATGATTTTCCTCACGCACAAATCTTAAAGAACTAAATAATAATAAAAACAGATAAATTTTAATGAATTATGCCACCAAAATCAAGAATTTAGAAAGTTTTCCCGCCTTTTATCCCCTTTTATCGAAGACGAAAGCCTCGATCTCACTTCTCGCGCGCCTGCATGTGTAAGATCAGCGCCTATATAGCTGGCTAGCCTGATGATGTACCCTCGCACCATACCCATAATCATTAGCAGCTAGCCGGGTCAGCACGAGCCTGCCCCGGCCCCGAATATGGATTGGACGAACCAGCAGCGAGCTTGAGTACGTCATCACGGTTACAGTTGACAATTCAATTGATCGAGAACAGCAAAGATTTCAAGGTTCTGTGCTTTGTTTTTAAAGAGGGCCTAATATTACTTCATACACTAGAATAGAATGAGAGGGATTATAAAAATATAAAGTGAGTTTTGAGAGTGAGAAATGACTTGTGATTATGTAACCTTGAACGAAAACTTCGTACCTCGCTCTACGCCTAGCCCAGCGGCCCACGTTCGTGGGCGAACAATCAGGTATTCCATGTTATAATAATTTTCTTTATCCTTCTGTTAGTCTTTATGATTTTCTCTCTCCATATTGCCTTAAGCTATAATGTTAAAATACTCTATAAAGTATGCACCAGATCACACAATTTCACCTTGAAAAATAAAAAAGCTCCACACTGTGGGAGGGGGGGACGCCCCCCTCCCACACCCTCCCCCATTCCCTCGCTGCACTCGGTCGGGCTTGGTCGCTTCGCTCCCTCGTTCTAACGCTTCTCATATAATCTCACTCTCAACTGTTTCCAATGTTGGCAGCTCTGCATACTTGGTTAATGCATCATTAACAGTTTTCCTCATCACTGCTTTAAAGGTAAAGACCAGTATTGGAAACGCCCCAATTTCAAAAAAATGAAATGGAAGCTCTTATTACCAATCATGTGAAAGAATATGTTTTGACTAGGGGGTGCAAACAAAAAGAAATACAAAGCACACTAACAAATCACTAAACCTAAACAGCTGATATTCAATCACATATTAACATCAGTTTTCATTTTGAGAGCTTATAATTATTTTGCTTCGTTGGTGGTTTCAAGGTTCTATATTCAAAATACCCATATCATAATACAGTCAAACCTGTCTATAGCGACCACCCAAGGGAAACACAAATAGTGGCCGTTGTAGACAGGTATGCGTTGGCGGCCATTTTGATTTTGAATAACTGATTAACAGCACTCGCAATGCCTCCGCCAGTGCGCAAATAATTCGCCAGGGCTTACTTAGGGCTCAGTCTGGCAAAAAAAAAGGCGGAGAGCTGATCGATGAATCTAACAAACGCAAATTTATTTTTTGGTGTTTCAAAATTAAATAAAGAAAAAGTGGTACGTTTTTTAGTCAAAATAAAAATACGAAATGATTAAACATGATTTTCTCTCTTTGAAATTGTCCGGCATTTATAAAAAAACGCATATCAAAAATTATTTAAAAGAAATGATATGAATGAGCCTGAAAATTTGATTGACAGACAGGCCGGGCCCACTTACTGTGCCTCTTAGATTGCAGGCTAGCCAGGCCAGCAGTGCCTGTACTTGTGCATGACAAACAAGCAAGCCATCGATTGCGAAGTTCATATGACACTGACTCTGGATTGTTATGTTTTCAATAGAAACAGCCCATAATGAATAGTGCAAGAAACAGTATCCTGTCTGTAATTAAATGTTCTCATTGAAGTTTTAATAAAAAGCTTAGGATTGAATAGTTAGATCTAGCTTTATAGTTAGCCGCTCTGTGTGAGCTCAAACACTGTTGTGGCTGGTCGCTACATGGCTGCCGTTGTTCGCTATACGGCTGGCCCTGGCGGTCGTTGTGAAGGAAACTTTGGTGGCATGCGGAAGCAAAATGAGTGGACAGGTTCTATACATGAAATCTCACGGGGGGATTTAAGTGGTCATTATGGACAGGTGGTTGTTACAGAAAGCTGGTCGCTAATCCAGGTTTGACTGTAATACCACATTTAAGACAATAATTAATAAACTAACACAGAAAATCTGGTAAATAGGTACATGTAAACGTGCATGAAATTAAGTAAGTCAAAAGTTATTTAGTTACACATACATGAATGTAAACCTCTTGCATGTGTAGTATCAAGTTTTACATAGATATGATACAACCATTATTTATTAACAACTGAATATCTTATCAAATCTTGGCTTGAAGTGAAACATCAATTAATATAAGAGGAACTTACCTTCCACAGGGGAGACGACATTGTTTGAGCACATTGGCTTGGCGACGTCGCTATGACGATTCCAGCCCGTTCCTACTACTCCCTGTGGGTCAAAGGTATCAGGAGTCTCCTTGTGGTGATTGTGGGGATGGATGTCTTTGTCACTGTGACTATCACATGTCATGGATAATACCTCTATACTTTCAAGAGATTCTGTGTCTAGGGTATCTGAAATAAAATGAACAATTTGAATTATCATGTTCTCCTAATCCTCTATGACACAGTAAACCTCCCAAGAAAAGAAGAGGAAAAAAAAACAGCAGTGAAATTAAACTGTCAAAAAGGTAGTACTAGGAAGTGTCACATTTCTGTGCCTTTAAAGATACAGAGATATTAGGGGCCTTGCATGTACTTAAATTTACCCCCACTTGCCCTTCGCCCTTCGTTTTGCCCTTTGATTTCTGCATTCTCTCAATCCCATAGGCCCACCTGGTTCCTACTATGGGATAAACATAATATGGTTATTTTGCTGTGATTGGTTTTTTCTTTCTTCTTCTTCTATCCTTTACACGGGGGAGAAGGGATACTGTATATTGTGCATACAAAGCCTAACTGATGATTTCCCTCATTACATTTCTAAATCTATACCAAAAAAAAAAGGATTATGATGCAATCTTTCATTTAGGCATCAACAAAAACATGACATACATACAATGAAGGTTGACAGTAATATGGGTACCCCCCCCCCCCACATGCATGTACAATACACACAAGAACAATTGTTTTTCTTGAAAATTTCTGTAATGCTCTTTCGAGAAGCATTTCAATTCAGATTTATGCAAAATCATATTATATCACTTCATAATTCTCACTCAGAAACGAATACTACTACCCTCATCGTTTCCCTACTTATCTTCAACTATGGAAACATTTTCTTCTTTTTTTTGGTAAGAAGAGTTCAAATTGAGAACTAAAAAATTTCATATTACAATTTCAAACGCAAATTTGCACAGCCTACCTTTGTCCTGCTGGAATACAGGTGAGAAGCATTCATTCTCTCCAGATTCATTGAGTCGAGAGTTTGAGTCAGCTGGAGACCTGCCCTGACTCCAAAAACCACCTATTCCACCTAACCATGATGAAGATGGGACATTCTGAGCAAGGACACAAACAAAATACCAAAGGAAGAAAAAAAAGACATGAATAAATAACTATGCTGGATAAGGAACAGACAGTGACAGGAATAAGGATACGTGGACATCTGTTTGGATTTTTTGGACATTGCATTAAATTGTGGATTTAATGAGTACCGGTAATGATTACTTTGATTGGATGTTATTTGTAATCATGTTCTTCTAGAGGTCCATTATCTATCATTTTCAATGTGTTTATTTCACATGTAAACTTAAAGGGTTTTTAAAAAAATATATAAATTATAAGACAAATTAAGTAACAATTCAAATAATTCCACAACCATGTCAACATGGTAAATACATGTACAGTGCGTCCCAGAAAAAACGAAACAGAGAATTATCAATGTTTTGTCATAACTTAATCACAATTATTATTGATAAATGACACATATTTGGAAAGCTTAAATACTCCTCTTTCATTTGATGTAATTCATATAATGCATATTTCACGCATGAGTGATCAAAATGAATTTGAAGAGAGGAAACCAAAGAGTCATTTGGCAGACTATATCTGAATTTCAAAGAGAAAATTCGCCAAATATGATGACCCAGAAAATTCGGCAATTCTATGTTGCGAAATGCTTAAAATGGCCTGATTCGTACTCTCTTTTAATAGTTAAGTGATTTTGAGCATTTTTAAATTTTGACGCGCGCGTACGCGTGTGTCATGACCTTAATTGACCTTTGCTGACATGACCTGTTGACCCTTGACCTGAAGTATATGTGATATGAATATGAATGACCTTTGATGACGCGTCATGAAGATATGATGGATAATGTGATTTCACAAAATGGCGCCTGGATGACGTCATGAAGACTTGATGACCTTGAAAATGTTCCTGTCACGTCTCATGACAATGACCTATGACTGTGCCAAAATTGAAAGAAATTGACTAAACTGATCTTGAGTTATCCTCGGAACAAAAAAGGGGGAGAAATAAATAAAAATAAAGAATAATAAAGAAAGAAAGAAAGAAAATTCTGACGAAATCAATAGGTGAACTGTCTATGACAGACCACCTAATAAGCGAATTCTTTTCCATTGTACATGTACATCCCGAGAATGAGACATTTTACATGTATTTTAAAATTGTGTATGTTTTAGATTGTAATACTAGTAAAAATCATCCTTTACCACGATTTGTATTAGGAGGCTGTTTCAAAAGACAACACTTGAAAATGCGCTTAAATAAGTATCTATTTATTTACTTGATGACCGATTGATGGATGGATGGGTCGATGGATGGATGGATGGGTGGATGGATTGATTGGTTGGGTTGGTTGATTGATCTTAACTCTTGCTGTGCCGATATCACAGGTGACAAACAGTATAGGTTAAACGTGTATCTTAGATTGCACATTGCTCCAACAGGTATGTGGATACCAATCAGATGTTCAGAGCATATTCTATCTGTGAAACATTAAAGATTCATAGAATATAACTTTTTTACAGGATCCTTCAAATGTCTCTGTTTAACAGGGGTGATAGTGAGCACTAAAAAAAAAAAAATTTTGTTTTCCCCTCAACCACGGCCCCCTTGAGTAAAAAAAACAGAAGAGGATTCGCGGGAAAAAAATGGCATCTAAACACATTCCCCCCTTTCGAGTAAGAAAATTTGGCAAAATAGGGAAGAATAGAGAAAATAAGGGGGAATCAGGAAATTCAGGATAAAAGATAAAATAGGGAAGAAGAAAAAAAATCTGGTAATTTTTTTTAAATCGGGAAGAAAAATAAAATTGGAGAAATTAAAACAAAAATCAGGTTTTTATCAGGCCTGGTTTAACGATAAACGATGGTTAATGAATAGGCAAGAGAAAAGGGACAAGCAGTATTAAAGCCCATTCACACTAGCTTATATGTATGCATACATTTGAGGAAGATACTGTATGTTGAGGATCATTAGATAAGGTATTAATGCTCTTTTCAGTATTGGATAATGGCAGTAGTAATCCTTTGTACACAGATTAGTTACGTGTTCTGAGTGCCCTTTTTAAAATGTATTTTCAGATGAAAAAGCCATATTTCCCATAAATTTTTAGAAAAACAATTTAATTTAATTGATTTTATCAACTTTATATACCTGTATCATACCTAGGCCTAAAAAAAAAATTGATGACTTGGCGTAACGGGTCACTGAAAATTAGGGTAGGTAGGGCGATTTTTTTTTTTTTTTTTTTTTTGTTGTTGCTTATATTTGCATACATGAAATTAGCCATTCATACACATACATACATACAGTGGCGTAGATAGGTCCTCAGACCTTGGGGATGATCTGATGAGAGGGGTAGACCACAATATGTTCAAATAACTCCACGCACACACACACACATATATGGACACACACACTGTGTGAGCAAAGTGAGCAAGAAATTGTTGAAATCTTGATCACCTTGGGACCTGGGGGATGCATACATACACCTGCCCCCCCCCCCCCCATGCATACATACATGTACATGTACATACACCCTCATGCACATAAAATGCAAACATACGAACGCATTAAATAGTGACACTGTTTCAGACAACAGCAAATCAGAAAACGGACCACAGTTTTCCTTAGATGCCTTGATGTTCTTAACCACAAAATTATCAGCGAGCTGGCCCAAACACGGCGCGGCAAAGCCCAGAACGAAAGCAACAAACATCCAGGTTTTCCCCACTGTGATATCGATATTTACGCAATCGCAATCGGATAAAAAAAAATTAAAAAAGCGTAGGGTCGGCGATAAAAATAGGGTCGGGCGGGTTACGCCAAGTCATCAATTTTTTTTTTTAAGGCCCTATGTCATGTACATGTACACTGGGTATTGCTTAAGTGGGTGATTTTGAGCTTTTGTAACCTACCTAATAGTTTAAATTGACCATACAATCTTTGGTTATATGACATCATTTGGAACAACCTCTATAAAAATGAAAACCTGATGATTTGCAAACACACAGCAATGTAAATAGCAAGAGGAGAGGTTGGAAAATTGAAATTTGCTATTCTCACATCTATCTTTGCCCCTCATTTGAACTAGTTAAAGTATGAAAATGTCTATTAACAGTTTAATGTAACGTCCGAAACGTGCTTACAGCATACCAGAATGTGCTGTTAAAATGGCTGAATATTTTTTTATGAGTAACTTTTATTGAGATTTTTGGGGATAAATTACAATTAAGGATATACTAAAGCAGCCAGCCATGCCTTGTATCACAAAGTGTGGCTTCAATATTTTATGTTTTATAAGTCAATTTTGTAGAAAATTTAGATATTTTACAGAAAATTTGTTGTTTTTTTTTCCATCATATTCCTTCATATTTGTATATTTAAATCTAAATAAAATTATCAAAATAGTGTTTTTAACAGGAGTGTGCATTGTGAAATTGTAACTTGCACATATGATCGAAAATTAGTGGAAATTTGCAAACTATGTGTTAACATCAAAATCATGTAACGTCCAAGTTCTATTGTCTATGAGGCTGCTCACACCGGCAGAGATAACGCGGTATCTGCGGTGTGGAAGGTACAACGTCGTTTCGGTCCGCCCAACAGCGAGCCACGGCGAGCCAAAATGGCGTGCCACTGGAGCACCTCTTGGGGGTGGTCCACGAGAGATAGCGCGGTCTAGCGCGCGCTAGACCGCGCTATCTCTGCCGGTGTGAACCCGAGCTACGATAGCACGTCGGAAGTCATCGTTCTACACGCGGGGAATTTTATACTCATTCTATTTTGGTGCGATCTGAATCTGAATCAATACAACTCAACACTCCGGGTTCGTAATAGCGCGCAAAATCTTTGACCGCTCTGACCTCATGACGTCACGCGTCATTGCAACAGGACCTCTCAAAAAAGGGGGTGCTACAATAGACCGCGCTATCTCACTGCGGTGTGGATCCGGCGAATGTCAATGGGCAGACCGTGGGTCGCGCTACCCTTGGGTATGAACACGCCCAGGGTCCCTCCTTGCGGTGTGAACAGGCCCTATGAGAGCTTCCTGCTTCGAGCCATAGCCAGCGTTTAGGTCCGACATCATTCACTATACGTGCTTGCAGGCTGTGTGGAATGATTTCGGGGCAAATGAAAGTTAAGCTCCAATGAACTGTCATATGCATGAAGAGCAGTGAAATTGCTCCTTATAACAGGAATGATTAACAATGTTTTTCCTTGATAAAGGGACACAGGATTTAGCTCGTAATAGCCAAAATCTCGCTATAGCCGATCTTGTTATAAGAGGTTCCTGCCACCACAGAATTACACGTAAATTAGATCAGGCCCATGACAGTGGGCCGTATGCATAAAAAGTAGCAATTGCTTGTGCTAGCCTTTTACTTGAATCCGTATGCATAAACATAAGCAATTGCTTGCAAGCAAATGCTTTTGCTAGCAAGCACAAGCAATTGCTTGATGTCCACAAGCAATTGCTTAAAGATCAAGCAATTGCTTAAAAACGTATGCATAAAACGAACCTTTTGCTTGTTCTTATAAGCAATTGCTTACGTTTTTTCAAGCTCCGTCATAGCAGATTGAGCTCTTGCTTAATCGGGACGTTCGCGGTTAAGCATCATGTTTATGCTCGTTAGAGAAAGACCAAAGTTGTACAGGAGTAGAATAAATCGAGAAGAAATTGCTCCCGAGACCTATCGGAAACTATTCCGTTTCGACAAAGAGAACGTTGAGTGGTTAGCACACAGGTTCATACCTGAACATGATGAAAAACGGGGAGGATGTCTGACAACGGTGGAGAGCATGGAGGCCACGCTCCACTACTTGGCGGATCCGGGTTACCAAACAACAGTGGGGGAAGATGAATGAATGATGAATGATGTTCGCACCGGCGTGACGTCGCTATTGTTGAGATCGTGAGCAATTGCTTGCTGGAGGCAAGCAAAAGGTTTGAGCACAAGCAAAATGTTATGCATACGGATTTAAGCAATTGCTTGAGCTTGATCTTTTGCTTGACAAGCAATTGCTTGTGCTTGAAGCAATTGCTTGCAAGCAATTGCTTGCAAGCAATTGCTACTTTTTATGCATACGGCCAATGGCCGTATGCATAAAAAGTAGCAATTGCTTGTGCTAGCCTTTTACTTGAATCCGTATGCATAAACATAAGCAATTGCTTGCAAGCAAATGCTTTTGCTAGCAAGCACAAGCAATTGCTTGATGTCCGCAAGCAATTGCTTAAGGATCAAGCAATTGCTTAAAAACGTATGCATAAAACGAACCTTTTGCTTGTTCTTATAAGCAATTGCTTACGTTTTTTCAAGCTCCATCATAGCAGCTTGAGCTCTTGCTTAATCGGGACGTTCGCGTTTAAGCATCATGTTTATGCTCGTTAGAGAAAAACCAAAGTTGTACAGGAGTAGAATAAATCGAGAAGAAATTGCTCCCGAGACCTATCGGAAACTGTATTTGGGTGTGCGCTTGTGTGTGCATGTATCGGTGTTTTTTTTTCATTTTGTTCTGAAATATGTCATCCTAGAATGTTATACTGCCATGTCAGGAAAGGCTACCCCACACGCATGACATTTGAATACACTACTAGTATGCGAAACCCGCCTTTGTTCTCCCATGAATGATGTTCGCACCGGCGTGACGTCGCTATTGGGCCGTATGCATAAAAAGTAGCAATTGCTTGCAAGCAATTGCTTCAAGCACAAGCAATTGCTTGTCAAGCAAAAGATCAAGCTCAAGCAATTGCTTAAATCCGTATGCATATACTTGCTTGTGCTCAAACCTTTGCTCAAACCTTTTGCTTGCCTCCAGCAAGCAATTCTCGCTACCCCAAATAGCGATTCTGCCGAGATCCGGGGAAAATCCTGAAAACGCGCATTGCATTATGGGATAGCTTTTCGACATTACAGCTTCCTGTGCAGGCGCTATATTACTAGGCGCGATAGCGCAAACGTAAAACGCCGTCGCCACACAACGTGTATGCACCGAATATGTCGTCTGCTCGGTCTTGTTTTTTTTTGCAAATATTTCAACGTTTATTTGAACATTTCATTTGTTGTTTTTTGCGTCTTTTGACATCAGTGACGATGGTTTTCTTTTGTGAGGCTGCACAGTGCTGGGCTCATGATTCCAAGCGTAAGAACCCTGATTTTAGCGTGCGTGAAAACTCTGCACAGCGAACACAGGCGCTAGCGCCAGCGGGATGGGACTCTATACCGGAAGTTGTAGTGAAGACCCGAGAGAGTGAAAATTACCTTGTCTCGCGAATTTCGAGATTTTCGTACCTATTTAGGGTAGCGAGAATTGCTTACGATCTCAACAATAGCGACGTCACGCCGGTGCGAACATCATTCATGGGAGAACAAAGGCGGGTTTGGTAACCCGGATCCACCAAGTAGTGGAGCGTGGCCTCCATGCTCTCCACCGTTGTCAGACATCCTCCCCGTTTTTCATCATGTTCAGGTATGAACCTGTGTGCTAACCACTCAACGTTCTCTTTGTCGAAACGGAATAGTTTCTGATAGGTCTCGGGAGCAATTTCTTCTCGATTTATTCTACTCCTGTACAACTTTGGTTTTTCTCTAACGAGCATAAACATGATGCTTAACCGCGAACGTTGAGCAAGAGCTCAAGCTGCTATGACGGAGCTTGAAAAAACGTAAGCAATTGCTTATAAGAACAAGCAAAAGGTTCGTTTTATGCATACGTTTTTAAGCAATTGCTTGATCTTTAAGCAATTGCTTGCGGACATCAAGCAATTGCTTGTGCTTGCTAGCAAAAGCATTTGCTTGCAAGCAATTGCTTATGTTTATGCATACGGATTCAAGTAAAAGGCTAGCACAAGCAATTGCTACTTTTTATGCATACGGCCCTTTGTTGAGATCATAAGCAATTGCTTGCTGGAGGCAAGCAAAGGGTTTGAGCACAAGCAAAATATTATGCATACGGATTTAAGCAATTGCTTGAGCTTGATCTTTTGCTTGACAAGCAATTGCTTGTGTGCTTGAAGCAATTGCTTGCAAGCAATTGCTACTTTTTATGCATACGGCCCAATATCCTCGTTATTTACCTCGTTATATCAAGTTTCCCCTGTATCTCATGTTCTGTAAATTGTTCCTGCATGACCGTGCAGTAAATTTTCAATATATCATGGTTTGGGGTTCGTGAATGCGTAAATAGGTGAATACGCGTTGAAATACAGACAGGTTAAGACAATGGATGTATGCACGCAGCCTAGCAATACACTGGGATAAGGATGAAATAGGTTTTTTCTTCTTATGTGTAAGGGTATATCGCACTCACTTTGAGGATATTTCACTTGTCGTTCGAACTCGTGAAATTAGTCATCAGCTCTTGGGAAACACCCTTCTATTCCAATCAAGGCCATTCAATATTATATAAATATTGATGCAATAACTCAAACTTTGGCTAATATCTGGGTGAGTTACCAGCAAATATAAAAGCTCATGCAAATTAGCTCAGACATGAAAGTATGATTGTGTTTTTGTTTTTTCATTTGTTCATTTTTAACCTACTATCTGGATGAATTGTCCTGTGCTTTATTTGCCCCAAAGTAATCAATGGGCCGTATGCATAAAAAGTAGCAATTGCTTGCAAGCAATTGCTTCAAGCACAAGCAATTGCTTGTCAAGCAAAAGATCAAGCTCAAGCAATTGCTTAAATCCGTATGCATAACATTTTGCTTGTGCTCAAACCTTTTGCTTGCCTCCAGCAAGCAATTGCTTACGATCTCAACAATAGCGACGTCACGCCGGTGCGAACATCATTCATGGGAGAACAAAGGCGTGTTTCGCATACTAGTAGTGTATTCAAATGTCATGCATGTGGGGTAGCCTTTCCTGACATGGCAGTTGTCAGACATCCTCCCCGTTTTTCATCATGTTCAGGTATGAACCTGTGTGCTAACCACTCAACGTTCTCTTTGTCGAAACTGAATAGTTTCCGATAGGTCTCGGGAGGAATTTCTTCTCGATTTATTCTACTCCTGTACAACTTTGGTCTTTCTCTAACGAGCATAAACATGATGCTTAACCGCGAAGGTCCCGATTAAGCAAGAGCTCAAGCTGCTATGACGGAGCTTGAAAAACGTAAGCAATTGCTTATAAGAACAAGCAAAAGGTTCGTTTTATGCATACGTTTTTAAGCAATTGCTTGATCTTTAAGCAATTGCTTGCGGACATCAAGCAATTGCTTGTGCTTGCTAGCAAAAGCATTTGCTTGCAAGCAATTGCTTATGTTTATGCATACGGATTCAAGTAAAAGGCTAGCACAAGCAATTGCTAATTTTTATGCATACGGCCCAATGCCTGTTCTAAATAAGTTCTTTACCTGTGCCTGGTCTATGGAATGCTCTCTCTGGTTCCATGGGAGGCTGCCTGTGCTGCTCTGGCTGTTAGTCCTCTTAGCATGGTAGGAGACTGCATCCTCTTCCACTGCTACACAGTCTGATGATGATACAGACCCAATGTCACTGTCAGAACCCTGAAATCATATAGGAGAAAAGCTTTTATACATTTGCCACTCTCCAGTCTCCACCCAGGGGGGTGTTTCACAAAGATCCTAAGTTGCACTTAACTCTAAGTTGGACTTAAAAATTATGGAGTGCCATTTGTTGCCTTAAAATAAAATATAGTAAAAAGCGAAAATTCAAGTATTTTAGATTCTTTATAAATTCCACATCAAGAACATGAAATCTCCTTGGTAATAGAAAATATGAATGATTTGAATCAATATTTTATGCCTTTTAAAATAACTTTTACAAAATATTTTCATAGATGCTAATGGCTTTCCATAATTGTTAAGTCCAACTTAGAGATAAGTTCAACTGAGGATCTTTGTGAAACACCCCCCAGGTGTAGTACATATAAATCGGTACCTGATAGAAATTTAGCCCTTCACTGCTTTGAGTGCCTAAAAGGTAATACAAGGTTTTGGTATGGGATCATGAATTTGGTTCAAATGAACATATTGGAAGCATAAGCGATCATACGTACAATATTCAATGATCGTTGTCGCAGTTGGAAACGAGTCTAAAGTGATAAAATTGTGAATAATAAACTCTTCATGTTGTATAGTTCCCTCTCAAGATTGATATTACTTGAGCTTCAAAACAATGTTTCTTGACTAAAATCGACCAATTTTCTATTCCCGTTTTTGGAAATTATATATCAGAACTGCATATTCTGAGATTTTCATGGTCGCAGCTACCATTGTTTGGCCGTAGGCGCTATTTGAAATTCATCGGGAGCACAGATAAATTTGATATTTTAATATCTCGAAATCTGAAGCGTTTTAGAGCCCATTTTTTTTTAAATTCTAACATTAGGTTTCACAATGGTAATGCAAATTTTAAATTTAATAATTCAATCCTGTTGAAATATTACCAAAACTTTGTATTACCTTTAAGGCATCTGGGCTAAAGACAGGGCAATACTTTGTAGGGACCTTGAGCATGTCCTGGGATGGTTGTGTATGCAATTTAAATGTAGCTATTATTTTGCTATCCACTAAACGATCCTGAATTCAATCCCCCAAAAAGATTATTTGAATCTTTTTTACATCAATACTGTCTATCTTCATTCTTCAACAACTTGAACACATCTTTCATGAATTTCTAACAATTTGTTTCCACTTGTCAACATTTTACTTATCGTCTTCTCCAAGTTGGTTGCAATAGTATATCTGTTATTCCTGTAAGTAGGTCAGAAGAATGAATTCCGTATCTCCAGCTCTTTGGAGCCAAACAATATCAATCACAAGGACATGCAATCAAACACTTTGGAAATACTGGTACATACTAAATTAATTGAACTGAAATCACAAGATTATTTCAACCAACCTGGACATTTCCCTCTTCATCAATCAAAGTCCATCTTCCTCCATGTTTAACTGCATCATCTGATGCAGCCATCTTGAGAAAGGCATCAAGTGAAAGCTGCTACTTCTGAAACCACAATATTAAAACAAACAGTAGTAGGTCTAGAGTCCAAAAGTTATAACACTACATTACATACATGTAGCAATAATCACTATCATGTCATTATTGTCTCTTGAGCAATTAAGCATTTAAATGTCAAATTATGGGAAGAGATTGCTGTTTTGAATGAGTTGTCATGGAAAATTTAATTCTGACTTTCACTTTTTGGAAGAAGAAAAAAAAAAGGCTACCAGTAGGCTCTATGAAGTACCGGTATGAGCAGGATATTTGGATGTTTTTACCTTGATCATCAACATAGAAGTTGCTCGAGATTGACACAGCGCCACATACAATGTACATGTATGGATTGTGAGTGATTCAGAATTGTCAGGAAACCTGTTTTAATACTTGATTCCCTGCAACATAATCTCAGAAAAATGTCTTACCTCATGGCATCAGGCACAAGCCAACACAATTCACAAGCCACTGTTAAATTATAGACAATACACTTTTCATATAATACACAGACAGCAGAGCTACCAAGTATCACGCATTAGACGTGACATCACGCATTTCGAGGGTCTGAAATGGCTCTTAAGCACGACGCGCGCGCTAGATTTTGCGCGCTAGATTTTGAAAAAATGCTTTACCTTATACGTGTGTTACACCCTCGCATGCTATCCCATACTGCAGTCTCATGGCATTTTGGCTCAGACATCATCCAGCAAGTAGACACCCATCTACACTTAGTAGGCATCACTCGTACCTTTTTACCATGCGACCCCACTCCAGCAATGGCCTCACGAGGAAGGAAAACTCTCTTCGCCCTTACAGGAGTTGGTGCCCATCGCTGTGGGCTTGCTCCAAGCACAGTATCTGCACTCTGGAAGCGCTACTGTTTACCCAGAATGCTGTATGGAGTAGAAATACTACACCTGTCCAAGAAGATGCTTTCTGATCTTGACAGAATCCAGTGTCATCTCTTTAAATCTCTTCTTGGTCTTCCACGTAGCACAGCCAACGAGGCGGTCTGCTTACTCGCTAATGTCCCCCCAGTGTCAGACGAGGTAGACAAGCATTTCCTCCGGCTCCTCGGTAAAGTTCTGCTGCTGCCTCATGACAGATTTGAAAGAAGACTTCTTGTGAATGCTTTGTGCCAGATGCCATCCTGCCCTACCATCAAGAGTTTAGATGACAAGCTCACGCAATACCAACTCCCTCCTCTTGAAGAGCTTATCAATTACTCTCCACCTCCTCCCCACACTTGGAAGCTGATGGTGAGAAATGCCGTAGAAGAGTCGAGAGCTGACCTCACAGAAGAAGCTGTAAACTCAAAGTCTACTCTACAGCTCCTATCCAACAACCTTGACCAAGCGCATAAACTTCTTCCATCAACCATTCACCCACCTAGACTAAGACAGGCAATTCCCATCAAGGCGCAGCTATTGAGTGGTGTATACCCCACCAACTCTCGTAAACACACCATCAACCCAGAAAAATCCTCCTGCTGCGCCTGTGGAGAAACTACTGAGACAATCATCCACGCAGTGGGTGAGTGCCCTCTTTACACTACTCTCAGAGACAACTTCAGTTAGGGAGGCCAATGCCCGGGCGTAAGGCTTCTACGCCTACGATTTGTGCGCTCGTCGTCCAAGTCAGAAAATTACCAGAAGAAAAAAAAAAGGGAAAAAAATAGAAAACAAATATCTGTGGAATAAAATGTATAACAAATACACAATTACACACTCCACAACATACCTATAATCACGGATCTGTAACGGTCTTTCACCATTTGTTGACGATCTTGCAGATTTTGACGTATTTAAGTCCAATAATTATGTTAGCAGACGAACTTTGCGGACGCACAAGAGAAACTAGAAGGGTCCTAGAGGGCGATGAGGTTAGCTCACTAAAATCCTTCTCAATGACTGAAGGTAGAGCCTAAAAATATGGAATCAATTTAATATCAAAGAACTTTTGATAGAGATTAACATATCAGTTGTGCACAAATGTCACTTTTAACAACTAGAAAATATAATGAAAAACGATTATATCTTTTTAATTGCAGATTTTTACAAACTGCACATACGAAGGTAGATAGAGTACGATGTTTTTGTCAATCTTGCGTTGGTTTGAGCCCCATAGCTAGAGCCATCTCAAATTGGGGAGCAAAACTGTGAACATTGACGTCATTGTTCCAGCCCAAAATAGAAGTCTTGCGACATCATAATATGAATATGTATGAGGTCCGGTCTCATCGCGCGCAAAACAAATTTGACGTAGTCTCACACATAGTACCTTTTTCTCAGCACTAGACACCAGCGTCGTGCAGTAATGTATGAGAAGTGTAAAAAAAGACATTTCAGTAAAAAAAAAAAGTCTATGTGAGCAGTCTATACTCCAATTGAGAAGTGTAATGAATGCCATTATTTGAACGTGTGTGGTTTAGTGTATGATATCATCATGGTTAGTGAGAGAGAGAGAGAGAGAGAGAGAGAGGGAGAGAACTATCTCTGTCAGTAGTATACACGTCTATCAATGCGTGCAGTCATGTTTGATTCCGTATTGTGTTCGTTACAACTGTGAAAGTTGGATTTATCGATCGTTGATAATGCAGTGTCAGATTGATATTTACTCATGAGGAAATAATTGGAATACATATCAAAACTAAGGTAGGCCTATTTATTTATTTCAATGATTTTCTTAATTTACAATGAGTGGCTTTCGAGCTTTCTCTCATTATGTTTTGACCCTCCATGCCATGGCATGGCTAGCATGGCTCGATTGCGGCCTGCATGCAATTACCGTACCTGGACGGCCTGTAGTACTGTGTCGGTGTTAGACCGAAAGCTTCAGTCTCTCTAATCGTCGGTTGTTCCACTGAGACTACGTCTGGCTCCACTAGACCTCCGATTATAGAGACTGAAGTCTGGGGACCTCTTTCTGTGAGGCACTGTACGGAACAAATGGTTCGGTTCGACCGGACCGCGATGAATGAGATATGCAACGAGATTTTCACTCTTTACATCCTCATAACTGCTGCAATTATAACACAAATTAAAAATAACATATATATAGCTTATTTGACTTACGATAACTTGCTCATTTAGATCCTAAATTAATGATTAATCCGAGAAAGTCTCGTCGTCAACATTATCCGTCTTGGTGTTAGTTGATGAATATTCATTTTTTCTTTTCGAACGTCCAATAGCTACCGTAGCTACGTACGAGTAAGCCCAGCTTGACCAACAAACTCCCACGAAACGAGTGCTCTGATTGGCCATTTGGCTATGTTTTGGTAGGTTGACCCGGAAATATTTTGGCCGCCGGGTCATATAGCCCGATGTTCCGAGTGCATGAACGTACTGTTTCACAGTTCGGAGATACAAATTGGATAATTCATATAAGTAAGTCCCTAAATTATCCATTTAATATTGAGTTATCAAATTTTGATAACTGTAATTAGGACAAATGACATACCGACCTAATTTACATCTGATTTAGAAAACAGGAAATTAGATCTAAATAAAGAAAATCGGGGAGAAAATGTCGTGGACGAAAATATGTACATAGCCACCCCCACGGTACGAGATCTCTGGGTTGCCATCTGTATTGGGGAATGACAACAAATGTCAGTTTTATTAAAGAAATGACCCAAATCAGATGGTTATTGCTGTCTATGTCGGTGTGTGCGACTTATTCAAGGCTAGCCGGTGAAGATGAATGTACTTTCGCGCGAAGTTTTGAACTTGTTGTCCGGGCAATGACCATGATGACACGCCCATTCCCTCGCCCTCGGGCCTGTCTAATTCTCGACGTAATTTTTGGGACCATGAAATTGATTGTTTCAAGGCTCTTACGTACGACCAGGCGTAGAAGGAAGGGAGTGCTTAAAAGCTGGATATCTCCTATTTTATGGAACTTCTGGAGTCGGCAGATGGGTGAGTTTTCTTAGTGAAAGTAAATGCTTTCTTTTAATCTTTGTTTTATTTTAAACAAATTCGTAATTAAAAAGTTAGATTTGGGCATTGGCCTCCCTACTTCAGTTCATAGCTCACTGGCCAAGACGATGGAGGAGCCATTATTCCAACTCGAAAACGAAGGGTGAATGCTTCACAAAGCTATTGCTACTTGGCTCCTGCTCTCACACCTCTCTTTCCGACTGGATAGGCCTTATCGCAAATAGCCTCACGCAAGGGACGATGGGATTGAAAAGGGAGCAAGAGCGCCGCAAACGTCTGATCGCGACAATGCGAAACGCTAGCAGCCGACGCGCTCTGTGTACAGTATAGTCACTCGTACGTATACTACGTACATCGAACGTTGCCTATTCTACTTTCAGCTCCTATACCAATCAAACATCTCATATTTTGTCTTGCAAACTCACTGATTACATTGATTCTACATGATGGGTGGTGGAGACAGATGTGCTGTCTATGGATGCAACAATAACCGAAGATATCCAGAAAGATAAGAATGATTTTGATGTTTTACTTTCGAGTTTTGTGATGACAAAGTGGGAGGCACTGTGCATGCCTCTAAATCTAATCGAAACAGTGTTACGAGCGAGTGGCGAAGGGAATCGTGTCGGGACAGCTACGGCGTTGTTGCCAACAGGCGCTAAAGCTGACCTTGTCATTCTTAATGCTTTTCATCTACCTGGTTTAATTTATTTGAATGCCCCTGTGATTTTCCTTTTTTGAAAGAAAAATTGCCTTATTAATACATTGAAATCAATCATCAACATTTTTGTCTGGAATTCGGAATAGGGGAAGTTTTCTGCAAAAATTAGTTAAACGAAATGAGAAAATAAGTTCAATTGACAATAAATCGTATACATGATGATTCAGATGATTGTTGATCTAATTTGTGTCTTCTTTTTCTTCTCCCCACAGATATGTTGTGAAGAACCATGTTAACAACTAAGGTTTCACAAGTGCACAGATCCTCTGAACTATATATACGCCCAGTGGACCAGGCGTTTTTTCTTCAACTTCCTATAATATTTTTATCATAGCCAAGACATCCAAATACATGCAATTGCACCTAAATATTTTGTGTGTCTTTTTATTTAGATTTGAGATTTGCAGAAATGGAAAAAGATAAGAGAATAAGTAATTTACACAAGGGCGAATGTCTGAAGAATGCGAGAGGAGAGCTGGCAAAATATAAAAAGAATAAAAGAAACAAATGCTATATTACAAGCAGTATATGTATGAGATGGAGGATACAAATGTGAAAGAGAATGTGATTAAATATTTGGAGATAAAAAGTTGTGTAATCGATGATCATTAAGATACCCAGCTAGCAATGTTGTAGCCAAAGTGGATGAGGGGGGGGGGGGGTGATCGAGCTGTGGCATTCCCGTAAGTTTGCTTGGCAATATATCTCTTCCTCCTCTTTTCTATACTTTTCTCAACAAGTTCATCTCTTCACTCCTCTTCTCGACACGTACCGATCTCTTCAATCCTCTATACTTTTCTCAAAAAGTACATCTTTTCCTCCTCTCTATACTTTTCTAAACAATTAGGCTACGTCTCTCCACTCCTCTAAAGTAGCTCAACACTTATACATCTCTTCCCTCTTTATATTCATTACTAAACAAGTAGTATATCTGAATCAATTTTTTTTTGTAAAAGTCCTCGCGGCCGCTTGCGATAGCTTCATTAAGTTTGGAATCGCTATTAACCCTTACAAAAAAGTACAATTGAGTAATCAAGATATTTTCTCTCATTTTATCTCTTCCATAAATTACAAAACTGTCCATACACAGTAGAAATGAATAGATACAAGGCCATGAAAGATAGTTGTCTTATATTGAACATTTACTTTATTTCTCATACGTATACATTATAACAAGCAATCAGTATTATGTACATGTAAACAAATGGGACATGTATTTACTTCATACGAGATAAAAAACTTCCAATTCATTTTCGGAAATGGAGATTTAAATTATGAATATTGTTGATTTCTGGGACTACCCATCTTCCATCATCAAGTATCAACTTTTCCTGCTTTAAAATCTCCTCAGTGCTCAGCTTTCTCATCAATCAAGCTTTCTGTCCAATAGGCTTTTTCAGCAAGTTCAGCGCGCTTTTCACCATTGACTGGTACGCGCCTATCCCTCAAAAACTTCTTGAGTTCAGTGGCTGAAAACCGTAAAAACCTACAAGCTCCGTCTGCCATAATTGCAGTGAAGTACCACAAAACAAAGATAAGTTCTTTAGCTCTGGGTACAAGTATCAAATTGGTTACAAACTGCAGCTGAAAGAGCAGTAAATTTGATTAAAAATAGCTTCGACTTCCAGTAGTACTATACAAAACGTGTGACGTTGTATGGCTTCCCGAAAGCCGAGATCGTGTTTGCTCCCTTTTCTATCCCAGAGGCCTTTGCGCGAAGGGCGCCACCCAGCGACAAAGGCTATTTGCGATAAGGCCTATCAACCCCTCACTCTCTCTCAGTTTCATACTTGACCTCCATGTTAAACGTTCCACTACATATATGTGATGCCACCTTTAAACCTAGATCTAGATCTACCTAGACCGAAAGCTTCAGTCTCTATAATCGTCGGTTGTTCCACTGAGACTACGTCTGGCTCCACTCGGAGGTCTAGTGGAGCCAGACGTAGTCTCAGTGGAACAACCGACGGATTATAGAGACTGAAGCTTTCGGTCTAAGATCTACCTATCCTTGTTATATGTGTACGGTACTAGATCTACCAACACCTGCACTAACTGCAGTAGACTTCTACTCCAAACTGGAGGAAGCCAAGCCAAGAAGAAGAAGGCAATCCAGGAAGCTCCGACGCCGACGTCGACGTCGACACCAAAGCTCCCGAATGTCACATGAATATGAGTGAGAATGCTACAATAAATTACCTGCGTCAACAACCTGCCCAGGTATAGACTAGTAGTAGTAGTAAAACAGCTCAAAACCTGAAGAAATTATTTATGTTTACATGTTGTTGATCCTGGCCTGGCTACTGAGCTGCGCGAGCTATACGACTCGCGCACCGTCGCCCCAGGCCCATTGCACGTCGCGCACTTTGGCTTGTTGTTGTTATTAGTGTCGGGTTTGTTTCATGTGAAAAGTCCACAGTTCTTGTTCGAGTTATTCATCAATGATTATTAGATGCGCTGTTTCTTTTTCTCTGGCTCACATTTTTTTGTTTTGTTTTGTTTTGTTTTGCATTCATGTAAGTACCGGTATACATTTTTTCGATAAAAATAATATTAATAACATAAAGTACACAGTGGCGGATCAAGGAATTTCTTACCGGGGGCACACGGGGGGGGGGGGGGGGGGTAGAGAACATATATATATATATATATCTCCCCACAAAATCGCAACGACTCAGCCAGCCGCTGAATAAGCGGGGGGGGGGGGGGAGGGGGGGTAAGAGGACATTTTTTTTGTTAGGTCCTCAAAAATATCGCAACGACTCAGCCAGCCAGCCGGGGGTGGGGGGGGGGGGGGCACGTCCCTGCTTTTCAGTACATTTTGGGCGAATTTAGGGCTGATTTTAACATATTTTGTTTGGGCCGGGGGGGGGGCACGTGGCCCCTTTTTGCCCCCCTGGATCCGCCACTGGTACAATAAGTATTTTTCTGCCAATGCAGTGGCGGATCTAGGGAGGGGGGGGAGAAAAAAAAGAGGGGACAAAAAGAAGAAGAGAAAAAAGGGAGAAGAGAAAAGAAAAGAGAAGAGAAAAGAAAAAAGAGAAAAGAAAAAGAGAGAGAGAGAACGAAAAAGAAGTAAAGAAAAAGAAAAAGCCTCCCCGGAAGTAAACTGAATTTAAAAAAGGATTAACCCTAAAAAGGCCGGGCTATTTGAGGTATAGTACGGCCGGGGGGGGGGGGGGCTGCATCCCCCCTGGCTTGAAGTAGGGGGGGGTGGCCTGTACAAACATCCCCCTGATATTACAAAAAAAAGAGGAAAAAAAGGAAGAAGAAGAAACAAATGTGATTGTTTCAATTTCTGCATAATGGATAAGAAATGAGTTTTTTTTTAATGTATGTATAACTCACTGGCGTACCTATGGGGGGGCAGGGGGGCAGAGTGCCCCCCCCCCTGACGGGCTCCAGGGGAAAAAAGAAAAAGGGGAAAGAAAAGAAAAGAAAGGAAAGGAAAAGGGAAGAAAAAAGGAAAGAAAGAGAAAAAAGGAAAAAAAAGGAAAGAAAAAAGGAAGAAGAGAAAAGGAAGAAAAAGGGAAAAGAAAAGGAAAGGAATAACAATGGGGAAATTTATAAAAAAAAGACCATGGCCGTACGCACCAGGGAGGGGGGGGGGCAGTTGACCCCAGATATTTTGAAAACGTACAGTTTTTTTCCTGAAAATGTAGTGTAGGCCTATACCAAATCCTTCAATTCTACTTTTGAAAATGCAAAAGTACCCTCATGACCAGTTATGTCGCTCGAGCTCCCTTCACTCCTTTTGCTTTTGAGATTCTTCGAAAACTTTTAACGCATCTTTCCCCCTCCCCCACCAGAAAAATATTCCGCATACGGCCCTGAAAAATTAAAACAAATGAAAATAGGAAAATATAAGTGATATAACAAATTCGAAACTCTTCGCTGGCGCGAACTGCTTGCTAGCCTATTTTGTATTAAATGTTTTCACTTGCTCGTCACCCCTGAAAAAAGAAAAGGATTAGTAATTGCCTAGAATACAATTGTGCCTGCCCGACGGGCCCGACCTGCAACCATGGCAACAATAACACACAATATATGTACCAAATGTTACTAAAAAGAGACTAATTCATTTTTCTTGCTCGCTACACTCGCTCGCGAATAAAATGAATAGACATTGCTGTGGAAACAATTGTGCCCACCTTGACCTGCAACAATATCATTAAAAATGGAAGAGTTTTTTCGCCCTCTCGCCAAAAAGGAATTGAATCGCGTTTAAACGCGATTGCGTCCATCCTGACCTGCACCAATAAAAACAAGTTTATTTATTAATTTCTATTAAAAGAGGTTATTTTTTTTTGCTTGCTCGCTATGCTCGCTCGCCAAAATGGAATTGACACCGCTAACGTGCCCGCCCCAACCTGCAACAACCAGTTAATAATTATGTACCAAACGTTATTCAAAGAAGTTTTGGTGTGCTCGTGCTCGCCAAAACGGAATTAACATCACCTTAGACATGATTGTGTAAGCCCTGCCTGCAACAAAAAATATCTGAAATTTATGAACCAATTATTATTACAAAAATTTTGCTCGCTCGCTACGCTCGCTCGCCAAAATAGAAATAACACCGCTTTTAATAATCACGTCCCTGACATGGAACAATGAACCCAAGTTTATTTACCATATTTTCCCTATAAAAGAGAAGTGATTTTTTTTTGCTCGCTCGCTACGCTCGCTCGCCAAAATAGAAATAACACCGCTTTAAATAATCACGTCCCTTACATGGAACAATGAACCAAGTTTTATGTACCATATTTTCCTATAAAAGAGAAGTGATTTTTTTTTTCGCTCGCTACGCTCGCTAGCTCGTGGAATTATGTGCCCACACTAACCTGCTACAATATCATTAAAAAGAGAAATGTAGGGGGTTGCCTGCCCGCCAAAATGGGATTGACATTGCCTTAAACACGATTGTGCCCGCCCCCTACCTGTAACAATGAAACAAATTTTATATAGCAATTCATTGAGAGAAAGATGTATTTTCGCTCGCTAGCTAAAATGGGTATAAAATCACCCTAAACACAATCTTGTTCCCGCGCCCTGCATGGGACAATAATATTGAACCAAGTGGCAATTATTAAAAAAGAAGTGATTTTTTTTCTTGCTCGCTACACTCGTTTGCAAAAAAATAAAATTAACGTCGCTAAGTGAATGTTCCCACCCCCAACTTGCAACAATATACCAAACGTTACTTAAAGATTTTTTTTTGCTCGCTCGCTCGCTCGCCAGAAGTGAAAATTAGCATCGCCTTTTTTGTTTGTTTCGGTCGCTTGCCCCCCCTGACGGAGTACCCCAGGTACGCCACTGGTATAACTGTATAGCCTACACGTATACAGTATGTCACGATCATTAAGAGTAGTTGCGCGACGTGCGCGAACAAGCACTTCATAAACTTCAGAATAATTTTTCGTTATTTTGCAAGATTATTATAGCCCAGAAGTAATAGTGCGGTATGGTATGTAATCATGGCCCTGGGAAGCGGGGGTGCTGGGGGTGCTACAGCACCCCGGAATTTTTCCAGGGGGGGGGGGGGGGGGCACAGCACCCCCTGCAAATTTTGTTGGTATGATATATTTACTGTATATCATTATATGATTCGTTTACAAATTATCACACAGCCGACAGCCACAAATGAAGATTAGAAAGTACAAAATTATAACGTTTCTTTCACAAAATCATATCAAATTACCCCTCGAAGCTTTTTTTTTTTTTTTTGGTTCTTTTTTATATAATAAAAAAAGAAAAAAAGAAAGAAATTGTGGTAATTGTGACCCAAAATGACAGACCTTCCCCCCCCCCCCCTTACATAATCATGTTTAAGGTGATGTTAATTCCATTTTGGCGAGGGAGCGTATAGCCAGCGAGCAAACCAAATTTTCTTTGAATAACGTTTGGTACATAACTATTAACTGGTAATTTGTTCTAGGTTGGGGCGAGCATGTTTGGTAGCGATGTTAAAGGAAACCAAAACCTTCATACTAAGTTACTTTTATTGTAAAGTTTAAGATATTTAAAAAATATCAGTGAAAATTTGAACAAAATCGGGCAAGAATAAGGAAGTTAGAGCCTTTTGAAATGACTAGTCACTAGAGGGCGGTATTCAATTTGACGACATCATCTGTGAACAACTCTCCATGCCTTTTGTACATCAAATTTCATGTTTTTCCTTCTTTCTTGTGATTGAGATAATCTACTCCCCTGAATGCAAGATATAGAATGCAAAATGATATTCTACTTCACATGTTATGAAGTCGGATCAAGAACACAAATAATACGAAGAAAACAAAAAAATTGTGAAATTTTATGTACAAAAGGCATGGAGAGTTGTTCACAGATGATGTCATCAAATTGAATACCGCCCTCTAGTGACTAGTCATTTCAAAAGGCTCTAACTTCCTTATTCCTTGCCCGATTTTGTTCAAATTTTCACTGATATTTTTTAAATATCTTAAACTTTACAATAAAAGTAACTTATTATGAAGGTTTTGGTTTCCTTTAATTGTAAAGACAGCGTAGCAAGAGAGGGTAACAAAATAAAATTAACAAAAATTATTTAAAAAATCAATCAATTTTCTTTTAATGTTGAATGGTACATGAACTTGGTTTATTGTTGCAGGTCAGGGCGGGCAAAATCATAAAGGCGATGTTAATTCCATTATGGCGAACAAGCTTGAGCCAAGCTGGAAAATACACCATTCTTTCAATAATAATTGGTACGTAAACTTAAGATTTTTTTGTTGCATATTGGAGTGGACACGATCATGTTTTAAGATGATGTTAATTCCAATCGGCTAGCGAGCGTAGAATATAATTGTCTTATGATGATTGGAACATAGATTAACATCTACCCTAGCAGGTTGGGGCCTTATTATTAGGGCAATGTTAATTCAATTTTGGGTAGAAAAAAGCGAAAAAACTTTTTTATATATTTTTTTTTTACTGATTTGCTGCAAGTTGGGGCAAGCAAAATCGCGCTTAAGGCGATGTTAAATACATATTTGGGAGTGAGCGTATAGCGAGCAAGCAAAATACTCTTTTCTTTCAATGATAATTGGTACATAAACATATATCTTTATTTTGCAGGTCGGGGTGACACAAATCAACTCATATATCAACCACTAAAATCAATTCATCAATTCTGGCGAGCGAGGAAACAATATCCCTTAAATTAACGTTTGGTACTTATTTACTGGGATTATTGTTGCAGGCAAGGGGGCGCACATATTTTGTTAGAAATGTCAATTCTATTTTGGCACTAGAGCATAGCGAGCAAGCAAAAAAAAAATCAATTCTCTTTTAATAGAAATAAATACATAAACTTGTTTTTATTGCTGCAGGTCGGGATGGGCGCAATCGCGTTAACGCGATATCAATTCCTTTTTAGCGAGAGGGCGAAAAAACACTTTCGTTTTTAATGATATTGTTGCAGGTCAAGGGTGGGCACAATAATGTTTTCAAAGCAATGTCTATTCCTTTATTCGCGAGCGAGCGAGAAAAAATGAATTAGTCTCTTTTAGTAACATTTGGTACATAAATTTGGTGTTATTGTTGCCATGGTTGCAGGTCGGGGCCCGTCGGGGCAGGCACAATTGTATTCTATAGGCAATGCTAATCCTTTTTTTTTTAGGGGGATGAGCAAATGAAAACAATTAATACAAAATAGGCTAGCAAGCAGCTCGCGCCAGCGAAGAGTTTCGAATTTGTTATATCACTTATATTTTCCTATTTTTATTTGTCTTTTTCAGGGCCGTATGCGGAATATTTTTCTGATGGGGGAGGGGGAAAGATGCGTAATTTTTTTCTCGAAGAAACTCAAAAGCGAAAGAAGTGAAGGAAGTTCGAGCGACCGAACTGGTCATGAGGGTACTTCTGCATTTTCAAAAGTAGAATTGAAGGATTTGATATAGGCCTACACTACTTGTGAGCTTTGTTAAACATTTTCAGGAAAAAAACTGTACGTTTTCAAAATATCTGGGGTTAACTGCCCCCCCCCCCCCCCCGTGCGTACGGCCATGGTCTTTTTTTTTTTTAATTTCCCCATTTTTGTCTTTCCTTTTCATTTCCCTTTTTCCTTC
This sequence comes from Strongylocentrotus droebachiensis, assembly GCA_035222895.1. Classification (NCBI taxonomy): domain Eukaryota; kingdom Metazoa; phylum Echinodermata; class Echinoidea; order Camarodonta; family Strongylocentrotidae; genus Strongylocentrotus; species Strongylocentrotus droebachiensis. The sequence continues at coordinate 618,966 of JAVYIG010000231.1, read as the reverse complement.
CTGTTCTCTTCTTCTTCCTTTTTTCTTTCCATTTCGTTTTTTCTCTTTCTTTCCTTCCTATTCTTTTTCTTTCCTTTCTATTCGTTTTTTTTGTTCCCCCTTTTCCTTTTTTTTTTTCCTTTCCCCTCCTTCCTTTTCTTTTTTTCCCCTTTTCCTTTTTTCTTTTTCTTTTCCCTCCTTTCTTTTCTTTTCTTTCCTCTTTTTTTCTCTTTCCCGTTTTTTTTGTCCTTTCCCCTTCCCCCATTCCCCTTGCCCCCTTTTTCTTTTTTTTTCCCCTGGAGCCCGTCAGGGGGGCACTCTGCCCCCCCTGCCCCCCCCCCCCCTCAGATACGCTACGGGCCATAACGGATGGCTTAATTACAGACTGCCCAATTTGTAAACTGATATGTGGGACATGAGAACAAAACTTGGAATGAAAATGAAGAAATTCGGTTTTAGAGTCATTAAGAGAAAGCTTATTCTGAAATGCCCAGGTTCTAACATCCTATAAGAAATTTTCCATCTTCTGAACAGCAGAAGAGCGATTTCCAGAATCAAATGTTAGATACAATTGCACGTCGTCTGCATATGTCATATAATAAATATAAACTATTGTGAGCCAATATTATATCTTGCAAAGGAGACGTAAACATTAAAGTGCAGAGATTGCGAAATTCTAAGAAAAGTCAGGAGAGCTGGAAGAGTCGCTTGTTAGGCGCACACCTCCTTCTCCAAGTACCATATTTCTTCCTCTCACATATTTCTAAGTTTGTCGCAGATTTGTTTTTAAAATCAATATTATAGGCAAGGGGTCGCGCTAAGTTGTGTTTTTGCGTTCCGGACTCACCCCCCAATTTTGTTTGTGCAAAAGTGGTAAGTAATAAATATTGCGTTCTTCATCTCTTACAATCTCCCTTCAGGCGCGGATCCAGGATTTTCCAATAGGGGGTGGGGGGGGGGGGGGGGGGCGGGGGGGGGGGGCCGAACATTTTAAAATCGCACAGACCAATATTTCAACTTAACATACCAATACTGACAAGGTCATAGCACCTTACCGGTACCTACAAGCGGGCACAATTTTGGAAAGGGGGCAGGCTCACGTCATGTATCTTGTCCGATATCAACATCTGCCTTTTTTAATTTATGCTTTTTCCCCTACCGCGCGAAGCGCGGAAGCTTTGACATTTCATTAAATTATTAGAGAAAGAAGACGATTCATTGTACCGGTCCGACTCTTAGTTCATGTTTCGCCCCTCCCGCGCGAAGCGCGGAAGTTTTGACGTTTCATTACATCATAAGAGAAAGATGACGATTCGTTGTACTGTTTTCGACTCTTAATCCTTGTCTGGTTTCGTTCCCCCCCCCCCCCTCTCCCACGCGAAGCGCGGAAGCTTTGACGTTTCATTGAATTATTAGAGAAAGAAGACGATTCGTTGTACCGTGTCCTTGTCTGAATCCAGATTCCCCCTCCCGCGCAAAGCGCGGAAGTTTTGACGTTTCATTAAATTAGTACTCTTAATCCTTGTCTGAATTCAGTTTCCCCCCTCCGCGCGAAGCGCGGAAGCTTTGACGTTTCTTTAATTTTTTTAGAGAAAGAAGACAATTCGTTGTACCGTGTCCTTGTCTGAATTCAGATTCCCCCCTCCCGCGCAAAGCGCGGAAGCTTTGACGTTTCATTAAATTATTACTCTTAATCCTTGTCTGAATTCAGTTTCCCCCCTCTGCGCGAAGCGCGGAAGCTTTGACGTTTCGTTCAATTATTAGAGAAAGAATACGATTCGTTGTTCTGTTTTCGACTCTTAATCCTTGTCTGAATTCAGTTTCCCCCTCCATTAATCCTTGTCTGAATTCGTTTTCCCCCTCTCCAACGCGAAACGCGGAAGCTTCCTTTGTTTCAATAAATTATTAGAGAAAGATGACGATTCGTTGTACCCGTGTCCTTGTCTGAATCCTTGTCTGAATTCAGTTTCATCAAATTATCTGAGAAAGAAGACGATTCGTTGTATCGTTCCTCTACTCTAAATCCTTGAAGAGAAAGAAGACAATTCGTTGTACCGTGTCCTTGTCTGAATTCATGCGATTTCCCCCTACCGCGCAGAGCGCGGTATAGCTTTGACTGTTCATTAAATTATAAGAGAAAGAAGACGATTCGTTGTACTGTTTTCGACTCTTAATCCTTGTCTGAATTCGTTTTCCCCCCCTCTCCCACGCGAAAAGCGGAAGCTTCCTTTGTTTCAATAAATTATAAGAGAAAGAAGACGATTCGTTGTACCGTTCTCTACTCTAAATCCTTGTCTGAATTCAGTTTCATCAAATTATCTGATAAAGAAGACGATTCGTTGTACCGTTCTCTACTCTAAATCCTTGAGGAGAAAAAGATAATTCGTTGTACCGTGTCCTTGTCTGAATTCAGATTCCCCCCTACCGCGCAAAGCGCGGTAGCTTTGACTGTTCGTTAAATTATAAGAGAAAGAAGACGATTCGTTGTACCGTTCTCCTACTCTAAATTCTTGTCTGAATTCAGTTTTTGACCCTCCCGCGCAAAGCGCTGAACCTTTACGTTACCCTTAATGTTTACTCTCAACCCTTGTCTGAATATTTCATTTTTCGCCCATCCCGCGCGAAGCGCAGAAGCTTTCAGGTTTATTTAAATTATTAGAGGAGAAGGCGATTCGTTGTACCGTGTCCATGTCTGAATTTAGTTTCCCCCTCCCGCGCGAAGCAAGGTAGTTTTGGCGTTTCATTAGAAATTATTCCTTTTAATCCTTGTCTGAATTCAGTTACCCCCTACCACGCGAAGCGCGGAACCTTTGATGTTTCATTAAATTATAAGAGAAAGAAGACGATTCGTTGTACATTTTGACTCTGAATCCTTCTCTCTACTCAGTTCCCTCTCCCGCGCTTCGCGCGGAAGCTTTGACGTTTTATTTAATTATTAGAGAAAGAAGACGATTCGTTGTACCGACTCTTAATCATTGTCTGAATTTTCAAAAATGTTTCTCTGTCCCATAAAGGTCACAGTTCGTAGGGGGGAAAATGCCGGCCGACCGACATTATACATCTCATCGGCTTCAAACTTCTGCATATTGATATAGTAGTTAGTACACGACGATCGAGCAAAAACAATCGACACTGCGGATCCGACACAGCAACATAATTACCATGCGTATCTTTCTTGCTCCCTCGACGTGGCGACTCCACCCAACATCCCCCTCTCTCTCTTACTCCCACCCCTCTTCCCTCAGGCCCTTACCTACACCTCTCTCTCTTTCATCCTCCGTTTCTTTTGTTTCCTTTTTTTTTTATATCTTTTCTTCTTTTTTTGCTTTTCCCCCTTTTGTTTCTTTTGTTTCTTTTCCTTTCCCTTTTCTGTTTTCATTTTCTTTTTTCTCTTTCTTTCTTCTCTTTTCTTTCCTTTCTTTTCCTTTTCTTGTTTCCTTCTCTTTCCCTTTCCCCTTTCTTTTTCCCCCTCCCCTCTCTCATTTTTCCCGACAGCTGCGCAATTTTACCGACAATATCCTGACAGGTGGGGGTGTTGCACCCCACCCCCCCCCCTTTGCAACGCGGCTAAGGATTTTATGTGGCCTGCCCCCCTCTATTCAATACCCCCCCCCCCCCCAACTCCAATAACGTCTCCCAAGCCTTCGGAAATGACCCCCGATCTCACGATTACAATTCTCTTTGTAGGGGCCGGGCGCGGCTTCATCATGAGTGCTTTTACATGAACCTTTTTAAAAATAATATATTATGCTGGATTTCGACCCGAATTGCACAAACTAAAATGATAGGATGATCATCCCCCAATATACGCTTGCAGTTCAAAGTCATGTGCACCCCCTTCCTCGTTATTCCTTATCCTGTTATCCACCGTTACCGTCAAAGCCATTTACATATGGCCAGCCCCCTCTTCAATAACGGCCCCAAGCCTTTGGGAATGACACCCAAAATTTCCTGATTACCATTCTGCCGCCCTTTGGAGGGGCCGGGCGCAGCCTTTTCAGAAGTGTTTTTACACAACTCTTTTCATGTACTACGGCTCATAAACAAGAATGCTTAGAACTATTGAAAATAAGCTGAATTCAGACACAGTTTTGCACAACCTAAAAATTACAATACGGACACACGCGCATACCCCCCCCCCCCCAATTTTCCCCTACTCGTTGTTTCTGTCACTTTGTGCCATTTCCTCGTCTTTCTTACTTTCTCACCCGGGCTTCTCTATTCCCTTTTCTTCTCTTTTTTTCTCTTCTCTCTCTCTTTCTTTTCTCTTCTTTTTTCTTTTGTCTTCTCCTTTCTTCTTTCCCTTCTTTTCTTCCTCTTTTTTCCTTTTTTTGTGCCGCCAATAGGGGGGCCCGCGGCCGTTTCGGCCCCCCCCCCCCTGGATCCGCCACTGTCCCTTTGAGCCCTGCGTCAATGCCAGTGATTCTTTCTGCATGCTGTTTGGTTATGCAAGATCCCCTTTTTACAACTATTAAACCATACAATAGAATTAAATAACACTCTGTACTATCGAAACACAATAAAAAAACTCAAAATCGTTCTATCCACATGGAAGGACTTATTTTTTCGTAGGAAATACATTCTTTGCTCGTGTTTTTCCCGTCATGTCCACAATTAATTTGTCATGTATGACTGTACCTATAGGAAAGTATAGTTTCCAAAATGTTAAATAAAAAATTATCTACACCATTAATTTATCTGAATAGGTTAAATACAAGAAGCCCTTGCCTTTCTAAAATCAAATATCCTCTCTTTCGTTTTGGAGGCATTTAACTGTGGGAAGTTATCATTACACTATTGTTGAAAATGTATTAACTCATTTCGATAATTCTCTTCTCCTGTGTTTATTAGATCAATCAGGACTGTGTCGTTTGCATAATTTACATGGTTACACCAGCAACATTTACCGATTTACAATCATTTGCATATAATATGAAAAGGAGTGCCGATAAAACACACCCATGAGGAAAACCGGTATTCAGAATAATTTGGTTGGGAGAATAATTTGTTTTACTGCCACCTTTTTGAGTTCTATTGAGTTCTAAATTCCATAATACATAAAGTCATAGACGGTCTTACCTATAGCTCTCTTAATTTGTCTATCATGATATGCACCTGTACGGAAGCGTTAAAGTGCCATTCTACTTGACGGCATGACGAGATATTTCATCTTGTCAAGTCGACTTAATATCCATCATGTCGACATGTAAAGATATTTAACCTACCATGTCGACTTATCAACTTTTATTAGTCGACATGGCGAAATAAATTATCTTGCCAAGTCGACTTCACAAAAAGTTCATGTCGTCATGGCGACATAAGTTATCTTACCAAGTCGACTTCTAAAAAAATACATGTCGTCATGGCGACATATATTATCTTACCAAGTCGACTACCCAAAAAGTAATGTCGACATGGCGAAATAAATTATCTTGCCAAGTCGACTTCACAAAAAGTTCATGTCGTCATGGCGACATGTATTATCTAGCCAATTCGACTTTACAAAGCAGTTCATCTCGTAATAGCGACATAAATTATCTCACCAAGTCGACTTCCCAAAAAGTATATGTCGTCATGGCGAGATATGTAGTGTGACGACTATTTCATGCAGCGCGCGTATATGGCAAACCCTTTGTGTAAAAACCAGATAAACTCTGTTTTTTTCAGATGTACTCCGTTTATCAGAAAAACTGTGTTTATCAATGATAAACTCAGTTTATCAACTGATAAACTGAGTTTTTCTGATAAACTCAGTTTATCAACTGATAAGGCGCGTGTAAAAACCAGATAAACTCTGTTTTTTCAGATAAACTCCGTTTATCAGAAAAACTGTGTTTATCAATGATAAACTCAGTTTATCAACATATAAACAGAGTTTATCAGAAAAACTCAGTTTATCAGTTGATAAACTGAGTTTATCATTGATAAACTTAGTTTTTCTTGATAAACTGAGTTTATCTGAGAAAAACAGAGTTTATCTGGTTTTTACACAAAGGGCTTGCCATATAGGGGGTGCCCGAAAGCTTTGACGTTTCATTAAATTATTATAAAAAAGGAGACGATTTGCTGTACCGTTCTCGACTGTTTATCCTTTTCTGAATTCAGTTCCCCCCCCCCCTTCCGCGCAAAGGGCGGAAGCTTTGACGTTTCAATAAATTATAAGAAAAGCAGACGATTCGGTGTACTGTCCTCGACTCGTAATCCTTGTCTGAATTCAGTTTCTCCCCCTCCCGCGCGAAGCGCGGAAGCTTTGACGTTTCATTAAATTATGAGAAAAAGCAGACGATTCGGTGTACTGTTCTCGACTCTTAATCCTTATCTGAATGAAGCTTCCCCCTCCCGCGCGAAGCGCGAAAGCTTGACGTTTCCTCATATCATTAGAGAAAGAACACGATTCGTTGTACCGTTTTCTAAATAAGCCCTATTAATTTTGTCTGAATTCAGTTTCCCCTTCCGCGCAAAGCGCGGAATTTTTGGCGTTTCATCACAATAGAGAAAGGAAGACGATTCCTCGTACCGTTTTTCGAATCTTATTTAGCCCTATTTATTTTGTCTGAATTCAGTTTCCCCCTCTCGCGCGAAGCGCGGAAGCTTTGACGTTTCCTTAAATTATTAGAGAAAGAAAACGATTTGTTGTACCGTTCTCGACTCGTCTAAATAAAGTTTCCCCTTCCGCGCGAAGCGCGGAATTTTTGACGTTTCATCACAGTGTAAAGAAAGGAAGACGATTCGTCGTACCGTTGTTGACTCTTAAACCTTGTTTGAATTTAGTTTCCCCGAAAATGTTAAACCTCTGATAGTTCGTAGGGAAAAAAACTTGTCGGCCGACCGACAATATACATCTCACCGACTTCAAACTTCTGCGTTGATATAGTACACGAGGATCGAGCAAGAATTCCGACACAGCTGACCCGACACAGCAACATATTTACCCGTGTCTTTCTTGCTCCCTCGACGAGACGACCCCACCCAACAACCCCCTTCTCTCTTTTACTCCCACTCCTCCTCCCTCAGACTCTTACCTCCCCTCTCTCCCTCCTCTCTTTCAACCCCGTTTCTTTTGTTTCCCTTTCACTCTTTTTTTTTCCTTTTCTTTCTTTTCCTTTCTTTCCTCTTCTCCCTCTTTTTCTTTTTCAGGTGGGCTGTATCTAATACAGACCACCTTATAATTTTGTTAAAATTGCCTTTATTATTATTTATTTATTTATTTTTTTTTATTTTTTATTTTGAACCACTTTTTTGTGAACAAGATAACTTTGAAATGGTTCAACCAAATATCTTGAAATTTGGCACACATATGTATAGGCATATGGACAAAACAAGGTAAGGTTTTCAACCTTGACCTTGACTGATGACGTTATCTAGGCGCCATTTTGTGAATTTTTCTGAAAATCAACTTATGATCATATCTTCATAACCAAAAGTTATTTCTCATTCATATTTATTATGATCAAGGTCAATATCAGTCCGGTTAATTTCAGGTCAAAAAACGCGCGCATGCGCGTACGTCCGCGCGTCAGTACGCGCGCAAAAATTTCAAATGCCCAAATTCGTCTCAAATTTATTTTGCATACGTTTCAGGTCATTTTAAGCATTTTATAAAAAATCGCGGGTATGAGCATGCGCGCGCGTTTTCGCGCGTAACACCATTACAAAACATAGAATCGCCATTTTTTTTTCTTTCATGATATTTCTCATATTTTTTCAAGGAATTTGATACCATGTTTATTTCTTTATGACCATTATGAACAAGATGAGCGTAAATTCAAGATAAATGTCAGTGCGCGCGAGCTCTTTTAATACATAGCATATATGGGCAAAAACATGCCTATACAAAATCCGTTATAGCTCTTTGGAATGCACCGGGATCCTCAATTATTTTTCATATTTAGATAGAGTATGAGTCGGAAATATGATTTCATGTCTCATTTGGCCATTAAGTGTATCGTGACATCATCACAATGGCCTTGGAACTCAAAATACGAATTTGCATATTATGACGTCAGCATATTTATGTAAAATTGATTGTATCTCTGTAAATATTGATCAATTTTCTTCAAAATTTCGATATGTTGTAGCTAAGACAATTCTCTACAAGCGCAGTAGTAACTATTTTTCATTTTGATGACGTCATCATAGTAAAAATTTGATTAAAGGCCTCATGTCAAAAACTTCATAATTTGCGTGTTATGCCTATAGAAGATGAATTTAGTTCACGTTATAAATCTACATGATATTGTTTTTAAGAATTTGTAAGCAGTATGTCGCTTATTTTTGCTCTAATTTGTCTCAAGTTTTAGTTGACCAGCCCACCTATACTTGTTCCAAACAAGTATTATATGTCTAGTTTCTATTTCTTTTCTTCTTTTTTCTTTCCTTTCTTTTCCTTTCTTTCCTTTCTTTTCCTTTCTTCCTTTTCTTTTCTTTTTTTCTTTTCCTTCCCTTTCCCTCTCTTTTTTCCCTCTCTTTTTTTCCCTCTCTTTTTTTCCCTCTCTTTTTTTCCCTCTCTTTTTTTCCCTCTCTTTTTCCCTCCCCCTTTTCTCTTTTTCCCGACGGCAGCGCAATTTTACCGACAATATCGCACCCCCCACCCCCCCCCCCTTTGGCGACGCCCCTGATTCCAGGCCACTGTGGGATAGTGATTGATTGATTTTATTCGACAAGCTTCCAACATAACAATATACAATAATAACAGATCAAAAATAAATCAGCTTGAACAGGATAACCCAGAATAGGGACTTTTAGAATGAGTGGACGAGAACACGACGAACGCCAACTGACCATGCGTGTCAACGTACTCGACTGCCCATATGTTGACTACAGGGGCGTACGCAGGGGGGGGGGGTTATTCCACAGGGCGTTCAAAATACGTATTATAAAAAAAAAAAAAAAAAAATAAAATTATACCCATGGCTAACCTAACTAAGGTGACTTTACCCCCCCCCCCAACGAAAAAAAAATTTGAAATTTTGAGACCAAAAAAAAAAAAAAAAGTGTCCGCTTACCCCCCCCCCCCCCCCCCCCCCCCCCCCCCCCCCCCCCCCCCCCACTGAGCGACTTTTCGGCCGGCGCGATTTTCAAATTTTCGGGAGCAAAATATTTTAAAACCCCCCCCCCTTGAAAAAATCCTGCGTACGCCCCTGGTTGACTACAATTAGAAATCTTTTAGATTGCACTCAACGATATACATGCATGTAGGAAGTAACACTATATGAACATGACAGACAAAGAAAGAGGACAAAATATACAGTTCCTCATTCTTCTCTCAACAATAGGCCATTTTCGTAATGTAACCAAATTTAATGCATAGGTCTTTGTGAAGTGCCTCAATACAAATTATTTAATTCACCTGATAGGAATAATAGTATTTCAATAGTCAGAATGCAACTGCATATATTAAGTGTTGCTAGGTAGGTCAAGCCATAATGTTTGTCCAACCTAGCTGGCAACAACTATAATGTATGCAGTTAGGATTCTGTCTATTGAAATACTATTATTCCTATCAGGTGAATGAAATAGTTTGTATTGAGGCACTTCACAAAGACCTGTGCATTAAATTTGGTTACATTACGAAAATGGCCTATTGCTACGTGGTAGAACATCCCTTCACTGCTATTATGTAGAACAGGTGAACACAGTGGCGTACGCAGGATTTTTTCAAGGGGGGGGGGGGGGGAATGAAAAGGCAGACTTCTACGCAAAAAAGCTCTAACTCAGGAAATTGAAATGCATAATAAATTGACGTTATTTGAAAAGACAAGTTTAATTTTGTACAGTTCAAAGTTACTTTGGCAAGAAAGGTGGAATGATACCCAATCGGCATTAAAAATCCTTCAGCCAAATGTTATCTCACAATATTCTTCTAAATTGGGAAGAAAAACTGAAACCATTCTTAGGCGACTACGCCTGGGAGTGTCTGGACTCAACCCCCTACGTTTGGGCATCCACTCCACAGGTTTCTGTGACAGCTGTCCAACATTAGAAACGGTCAGACATTTTTTGATAGATATGTCCAAAGTATATAATAGAAAGGGCCATGTTAATGTCAGAAGTTAATATTTCCAAGGAAGAGGACATTATGATATGTTTCCGAAAAAGTGACTCTCGTGTACAAATGGCAATTGCTCGCTTCGTTTTTAGAACGAAGCGATTATGTAAAGAGTAAAATCAAAACTGACAGAAACCGCAATCAATTTGAACTGATTATATAGAAGAGAAAATAGGTATTTTGTGTATAACCTTATATAGGCCTATAAGTGTATTGATTATTTGAAGTTTTGATCGTATTTATCTTATTTAGGCCTACTAATTAAAAAAAAACAACAACAACATATAATTGAAACAATTTATTATTATTTATTTGACCAATCGGAAAACATATCTTAATACATACACACAACTTTAGGAAAGTGGAGAGGAGAGAGAGAGAAGGATACAATCTGCTGGCCAGGGTGACAAAAGCAAATTAAAACTTGCTATTACTCGAATGCTTATGTCATCCCCACCCCCCCCCCCCTCGATCCCCCCAATATAATTATAGTAGTTAAAAGTCATGCACTATACAAATAATCTCATGAACTAACTCATATAAACTAATAAAGCCCACAAGTGTTTTTGCTTCTGCAGTTGTTTTTCTCCTAATAAATAAATAAACCCTCTAAACATACAGGTACACGACGCCCCCTTGTCTATGCCAGAGTACTCGCTGGGCTGGTAAGAAGGCATCATAGAGTTGGAACTGTGTGCGGATCGTGGTTTAATTTGAAATATATATAGTCCTATAGATCTATACCGGTATAGATCTATATGTATATATATATATATTTTTTTTTTTTTGTAGACTATCACTAATATTATATTAAAACGAGATTGGAAAAAGAAAAGAAAAACGAATTTTACCAAGACATTAAAAGAAAGAGATGCGATGAAATTGGCAACAATAGTCAAATTTGAAGAAGAAGAAGTCCACATTATAATATTAGTCGCTACCCCAGTATCTACTACGCGTACGTACGTACGTATACGAGTTGTTTGCGTGCGTGCGTGCATGCTAGCTAGGTATAGGGCGCCCGCGGGAAATTCGAAATGGCGACTTGTAAAAGTGATTCAGAAGGTGACAAAAGTCTCGTACAAAATCGGGATGAAAAACAAGTGATTGCAAACGAATCTTCAGTAGCAGTTGATCCTTCATGTGAGCCTGATGGAGCACGGATGATGCACCTCAGGGATGCACTGAGGAAAACAATCAAAAAATGCATTGATTCGGCCAAGTGAGTAGATCTAGATCTAGATTTGTTTTTGAGTTCACATTCTCCTCAGTGTCCGCTGTTTGGCTGCTGTCTTGGCCGTCGGCAACTGACCGATAGGGCGAAAGCGAGCTTGGACTAGATGGGGACGGATCGGGCTTACGGTAGCCTAGCTAATACTAGTAACTCGTCTCGTTGAGGCAAACTCGGCACAGAGATTGTCGTTGTCGTTGTGTTGTTAATGTTACTTTGTCTCAGGCGTGTAGCCGGGGGGGGGGGGGGGGGCAGTCGCCCCCCAAAAAACGCTGGCCAAAAAAAAAAAAAAAAAAGAGAAAGAAGAAAGGAAGAGGACATAGACTAGATCTAGATCTAGACCTATGATTTTAGTAGGAAGAAAAAGGATTAAGAGTCGAGTCGGAACTGTACAACGAATCGTCTTCTTTCTCTAATAATAAAATGAAACGTCAAAACTTTGCGCGGGAGGGGCCTAGGCTAGGGCCAGTTGGGGAGGGGGAGGGGAACTGAATTCAGATAATCATAAGGGTTAAAGGGGCATGTTCCCCATATTCCACAGGGCGTTCAAAATACGTACCCGCTGGCGGATGGTGCTGGCTGCCTATTGACACCAACAGAATACGGCTCTTACGCAGATGGCATGTTCCGAATGCCCGCACAATGCCGATTATCGCATACATGTGCTGAAGTAATACCAATCGCACTAGGCTCTAAGATTCGGCTGCTGTTTCCACCCACTTTCGTGACGTCACGATTGGCAGCGATCAGCTGGCTTGGCGAAGGCAGGCCAGTCCGCGCGTTCTTTGATTGACAGCTGTATGCAAATTAGAAGTCGATCTTCGGAACCAAGATGGCGATGACTAGAGCAGCGATAACTACACTGGCGGGAACGTGCCCCTTTAAGAGTCGAGAACGGTACAACGAATCGTCTTCTTTCTCTAATAATTTAATGAAACATCAAAGCTTCAGCGCTTCGCGCGGAGGGGGGAAACTGAATTCAGACAAGGATTAATGGTAAAGACCAGTTATGGTCATGCGATTGCATTGTGAAAGAAACGTTTTGGAATCGATCAGAAAAGGTTGATCATCTAGCATATAAGTATTGGTGTGTAGACTACTGCAAGGTTCTGGAATCATCAAAATGATAAGAAATATGGCCCAGTCTTCGTAAAGTTACAAGCACTGTACACAGAAAGATGTATATGGGACTATACGCACACATGCGCGACACCTGCGTTTATCTCTCACAGACCATGTAGATAAACTAATTTACCAAATATATCAATTAAAAATTAGTACTTAGTAGGCGGTTTATCATGTATTAGTCAAAACATATTCTTTCACATGATTTTTAAACTGTTAAATAATAGTCTAGATCTACATTACATGTCATGTTTCAGTTTCAAGTTTTTTATTTCTGCATTTTCCATAAACAATAACAAAAATAACAATGAATACATTTTAGCAATATAATGATAAGTAATACAAGTAGTAATTCATATAAATAAATAAATATAAATAATCAATAGTACAATTAATCGTATTTGAAAAGAAAGAAAAGGGGGAGAATGCAGAAGACCGATATCGTAAGCAGAGCTTGAAATGATACCGGCCTTACAAAAGGAGGAGAGGAGACAGGAAGAAAGAGCGGGTGAAGAGAGTGCTGTGCAAAGTGAAGAGTGCACTGCGCGAGCTCCTCAATCTATCAAAATAATTTCCTTTTTATATACAAATAAACAATGAATATTAAAACAAAATACATGTAGTATATTATGACCAGAATCTAATTTTCATACCTTATCAATAAATATTCTTTCATCTTCACTTTAAAGGAAACAAGTGTTGTACATAATTTTAATGTTATAAGCAAGGAGTTCCACACATCGGGTCCATTGTGTCTTATTGATTTTTGTGCCAAAACAATTTTAGGGTTTATTTTTAGGGTTATTTAGAATAAAAAGGCATTTGAAGAGCCATGCTTTTGTTTCCAGGGAACATTTTTGCATAATAAAGATAAAAACACTCACAAATTACTTTTCACCTCACCCCAGAACTCGACCTTCTCTTTAAATTATAAGCTTGGGCTTGGTGATAATTACTCATTTATCACATATCAGCTAATTTACATGATAAGCAAATAACTACCGTTGGTGAAGGTGATGGGACAAACTATCACTTCCGAGGCGATCTGGATGTAGCTATCTTTCCGAAGCGAAGCTGAGGAAAGATAGCGTATACATTCTGATCGACGAGGAAGTGATAGTTTGCCATCGCTTGAAACCAAAAGGTGATTATTTGCTTTATATTCCACATCTAAAACGATGTAACTACAAAAAGAAAAGGATGTGTATGCATCTACATAAAAGACACCAGGCCCAAATTCACACCAAAAAAAGTTTAACCCAACCCCTTGAGGGTACGGTGCGCGCATGTGTTTGCTTTAATTGCGCTCATTGGTAATGCGCGCTTAGTTGCGCCTGTTTTAGTGCGCTTTTGGATAATCTTAAGTGAAAGTGCGTTGCCCTTTGTAGATAGTACCTCTATCTTCAGTGAAAGTGCGTTGCACTGTGTAGATAGTAGTACTATCTACACAGTGTAACAAACTTTTTGCTTCTCCCATCAATAATGGGCGAACTATCTTTCATCACATGATTTACTTTTGACCAATCGTAGAACAAGATTCTTAGTATGTGGAATATAATATCAAATAATATGAAATGCTGCTGCACCAAAACAAACATGTAAGTTGTACTTTCTTTTACTCAGCTCATTTTCTAAAGAACTCTTTGCTTCAACTTCAAGTTCAATGATTTCAAAACTAATAGATTTGATGCAAAATGCTTTGTTTCTAAAGAGAAACAAAGGACACCTGACAGTGGCGTAACGTAGGCTTGGTTATTTTTTTTTAGGAGTGCACTAAGTAGTAGTAGACTAGTATTAAGTAGTAAAACTAGTTTTTCTAGTACTATTACTAGATCAGCATTTTTCAACCTTTTTTTTAGTCAAACAGTTTCTCGTCACCCCAATCCAAATTTCATCAAAGAGGACTAGTTTTCCATCAATCTCTTACACTTAGACAGACAGGCACATTTAGCGAGAGGACCTTATATACCGGTACTATCCAGAATCTGGATAGTATTACAAGGCCTTCACACAAAATGTAAGGATCCCAAATATTGCGAGTGAGCGAGTAAAAATTGTACTTTTATTATTGCAAAAATGTTATTTAGTTATCAATTATGTAGAATTATATATTCGGTCATCTCATTGAAAGAAGTGTCCACTAAATAGCAAACTCCAAAAGGTAGTTTGCAAGGTTCATTGTGTGCAGGAAAGGGTGATTAAATAACTACCCATCTAAGGACTTGTTTAGATCACTCTTCATGGTCATATTGCAAAGGAATGCCAATTTATTAAACATACCTACATGTAGGCTAAGATTAATCTTGTTAAGCCAGCTTGGAGATATCAATCATGTTTCATATTGGATTATCATGATATAGGAAACCAGCTTATAGATCTACACTAAACTAATCGCTACTGTGTTTCCTACAATGGGGTTGTTCCCTGCGAGAAAGTGCAAGTCTGCTGGTAGGCCTATTAAAGCTGCGTAGCAAAAAAGCGAGACATAGGCGACGCTTTTCCGGTGACGGCGGCGGCGACGACGGCAAAGGCAACGGCGTCAACATCAAAAACTTAACCTAAGGTTTTTTGTGGCATCAACATCAAGATTTTGAATTTTTTAGCAACTTGGAGTATAGGGTTATCAAGTATCCCCAATCATGTGAGTAGTATTTTAGGTCACTAAGTTAAGGTCAAAGGTCACATTAGGTCAATAAACTTATACTTTTTTTGTGGCATCAACAACAAGATTTTGAGTTTTTTTAGCATATTTTCAAAATTGATTGTTCAAATTCCATGAAACTTGTACCCAAGGGTTATTAAGTATCACAAATCATATGACCCAAATTCAAGGTCAAAGGTCAGTAGACTTGGATTGTGTTTTCACAACTTAATATGAGAATTAATAATTTTTTAAATTAATTTGTTCATATTTCATTCAAGTTAGCGATGATCGTGGTACATTAATAGTAAATAATTCTTCTGATGATTCTTAGTCAATATTCACTTCAAAATGTGATTATATTTAGAGGATTTCATTTTTTGGGGCCTGCTAATGGGCCACCCTGCCTATGAATAATGTTTCAACCTCAATTTTTCATCATATCGAATTGCGTAATGCAGGCGAGACCGCCGAGAGCGTTTCCCTTGTTATGAATACAAATTGATAATAATAATGATGACTGTGTCATGCTCTTTCACAATATTATCTCCTTAGGTTCAGCACATTCAACAGGCACTATGGGAAGCACATGGCAGACAGAAACCCACAAGCCTTGAAGAGTCTCCTGCAACAATTTAAAGAACAGCTTGAGAAATCTATCAAGGTACAGCATGTAGTTAATGTTACGATATAATATATGCGATATCCGAATATCCGGCATCAGTTGTAGTTGAATAAACAACCAGTCTGCCGACTCTATATTATCCTGAGTTATCTACCATTACTAAGACCCTCAAACTCATCAGTTAAGATCAAGGAAATGAGAGTGAATTGATGACAGTGCTCATGATACATGGTCCAGCAACAATTGTTGTGCAGTTAACTGAGAGCTAACTGAAACTTTGGACCCAACTCTTAATTTCATTTCATTTTATAAGTTACAGAATGTAAAGTTGTAAAAAATAGCATCATCAAACCTTTTACAAAATGTGCAGAAACAGCAGACTCTCATTGAGAGCTTTGATGGGCCAAGCAAGTGGCTCACTGCATCTCATTCTCAGAATGAATAACTGATTTAATACAAAATAGGTGATACAAAGGAACAAAGTAATACCAACACAAACTCAAAAGTTAAAAAACAAAATTAAGTCACAATAAGGAGGTTTCCATTGGTACTTTCCATGTATTCTACATTTGAAGTCCTTTATCTGAAATGTTTCCTACACCATGGGCAGGGAGATCAAGATTTCAATAGACGAACAGCAGTTGGAGACCAACTGTGTATAAAGAGTCTTTATAAATACCTCAATTTTGTTTGTTATTGTGTTGTTGGGTGACCTTTTGTCCTTTTTCAGCCCTCCTATATTTTGTAAGCATGTCTTAATAAACGGCTTTAAAAAAAATATAAATTACTGTGGCTGCATGGTAGTCTATCTTAAATGTTGTTTCTTTAATGAGGTTGACCTATTCATCCTACAGAGTATCCATTTAGCACCTGGGTGGAGAGGAGCAATCTGTATAAAATGCCTTGCTCAAAGACTTAAGTGCTGTGCCAGAGCTCGAAAACCATGACCTTTGTATTCCCAGTCAGGTGGATAAACCACTATACATGTACATGCATAAGCATTATATCATGTAGCCTTACACTCTGTTCATTGTACTTTGCAGAAAGAGATTGAACTGATGATTGAAGAAGAGAATTTAGTTCATCTGTTCAATGAGCTTGACAAGCTTATAGATGGGACAAGCAATGAGGGCAACCCGGTAGCATGGTGAGATATACTATCATTCTAAGCTAGCCACGTATTGTTGCTGGACCCAGGATACTCTTGTAGGCACTTACTTGACCTTACGCCAGTTAGTAAATACAGCATTCAGTGCCAACCACTAAATGTTGACAAAAGAAACTGTACAGCAATAGCAATTGAAATGAAAGGAAAGGGGTCCAAATTGGTATGGATGGCAAGCAAACACTTAATGCATTTATTTTTCATAGATGCACAAATTTAGAGGTGATTACACCACTCTGTTTTGTACTTCAATTTGTTTTAAAAAATAAAGAAAACAGAGAAATAACTCAGAGACAAGTTTATCTCTTTACTCACTAAATGAAGATGTTTTCTTAAAATCTTCCAGCATGTTTTTAGGACATATCCCAAAAGGAAATGCCTGAATTCAGTTTCAACACAGGAAACATCTTGAAGAAATTTCACTTGTTGTTTTTAAATTTGTTGGTATATACTTTACTTCTTATTTGCCTGTATGTTATGATGTTGTGGGGCTTCTGAGAAAGATTATATAAATATAGAAAGCAGAGGATATTCATATTCAACCATAGGTTTTATCCAAAGGTCAACTTAATCCTGAGAAAAAATTGCTGCTCTTTATATCAATATATTTCACCTCATATGCAACAACAACAAAATAAAACAAAAATTAATCAAAAAAAACTTGCTGTAGTGAATCTGACACTTCCACAAATTTGGATCATTTTCAAAAGTTTCTTGCATGTACAGTATTATACAGTTTGGTCTTACAGTATTTTGCTTTGTTCCTTGCAGGCGGCCTTCTGGTGAGCCAGAGAAGGATTGCCAGAGGCAAGTGTACAAGGAAAAGCTGAAGGAGAAAGAGAAGCTGGAGAGAGTTCTACAAGAAGTAGAAGCAGAGGGCAGCAGACTCCAAGAGGTTATCAAGGGTCAGAGACAAAAGCTTGGAAAGACACAAACGAAGATCAATCAACATCTACAGGCATTAAATCAGGTACTACCTTGGCTTAGGGTGCAACATGTTTTACCCCATTGACTACTGACTACAAAGTAGAAAAACAGAAAGTTTATTAAAGCCCTCTGAAAGTAACATCTACATCTTCGATATTGTAATAACTGAATTAGCTGTCTTTTTAAATTTGTTCAAAGTTGAAGAATGAAATATGGCCAATATTTTCACCTACATTCACCAACATCTTGAATGTGGAATCTTCAATGTTGATGTGGTTAGCATGTTTTTGTTATAGGATGTGTAATATCAACTCTAGAAATAGTACTCAAACCACGAGAAGTCTTGAATCTGACAACAGAACGGAGCAAATGGGTCAAGGGGTAAACATTTTGGGCAAGTCTAAGGTTTTTGGTGATTTTGTGTCCCATGCATTTAATGTATTGTAGAGTTCTGAACATTTTACATTTTACTTGATATTAGATGTGAGCTATGCTGTAGTAGTGCAAATAGTAATACATGTACAATGATCAGAAATATTAAAATATCACATGTGGTCATTAACGTATGGGACAACATAGCTTGGACATGTCTTTTCCTCTTCGCCCCCTTCTTTGTCTGTCTTGTCTGCTCTCTCTCTCTCTCTCTCTTTCTGCCTTGCTACGCTTGTCTATTTACGAGCATCCCTTTCATTTGCTAAACTATACTTCTCGTTCTTCAGATTTTTGAGTTGATGCAGTTTGGTGTCAAGTATATCTTAAGTCCTTTTTTATATATTTCATTCCGTTTCATGTACCAGGCTGCTGCATCATGTGATCAAGTTCCTATAACCGAGCTAGAGAAGGTCCTCCATCAGTTATGCTCCTCAATACCTGCTACGTGATGGATCCTGACTCTGTCTGGCTGTGTCAAAGGTCAATGGTATTGCCATTACGAAGTGTAAATTGTGAAAATAATCATTGCTCTTTTTTATCCATTTTAAAAATACCAAGAATCACATGTCTCATGCATGTAATCATGGTTGAATCCATTTCTCAATGAAGATGTAAGCAGGGCTTCCATGTAAGGGGTTGATATTAGTATTGTGTGAAAGGAGAGGGTTCTGATTTAAAGCTCAATAAAATAATAAAATCATGGATTTTCCTGAATTTTAGTTGGTCATTGTCCTGCCTCCCCCCCCCCCCCACTCCCTTGTGTAATGTGGAGCCCTGTTAATTATTTTATTTATGTTAAATTATGATTTTATTTTTTTTAGTTTGCGAATATTACTTATTTTATTTATAATGATTTCATATATCACCTAATAAATCCTAGGTTTTTACACAAAACAAATGATATTTCTAGCATGGATATTTCCAGATGGCTTCTTTTCAGTTTCCAGCAGCCATCTTGGATTACAAAATGGCGGCCAGCTTAGGTGCTGTATCAAATTTAAACGACAATCCAACCCTTGTAATAAGTATGAAAGCAGAATAATAACGTAAACAGAATGGCAAAAGTTTGAAATGAATCAGACCAATAGTAAGGAAGCTATGCATGTTTGAAATATGAGATCACTAGGTCTATGCGAATCTCAAATTGGTAGTTCGGTCAGTGGATTGTGACGTAAGACGTGGACAACTCTCCAATTTGCTGAGTACAAAAAAATCATTAATTTTTGTTTTTCTCGTAAGGTCCTTCTCCCTTGGTGCACTACTCAAAATATATTGTAGAAAGCATATTTTTATACATGTAGGTATTCTAAAAAGAATAAACCCTCCTGAGCAATGAAATTTTGAAAGATTTTTTTTTATAGTCAATTTTTATGTTGGAACAGAGGGGGAAAGTAGTCCGGCACTACATCACATTGACATTACTGCTTCAGCCAATTTGAAGTGCTCATATGTATAGTGATTACAACTTTTAAAACATAACTTTCTTATATTTCTTCAGATTTAATTGAAACTTTCATCAGTTTGCTTCTCTCTGCTTTCTATTAGAGTAGTTGTCTATTTGGATTGGATTTCCCGTTTAAGGCTACTCTAATCCTTGATTATCCTTCATACCATACCATTAAATATCCTGACCTCTAGAACATTCTTTTCATCTTGCTAATTACAGCTATACTGTAAATAGTACCGGTAACTATTTTTAAGGTATTGGCAGCCTGGCAGGTATCTTGGATGCCATATGTAAACAGTTACTTTCCAGATTGCTGTAGTAATTCCTTGAAATAATCCAATACCTTGGACATGTCCTTTTTTCACTACTATACTGTAAATAGTACCGGTAACTATTTTTAAGGTATTGGCAGCCTGGCAGGTATCTTGGATGCCATATGTAAACAGTTACTTTCCAGATTACTGTAGTAATTCCTTGACATAATCCAATACCTTGGACATGTCCTTTTTTCACTACTAGTTCCCAAAAGCCTGTATGGAAGCTAATGTAAAGTGTATGGTTCCATCAACAAATAATGAACATACATGTATTCATATATAAACACACATACCATAATTAACGGTGTATAAACCGCACTTTTTTTTTAAAGTTTCGATTTATGGCGCTATGTCTGGCAATGTCTCCCAGCTCAGTAATCGGTGTGTAGACTCTCCACTCGGAAACTAAAACAACACTCAAATTTGTCTGTCATCTTGGTTTGAAAGTAATCTTTCTGATAGATCTCAATATGTAGTTTATAATAATAATTCCTTCAATTTTCCTTCTATTACACGGCGTACCACAAGGTTCTATCCTAGGTCCTCTACTGTTTTTTTAAATTTACATTAGTGATCTTACACATTCAGCTGCACCTCGCAGTTAAATGAAAGGCCTTCCCGCGTGGGTTTTTCGGCTTGCTGCCGACGGCAAAAAAAAAAAAAAGGTTTTTTTGTTTGTTTAAAGGGCGAAAAAGAGGGGTGCGGTTAATACACAAGGGCGGTTTATACAACGTTAATTACGGTATTCATATATAAACACACATACTTATGTAGCCTCGTTGTAACAGACTCCTTGGGAACCACAGAGATTACTGTTATATGTTGAAATCTTGTATCAGGACAAAGAACTGGAAGCAGCAAATTATGGAAGCAGCAAATTATCTTGTTATACAGAGTTTTGAAACAACAGTGTTCTTTTATAGGGGAAGTCCACCCTGATATTAAGTTGGTTTAAATAAAAGCTGAACAATGAGACAAAAATAAAGGTGAAAGTTTGAGCAATATCTGATTAAAAGTAGGAAGGTTATCAATTTGTTGAAGTTGTCATCATTAAAAGAGAAACTGTTAACACTGTGACGTATCTTGCAAGCTCCTCCATTTTGCTTTGTACAGAAAATTTCAATAAACTTTCATTTTCTTATTTATTGGTGATGGAGTAGATTTGTTTCATACAGGGGTTGTATACAAACATATTTACAATAATCACATTTAAGGTGGGTGTAATGACTACAATTTTCTTGAGGGAAAATATGAATAATGAAATTTTTAAGTAAATGGTAAATGAGAGGGGAGCTTGCAAGATACGTCAGAGTTGCCAATTTGTGTTTGATAGACGGCACCTTTGAAAATGTATAACTTTCTAATTTCTAAACAATTTTTGCTCAAACTTGTTTTTTCTTTTGTGCTTCTAATAGAACTTAATATCAGGGTGGACTTTCCCTTTAAAGGCATCGTTTAACAATGTTAAATCTGAGATGCATGACCCTACGTGTTAGCAGGGTCTGTGATATGGTGTAATATTGAGGCCCTAAAATATTGTGCTTCAAAATGATGATGAAAACCTTTGAATGACCGGTTTTACCATACTCATTTTCCTCAATAGACTGTAGTGTTATGAAAAACGTTAGGAGTACGCAAAATGAAATTTCGATATTTAATCATAAATATCTTGATAATCAGACAGGCGATCGGCTTTTAAAGGTCATGGGATTCCTGAATGACCTAAAGGTTTATAATTATGATTGCAGCATGAGCTAAATCATGGAGTTTGTTTAAGGATCTGAGACAAAGTTACCGGATCCCTTTTAATAAGGTTCTACTCTACATAGTGAATTAAAGATTAAATGAATTTACTCTCTGTTGCAAGATGTGTAAAATAGTACCGGTAGTCACAAGCTATATATCGTACCTTAGGGGTGTTTCACAAAGATAAGTTGGACTTAAAAATTATGGATAGCCATTTGTAGCCTTAAAATAAAATATATTCAAAAGCAAAAAATCAAGTATTTCAGACTTTTTACTACCGGTAATTCCACACCAAGAACATGAAATCTCCTTGATAATAGAAAATATGAATGATTTGAATCGACATTAAAACAACTTTTGCAAAATATTTTCATAGATGCTAATGGCTTTCCATAATTGTTAAGTCCAACTTAGAGATAAGTTCAGCTAAAGATCTTTGTGAAACAACTTATTAAGCAGGACATTAAACTGATATACTTTTTAATAGTCATTTATATTATTGTACATATTTGTATATAAAAGCATTAAATTCATATAAATGAACATTGTCAAATTCTATTGACTTTTATTTGCTTTTGTTGCAGTGCCTGTTCTACAACTGATATACATAGGTGTTATTGAAGAAGTTCAAAAAACAAGACACTTAAATTTCAAATAAGAACAATACGGCGGATTTACAATTCACAGCGCCATCTATCAATACCAGCTGTGGAGATTTTAATCAGAATTTTGGTGGGGAAGCTTTGAATAGCCTTTCTGGAGTGAAATTTGTGCCAATTCCAAAAATATCAGTCTTAAATGACCCTACTCACAATGTTTTGATTATTTTGGCCACTTCTTGGCCAAATTTTACCATTATAAGTCACTTTTGATCAGAGGTAATTTTTCCAATCATCAGCAAAAGGGATTTGATGGGCCTCTTTTATGTAAAAATGTGCCCTGATGCTAGAAAAAGTTGTCAAATTGACCCCCATCAATTACAATATGGTATTTTCAGTCATTTTTGGCATAAAAAAAGACAATCACCTGGTAGGGTCTACTATAGAGTGTGGTGTCCCTGTAAAGTAGCCTCAAGGCTAGATTGCTGGAAAATGTGCAATGTCAGAGCAGAACCATAAATGAGTTTTGAAGTTTACACTGTATAAAGCTTTGATCAGTTATTACATGTACATTGCAAGGGAGCAACATAAAAAAAGCAAACTATTGGTTGTATTTATGGAGTTGTTTTTAATCGCAACCTTTTGAGCAAGATGCTGCTGATCTGTTTGATGCATATAATTATTACCCATATCACTGTTCAAGACATATTCATATTTTACACACAATTTTCATCAAAACAACTTGATGACCTAAAGGCTTGCTCAAAACTTGCCAAAAATAACAACAAACGGATACAACAACAATGTGAATACCTCCCATTAAGATGTTATCATAGCATGTGAATTAAATCCTCTGTAAGAATGGGTTCTCGAGGGGTTTATTGTGAACAAACAAACTCATTCAATCGGTACAGCTCTAATGTAAACCATATGTCCCAGTTATGATGCTAAAGTCTGTCCCTGTCCTGTCATTCAAGCTTTGTTTATAGAATTTTTGTGAAAATTTTCTACAATTCTGTAACAAAGATCTTTTCCAAATTTAACTGGGGGAATGGTATAATCATAGCCTAGCTGGCTTTGAGGGAGATTTCAGAAAAAGGTGTCATACTAATAGATAGATTGTTATCACAATTATTGAATTTACTTGCAGTGAGTAAACTTCAGTAAATAGAAACATATTCTCGAGTTTTGTCATTGTTCATCAAGATGTTGCTGCCAAATCAGACAATTACACCATTTATGTAAGGTACAGGAATGTAAAAAAAAAGGCAAGAACAGCACCTTACATAAATTATAGAAAAATATAATCTTCAAAATACCAGTAGCTGTCTAGATAAAGAATATGATCACAAAATTAGTGAAAAATGGTGGTTGTGGTATTCTTAGCATATAAACAGATACAATGCATGTTACAACAAATTTGTATGAATGTTGGACCTTCCTAACACCTTCCCTAAAACCTTCAACAGCCTCTGAAGCACTTGACCTGATTTTGGGCCCTGACAGTAAAGTTTTAGTGTTTGATTAATTTCTCTTTTGGCATAGTTTCTTCCTCAAATTCATGTTACCCAATCAGCCGAAAGGCTTAGAAGCATTCGTAAGAAAAGCAACATTTTACACAGGAGATTTCTTGGAAATGGAAGCATTCTGAATTTTTGTAAAGGTTTTCTCCCATTACCATGTATCCCAAACAACATATTTTCAATAAAGTTTTGGACGTCTGTGACATTCTCAAAGTTGTTTATGCAAGTTTACAGGGAAGGTGTATAAACATACAATCCAAATAATGGGGTAAATCCCTTAGAACTAGATGGAACTTCGACTGCGCGCAGTCGAAAGTAATGCCTCCGTCATAGAGCAATTTTACAAACCAAAACGGAAGAAATTCAAGTTGGGTTGTCATCCATTAAAGGTACTATGTCCCTTTTGCAGCCAACCTCAAATTATGTAGAACTTTGCAGGAATTATGAATATGTCATGTATGTCCTATCTGTGAAATTTAAACGTTAGCAGTGTCCTCATATTCAAATTATGCAAGGAAACCTGTTTACTTGCTAGACTTCACTGTCAGACACTATTGAGTGACTGACTGGCTTTTTGTCTTCTTTGGTAATAACATACATGAAAAGAGTTGTTAAGGGTACATGAGCATTTGTCTACATCAATAACCCACTTCTTGTGATGGCCAAGATTAAACTGATTGAATCTTTGCGCATAAAGAGCATAAAACGTATGACCATTCGGTACAATTGTCTGAAAATCAAGACTATTACTTTTGGGCTCTATAGCCCTAAAGTCGATTTGACAAATAGTCATTATTTTCCCACTTGAAGACACTTTCAAACTCCACCTTTTTTAGGGAAGTTCTAAATAAGTATTATCTTTCAAATGCAGTTGGAATTTAACTTTTTTCATTTTTTTGGCCTGCAAATGGGACAAAGTACCTTTAACAGGTTCTCAGAATATTGAGATTATAAGCTATTTCTCATATACACTGTACATGTATGACCCTTTGATCTTTGAACTCATGACCCCAAATGCAAGATACATACATGTCTTGAGTTTGATGGTAATCCATCCATCGCTTCTAATGATAATGCAATCACAAGCTATTTTTGCATATATAATGAGCCCCATGACCTTTGACCTTGACCTCATGACTCCAAAATCTAATCAGTTCATTGCCTCAGCAAGATACATACATGTCCTGAGTTTCATCGTAATCTGTCCCTCTGTTCTAATGATAATGTGATCACAAGCTATTTTTGCATATAATAGAGTGTAGATCTCTGTCTATCCAAACAATGTAATCGAAGATCATTCCATGACATGTTAAGGGCGGGACAAATTGCAAGGGGGGAGCCTTGCAAAAATGAGTCGCCCAAATGGCAAGGGGGGACCCTTGCATTCTGGGTCGCCCTTAACATGTCATGAAATGGTCTCTTTTCATCTCTATATAGGAGTGTAGATCTCTGTCTATCCAAACAATGTAATCGAAGATCATTCCATGACATGTTAAGCGCGGGACAAATTGCAAGGGGGGAGCCTTGCAAAAATGAGTCGCCCAAATGGCAAGGGGGGGACCCTTGCATTCTGGGTCGCCCTTAACATGTCATGAAATGATCTCTTTTCATCTCTATATAGGAGTGCAGATCTCTGTCTATCCAAACAATGTAATCGAAGATCATTCCATGACATGTTAAGGGCGGGACAAATTGCAAGGGGGGAGCCTTGCAAAAATGAGTCGCCCAAATGGCAAGGGGGGACCCTTGCATTCTGGGTCGCCCGTAACATGTCATGAAATGATCTCTTTTCATCTCTATATAGGAGTGTAGATCTCTGTCTATCCAAACAATGTAATCGAAGATCATTCCATGACATGTTAAGGGCGGGACAAATTGCAAGGGGGGAGCCTTGCAAAATTGAGTCGCCCAAATGGCAAGGGGGGACCCTTGCATTCTGGGTCGCCCTTAACATGTCATGAAATGATCTCTTTTCATCTCTATATAGGAGTGTGGATCTCTGTCTATCCAAACAATGTAATCGAAGATCATTCCATGACATGTTAAGGGCGGGACAAATTGCAAGGGGGGAGCCTTGCAAAAATGAGTCGCCCAAATGGCAAGGTGGGACCCTTGCATTCTGGGTCGCCCTTAACATGTCATGAAATGATCTCTTTTCATCTCTATATAGGAGTGTAGATCTCTGTCTATCCAAACAATGTAATCGAAAATCATTCCATAACATGTTAAGGGCGGGACAAATTGCAAGGGGGGAGCCTTGCAAAAATGAGTCGCCCAAATGGCAAGGGGGGACCCTTGCATTCTGGGTCGCCCTTAACATGTCATGAAATGATCTCTTTTCATCTCTATATAGGAGTGTAGATCTCTGTCTATCCAAACAATGTAATCGAAAATCATTCCATGACATGTTAAGGGCGGGACAAATTGCAAGGGGGGAGCCTTTCAAATTGAGTCGCCCAAATGACAAGGGGGGACCCTTGCATTCTGGGTCGCCCTTAACATGTCATGAAATGATCTCTTTTCATCTCTATATAGGAGTGTAGATCTCTGTCTATCCAAACAATGTAATCGAAGATCATTCCATGACATGTTAAGGGCGGAACAAATTGCAAGCGGGGAGCCTTGCAAAAATGAGTTGCCCAAATGGCAAGGGGGGACCCTTGCATTCTGGGTCGCCCTTAACATGTCATGAAATGATCTATTTTCATCTCTATATCGTCGGCCTTATACCAAAAGGGCCTTAACTGCTTTTGGCCATTCCGAGATAATCGCGTTTAAAGGTTTTGGCCTCTCTTATAATCACAATTTTGTGGTCGTTTTTTTGCTTTTGAAGCCAATTTCGATAAATGTGTTAATTTATTAAGTTTTACATGAAATGTGTTAAATTTGTTATACAATATTCAGAATTGTACATGCTATGTGCAAAAAACATGTTAGGGCCTTTTTGGCATAAGGCTTGAATGTAGCGTATTTATGCCAGAAAGGCCGTAACCTACTCGGCATTATGCCAAAAGGGGCGTAACCTACGCGGCGTTATGCCAAAAGGGCCTTAACCTGCCGTTATCGTACGCGTAACTATGCGCGAAAATATGCGCGTAACATGCGCGCGTACGCGCGCATAGTTAGCGTTCTTTTGGCATAAGGAAATTTTATTGTTTCGCAACACCTTTGGTTTGCCAGAAAGGCCCTCCTAACGCACATGGATCATCCGTGTAGGTTAAGGCCCTTTTGGCGTAAGGAAATAGATGAGATACGCGTTAAGGCCCTTTTGAAATTCATAATTATCTTCATAAATAAATCGAATTTCAACAAGTGAAGCACATCATTTTAAAGAGAATGATGAAATCTACAAGGTGATATTAATAACTCAATAACCCCCAAAATCGGGTTAAGGCCCTTTTGGCATAAGGCCGACAATATAATGAGCCCCATGACCTTTGACCTTGACCTCATGACTCCAAAATCTAATCAGTTCATTGCCTCAGCTGCAAGATACATACATGTCCTGAGTTTCACCGTAATCTGTCCCTCTGTTCTAATGATAATGTGATCACAAGCTATTTTTGCATACATAATGAGCCCTGTGACCTTTGACCTTCGATCTCGTTACCCCAAAATCTAATCAATTCATTGGCTCTGCAAGTTACATACATGAGCAAATTTTGGTAAGAATCCATTAGTCGGTTCTTGAGATAACACGATCACAAGCTATTTTTGCATACATAATGAGCCGTGACCTTTGACCTCGTGACCCCAAAACCTATTCAATTCATTGGCTCTGCAAGTTACATACATGACCAAAGTTTGGTAGGAATCCATCAGTCGGTTCTTGAGATAACACGATCACAAGCTATTTTTGCATACATAATGAGCCGTGACCTTTGACCTTGTGACCCCAAAACCTACTCAATTCATTGGCTCTGCAAGTTACATACATGACCAAAGTTTGGTAGGAATCCATCAGTCGGTTCTTGAGATAACGCGATCACGAGAACGGGACGTACGGACGTACATACGGACGGACGGACAACCCAAAAACATAATGCCTCCGGCTACTTCGGCTACTTCGTAACGGAGGCATAAAAATGTACATCCATCATCGTGAAGCTATCATCAAGGAATACATGATTAGAACGTGAGAAATGGTTTTTAGCCTATTTAAGGTGCAGAAGATTGAGACAACAAGCTTATTTTCCAAAAAGCTACAGTTCTGTAACTTATTTTATTATTTGTCATGAGTTCATAAATCTTTCTATGTATAATACAAGCAGCGAGTACTGCCCCAACTCCCGAATCAGTGATACAGAAGGACAAATGGGCTGATTAATGAGGGTAGTGGGGATTAGAATTGCAAATTCAATCACATTGAAAATATGCTTAAACTACACTATTTGAATGACAACAAACAAATAGTATAGTTAGTGTCAAGTGTTCAGAAATCTCATCCCCTTAATTCAGTGCCTAGCTCATAAAATCCGAGTATTGCTTTCTAATGCTTGGGATGGCAACAGAGAGTACTAGAAATGCAATCGTATCAGAACGATGTGCGTGCAATGACGCCGTGTTTCTACGTGTCAAACGAAAGAGCTTCTCTCGGACTATCCAGAGCAATTTGCACGAAGTCTGTAGCTTCTGTGATATTGGAGATAGGTAGGGTGAAAGAAAGGCATCAACAGTGACCTTGATGGGATGGTACTATGCCTACGAAGTTTGAAAGAAATTGGGATAGGGGAAAGAACCTAGAAAGGGCTCGCAAGCACTGCGTGCACAAACCAATGGGATTTGGTGCATGTATGACATTGCAATAATGTTCGTTCTGGGGGCCAAAAGCGTGAACCCGATATGCCCCATAGACAATGCGTGTAATGAATGGGCGGAAAACGTGCAGGATCTGTATTATGACCGGAGTTAAATTGTTTTTTCTCTCTCTCTTTACGTCTCTTTATGGGCCGTATTTGGTATCATTAGAAAGAGAATTTCATGGTTGTTATTGTAAACCACTCTCTTTTTTTCTATGATAATCCTATCGAAACACGTGATGTAAAATAGATTTATAGGACAAAATGGCGTCTTAAATGGCCCCCTTGACCAATTTCAAAAATCCGGCCAAGAGGTGCCCTGCGTATTGGAACTCGGCATGTCACTGCCAATTTTCAAGGAAAAAAAAGGACGTTTAAGGGGCGAAAAGCAGTCTGAAAAAATGACGTCATAGCCGAAACGAGTTAGGTTCGGGCGGAAACTCGGCGGAATTCGTGTAGTGATCTTTGTTCAATTGCGATTTACTCACAATTTTTTGTGTGAACATATATTATACTTGGTATCATTCGAAAGGGCACTTCATTGCGGTCAGTTTGACACCATTGTTAACTGCGCGCAATGTATTGCGCGCATTGAACGCGCTATTACGTAATCCATAGTAAATTCATCATTTTTGGCGATAACTTTGCGCTGACATATTCGAATTTTACCAAACTTGGCGGACAGTTGTCACGTATATGGATACATATGTCTGCCAAGTTTCATCGATGTAGGTATAAAGATCGCTAATTTACAGCAATTTGAAGTTATTTCTCAATTTTCTTGAAAATGGCGAATTTGGAGGGCATTTTTCGCAAAGTCGGTCAGTGTTAGGGTATATAATTTTGTATATGGCCGGAAAGGGCATATCTTCAAGTATCTAAATCCAAAAAAGGGTACAGGTTTGCTAAGCCATAATGGAGATACGGCCACAGAAAGAAAGCCAATTCCCAGAACTTTAGAGGGCGCTATTTACGTTTGACAGAGCCATTGGAGCGTGAAATTTGGCATGGCTATGTGCAATTATGAGATAAACATACTGTAAGATTTAATTACAAAACGGAATTTATATGAGAAAGTTATGGCAGTTTTAGATTATTTAGGGGTCAATTTTTCAAGAATTTGAGAGATTGTTGACGGAGTCGGTTTCAGATTTGAATTTTGAGTATGAAGATGGCATTTTGAAGGGCAGGTTAAACGTAGCAGATTAAAGAACATCTCTTAGACTATCTAGAGAAAGAAAGGCCTTAAAATGGACCAGAAACTGACAAAATGGCGCCTGGACGGTCATGCATGAGTGATTTCGAAAATCGAAAAAGTAGGTGACCTTGATGAGATGCTAGAGATGATGCCTACGAAATTTGAAAGGAAATAGATATGATGAAGGCACCTAACTAGGAATAACAAGCACTATGTGCAAAACGAATGTGATTTCCGGACGAGGAAAACGAGGAGAATATTAATGGGGCAGAATGTGAACGAAAACAAGGCAATGACGAAGGTTCCTCATTGCAATTATTTGACACTCAACATTTAGCAATCAATTTTGCAATGATTCCAATGGCAACATTAGCTGCATTAAGATTTGTCTCACATTCCTGTGTTTGGTCCAAAGTTCCTAGGCAAGTAAGACAAAAAAAAAACAGAATCTAAAAACACACCTCTGGAGTGTTGTTCTTTTAAACATCAGCAGATATTTTTAACAGATTTTTTGCCTTGTAAGTGCTTGCTCTCAAACTTCGGGGAATGATTCCAGATTGTGGTCACATGACTCTCTGCACTTCCTTGCTAATCCATGCAGAGCAGCGAAAAGTCGGGCATCGATCGGCACTACCAGAATGAGCAAACACCACATTTAGTTTTAATTGTTTTTTTCAGTAGTGTAAGGTGGTTGGTGGTGGTTATTTTACCTGACTGCTAAGAAAGCATAAATGCTTGTTAGTAAGCAACCAGACGGCCGACGGCTTTAGGTCCTCTCCGATGGACCTGGTAATGAGGATTAATGCCTTACCAAAGGGCACTAGCGCATCGACTTGGTTTCGAGCCCGGATCACCGGATTACGAGACCACTGCTCTACCGACTGAGCTATCACGCCTCCTAAATTCAGCAATGTTTTTTCAAAATGGTTTTTGGGCTGTGTAAATAGGCCTTTTACGGCAATACAGTTCACTTGGCTAACACAATAATGGACACAGATTAAATTGGAATATTTTTGTACATATGTCATTTGTCACCATCATTTCCATGCTTAGAATTTGATGCCTGTTCTTTTGCTCCTGGCCTACCCACTTTGTCAATGGATTGTTGCTTTTGTGCTAAATGCTGCTTTTGTTGTTGATGTGGTGGATGGTGTTGCTGAGCTTGAGTCGATTGCTGTGCGTGTTGTGACGGTTGATGAAGTTCTTGTTGTCTTGGCGATGCAGCAGGATGTTTCAAAGG
This sequence comes from Strongylocentrotus droebachiensis, assembly GCA_035222895.1. NCBI lineage: Eukaryota > Metazoa > Echinodermata > Echinoidea > Camarodonta > Strongylocentrotidae > Strongylocentrotus > Strongylocentrotus droebachiensis. Next base: position 587,924 of record JAVYIG010000231.1, on the reverse strand, counting down.
TTGATGAGGAGGTTGATTGGATGGAGAATGTGCGAATCTTGACTGAGGCTCATCATCCTCTTCATCCAAGTCGGGTGGGACGATATCCTCAAGAGCAGCTTGGAAATTGAAAACAAAAGTATCACAGGTGATATTAATAGATCATGTCTATTTATTTTTTTTTTAAAGTACATATAACATAAAGAAACAATCTCATATGTTTTGGAATTGAAGTCCTTAATTTAAAAAAAAAAATTAAAGAAGAAATTTACACTAATGCCTCAGTCACACCTTTGCGTATGATGCTGCGTATTGCTGCGCTGTACGGGGTATATAAATACGCAGCCGTTCACAGCAATACGCGGCAAATTTGAAGATAGCAGTCACACTATTGCGTATCTAGCTCGTAGGTAGCTCGCATGCCGCTCGTACTAAGACTGCCTACGGTTGCCTATGACCACGCTATAGCTCGCTGTTGCTCATAGCAGTACGATTCAATAAGCAGTTTCCTCGCCACGTTGTGTATGTAACTGGTTCTTTGCTCGTTTGCTGCTCGCTAGCCGCTCGCACCAGTATGTCTCGTTGCGTCTCACTGCCCGTTCGCTCGCTTTAGCTCGTCTGTTGTTCGCACTGCTGCGTACCAGCTTGCTCTACAGCTTACCAGCTCGCTCGGCTGCGACGGCGTATTCATTTTACGGGCTTCTGACGAGTCTACATCTACAAGAAAAATCAATCTGATGAAGAATAAAATGGCCCGGGAGCAGAGCTCTGCCTTGCAAAAGTTTAACCTTTTGGTTCAGCTGGAAGAAGCAGAGGCGAATGATGTTTATTTATAAACGATATGTAGCGCGGCGACGGGGGTTGATGCTAGGTAACTAATTGCAGTGAGAGAGAGAGCTAAAGCGAACGGCTTACGAGCTAGACTCGCAGCGTAGCGAGCGGCAATTGCAACAGTTCTTGCTGCTGCGAGTGGTAAGCGAGCAACAGCGCAACAATACGCGCAATCATGCGAACGACAACGAGCTCTGGCGAGGTAAATCGTGCAGGGAACGCAGCTATAGGCAGTGACACACGCTCCAAAAAAAAGAGGTGCGTATGGTTGCGTATACTCGCGCTAAGCCAGTCGCTTTTGCTCGCATTGCCTGGTTGCCACTCGTATCCGCTCGTAGGTGATTTGACCTTGCGTTTGCTTGCGATAGTTTAGAAAATTTTAAAACAAGCGAGCGGCAAACGCAGGCCTTTGCGCTAGTCTGCGTATTGAGTACCAGTGAGCACGTTTCATTGCGCTTTGTTGGGTATGACTGCCTATCTCTGCGTTCGGGCAATACGCAGCAATACGCAAGCCCAATACGCAAAGGTGTGACTGAGGCATAAACTAAGTATTCTTAATTTGAAAATGTGAAATCCAATATTTGCAAGCTGTAAAATGTATGTATGATATAAAGAGATGACAAAAAAGCACACATTTACTGTGAAGTACCTTCTTCAAAATAGAGTATCTCATATGTATACATGCTCAGATATATGATGGAAATTGTACTGACTTTTACTGTACAGAAAGAAAAAAAATTAAGATATTCAAGTACAAAAAGAGAATTTAGAAAGGAAGGAGATGATAAAGAAAATGAGGAGAAGAATACAGAGGGAAAGGGAAAAGGGTGATGACATAGAGGTAAAGAGGAAGCAGAAGAAGAAGATTGAGGAGAAGGGTGAGTGGAAGAAGAAGAAGAAGAAGAAGAAGAAGAAGAAGAAGGGGAGGAAGAGAATGAGAAAACAGCCTTCTTGCTGCAACCACTTACCAACAAATGCTCGGGGATAATCTGTAGCTAGCTTCTTTTTCAGGTTTCTGGAAGAAAAGACAAGTGAAATGGCAGATAGTGAGTGTCAACCATTTTAGAAACATGATACAATTAAACATGAATAAAATTCTGCCAGAAAAAAAACAAGAAACAAGGGAAACGCTCTCGGCGGTCTCGCCTGCATAACGCAATTCAATATGATAAACCAGAACGTCAATGACGTACATTGTAGTGCTCATCCGCATCTTGCAACAACAAATATCGTGGTACACTTTTGAACTGGTCAAAAAATAAAAATGTGATGCCCTGGAAGGGACATAATTTCATTTCATTTGCATAAAGTACCATAAATAATCAATGGAGCAAAATCTCAAAATTCTGTGTAGAAGTTTAGTGTTCCAAATTTAGCTCTACCAGATAAGGCAAACCAAATCAAAATCGGTCAAGAAATGAGGGAGAAGAAGCAATTTTTGTTATTTTTGGAATAAATTTGCATAAATTACCATAATTAATTAATGGAGAACAATTTCAAAATTCTGTGTAGACCTTTAGTGTACCAAAGTTAGCTCTACGATATAAAGCAAACCAAATCAAAATCGGTCGAAATATGAAGGAGAAGAAGCATTTTTTGTGATTTTTAAATTATTTTTGGAATAAATTTGCATTATTATCATAATTAATCAATGGGAGTAAAATCTCAAAATTCTGTGTAGAAGTTTAGTGTTCCAAATTTAGCTCTACCAGATAAGGCAAACCAAATCAAAATCGGTCAAGAAATGAGGGAGAAGAAGCAATTTTTGTTATTTTTGGAAAAAATTTGCATAAATTACTATTATTAATTAATGGAGAACAATTTCAAAATTCGGTGTAGAAGTTTAGTGTACCAAAGTTAGCTCTACCAGATAAAGCAAACCAAATCAAAATCGGTCGAGAAATGAAGGAGAAGAAGCATTTTTTGTGATTTCAAATAAATTTGCATAAATTAGCATAGATAATGAATTTCACGATTCTGTGTACAAGTTTTAAATCCCCTTCCTAGCCCTATCATATGAAACAATCAGAATCAAAATCGGTTGAAAAATAACGAAGCATTTTGAAAATCTTGATGATGATGCCACAACATAGTCCAAGTCTGTTGACCTGAAATGACCTTTGACCTTGACTTTGTGATCTGAAATTCTACTCACATGATTGGGGATACTTGATTACCCTATAGTCCAAGTTTCATTGACTCAGAACTTATACTTTAAAAATTATATCAAAAATTCAAAAACTTAACCTTAGGTTAAGTTTTCGATGATGATGCTACAACATAGTCCAAGTCTGTTGACCTGAAATGACCTTTGACCTTGACTTTGTGATCTGAAATTCTACTCACATGATTGGGGATACTTGATTACCCTATAATCCAAGTTTCATTGACTAAGAACCTATACTTTAAAAATTATATCAAAAATTCAAAAACTTAACCTTAGGTTAAGTTTTTGATGTTGACGCCGTCGCCGTCGCCGCCGCTGCCGTCGCCGCCGCCGTCACCGGAAAAGCGGCGCCTATGTCTCGCTTTTTGCTACGCAGGCGAGACAAAAACCTCTTTATTGACAGGGGGTCTTCCTATGTGTACATGTATAATCCCTTTAGTAGAGTTTCAAGGAGAAATATTCCTGGGAAACACAGAGTGCAGTATTTAAAACGGTATTAGGCAGGTTGTTGCTGCAGCAGGTTGGAATTTGATGATCATAAAGATGAATAATCATGCTTATGATTGAAATAAAAATAGAACTCATGCTTGTGATTGAAATAAAAATAGAACTCATGCTTGTGATGAAATAAAAATAGAACTCAAGCTTATGATTGAAATAAAATAGAATGCATGTTATAAAACAAATAAATCAAACAGGATCAGCTTGCAACTTCAAAATGGTTTTCGGTTGCAAATGGACCAGTAGCTCCCAGTTCCAGCACTACTCACTGTCGATGGCGGCACACTTTAATGGTCCCCAAGTCCATCCACAATATTTACTATTGAGGACTGGTTTACCTATTGTTATTTAAAGCAGCTCATTTGCTTACACGCACTGTGATACTGTTTGAAAAAAGCTTGTACAAAAAGTGTATTCTGATCTCATGTATTGACTGAAGAGAGCTAAAATGTTATCTCATCAATTAAATCTCAGTAAGCACCATTTCTAGTAGGTATCACAGAAGAGCTGCGTTGAGTGGGGACACGCATAGCCTCTTGCCGATGCCCTCGCGCTGTTGGAGTCTCTAAATTCTGACGAGCGAAGCGAGTCAGAAAAACCGAGGCGCTTGCGCAGAGGGCCTCTTGACAAGTGATCTGAATTTCTTATGTTTTACTTTGTTTGGCGAATATTCCGACCCAGCAGAGTTCGGTGAAAGTCATCCAATCAGAGAGAGCTACTATGACGTAATATCTACCGCTCTTTGCGAATTCCCTCCGTAAGAGCGAGACTGGCCGCCTAGTTGTAGTCTGCAAGCACAAACCCTGGTCAGTCGTAAAAGAGAGTGTGCACTATAAGACTACCATATGCCACGTACTATAGCTGCTCCTGACCTATATTGGTGCAACCAGTAGGTACCAGTAGATATCTGGGCTAGGCTTCTCTCAAGGCACAATGATTTTTTGATAAAGTGTCAAATAAGAGTCTGTGCTTGCACACTAGCCTAGTTGGGCAATCCCGAACACACACGTACACACACACAATCGCTGCGGTCTAGATATGCATAATTCAGTAGGAAATCGGGTCTCATGAATATATAATTCAGATCACTTGTCAAGAGGCCCTCCGCGCAAGCGCCTCGGTTTCTCTGACTCGCTTCGCTCGTCAGAATTTAGAGACTCCAACAGCGCGAGGGCATCGACAAGAGGCTAGGACACGCAGAGCTCAACCATGCAAATTCTCTCTTTATCAAGGAAGATCTTCATATCATGGAAAAATTAAATATTATAAAATTATATGTCTCTCGAAAGCTCAGGATTCTGTCTTTCATCAAAATCCATCAATTACTTACGACACAGTTGCTCGAGATTTACCCTCTAATTCGTACCGTGTCACTTCGTTTGTCCCCATTTTTATTTGATCGCCGATTCGTATCGCTAGTTTTAGCTCAATGCGCTTGAACACCATTTGTCTTTGAGTTTTAAAATGGTTGGAAAGAGCACATCTTCAGCTTTATTTTCATATAAAAAATGATGGGGGTATGTTTTCAAAAGATCGTGAAAAATCAGAGTGAAAAGTTTGAAACAATTTTTCTATATCAGAAAAACATACTTTTAATTCAATTTTGATACGAGAAGAAAGAGAATTTACTGGAGAATACGATCATGTAAATATTAAGAATGACCGTGAGATGGTGCTTGAGTGCAAATCCGATGAATACAGCTGTACCCTGACACTATGAACATGACGACAAAGAAAGCGGACAAAATATACAGTTCCTCAGGTAGACAAAGGAACATCCCTTCACTGCTATTATGTAAAAATGTGTAGAACAGGTGAATATGCATTTGACACTGTTCTACACATTTTACACATTGTCTACCTGGACTTCTTGAAGAGTTTAGAGCCATTTTCAAATGCCATTTAAAATTAATTTAAATGGATTTGATGGTCCAAACTTACAGAAATAATTAATCTATATATATTCCCCAGATATGCCGAAATTCAGCCCCTCTTGATAGACACTCTTAAATCTAGCCATGTTTCAAAACCCATGAAAACTTGTTCCGGCGACGCAAAAATAGCCATTTGTCACACGCATCATGCGAGCAAAAATAGTTAAGGTTCTTTTTCGAACGAAGCACCACTCAATGAAACGACCGGAAGTTTCAACAGGATCACCTCACACTTCCGTATACTGATGCTGATGCTGATCAAAATGGGCTTCATATAATTATTTAAAAAATTTCACAAAAAAAAAAAATTGTCAAAAGAACCTGAAAAAAAATAGGCATGTAGAAATCCATACAGAGAACAGATTTCTAGAAAAGAAAGGTGATTCATCAATTAATTACAAAATTATATCACCTTGAAAATGGCTAATTGTCAGTTATAGCCTATTATGCAAAATTTGACCATCTTGTCTCTTATGTACATGTAAGTGGCCGTATTTTCAAAAGTACTTATTCAAATTTGACAAATGATTTATCAAAATTCTTCTTTTCATGTGCTCAAAAAGGAAATGGGCAGGGGAAGTGAAATTTAGAAACTTTTAAAATTTAACTTTGAATATTTCTAGCTCTCATAAGCCAATACTTGGATGTGAGCAACAGCCCATGACAACATTTTATCTGAAATGTTTTAAGGTTGTCAACAATACCTTATCCTGCGGAACACAGAATCCAGATCTTTTTTCATAGTAAGAAGCGTCTCTGTGTGCTCTTTGAACTGCTCAAATGTCTTCTCGTATCTTTTGGAGGAGAGCCGATTAAAGTTGGAGAGCATCTCGTTGGTCTTCTCAAAGCGGTCCAGCATCTGAGACTGAGCCTTGAGGATAGCGATCATATCCTCCTGATTGACCATAGAGAGAAGTGAGTCCAGGAAAGCATCGGAACCCGGAGTGAGAGACGTACCGGTGTTGGAAGAAGACATTTTGTTTTTAATACTTCAGTTTAAAGTTCAGGATCAATGCTCAGGTATTTGTAGGCCTACCTACAATGTACTTCTGAAAGAAAAAGGGGGAAAAGATAAGTGATTATTTGAGTCTAATTACATAATGGCACATCATATTTTGTTATACCTATAATGTATGAACCAACTTACAGTAAAAATATAGAGCATCAAACTGTCTGTGTCAAACCAGTTACTGAATGCAGATTTCATCAATTATAGAAAATTCTGATGATATACAAAATCATTTCCAATGTCCATACCAATATACACGAGTCCACACCTGTTAAAACCAGTCGTCTAAATGTACAACGACCCCTAGGAGCCCACAATGAATCAGTAAAAGGTATAAATCTATTGCATATACAAGATAAAGGGGGAAAAATATAAAACGTTTTGAATACTTGGTCTACTCCAGAAATTTCGCAGACGTTTTTTTTCATCGGCGCTCTGCGGGTTTCGGGTTCCCAGTTCCCGAAACGCGCGCTGGAAATGCGAAATACAGATTCCGCATCATAAAATAACCTTACATAGTTCACCGTCTACTTTTAAGGGTTGTCCGTCTTCCCGAGGATTTATCGCTCATTTAAATCAATGTAAAATTCAAAGTCAATGTAAAATACATCAAGAAAATCATCCCGGAATCTGTTTTTTGCATCGCTAGCGCGCGGATCGGAAATATGAAACGTTTGCGAAAATGCAGAGGATCCTTATTTTTGCAGACACGTCTGTCCGTGTTATTGCCGTTATTGCGTTAACCGAGTCTGAGACGATCCTTAATCCTTATCGGACCCTAGACCCTACTGACAAAGTTATCGCTCTTTGTCAAAGCGGTGGTTGCTGCATTGCTACCAGTGATACAGTCGATAGCTGCACAGGTGTCTCCGAAGGTTTCGGTGCAGAAGGTGCAGGCATCCCTGCAGAAGCATGATGTGCGGCTCGATGAGATGGAGCAGTACTCCAGAAGGGACAACATCGTGCTGCGGGGGGTGCCGGAGAAGGAAGGGGAGAACACCAATGATGTCGTCATTGAGGTGTCGGCGTCTACTGGCATTAAGGTGGTGGCGGCTGTCATCAGCACCAGCCATAGGATAGGACGCCCCCAGCCAAACAGGTCAAGGCCAATCGTCGCCAGATTTGTCCGCAGGGATCTGCGGACTGACATCCTCCGCAACAAGAGGAAGTTGAGGGACTCCACACAAAGACATTATGGTGTCCGAGCACTTGGCACCTGGCCGTGCCAAGTTACTACACGCCGTCAAGCAAAGGTGGAGAGGGTGTGGACAACTGACGGAAAGGTGCACTGTATCCTGAAAGGTGACCCCAGGAAACAAATTATTCATTGACCGGATGACCTTTTCTGTCGGCTAGGCTGGTCAGAAGATCGATTGAAACAGTCTGGCCTGTTTACTGAAGTCTCCAGCTAGGAAGCATTCGGCCCTCTCTCAAATATTTCAAATCTTTCAATGCTCAGCCTTAATGACATGTTAATGGTTTAAATGACATTGTTGATATTAAAAGTAAACATAATGCACCATTTTGTTTATTATGGGACTTTAATGCCAGAACAGTGGACCAGTCCAGCCTAGGAGCTTATGATGGTGACTTGGACATGTATGATACAGATATTTTTAATTCTCGTTCTAATAATGATACAGTTGTTAATAATAATTAGTCTAATATAGTCTACTAAAAAAGTAATGGCAAGAAAGTTATCGAGATGTGCCAAAGTTTTGATTTAAGAATTGTGAATGGTAGAGCAGGTAGTGATCACACTATCGGAAAGTATACCTGTTTTAATAAGAATGGTGGCCGTAGTACTGATGTTAACGCAGTACTGTACTTGTTTATGTAAGGTAGACCTCGGCTCTAGTCTGCACCTGAGCCTGAGGCTGTAGTGTAGAACAATAAACAAAATACAGTTAACGGGACTACAGTCAGATTCTATACATTTGTTTTAGACAGATAAAAGGGTCATAAAAGGCCGTAATTATATCTTTATCTCAAAACGCAACAGTCCTGAATAAAATTATAAAACTCTTTCATCCTTACCAATTGTACGGCTTCCAATGACGTAATGAATATTAACTACACAGCCGCTCTCAAAGGTCAACATCTTAGTTCTTATATACGAAGCCAAACAATAGCACTTCCGGTTTGCACAACATGTACAACCTTTCACCTTTATAGACCGAAAGCTTCAGTCTCTAACAAATCACAACAGCTACAGAATGGTCATTGGAGGGAGGGGGGCACTCCAAGCCCCCAAGGCTACCAATGAGATTGGTTGCCCCAGTGTTATGGTTGTTTTAACTGTCAGGCGCGTAGCCAGGGGGGGGGGGGGGCCAACAAAAAAAAAGAGAGAGAAAAAAAAAAGAAAGGAAGAGGATGTAGGAAGAAAAAAGGTTAAGAGTCGAGAACGGTACAACGAATCGTCTTCTTTCTCTAATAATGCAATGAAACGTCAAAGCTTTCGCGCGGGAGGGGGGAAACTCCCCCCTCTCTGCACCCCCCCCCCCCCCCCCCATATAGGGAGCTGAGCGCGCTATGCGCGCTCTGTAAGTGATTCGCACGTTTTGCGTGCTCTCTACCGCCCCCCCCTAAAATGAAATACTGGCTACGCGCTTGTCAACTGTAACATCTTTTGTTTAAAACTAATATGAAGCAAATATGAAGCAAATATGAGATGACCAATATATTCAGATTTGGCATAACACTATTGAACACCCGTGTGAAATATTAAATCAAACTAATGAGTTTGGTCTTCAAAAAAATATTTTGTTAATTCTCCCAAGAAAATATGCAATTAATCTGACAAAATTTAGACTGGGCAATATATTTGGTAGGCATAATACATGTCGGCATATAGTTATACGATGAAAGATTTCGTATAGGCCTATTATATACACGATGTCAGAGGCCGTTGGGGATTATTGCATGCTCTCTTTGAATGCAGCTTTGTAAAGACTTCCAGAGCAGAATTTTTGCAATGTTACATGTTCAAGCTGTTCAACTCCAAAATAGAACTTTTAAAATTAAAATTAGGCTTGTTAGGTTTGTCTATGCTGTCATGGTGGAATTCATGTCCTCTTAGAAAATTCGAGCAGCATTAATGTGTTTCTTAAAAGGAAGGTCCTCTCGATAGGCTGCTTAGCTAGGTTTTGATAAAAACCGAACCGTTATAGAGAAACAAACTTTTTTGTGAAATTTTGAGCAATATCCGTTTAAAATATGAAACTTATGAATTTTCGAAGTTGTCATCAGTGACAGTAAGTGATTTTTTTTGCAATTTTCAAAGTCAAAGTAACGAGTCAAAGTCAAGTATCAGAGGTTAAAAAGGGTATAACTTTTTTGCACGTTAAAGGGGGCACTTTATGAGATGATAGGAAAAGGGGCACTTGTTACAAAGGATTTTGGACTATTATTGAAGGAACAGGAACATCTATAATCTATAATATCAGACTTTCAAAGAGGAATTTCTTAAATTTGAAAAGGGGCATTTATTGAAAGGAAAAGGGGCACGTGTCAAAATAAAAAAGGGTCACTTATCAGAGGTGAAAAGGGGCACTCATAAGTCATAAGAGATGAAAAGGAGCACTTATCGAAAGGGGAAGTCACACTTATCCCATAGGAAAATGGGCACTTGTTAAAGTAAAACTGGAACCTCTCAGACTTGAATAGGGACAAGTTATCAGAGGTGAAGAGGGATTATCAAAATGGAAAAGGGACACTTCTCGTACATGAAGAAAGGGCACTTACCAAAGATGAAAGGGGGCATTTATGAGAATGGAAAAGGGATGCTTATTGCAACGGAAAAGGGGCACTTGTCGAAAAGAAAGGGGCACCTATCGGATTTTAATAAAGGGGAATTTCTAAGAGATGAGAAGGGGTGAGTGCTCTCATAAGTAGAAGTGGTGGGCACTTCTTACTTGGAAGAGTGCACCCCCTCCCGGGATCGTCACCTCTGAAAGTATAATTTATGTCCTTATATTTTATTGTTTTACAATGATTTCGATGTTCATTTTAGGGTATATGAAAATTATATTTGTTTACTTTCCAATCACCATTTTTCTGAATCAAACTGTTTAAGTATATCATAAAGAAAATCGAGGGGAGATAATTAATTAATTTACATTTGCCACTTTCCATCCAGGTATTTTCAATGGATACTCAGTAGGATGCGAAAGATAATGTGGATGGATGAGAAAGTAGCGCTTGTAAAATGGCGACTGGCCGGAATTTTACCTATAGGAGCGGAGCATGTGCATATGCTTTCATTGTGTGCGGGTAAGCCTGAATCCGATAGGGGTAATAATAATGTATACTGCGCCTAGGAACAAAGAATTAGGCGCATTATAAATGTGAGCTTATTATTATACATGCACCTGCCCGCACCCGGATCGGCTCTGATTTTTGGATTCAAGTCAAGTTTCTTGAACTTGAACTTAATTGGAAAACTTTTTGGCCTCATGGAGGAAAAGAAAGGCATAGAAATAAACAAACAAACATGAATATGAAATAAACAAACAAACAAAATAACAATATAAAATAGATTTTATATTCATGTTTGTTTGTTTATTTCTATGCCTTTCTATACGTTCACAACATTATTTACAAAATTGTCATTAGTTTGTGAACACTTTTTCTTTTGTAGTTGAGTGAAGGAAAAAGAGTAAAGAAAATAAGAATGGATAAGAAGGTGAGGTATCTTTGAAAATACTATAGTTTATGATAATAATACTAATGAGATTTTGTTACTATAGGCTACTCAGACTGGATATGAACTTCTTTATAATTTCGCAACATTTTGAGGGCGGGGGGGGGGGGTAAGCACTATTTTTTTGTGGCTCAATGGTGCGGGGCGAGTGAACAATCCTTTTCTCCTCCCCCACCCCCCTTGAAAAAAAACTACATTTTCAAGGGGGACGGGGGGAGGGGGCGGGAGGGGCCACTTTCATTATTTGTTTAATAAAAGGGGAACTGAACGCTACCTTCTTTTTCTTAAACCTGTTTTTGCCGGGGTGGGCCCGTCGCCCCCCCCCCCCCCCCCCCCCTGTGGATTCGCGCCTGATAGGTAATACAGGCTATCAAATAAGCAAGGTTGAATATCAATCGAGACTAGCATCCTACATTCGGCTACCAGGGGGTAATGCTTTGATAGCTTGATCATACAACTTTTTGGCTTTATATATATTTTGGGGGTATTATAATGGAAAGTTATACCAACTACAATAATCAACATATCCACCAACAACATAATTACGTCTGAGTTTATATTAAAAGAGGGAATATTCCTCCCTCTGCCTGCTGAGGGAATAACAACTTTGGTATTCGGTGCATTACAGGGTATCTAGGGATTTTTGCATGTCTTCCTTTGACTCTGCTAAATCTAAGGGATCACCAGCATACAACAATGTAATCAAGTTAAAATAAACAACCATATCCTCATCTGCGAAGGTCATAATTATTTATTTAAAAAAAAAAAAGATTTTCGACCGACCGACCCATGTTTTGGCACATAAAGGGCAATACAACATCTTTTTTTTAGGCCTTATACTAGTGAGGGGGGATTGTGACAGTTCTCCAGAATTAGACTTAAAACAGGATCTGGCTTTTAGTAAATTAATAATGGCCTTTAGGCCTACCATTAATTTCGTAAGCGATCAACTGACTCCATTATTTGACCCTACGAATGCCTTCTGATAATCAATAAAAGCATAAACATTAAAAAAACTCAATTTGAGTCTAAACATTAAGATCTAATGTGGAATACAGATAATTGACACTTCAGAAAATGTGATTGTTATAATGTTGGTAAACCCATTGTAAAGCAGTACAATGTTCACCTCAGACTTGTGGAAGAGCTTGTTGTCACAGTTAGTTTAGTTTTGTTTCTCTTATTATGTGTTCCCCTTAAATTGTTGTTCATTGTTTATATCTACATCTAAGCAGGGGTGTCGCTAGACCTTTTTCAATGGGGGAGGGGGGGGGGAGGTGTAGAGGCCAACGATTACCGACAAAACTAGCCACCAATTACCGACAAAATTAAATGTCCCAATATCTACAAATTTAACCCTATAAACCCGGGGCCGAAGGCTAAATTGTTTTTCCTATGGACTATCTATAGTACTTGCGCAAATGGTCATTTTCCTCGACGACATAAATATACGAATTATTTCGTCAACTTAGTCAGCATCATACCTATATATTTCAATGCAGGCGCGGAGCTAGGATCTTTTTTTAGGGAGGGGCGGTAGTGAGCAAGCGAATCACTTAAAGAGCGCGCGAAGCGCGGAAGCTTAGACGCTTCCTTAAATTATTAGGAAAAGAAGACGATTATTGTACCGTTCTCGACTATCAATCCTTGTCTGAATTAAGTTTCCCCCTCCAGCGCGAAGCGCGAAAGCTTTGACGTTTCATTAAATTATTATAAAAAGAAGATGATTTGCTGTACCGTTATCGACTCCGTATCGACTCTCAATCCTTATCTGAATTCAGTTCTCCCCCTCCCGCGCGAAGCGCGGAAGTTTTGACGGTTCATTAAATATTAGAGAAAGTAGACGATTCGTTGAACCGTGCTCGACTCTTAATCCTTGTCTGAATGAAGCTTCCCCCTCCCGCGCAAAGCGCGGAAGTTTTGACGTTTCATTAAAAATTCGAGAAAGAATTAAGACGATTCGTTGTACCGCCTTTTTTTACTCTTAATAAGCCCTAATTGTCTGGATTCAGTTTCCCCCTTTAGCGCGGAGCGCGGAAGCTTTGGCGTTTCCTTAACACAGCAACATATTTACCCGTGTCTTTCTTGCTCCCTCGACGAGACGACTCCATCCAACAACCCCCTTCTCTCTTTTACTCCCACTTCTCCTCTCTCAGGCTCTTACCTCCCCTCTCTCTCCTCTCTTTCATCCCCCGTTTCTTTTGTTTCCCTTTTAATTTTTTTCTTATTTTTTGCCTTTTCTTTCTTTTCTTTCTTTCCTCTCCTCCCCCTTATTCTCTTTCTTTCTTCTCTTTTCTTTCGTTTCTTTTCGTTTCTTTTCTTTTCTTTTCCTTTTCTTTTTGTCGCACCCCACCCCCCCCCCCCCCCTATGGAGACGCCCCTGTATCTAAATATGTTAGTTTTAATAATATGTTCCCCTTTTATTATTGTTCATTGTTTACATCTACATGTAAATATGTTATATGGACCTCTGCTCTTGCAGCTGAGTCTGGAATAAAGTCTTGAATTGAATTGAATAAACTTTGCAGATAAACACAAAATTATTATTGAAAAATTCTAAATGGCTGCCGTGCAGCAGCGCGCAAGCACTCAGCACACACAATGTTCATGCATAACATGCACCATGCATGTACGCTGCATATCATGCATGCACTGAACGCACTAGAAAGGAAGAGATTTAACCCGTTTGTTCAGTAACTCTTCATGCGATCTTATCGGAGCCAGTGCAAGTGACGAATTGCTTTCAGAGTCTTCTTCCTGACGAAAGTACAGTGGTAGAAAAACAATTTTCCATACCCTTTCAGTAGGATTTATCTTCTAAGACGGAATGATCCGGTAAGAAAGGAATAATCATGTCTAAATTCTTGAACAAAATATTCCCGGGCAAGAAGAATGCATCCACCCGCGGTGAGTACTTGGGCGGTAGGCCGTACGACTACTGCTCGAACTCGCTCGGGGATCTGACGGCGGACAATACCCCTATCCAGCCTGCCAGCAGCCTCAGCAGTTTCCATGCTGGACTCTCTTCAGCTTCAACATCTTCAACCAACCAACAATACCACAGGAATGGCCCTCATGATTCCCATACTTCATCAGACAGGTATCGACATCACAGTACAGAAGACGATGGGGCCGGGGTGACGGATGAGTTTGTATTTCGAGGAGCGGGTGCTCTCAATTTGGTGACGAATGGTAATCGAAGGATTAGTGATGGAGGGAGTGGTGGTGATGGTCTTAGACGAAATGAGATGGGTGCTGAACCAAGAAGCCCAACTTCAAAGAAGGTATTATTTGTTATATTTTAACAATATTAATTATCTTATTTCCTTTACTCTTTAGACTTAAGTTATGGTGTGTCCAAAGTTTCGCTGACATTAATTTTTAAAAATTAGGAATGTGAAATTTGATCCATGATTTGTCATAATTACAAGTTAGGTCTACAACATAATGTATGTAGATTCTACCGATAGACTAAGTCATATTCTACCGATAGACTAAGTCATATTCTACACAAAAATATTTAGAATGAAATACAACCAAATGAACAGCAAAATTGTAGACTGCCAAATGGTGCAACTAAATGTACAATATTAGTTTGTCTTTGAATCCTTGTCAGGCTTGTGTACTACAAGTTAGGAAAAGTCATAACAAAAACTAGTCCTTCATTATCTTTAAATCGTGCATAAGACTCGAGAGTTTACACTTACAGCTGATTTTTTTATATCCAAAATAGCAATCCATAGTAGGTAAGACAATTGCATTAATTTGACGAAAAGTATCATACAACAAAGAAGATTTCCAGACACTTGTCGGGAAGTTCATACTTTTTTTGAAACAAACGCAAAATGCTGAGAAAAATCTTTAACTACATGTTACATGTACATGTATGGCCACACAATACCAATTCTTGAAAAAAAAAAAAGTTTAATACTATGTGTTGCAAGTACCGGTATACATCATGTACACTATACATTAGTTGTTGCCAGTTATGACAAACATGGCTTTTCCTACCTAGATCTATGTGTAATGTACAATGTATGCAATTTGCATTTGGATCATTAAAATATAATTATTTGTAACAGGGAATGAACAAATTTGTAACAAGGCACTTAACAAAGATTTGTGCATTAAATTTGATTTCATTTCGAAAGTGGCCTACACTGTACTTTATTTTAATGTATCAAAATTACTTTCATTTTTCAATCCTTTACTGGTCTGTACATGTACATGCACTTGTATTTTCTTTGTTTGTTTTTTCTTGACTTTAGTAAACCAACCATATTATAGTATTAGTGAATTTCCTCTTTAAGACAAGTCATCTATTGTAGACAAAAGTAGAGCTACAATGTATGGCAACCCACTGTCTTTGTATCATTTTTTTTCCTTATGCCTTAACACATTTCTTCATTTTTAAAAGTTGAATTTTACTATTGGGTGTATTCAAGTATGAAATAGCATGTACTGTACATGTACAATGTATACTGTACAGAACTGTACACAGTGTATGGGTGGTGGACAGACACATTATGGAGAGCACATGTATCCAATTTAGAAAAGGTGCTGGATATTTCTTGTTTTCATGACCATGTGACTAGCTGTGTCTGGTGTGTACCGTAGCTTTGAACCAGTCGGCCAACAGCCTCCAGGGGCTACCATAAATCATCATAACCCCCTCATATATTCGTCATCCTGTAATGGACTCTGTTGTCATACTCAAAACAAATGACAGACCATCAGTGTTGCTGAATGATGTCATATTATTGTTGTCAACTTGTCATATTATTGGCTTCAATGGCTGGTTGTACTCCTTACATACATGTACATGTACTCTGTACATGAGTGCACATCATGTAAAATCACATCACCATGTACATGTACATTAATATATGCATACAATGTTGATGGCATCCCTTTAGAAATCCTTTACTCTGTTACAGTGTTGTTAGTACATTGTACATGCACACAGCAAGTACAGTCAAAATTATCTATTAAGGTTACCCAAGGGAGACAGAAAAAGTGCTCACCGTAGGAGTACTGTAGTGCAGCTGGCCTTTCTAGACAGGTTCTGAAACAGTCAACACCCTTCTTTCTTGAGAGAGACACATGTAGTCTTAATAATAATAGAGGTGGCCACAAAGCCAGGCAGGTTTAACTGTAGCTAAATTGTAGATTCAAAGAGGTGCATGCATTTTGCATTGGAAAGTGGATACATGTACAATGTACATGTTCATGCAAATTGATTGCCCTAAAAGCTAGAAAAGTATAATGTATACGTACATGTACAGTGTTTTCTTGATGAATATTTTCTAATATACACTGTGACTGTACAGTACATGTATGCTAATATACATTGTAGGTACATACATGTACATTGTACATTGTACATGTACATGCAGTGTAAACTAGCGATAATATTTTTGAATGTACATGTTCATATGTACCTGTTGTTATAAAAAAAAACAGAAGTTCATAGTACTTTCATACACATGTATTATTTATTTGCAACATATACAACTCCTACCTTTTCATACAGCTTCAATTACAAAGCGAGGATTTCGTCTATTCAATTGTTTGTTAATACAGTAGCTATTCACAAGAGTGAGTGTTTTCTTCAGTAGGGAGTTTAGTGAAATGTAACCAAAGTCCATCTTGCCATTGTGTTCTGTAGTGAAAGCAACTTACAATGCACTTTAATTCTTTGAATTCTAAACGCAACTGGAACTAAGCTACCTGGATTCCAAGTGGATAAGAACCCAAACTAAGCAGTGATAACTCCGTACTCTCGGTTCAGCAGGGGGTCATACATTAACATGTACATGTAGATTAATGTGGAACAGATACATGTAGTATTTCCATATTATATATTATATTATTTACATATTTCATATTTCCATTGTGGTAAGAAAATATTAAAGTCTCTTAAAAAATTAACAAGAATTTTAATTGACAAACAGAAATTGAGAAATTTAACTGTAAAGTATTTTTTAGATACACATCACATGTACCGGTACATGAACGTACATGTACGATGTTCTAAACAACATGTTGTATATCTCTATAAAATAAAAAGAGGCGTTTACTTTGGCATTTTAATTTATCACAAACAAATTACATGTATTTTTAAAACAGTCAAGAATATCAGTTCATGTTTCATATTCTAGATGTATATATTTTGTGATCATGTATATTATTTTGGGTATGAACTGTTTAAATCTTTAATATTTCTAACTGAAAAACATAACTGCATCAGCTATCATGTGCTCGTTTAACGCAATCAGAGCATGCACTGTAATAGCTAACAACCCATTATTATTTCTGCACTTGCAACTTGCAAGTACAGTGCACAGGAGAATAATGCTTGAAACAATGGCACTTTCAGATCAGGAAGATTTCGATATCAAACCATACAGACAGTCCAGGCAAGGTCATTAGAGCCGAGTGAAATTCTCCAATTTCGTAATATGAGTCATTTGTATTCTAACCTCCGGTGGACCAACAACTAGAGCCAAAGGGCCCAGAGGAAACCGCCCATGACCGATTGCTGTTAATCCTGGACTGTTGTTTGGGTTTTTGTTGTGTTTTTCCATGGTGTTTGTCAGAAAGGAGAAATAATTGTGGTTAAATTACTGTTTGACAAGTAACCTATGACTTATAAATTGATGGCAATCTCCCTTTCTGCTCTGTAGCATTATGACACAGTATGCTAGCTAATATATGTGCGTCCATAATGTTGCATTATGTAGGCAGATGGTCCGTCATGATTGCTATGACAACGACATATCATTAGCAAAATTAGGATGAGTTTTATGAGAACATAGGCTATGTTTCGTCTCTATTGTAATCATGTGCAAAAAAAAAACAGTGTAGAAACTGCAGACCTATTGTTGACATAGTACAATGTATGTCTAGCCCTAGGCCGACAGAGGCTACATGTAAATTTACAAATATAAGAGATATTTACAAACCCCCCAAAATACATTTAGAAAAACTTTTTTTTTTATTAATTCGACTGCCATTTCGCTCCTGGAAAACCCATAAAAAACCTTGGTATTTGCTCATTCTGTTTCAGAGGTGGGTTTTTTATGTGGGTTTTCTATTATGTTGACCGGTAGTTGCCTACAATGTACATAACAACTTGGAAAAAACATGGGAATGTGAGAAAATTCAATGATTTTTGCTTGCAGTGTAAATGCAGCTACATGTATACATTTAGATGCTGTTATTGTTTAACAATTGTTTTCTTAAGAGATGTAAATCTACCCAAATGTAATGTGATGACAGATGCACTTTCCATTGCCATGGTGATTGTGCCTTTCTAAAGGAGTGCCAAGTGGTATTGATTAGGCATATAGAGAAGTTTTGTGCAAGTAGCTAGTTTCATATCTAAAGGTTCAAGGTTTATAGTCAACGGTGTGTATCAGTCTGTATGGACATGGATTGTATGCCATTTCAGAAAACAGATTGAAAAAAATCTAGGCTTACTTTATGTACATGTACTTCCACTACTTCCACTACTCGCACACCTCAATGTCCTCTGTGTCAAATAACCAGCTATTAAAGTCGATAATAAAAAATTCCTGATTCTTCTTCATAGACTGACATGTAGACTACAGTATGGGTGATTGTTAATCCCCTATATTAGTCCCCTATATTATTCCCCCCCAACAAAAATTAAAGTCGACCAAGTTGGTCAAATTTCCAAAACATTTCCATAAGGCCTAAAATAAAAACTTGTTATATTGCCCTTTAGGTGCCAAAACATGGGTCGGTCGGTCAGAATTTTTATTTTTTTTTACCTTTTTTTTTGTGGTCCTCTTTGGGCCGATATTTTTCAATTTGAATGTTTTTTTTTCCCCGCCCTCTTTTGGCTGATATTTCTTAGTTTTTAATGCTCTATTACATGTGTTTCAATGTCATCGTTCCTCTCCCACTTTCTCATACCAGTCTGGTCCCTGCAATATGCATTGTGTACACCCGCTTGCTCATCACCAAATAAGCTCCAATATTGAAACAGGAAAAAAAAGAACAAAAACAAACTCAACACACCAAACTGCCAAAATATTTCAAAGATAGTAATGCCATGGAAGAAACCGTTTCTATGGCATCACAGGTCTCACCAGGCTAAACAATTACTATGATTGTGAATGCAAATGAACCATAATCCTGGAGCATTCTGGTCAACTGGTCTAGAGTAGACCGGTCCAAAGAAGTGAGTGAAAAAGGGGTCTACCGGTATGATGGGCTTGGAAAGTTCATGCATGCTATTTCACACCTCATTCCATACTATGTATTTGATATTATTCTTAGATTTCTTACTGCTAGAAATCGTACAAAGGTCCTGGGTATAGAGTCATATATTGATTCAGGAAACATTGAGAGAGAAAGCACACTTGACACACAGAAATTGTGCTAGCGGATGTGAAGGTTAGGGGTCATGGCAGGTCAAGCTCAAAGTAATTGAACCAAGAGCTTGTTTGTTGCATTGGCAATCTTTCTTTTCCTGTCATTTTGAGATGAATGTGTGGAAAAAGGAAGGTAATTTTGTTTGAGTTTGCTGAACGAACTGGCCTTGACAAAGGCCTAATATTGTTATACAGGTGCAATTTTTTCCCCTCTTATTTTTCCTGCTACGTGTAGATGTACAGTGTGGAGATCTACTTGTTCATGTACATGTACATGTATGTATATGACATAAAGATGTTCCTTTTTGACACATTAATCTTGAAACTATAATTTGGTAAGCGGCCTATTTCATTAAAGAAGAAGATGATATTTAGCAGTATCAGATTCACAGTGGCTTTACTTTTCAAGAGATTCAGACAAAAATTATGTTTGCTCAAATTTTGTGGTGTTAAATTCTGTTGATACTTCAAATGTACACTGAGTTCCAATTAAAACAAGTAATTCCAAAGCTTTGCTACATGTTCACCTGTACATGTACATGTATGGAACGCATTATCTAAAAAACATGTACATTTACATATATTTCAAGACAGTGATACAGTCAATATTGACTGTACAAAGTGCTTGTTTGCATGAGTCCCATGCAAGCTCAATGCACATAAATGTATGGACAATTGTGAATTGTTTACCAATGTTACTCTCAATGTATGTCTACATGTTTAAAAACACATGTACTGTGCAGTGTTATTGTACAGTCAATCATCAGGCTCATACATGTACATGTAGGTACACAGAGGAAGTAAAAAAAACAATAAAGAGTATCAAAGGGAAAAGGAAGGTCATTGCATAACAGTATTAAGATGACCCTTTGATACAATAGGGGTAGGGTAGGAGGATCCTTGTTATATGAATAGGGCTGTTTTTATAATCCCTGTCTTTCAAAGAAGGGCTTTTGATTCCAGACACTTACCTCATCATATTTCAACCCATTCTCCCTGAGGTGTGAATAGCTACATTGTAAAGTAGGAGAGCAGTAGGTCAGTACTCTATTGATGAAAAACTCTCTAGGCTGCATTATTCATAGGTCTACATGTGGATGTATAAACATGTCATACATGTTATGTGGACTACAGAAGCAAAACTAGAGGAGTCATTGACACATGACACACACATTATGTCAGCAAACCAGTCTTGTATAGCACCATTCTTTCACTTTCATGTAAGATTACATTTATGTGTTCAGTGAAAATGAAGTGTGGTACATGTACAGTATGCACTAAAACCTGGGCTATTATGAAATACATACACATGTACACATGTAGGTCACAATCAGTCTTGAAGCCAAACTAGACATTTCAACATCCCACCCATGTAAATGTCTGCCATGTTTAAACAAAAAAAGAATTAAACATATCAATAGAACATCAATATCGAAATTATCATTCCCATTTGTTATGTATCTTTATCGTCAAACATACATGTAGGCTGGTATATAATTATTGTGTAATGATATCATTTACCACTGTACAAATACAAGCTACATTGTTGATTTGTGATTACTCCCGGAACTATACCACTTGTTGGTTTTCTTGTTTATATAATTGTTTTATTCATGTATTGTGAAACATAATGTTCATACATTTGTATATGAATGAAATTAAATGATAAGATTCTCAAACAGTGGTGTAGTAAAAGTAAAGTAGGACTGGGGACTAATAAAAACAGGTCATGAACTTAATTAGACAAATATGTCTAGTGTCATGGTCATGTGATATAGGTTGTGCATTAATGCATTGGTTAGTAATTGGATTTCTCTAATTGTATTGAACATGATACTATTAACCCATTAGAAACCATTTGTAATCATCTCTCTAAACTACAAATAGTATCACCTAATATTTTTAATGACCAAGCCACAGTATCAGAAGTGCATTGTTAATTGGATGAAGCTGTATATGTATGTAAACTTAATCCTGTAGGCCTGTACATGGTTATGGTGTAATATGGCATTTTCCCCTTGTGATATGATATCTCATAAAAAGTAATGCACATAATTTAGACTGCCATATTCTTGAAGACAGGTAGAACTGTGACTGTAAGCCTTTAGTCTTAGAGGATGTGCCAAGCCAAGATGGTTCTTTTTCTTCTCTCCTGGTAACTATTATGTTTGGCTTCCTTTAATATCTGACTACCGGTATTGCTTTTGATTAATTTGTGATTTTTTAAAAATAAAACAATGAGTTATATGATTATCAATAACTTCACAAGTTCTTTTAGTTATTTGGCGAACATGTACGCATCTATAGTGGAGAAGAATGGAATACACTTGTTTGTTACCTTTTGTAAAAGCTGCACTTAAATGCTATTCTCTATTTCTATTTCTAGGAAATGTATGAAGTGAGCGGAAATAATACTCCATCAAGGTTATTTATAGTAATATTCTGCTTTAAAAACCTATGCAATGTATTTGTGAGGCTTTGAAAAGTGCAGATACTTGGAAAGGGTAATCATTTGTTGACTTTGATGGATTTATCATAATCGTACTTGAAGCGGGATATCCTTTTCATTGTATTTTTGTAGGAATTTCATTTGACCAGTGTTAGTGAGTACAGTACATGTGTATGTAGTCTGAATTTAGGTTAAAAAATAAGTGGAAAGCTTGGTGTTGATTGGTGATTAGTCTACCCACACAAGACTGGATATTTATTGATAGTAAAACACAGTTTCTCTGAAATCATTCCATGTATGGAAGTTCTATACAGTTGTAGGTTGGAGCTTTGAGTGGCTTTAGTTTCATAATCTAGTTAAAATAAAATTGATGATCAAACACACAAATTTACACTAGAGTGTGTTTAATTAAACCCAACGATGCTTATCATGCTACAAGGACAATTCAGTAAGTTTTTCTCTTTAAACCACTGTCAAGGCTCATTGCACATGTATTTACTTTGTTTTCCCAAAATAGGTTTGATGACAGATATTGCGTTTGCTCTTGTTGACCTTCTGAAAACCATATCTTCTCTGAATGTTTATCGAAGAATTTCAAAGTCAATCAGATTGAACAATGTACCTTTTTGGAAAGTTTTACTGAACTTTTCGCTATCGCCAATTTCCCCAAATGCCTGGATGTTCCTTTCAAATGCACTCTGGGATAGCTTGGTGACTTACATGTAGTTGCTTCTGGTCTATTTTGTGCCGCTGTACTGTGCTGTCTGGTCTCGGCTTGCGGCGTGGCAACCGGTAGTCCGGTAGTCTATGAGCTACTGTACACAAATGTACATTTAAATTTTACATACCGTACGCATTGCAATAGTTGGTTGGATGGTGGCACCTTTCACTTCATCTTCGGCTTTTTGATAGTATGGTTCAATGGTTCATATAAGCAATTTTCTTATTTTTATAAACTGAAATGTCAGTTGAAAAATGGTGCGATACTGTGAATCTGCTGGAAAGAAAAATACATTGGGAGATATCCATAAATGAGAGGTAAAATTCCCAACAAATCCTACACAGTGCTTGTGCTTGAAAAAATTGCTCAGAAGGCAAGACAAGTTTGATATCAATGTGCGATCGCGAATTTGTTTCGCAGCATTTTGACAAAGAATAAATACGAAATGATGGACATGCAGTGGGCTGGATTACCTAAGTATTTCCTCTCGAAAAATCTACGACTAGTAAAACATCCAAGGAAATCAGTAGCAGCCGACAAGAATCAGGAATCTCAAAACAGCTTTTGGATACGTATATTGCGCATGCATAATACATGTATTGTATGTGTACCGTGCGCACGCCGCATGCATGCACAGCTCACCGGAAGTACATAAACATGTATGTTAGTGCCAGAAGGGGCTCAAAATTACATCCAATAGTCGCACGTCTGGGAATTTGGGGGCCATTGGGGAGGGTTAGAATTGAGAAAAAATTGAAATTGAAATATTGAAATATTGAAATACATGTACAGGTTCATGTACATGTACATGTATACACTGTACTGACAGTACATATACAGTATGACCTGTAAAAGTACCAGTATGCATGTTAGTTTATGTAATTAGTAGATCTTCAAGTACCTGTACACAGGGCTGTCAACCCTCCCGCATTTGGAGGGAGTCTCACGCCTCCACGCTCATTCTCCTGCCGTCCCAATAGCTCGTAGCGGGAGACTCCCGCCAGCACGCCTTTCCTCCCGCTCTCCCGCTTCGATGTAGAATCTCCCGGTTTATGAAAAAACCTCCCGCCACAACCGGGACAAAAAAAAAATAATGTGCTCTTACCCCCCCCCCCCCCCCCCCTGGCCAAGTGGTTGTGAAATTTTCGGCGCGATTTTCTCAAATTTTAAAACACCTGCCCCTTGAAAAAAATCTTGCGTACGACCTCCCTCGAAGCAGTTCCCCAAAGTTGACAGCCCTGTGTACATGTACTGTACAGTGTACATGTAAATGATAAGCTACATTGCATACACTGTATGCACATTTGCCATTTAAATAATGCTTTCATACGTTGACAAGTGAAAACAATGTACTTGTAGGCCTCTACTTGTACATTACGTGTTCATGTTCTTCATTACCTACACTGTGTATGTGTACATACTGTACATGTTAGCATACATTAGTACAGCACTGGCTGAGCATCAACAGCTTTCTTCCTCAGTAGCATATTTATATATCAAGTGAAACTGAAAGCATTTTTTTAAATTAAAAAACCCAAATCGACAGGTTCATGATATACATGTACAGTACATGACAGAAATTATATGTTACAGATCATATTAAATATCCCTCGCATTCATTTGTGTTTCTTTACCACACTACTACTAGTGTTCTTTGGCAAATGTTTTCAAGCGCAAGCGCTGTGTAGGATTTGGTGGGATTTACCCAAGTCACATCTCTCTATGTCAACATCAACAAGCATACATATACATGTACTTGTACATGTATTGTTACCATTCATCTCTCTGTTTACAATAACTGACTACATACAGGTACATGTATGTACATGTTCGTCTGTTTAATAGGTAATACCCTATTGTGTATGTTGTTGTACTTTGATTTCAGTATCCTCAGGTACAGTCATGTACATGTAGGCTACATGAAGACACAAGATACTGTACTCATTCAATTTCATGTCCAATTACAAGCTACCATGCAGGAGAAAAAATAGCAGACGCATGCCCTTGGCAAGTCTTTCGGACAGAATTAATACAGTGTGAACAATCGACAACCAAATATTCAGCTCCCAATATCTGAGTCATAGTCTGCATGTATTTACCATTTTGAGTGGCCTTGCTTAATAGTAATACGGTAGCTTGGTCTCTTGTCTACAAGAACAGACACACGTATTCAATTGCCAGACTTTGTACTGTTTTCCACTTTGAGATTTTAATATGTTACAAAAGATTAATGTAACAAATTCAAGTAGAAAAACAAACAAACCAATGTGTACAATGTACATGAACATGTACAGTATGTACATTAAACATGCATGCACTACATGAAGGAAGTTATAGTAAAGTATCAAAGTACAGTATGGCAAAGCTGAATGTTACATATGTACAAGTATATCATGACAATGCCATGGTGTCCTCAGGGATACATGTAATTGCTGTATACTGATGATTGCTTTTACAGATCCCATCCTAATGACAATATTGATAAAAGATAAATGTATAACAATTCCAACTATACTGTAAATGTACAGTTGTACATTTACATGTACTGTACATGTAGGTACAGTGTATGCTATAACATGTTTATTGTGTGTTACACACTATATCCTTGTATACATGTACCGGTACATGTAATGTAAACAGTTTTAAATATAACTTTTAAGTAGATACATTGCGTATGTTGTTTTTGCCAACCATCCCACACATATTACAATATTACATCATTACATGTAAAAAGATCTCCCCTATGCAAAACAACATCTTACAAGGAAGCAAGACGTTTAGATTTCCCGTTTACAATTCTGTTGTTTCACATTCTTGATGATAAATTGAAGATGGGGTGAGTTTCGATTGTACAAGTCCCATCACACTGATGAATCATTTTGAGGGAAAGCCCATGTTTCAATTAAAACTAAGGCTATCCACCACCGTTACACCAGAGGCGAAACCGTATCGGCCGGTATTTAATGCCCTGTCTTGACAAGCGCTGGACTCCAAATTAATTTCTTCGCTCTAGTCTTGATTTGCACAGTGCAGCATCAGCTTTTTTCCTGCAGGTGGTGGATTAGTCTTATAAACCAGACCATGTACTTGCCATGACAGATATAATTTCGTAATGTATTTTCAATTTGATTGGATTGTCCTCTCTAAGGAACAAGTCACGGTTTGAAATTTTGTAATATATTTTTAATTTGATTGGATTGTCCTCCCTTATGAAACAAGTCACGGTTTGAACTTTGACCCGAAAGCCCTCTATCAATATTGATTTTTTTTTGTTTAAAGAATATAACAGTCAGTGAAAGTGCAAAGGTTTGATATTGATAATTCATTTATCCTGTGCACAAATTTATCTTTTTGTTTCAGTTAATATTCTTATTGGTAAGTTGCTTTTCGTTGGGATTGTGCACTATAATTCAAGGAAATCAATTCACTTAAATTCTGTTCTCTTTTTAATGTTAAATGCACTTGATGAATCCTTTCAAATGGGATTTAAGTTAACTGGTATTCAGGTCATTCAGTTCTATTCGTGAATTCCTCAAATTGTAAAAATCATGCTCTGTGACTGTGACTTTGTCATAAATTAGGGCATTAAGCTGATAATTACAGATAATTCATCCATGTAATTGTAAGATATCACTGTAATGATTACATGAAAGTACAAGTTTATGTCTGCAAAGATAACAATGCTATTAATTGCTACACAAAGGTGCATTGTTCATCGATGAGGAAATAGTCATTTAACAAATGAAGTGACGCACTTGTGATGTTATTTTGACGTTCCCATGACTGGTTAATTATTCATACAATAAATTTAGTACTGTACATTATTCATATTCTGGTAACAATAGACAGAAGTTGGGGCATTGCTTTTGTAAATATCGCCCTATGTCGGACCAGATTTCTTATTTCTTTTTTTCCTTTTTTACTTTTCCACATATTGTTATATTTTGTTGAGTTAAATTTTTGTAGGTTCATTTTTTTTGGGTGCTACCCAGAGCCTAATTTTTCTCTGCTCCTATATGGCTATGTGGTTGTTTATGCCGATGATATCAAGCAACATCATATCCCAAACAGGATCTGGGGGGTGTTTCATAAAGAGTTCGTAAAGTTAAGCATGACTTTACAAACGACTTGTATATGAAGTGCCAGATAGGATGCCCAAATTTTTTTCTGATATTTCCAATAACCTCAATTAAATTATGGCAAAAAATACAATTTGCATTAGAAATGGTTGTTATAATAAGAATGTTAATCTACATCTGCACAGTTCAACTTAATAAATAATAATCAATAATGATTGAGCATCCCATTTGGCTTTTCATATACAAGTCGTTCGTAAAGTCATGCGTAACTTTAAGAACAGCTTTATGAAACACCCCCCTGGTAACCTATTCCCCATTTAATACAGGTAGTTTGTATAATAGGGAGGGTTTCCATTATTGCATCATTATTTGAAATTCTTTTATCTAAATTTAGAAACGGGCAAAGTGTAGACAAAGCATGACTACCTGTAAGGGTATGCCTCTACTCTGACTAATTTCTTAGTCATCATCGAGTCTGAATGGCAGCCTATATTTTTGTGGTTGGTGTCTGTGATCATTTTGGACTCCTTCTGTGCACTTAAAGGTAAATCCCAGTATTGAAAACGCCCAAATTCCAAAAAATGAAATGGAAGCTCTTTATCACCATTCATGTGAAAGAATATGTTTTGACTAATACATGATGATAACAATTTTGCCGGGAAACCGCCTACTAATTAATATATTTGGTAAATTAGTTTATCTATTGGACTGTGAGAGATAAACGCACGTGTCGTTCACGTGTGCGTAGTCCCATATACATCTTTTTGTGTACAGTGCTTGTAACTTTACGAAGACTGGGCCAAATTTCTTATCATTTTGATGATTCCAGAACCTTGCAGTACACACCAATATGATAGATGATCAACCTTTTCTGATCGATTCCACAACCTTTCTTTCACAATGCAATCGCATGACCATAACTGGTCTTTATCTTTAAAGGGCAATACAACCCTTGTAATAAGTTCATTTGTATGGAAGCAGAAAAATAAGGTTAATAGATTGGCGAAAGGTGGAATAAATCAAATAAATGGGACCAATAATAAAAAAGTTATGGATGTTAGAAATACGAGATCCCCAGTCTATATATATATGTGTATCTCAAATTGGCAAATTGATCAGTGGATTGTGACGTACATGTACATGTACAGGTACATGTACATGTAGTCACGGATAGCTCTCCTGTTTGTCATGTACACAAATACCATTAATTTCAGTTTTTCTCTCTTGTGGCACTACTCAAGATATATTATGGATAGCATATTATTATTATTATATCCTGAGTCATACATTTTGGAACAAATGGGAAAGTTGTACGCCACTACATGTACATTACAGAGACATTACAGATTAAGTCAATTTGAAGAGCCCATACCTACATGTACATGTACATGTACAGTACATGTATAGTGGTTACAACTTTCAAAAATTCACAACTTTATAATTTTTTGTCTGATTTCATTCTACTTTTCTGATTTTTCTGCTTTCCTCTAGTGGTTTGCTATCAAGGTTGGGTTTCCCTTTAACAGAGCCCAATCTTGATACTGGAAGAAGGTCATTGACATTTAGGGGAAACCAATTTGAGGTTTTAGGGGTTTTCTACAGGTCTGCACCTGCTCTCTAGACAACCCATATGGTTTACTTGTGTCCAGCATGTACATTCTATAGGCATGTCCTCATCAGCTCGAATTTGCCAAATAACTCGCTATTTTAACTATCCCGATCGCAAATTAGCCAGTTAATTTGGTTGAGAAAATATCTTGCTGTTTGGGAAGTAGCGGGATATTTGGCAAACTCAAGCTGATGAAGACAGGCCTTATGTCAAGGTGCCAAAGTGTGACAATGTAAAAATCTTCTTCAAATAGGAGGTTAAGATGGAACCAGAAGCTGACAATATCTTTGTATGTTGGTCAGAGGCCCAATACATGTACAGTATATGGCAATGAGAGATACATAACAAACCCCCTCCAATTTACATCTAAAAAGAAAAAGAATTGGCAATAGCCTCAGATTAAAGCTGAAACTTCATACTATGAATTTTGAGTTGAGGCAATCCATGTACATGTACATGCAAGTTTAGCAATTCATTCTGCGAGTAGCCAGTACGCATACTATACAGTCTTGTAGGCTAGTACATAGTACATGTTTGTTACTATGCACCACTTGCCAAGTTTATAATTAAAAAAAGTGGGAATGAAAATAGGATTTAAGTTTGTTTCTGTATCATGCGTTCTATGTGAAGTGGTACATGTACATACACATGTATCTGGAGTAGGTTATAGAGGCCCCCCCCCAAAAAAAAATCATGTTTAGCGTCCTGCCTTTTTCGAAAAATAGGAAGGAGGAGGCCCTTTTTTTCTTTTTCCTTTTTCCTTCAAAATGGCTGCTCAGTACATTTTCCCTGACAGTCGGGCTATTTTTCATTTTAGCAGTGTTTTTCATGTTTTTTTTCTTTAAAAAAAAGAAGGAGGCGGGCGTGGACGCTACACAACATGTTTTTAAATGGCCCAATGTGATTTCTTTGTTTTGGATGTTAATATTGCATGTACATGTACATGTAGATTTAGATTATAGACCAGTAAGACCTACATGTACATGTATTTTGCTTGATAGGTGTGGTGAATCATCAGGAAAATATTACAGATTTACTTGCAAATAAAAAATGAAGATGAGGAAATAAAGCAATAGAACATGTTGATGGAAGTTCTATTGCTAGAAAAAGCAATAGAACTTCCGTCAACATGTTCTCTTTTCCTGTGTTGTCATATGTTGGAGAACACTGTGTTGCCATAGAAAATGGTAGTATTGTAGAGATTCAATGAATTGAGACCATGTTAAAGCATAGACGTAATAGGTAAAGTATGGATGATAAATCGTACAGGGCTGTGAAGGCTCTGTTGGTTTTTGATGATGTCATACATCATTGAACTACTCTGTACACATACTGTACATCTACATACATGTATACAAATTGTACATGTACAATCAAACAATTTGATATTGATCCATAGAAATGTAATGTTTTGATATGTGAATCATGGTACCATAAATTCTTATCAGGTAAGTATGTAATATGACTTTCTGTACATTTAGGCCTACATGTACAGTGTATACAGTCAATGAAATTCTACAAAGGAACTGTTAGTTGTGAAACAATCTAGCAGATACAGTAAAAAGATTGGAATAAATGATCTACTGTATGTTTACTGCAACAGACCTTCTTCTGGTCATCTTTTCTATATATCTTTCTTGCTTTCTTTATTATAAATCCTTTAATATTTGTTTTTTTGCCCATTGATTTAATACAAAGCCAGAGTTGTCCACATGCATGTACAGAGTTGTACACACTGGTTCAGCCGAACTTTTGATTTCCTACCCAGTGTCAAATTTTAAGAAATGCAATTGCAATTTGATACTTAGGCCACCTGATCAATCTTGTTTCCAAATATTGATGGATTTGTGACCACATAAGACCTACCGGTACTGATAATTATTCCTTATATCAATAAGTTGACCATTGTGATGTATTTGGGCCTACATGTACCAGTACGTACATTATAGCATGTTTGTACTTGTAGAAGGCAGGGAAGGGAGGGGGGGGGGGGGGGGGAGTCAGGATTAAATTAATTTATTCAATCAAAAACCGTATATACATGTACATGTTTGTTTTAGTTTAATGTTCATTTGGTAATCAATTCAATGGTGCATAACATGAACATAGCAGGCATGATTTTTTTGTTTTCCTTGAAAAATAATAATGCATGCATTTTGTAATGGATTACGGTATTCTGTGACGTACAGTCAAAATAAGGAAGTGTTTGACATTGCATCTTAATGTATGGTGAGAATCAGGCAAAAAATTAGAATTAAAGAATTTCATTTCGGGGGCTCCATTTCAAATTTTTGGGAAATTTTTGGGGGCTACTTTTTCAACTTTCGGGGGCTTTTTTTTCTGGGGCTACTTTTTCATTAATTCATAAAAAGGATAGGCCTACAGGTTGTTGAGATTTGTTTAGTAGGCTAAGATTTCGGGCTTCCTGCTTCATAATTGCCTATTAAAAAAGAAACCCCTTTTTCTAGTTCAATAACTAAGTTTTCATGCATTGATTTGATGCAAGAACTGTTAGTAATACATAATAATAGACCCTAGATTGTGATTATTTCTGGCCATTAAGGCTGCGACGGGTAGTCGAATGCTCGAGTACCCGCACGGTTGACAACTACTCGGGTACAATTTCTCGTACCCGAATATTCGGCCGCAAAAAAAAAAAAAAAATGTCCAGGCCCACGCTTACCCGTGCCAGGGAGAGCGGCGTCCGCTGGCATGGTACCGTCGGTAAAAATGTTTCCCAACAAAAAAAATCAAAAAATCAAAAAATTCAAAAAAAATTCAAAAAAATTCAAAAAAAAAAATCAAAAAAATATAAAAAAACATGGCGTCCGAATATTCGAGTATTCGCCTGTGAGCCTGGGAGTGTACTCGGGTACCTCATTACACTGTTGTGCACAGCCCTACTGGCCATGAATTTCGATAATCATTTTTCAAAGTAAAATTTTCACAAGAAAATCAGACAGTCATTTCAAAACGTAGACATTAGTAATACTTTTACTAATTCTAAGCTCAGGTTTCGTACATCTATTCACGAAACTATATTGAAATCGCTGCAATAATGATGCAAACCAACAGATAGCAATTTCAAAGTGTCAAATCTCTTGCGACTCGAGCTCAGCTAGCTAAGCTCGCTCAGCTCAGCTCAGCTCAACTCACACACACTGCAGCAGTACTGCACTGTATTGTATGTGTGTCAGTCACGGTGATTTGTCTGATTTTCTTTACTTTGAAGAAATGATTATCAAAATTACGTAAACATGGCGAGAATAATCACAAAATTATAAAATTGCAGCAATCGTGAATTCGTGATGGAAATTGATTGCAGTTTCGCGATGTTTAGTGGTCTAGGTTCAGCTAATATGATCTACCAAAACAAAATTGACCGCCAAAAACTCGAGCCCTACACTCCGTCTCGATCTCGCAACCATGTAAGGTATGGAATATGGTTCGAGTTTTTTACGACCGATTTTTTTGTGTATACAATTTTACACAGAGATGAATACAAAGCTAGAAGAGAGCGCGCGGCCGCTCGTAATCGTTACGGGGGCGATTTGAGATCATTTCCTTTTTGATGTTGCCCCCGAAATTGGATTTTGGGCCTATTTCGGGGGCTGTTTATGGTGTTTCCGGGGCGAAGCAGCCCTCCGCCCTCGTGTATTTTTTTGGCTGGTGAGAATAATTGCCCAAACACTCTGACATGAGTGTTATATATAATAACCCACTATTAGTATTATTATTACACACATCAAATTACAGATTTAGAAAGAAAGTTCATAGAAAAAGTGAGTTGACCGAGGGAAAGAATTAGACTATTGTACTTGGCATAATTGGTGCACTTTGGTTTGTGTATTCCAGAGCTCTATCTGTGTTTATCAGAGCTAAATTGATTCATGTGTACTTTTTATCTTTTCTTTTTTGTTGTTGTTTTGTTATATGTTATGAACTGCTGAGCCTGAGGGTATCATGTAAAACCAGGTTACATATTTATGGAAGACAATAAAAGTTGGATTTGTTTTGAGCATGCTCCCTTTAGTTTCACTGCCATTCAGAGAATGCAATATCCTTGTCACACGAAGATAACAGAGCTATCTTATGGTTGATGGAACATGTTTAAACAGCAATTCAAATGTAAACATAATAACCATATCAGCATTACATGCTGTTCCACTTGATTTGAATCAATTCATTATATTTGACGTTCTTTGCAATTTGTATGCATTATATTATTAATGCTAAATATATTACTCATTGCGGATATAGTATCGAAAATAATATCGCTAGTGATATTCGTTTGTCTCGCAATGTGGTCAATAAGGAATCTAAAAGATCACGACGTTTCGTATGCTACTGCAATACTTCGTCAGGTGATAAAAACTGTTGTAAGCAAGGGTCTTTTATACTTTACGGGAGGACCGTAAAGCGGTCTAAAATTCGATCGATAATTGGAACAATAACGCCCAATGCCTATTGGTCGACGCACATGGTGATCGACCAATCACCAAGGCCGCTGGTTCGGCCGCTGGTTCGGCTGATGCACCAGGCCTATTGGCCGACGCATACGGTACTCGACCAATCAACGGGCCGCTGGCTCGGGCCGTCTGCTGAATGGAATCGACCGTTGTTGGCTGGCAGGACGGCGAGTGTCATGGCGGCGTATCGTCCGCATCCAAAATTCGGGGATATCGATCCCGTTGTCTCTGTTGAAATTATTAGGATTGAGACGGATATTGATAGCTTCTTTTACCCTCCGTGTATACCAATGCCGTTCTTGGGAAAGGCATTGAACCCCGTCCCAGTCTGGTTGATGCTGGTTGTCCCAAGCATGTTCGGCTACGGCTGAGTTGTCAGTTCGACGGAGTCTGACGTCCCTCTTATGCTCAGTGATTCTTTCTTTTATCGGACGGGCAGTTTCACCGATGTAGGATCTATCACATCCTTTACAAGGGATGTTGTACACAATGCCGTCCCGTCTATGTGGAGGAATTGGATCCTTGGGGCGTGTAAGTTGTTGACGTAGGGTGGTATCTGATCTGAAAACCGTTCGAATGCCATGGCTCTCTAGGCGGCGCTTGAGTTGTTGGGAGACCCCATCAATGTACGGCAAGACTGTAAAAGTCTTGTATACCTTCTGATCCCTGGGTTCCGACGATCTATTCTTGGTATTGTGTATAAAACGGCGTGGGTAACCGTTGAGACTCAGGGCACTGCGAACACGGGTCCGTTCTGTGCATGGCTGTTGTGGACTTGTCACAATGCGTGAAGCTCTGTCAAATAGACATTTCGAGTACCGTATGCGTCGGCCAATAGGCCTGGTGCATCAGCCGAACCAGCGGCCGAACCAGCGGCCTTGGTGATTGGTCGATCACCATGTGCGTCGACCAATAGGCATTGGGCGTTATTGTTCCAATTATCGATCGAATTTTAGACCGCTTTACGGTCCTCCCGTAAAGTATAAAAGACCCTTGCTTACAACAGTTTTTATCACCTGACGAAGTATTGCAGTAGCATACGAAACGTCGTGATCTTTTAGATTCCTTATTGACCACATTGCGAGACAAACGAATATCACTAGCGATATTATTTTCGACATTATATTATTATTTCATTTTCCCACGTTTTCTAAAGTTGAAGTTCTCAATATTTCTATGAATTACTGTTTGATTTGGTTTCAAAGATCTTCATCATTATTCCGTTTTAGAACTTTTAGAAGGAAATAATCTGTTGCTCCATCAAGGAAATCAATGCCAAACTGAAACAAGCCATCTATTTACATCGTAGGTACAAACTCCCAAAGAAGATGGATATGAAAAGATTGACACTGGCATGTGGTGATCTGAAAGTCTTGATAGAGCTGGGGAATTCCCCTTCAAAGAAATCTACTTGTAGTTTGCAGGCCTGCACAAACCTTTGTTAGTTACAATGTATAACAATTACCTGAAAGTCTGAGCTACGAGACTATACCTGTAGCTACTGTACATACATGTAAAGTGTAGTCATTAGGCCCTGTGCTGTAGCATGCTCCTGACAGTAGGAACTGGGTTTAATAGGCTTAACTCAAGACATAATCATTATTGAAATAAAGTGTCAAATATATTAAGGTCTGTGCATGTAGACTATTACCTCCAGTCCTGATCAATATCAATAAAGAGTTTTTTTCTCTCGGTTTAGTGACAGTGATAATTATTGTTATCCACAGTTCCCACCTTAATATCACATTTATGCCAAAGTACATCTAGGGAAATAAATGTACATTTATACTTTGTAGTGTGATATTTCCCAGGCAGTAGCTTTATATTGATGGGACTTTAACTGCAATGAGAGTTAATTTTTTCTGAGATCGATAATGGACCAATTTACATCGCTGAAAATCCATCAGTATTTCAAAATACCATTTACTCTACTGAAAAACCCATACAAATGTCTGTGTTTGATAACTCTTGGTTTTTTGTAAGTTGTGGGCATGCACCACATGTCTATGCTCTGCATGAGCTAGCACAGAAGCAAGGAGAGTCATGTGACCAAAAACAGGAATAATTCACAGGTGTTTTGAGAGCGAGCATTTACACTTAAAAAAATGGAGTTTCGGTTGGTCTTTCAATAAACCATTCTCCAGAAGTGCGTTTTTTCAATTCATGTTATTCACCGTGTTTATGGGTAGTTGCCTAGCAACTTCTGAGAAAACTCTGGAATGTGAGAAAAACTATAGGATTTTGCTTGCAGTGTAAATACCTGTATTTGTAAGATAAGAAAGCCTGGCCAGTACTCACCATTTGCTCTATGATGTATCAAGCTCCCCATAAAAGATGAAATGAGTGATGGATCACAAAGAATAAATGAAAATATTTCGAATTGATTCCGTAGTTCATTTCTATGAACTAACAAAACTCAGTCACCCTAAACTTTTGGGCTTATGTGATGTGATTGATTCACATTAAGGAAGACTGGGAGATGACAAGTATTTAAAATTAGAAATTCCATTACTGCTAGATGAAAACACTAAATCTTTAATTGATCAAAAACCTAATCAGGAGTTACAGCAGCAAAAATGTTGGCATAAATTGTACTTAAAGGTAATACAAAGTTTTGGTATGGGGTCACGAATTTGGTTCAAATGAACATATTGGAAGCATATGCGATCCTATAATATTCAGTAATCCTTTTCGCGTTTGAAATCAAGTCTAAAGTTATGAAATTGTTAATAATAAACTCTTTATGTTGTATAGCTCCCTCTCAAGGTCACGATATGAATTAAGCTATAAAACTATGTTTCTTGACTAAAATCGACCGATTAGCTATTCCCGTTTGAAAATTATATATCACAACTACATATTTTGAGATTTTCATGGTCGCAGCTACATTTTGTACCATTGTACGGCCGTAGGCGCTATTTGAAATTCATCAAAATTTACAGGGAGCACCGGTAAATATTTATATTCAATTTCTCTCGAAAGCAGAAGTGTTTTGGGGGCTAATTTTTCTAGTGCTTATAATACATCCACAGGGGCATCCAAATATATCAAAATTGTAAAGAATCACAATCCACCCAATTTTCAAAATCTCCCAAAACTTTGTATTACCTTTAAGTAATGAGTTATAAATTATAAGAAGAAGGTCATTAGCACAAAACTGCTGGCAGTGATCGGCACTACCGTTGAGAAGATCCTTTTCAAACTTAGACTGTCATCTGTGAAGTCTATTCTAATCTTAAGTTCAATTCCAGGTAATCGTGGATAGTCCATATGGAGGTGCTAAATAGGGAAGGATGCCCACTGGAATTATGTAATCGGGACTCAATCATCTTGAGTCGTGTTTAATCTCAGTGCTCTCTTGTAGGTAAACAGATGGCTTAGAATGGGATTGAAGGGGTTGGAGGAGGGAGGGATCAATGCTTGTGATACTAGATTTCCTGTTTCCCAAAGTGCTGATCCCAAGACCGCCCAAAATAGGTCTGCTGACACACCGTGTTTTGGATGCCTGGGTTGACTCTGCGACGGCGTTAAGGCCTTGAATGAGGTCAGCTGAATCTGATAATGAGGGGTACGGATAACCTGTGACATCAGGTGAATAACTATTTTGGTGAACCCTTCTTTTGCTGGATGTTTCTCATGAAAACTCTATTTTCTGCTAAGCCAAATTACGAAACAATTAAGCTGTATCCTCCAGTGATGCTAAAAATAGGTAATCTAATTGTTCCATAGTAATTAGGACTAATTTTAGGAGAAATGTTTTAAGCGCTTCAGGCATGAAAACAATGTGATTAAAATCTGAATGAATAGCTGTCAGGGTCCGTCTTTTTCCATTTTTTGCTACACCTTGTAAGTGCAGAATTTTGGCATGACCATATTCAGAGGTTTGTTTGTAACATGAAGCACTGCTATTTGAATCTTTGGCTGCAGTGAAAGATGATATCATTGAACTACATTGTACATAGTTTTTAAACTTTGTATGTTTACTGATAGCACATGGCAGCAGTGACCCCCCCCCCCCCCTCCCCCTCTCACCTCTCACAAAGGATATGGTGTAAATACGATAGATTATTGGCAGCCCAGGTTAATGAGGGAAATCCTGAATGAAATACTTATTGCAGATCAGGGTTTAGGTACCAAGCCACCTAACCCCCTATCGAATCCAACTTCAGGATTTGACACAGGAGGTTTTAAAATCCGTCCCAAATCAGTTGTATTAATTAGGTTTGTTGGTAGCTAGCTGGACAGTGTTGACCTAAGGTTCATTTACACAGCTCTAAAATCATTTTGAAACATTGTCCCTGCTCTGCATTCATCAGGGTGGAAATGAGGAGAGTCCCGTGACCAAAACCGAACTAATTCACAAGTTCACAAGCATTTTTACTGCAGAACTTTTACTGCAGAACCGGTGGACTTTCGGTCAGCTTTCAAAAACCACACTCCAGAAGTGTTTTTTTGCGTGTGTTTACTGGTACTTGCTTAGCAACTTCGGACAAGATACTGGAATGTTTGAAAATCATTGATTTTTGCTTGCAGTGTAAATGCAGCTATAGTCTAGCTCGTTAGAACAATGTGAGTAATTCTACCTCCACTTTATTGCCTTGGGGTACTGGCTTCCTCCATGTTCCGGTGGCAGAACTACAGTGTAGGTATGTGATATTGTGCCATGCACATGACGTAAGCAGCAGGCCAAAACACTCCATTTTTTGCTTGCCAGTTTCCTGGCTCATGATCGATACGGCTCTCTGATTAAATGCTCTCTGCACTCTAGGAAACGCTCAGGATTTCAAATTTGCTGTTGAAGCCACACTGGTTAATTTGTACTTGGCAATCGTAGGAATCGCCTCTTGAGTCCGGCCAAAGGGGAAAGATGCATTGGAATTTCATTTGAAATACGACAGGGGTGTGTTAATGGTCAGTATTGCTGGAACGGAGCTAGGGTCTTGATCTCAGGATTGACGTATAATAAAGAGGAGAACATTAATCGGTTCGTGTCAGCTAGGAGTGGTGTTCCTTCTCCCTGTTGAGTGACAGCTTCCCCCCTCATGGGAGTGTTTTGATGGAGTAGCGCCCCGTGTAGAGAATGTGGTCATAAAGGACATAGCCTGCCATGTAGAAGATGCTGAATTACGACCAATTCACTTACTTTCTTGAACTTCTCAACAAGAGTGCTCAACTGCTCATGACATTTACACGTCCTCTAACACATCTGTTTCTCATTCAGTCACTTACTACGAGTTTAAAGTGTTCGCGTTTGGTTCTGGTGTATCTTCAGAGAGTTTTGTTTGAACGGTTGATAGAGTCATCAAGAGTTATTGGATGATTATTAATTTCCATTTTCATGTCAATTAGTTTCGATCGGTCTTTCTGCTTATTCCCTTTTCAAACATTGGATTGCATACAGGATACCAGTTGCAGGGTACAATAATTAATATCATAATACTAGCATGAAGTGCCATTTGTCATGACTTGAATCTTTTCAAGAGGAAAGTGGATGGAGTTCTATTGATATATTACTCCTCTTTTAGTATATTTCTGTTGGCTTCCTGGTTTGTGAGTACCAATATATTCATCTGAAAATGCAGAGGCAGTATCGTCTAGCGGCAGTTCGCTACCGTAAGCCTTTCGATGCGGCATGGAAATATGGCTTGGTGAGTACATATTCATGTTTTGTTGATGTTTTGTTGAATATCTTTAGAGTTTAGATAAAAACGGGGTAGCATCTGAATCTATCTCAACTCAATTTGTGTTTTAGATCAATCGCAGCTCTGTATTGAAGAGATAGAAGATTGTAGGTTTGTGATTGATTGGAGAACTTGCAATTGATGTGGGTGAATCACATCTATTTGGGCTCTGTATTGCACATGTAAAGGAAAAGGAAGCTATTATTGTGATGTAATGGTGCCTTCTAATTCCTGTTGTTTTTATTTCTTGAGAGGTGTTTTAAAGTGTATTGGTGGGTTGAAATGGCCCTTTAGTTGATGATATCTTGAACTGAGAGCCTGATGGAAATTAATTCATATTGTTTTTCATAGAGTTACCAGCCTTCCAACTCTTGGCAGCTTATGCTTGTCTGCTTTTTTTAGAAAGATCTGCATAGATGGGTAAGATCTTTGGAAACATTTAACTAAACTTGATGTTCAGTATTTACGAAGGGTTGGTTTGATCATTTGTTTGACCAATGACCATGCAGGGAATAATGATAACACATTGATGTACATTCATCATGTTGTCCTGCAAGATTCCTGGAAATAACTGTGACACTGCCCATATTGATTGTAAGATATACATGTCTTGATAATTCATATTTATGGGCAAGTAACTCTCTGCAGCATTTGTAAGATCATTTTTGCAAACTGTGTGAATTGTAGGTACAATAAATAGCTATTAAACAGTTGAGTAAGGTTAACATGTAGTTCTTTACATGAATCTGTCTGATGAACTCCACTCGGGAAGAGCTCTACTATATTTTGAGGGGCTTTTGTGTTCTCTATGTTTTGATCAGTATACTGTATTCTGCAGATGTTCAACAGGAAAGCTATGCAGATAAAAAGCAACTCTGGTACAATGGAGCTGTTAGCATTCACCTAATTTTATTTGTGCATTTTAAAATCTCTCGAAAGAGGTAATCTGCATTGCATGAAAAGCAAGAAGTGAACAATAATGCTGATTTATTATCGATTAGCAACCATGCACTGTACATTGGGGTATGGGACTACAGTACTACTACATAGTATTTTTGCTATACCTATACAGCTAGTGCTCATGCTTCCTCAGGGACAACATGAATAGTGCAAGTCACAAATGTGAAATGAAAGTGCAAATTCATGATGAAAATCTTATTTGAAATAATAACATGAATGATAATGATGATGATGTTGGTATTAACAGTACATTCCTGAGGAAGGCTTAATATCACTTGGTCTATCAATATGCTGCACTTATTGTCTAGAATGTAGTGTACATTTTCATGCTTGCCAACAAAGTAGCGGGAATAAAATCCATAAAGATTGTTCTTCAATTAATCAATTGTAATGTATCCAATTGTCGATAGAATGAGTCAGCTTCTATTTCAATCTTTCCAAAATATTGTATGGACAAAGCCAGAGATAATCCAATATCAGAACCCAATTACATGGATCTGGCACACGCACAATGGGGTTTAAAATATTCCAAATTTTGTGAGAGGTTTTTGTTTTTGTTTGGAGCAGTTCCTTTTGAAGAAAAAATGGATCTACCATTGTACATATAGTAACATTTTGAATGAATTATAATATTTTTGAATGAATTATTATATAAGGCCCGTCTCAATTAGTTGCATAACATAAAGTTGAATTGAGACGGAATGAATTCAAATTTGCAAAACCCTGCTATCTTTGTCCTATTATGCCTCAGTCACACCAGCACACTAGGGGCTTTTCGTTTGTGTGGACGAGGACGGCGTTCACGTCCTCTAACGATGTGAATTGGCGTCAGACACCCGTCCTGTTCACTACCTTATTACCCTTTTCGTTTTAAGTCGACACCCGTTTTCTACACGATGACGTAATGCCCCCCGCACGCGCTTATTCAATTTCTCCTTCTTTCACTTCTTATTTTGTTCTTCGTTTATTATTCTATTATACTCTCTCTATTTTCCTTATGTTATTCTTTGTTTTTCCTTCTTTCATCTTCTCTTCTATCTTTCCATTGTCTATTCTTTATCATTTTCTCTTTCTGTCTTTCCTAACGTTATTGTTGTTGTTATCATTCTATCATTTTTCTTTCTATCTTTCCTCATATTATTCTTTGTTTCTTCCTTCTATCATCTTCTGTTATGTTATTCTTTGTTTTTATCATTCTATCACTTTCTCTTTCTGTCTTTCCTTATGTTATTATTTGTTTTTTCCTTCCTTCACTTTCTCTTTCTGTCTTTCCTCATGTTATTCCTTGTTTTTCCCTTCTTTCACCTTCTCTTTCTGTCTTTTCTTATGTTATTCTTTGTTTCTTCCTTCTTTCACCTTCTCTTTCTGTCTTTCCTTATGTTATTCCTTGTTTTTATCATTCTATCACTTTCTCTTTCTGTCTTTCCTTATGTTATTCTTTGTTTTTTCCTTCCTTCACTTTCTCTTTCTGTCTTTCCTTATGTTATTCTTTGTTTTTCCCTTCTTTCACCTTCTCTTTCCGTCTTTTCTTATGTTATTCTTTGTTGTTTCCTTCTTTCACCTTCTCTTTCTGTCTTTCCTTATGTTATTCTTTTTTTTTTCCTTCCTTCACTTTCTCTTTCTGTCTTTCCTTATGTTATTCTTTGTTTTTCCCTTCTTTCACCTTCTCTTTCTGTCTTTCCTTATGTTATTATTTGTTTCTTCCTTCTTTCACCTTATCTTTCTGTCTTTCCTTATGTTATTCTTATGCCATTTGAGGTAGTGTAATATTTGGTTTGGTCAATCGTCTGTCTGATGTCGGTCTCATTGGTGTGACTGACGTTTTACATTATTACTATTATTCGCTGAAGTCTAATTGTTTTTGTTGCATTTCATTACTTCCTCTGAATTTGGTTCACAAATTATACAACTTCCGAAAAGTTATGATTGCAAAACTCTTAACTAATGAATTATGGCAACTCAAATGTGTACAGAAATGACTTATCATGAATAGCCTCGAATATAACTAGGCCTGAGTCATCCCGGGTTTTGCCGAACCCGGGTTTGACTTGAAAATTTCGGGCGGGGACCGGGTACCCGAAATTTTCACCACTGCACTGACACTAAAAATCGTGTGCATGCAGTGGCGGGAGTTAGACTAAGTTGCTGTTCTAATAATGCGACGGAAAAGACAGTTACTGCTTTCAAAACAATAATATAATCAATTGAATTAAATTAAGATGCTTTAAAAAATAAATGGATATCGTTTCAGTTAACGGTAGGTGTTTTTATCGCTCAAAATTGGGGCTGCAAGAAAGGAATCACGCTTCGTGGTACCGATCGAGTGCGTTCAGAAACGGAAGTGGAAATAGATCTATGACCCACTGAAGACAGAGCAAGAAAGTGCCACACACAAGACTGATCAGACTATTGCAATTAAATCGTAATACTAAAGGCATTAATTTAATTGTCAAAATAAATCCACAACATAATTGTTTACCCTTGATAGTTTGATGAAGGAAAATAAATTAAAGCTCTTGAAATAACATCGAAGTGCCTTTCGTTCGTTCTAAAAATGCGTGTATAACGGCAAGCAGAAGTTACGAGTCAAGCTTGATATGCATGTTTACATCCCTACACCGTCATCCGACCTGATCGGAACAATAAGCATTAAACCAATTAAAAAACATCACGTAAGACTTTAAGGGACTCCAATTCAACAAAATTACCGTAAAATAATTGTTTGCTTTGACAAATAATACTATAGATATTCATATAGAAATAATATTTCATGAGCTACGTACTCGATATCGAGTTCAGCTAGCCATCATTTTGAAATGAGACGTAGTTGTCATGCAGTAGACTGTAGAGGGCAGTATGCAGCAGAGAGAGGAAAAAAGCGCGGGCCTGAGATCACTTGATATTCACGTGCCTATTACGTGATTTGTTTTCCCTCTCTTCGAGCTGCCGCATTATGTCTATAGCCTACAGTCTACTGCATGACAACTACGTCTCATTTCAAAATGATGGCTAGCTGAACTCGATATCGAGTACGTAGCTCATGAAATATCATTATTTCTGTAAGATATTATGAATATCTATAGTATTATTTGTGATGTGATGTGATGTTTTGGTTTAATGCTTATTGTTCCGATCAGGTCGGATGACGGTGTAGGGATGTAATCATGCATATCAAGCTTGACTCGTAACTTCTGCTTGCCGTTATACACGCATTTTTAGAACGAACGAAAGGCACTTCGATGTTATTTCAAGAGCTTTAATTTATTTTCCTTCATCAAACTATCAAGGGTAAACCATTATGTTGTGGATATATTTTGACAATTAAATTAATGCCTTTAGTATTACGATTTAATTGCAATAGTCTGATCAGTCTTGTGTGTGGCACTTTCTTGCTCTGTCTTCAGTGGGTCATAGATCTATTTCCACTTCCGTTTCTGAACACACTCGATCGGTACCACGAAGCGTGATTCCTTTCTTGCAGCCTCAATTTTAGAGCGATAAAAACACCTACCGTCAACTGAAACAATATCCATTTATTTCTAAAGCATATTTATTTGATTATATTGAAATATAAGTTTGTGAATTGCATATTTTTAGTTCTATATTTCAAATATCAGTGTGAAATTTAATTTTGAAAAACCCGGAACCCGAAATCCGAAAACCGGGTTTCAGCTCGACGGTCGGGCCCCGGGCGGGGACCTGTTTCGACTCAGGCCTAACCTAAATATAACGCTTCCTATTTGCAAACCTTTGTTTCATACTGCATTGAATTAAATACACAAAGGCCATGTGGTTCATATTCATTTGAAATTCATTTCCTTGTGTGGGTTTGTAAAGGAAACAACAGCTCACCTAGCTCAGGAGGTATAGTGGCAGGTAAGATGCCAATTATCAAATCTTCAATTGTTTTGGTTTCATGTGTGTGGGAGTTCATCCACGTTTTCCCAGGTACATGTATCCATATTTTCTTCAGCTCTCCACTGCACTCATACTTATAACTGGTGTTGTTGTTACTTTGTAAAAAAAAAAATATATTGATCAGACCTTGTCTTCAAAGAGTTGATATCAATTGCAACTTATTTGTACATAAGAGATAGGAAACTGCCAACTTGCGATTGATTTAAGGACTTGTGATTGATCCAAATCAATTGCAACTCTTTATAAGACGTGCCCTGGCATGGTAATTTTCAGGGATGTTGTTTTTCCTTGCTGATATTTGTCATATCCTTAACATTTTGAAAGGTTCCCTACTTTGTTATTAAAAACAATCAAACAAAAACAAACAAAAATGCTCAATTGCTATGTCCAGGAAATAGAGGTGTGCTTGTGCATTGCCAATTGTAATGTGAAAGAAGAAAAAACCATTAATGACCTCTCATATAAAGCAGAATATTTATTGAATGTTTAGCCTCAATGTTAACTCTAAATAAGGCTTAGAAGATTCTAGATACGGTAAGTATTAAGAATGCAGTGTGCAAACTCTTAACCTTGTTAGTGATATTTCTATTTCTGACCTGATTTAAAAAACAACAAAATGTAGCTTCTCTCTTGAATTAAAAAGTTCACAATCGATACCAGATGAAATAGAGATACATTTAATATATGTAGGTCGGGAACTCGGGATCAAGTAGATATTGGCCTGAGCACTCTCATCCTGCATCTTCAGAACCTCTTCCACACCGCCAACTGGTATTGTAATGTTTTATTTGGTCTGTCAAATGAGTTATTTGGTCTGTCAAATGAGTTATTTGGTCATGTGACAATGGTATACATTAATTGTACCTTGACTTGGCCTAAGATAAGTGTCAGGATATGAGAGGTGTTTCCTATGCTGACTGTATTGATCAGATCACCGCGGGATGACGGTGGAAATGGACGGTAGGTGAACGGCAAGTCGTTAATTAGGCAAAGGCCCATTAAGAAGGTAGTCTCAAAGATGATATTACATGTATGCAAGGGAATTCAGGGAAAACCACAGACTATAAACAGATGGCACCCAGCTCCTCATTTGATATAATATACGAATATATTACCATCAGCAATGCAGGGTATAGACTAGATAGAC
Organism: Strongylocentrotus droebachiensis; assembly: GCA_035222895.1. Lineage (NCBI taxonomy): Eukaryota > Metazoa > Echinodermata > Echinoidea > Camarodonta > Strongylocentrotidae > Strongylocentrotus > Strongylocentrotus droebachiensis. The sequence goes on along the minus strand of JAVYIG010000231.1, from coordinate 543,366 downwards.
TACGTACGGTACAGCTTCATAAATTTGTTTAGCTACTTACATGTATGTCACAATCCAATGGCCAAACTTGCCAATTTGACATTCACTTAGATTTAGTGATCTCATATTTTAAACATTGAATTGGTTTGATTTATTTCAAACTTTTGCCATTTTATTGAACTTACTTTTCTGCTTTCATACAAATTTATTTATTACAAGGGTTTGAACTTGGATTATCCTTTAATACCCTTCCGGTAATTGACAGACAGCACCTCTATTATGTTCCTTCTAGGCAGCAATGCAGCGTATTTTTAAATTGTAAAAGGTGAGAAAGTACTCGGCCAACAAATACATGTATCATCGCTAACACCCACTTCTCCCACTCGTATTTTGTTGCCCTTTTTCAACTTCCAGCCAAAGAGGCAGTGGTATTGTTTTTCTGATGCCCTGAAGACAGTCGACTGAGAAAGCTGTTTGGTGCGAATCCTATTTTTCAAAATGTCACTCCTTTGGAGATGGAACGCAGAATAAATTGGACTTGATTGTTGCAATAGGGACGCAGGAAAACAATTGTCTGCTTTCAATTGATAGGGGAGGAAGCATTAGCTTTACAGGTTGAACTGTAGGAGAATATAGAAGAGACTAGGACAGTGGTAGAGGTCCTGGAGAGGGAGAAACTCAATTATATTCAGGATTTCACCATCACGTTGTATTTATACTGCATCTAACATGCATGCTGCTTTACAAATGTATAATACATGTACATGTACTTCATTCAAGCAAATGTCACATAGGAGTCAGAAAGGTGTTCCATTTAACTCATAATTTAACAGAGAGTACATGTAAATGCCCTTTTGGCACTGGACAGACATGTACTTCCATAAAATACATGTACATGTAGCTCTAGCTTGAAGAAATTGCTGAAAAACTGTACATGCTATATGAAATTGATTGAATAACTACAGTATATATGCAATGTAAATAGAAAAGACCTTTGTGGCTGAATGAAATTTGTGTTTCTGGCACACTGTCTACATGTACACAGAACCAACTATTGACCACTAGTTTCCTAATCCTAGGCCACATGTTGAGGAAATGAAAAATATTAATAATACTTTAGATTTTAATGACCAGGCCAAAATAGCAGCATTGACACACCCAAAATGAATGCAAATATTTGTTGGCATATATTGTCCCAAATTTTCAAAACAAATGACCCAAATTCACAAAGGAGGTTTAGATTTAACCCATGGTTTAAACCTTCATTTACATAACCCATGCAAAATAAGCGCAACACAGTCAAGAGGTCCAATATTAGACGCGTGCAAGGCAAGGTACGCTTATTTTACGCTAATTTTTAAACCATGGGTTGTGTAAATGAGGGTTTAAACCATGGGTTAAATGTAAACCTCCTTTGTGAATTCGGGCCAATGTGTTTGAAGACGAATATTGATGAAAAAATACAAAATCTAGGTTTTCTGCGTACAACGGAAAACCCAAATTATGTATTCTGTTATCAATATTTGTCTTCAAAAACATTTTTTGGGAAGAAATCTTTGCAGATAAAGTGTGTCTTAAAATATTCTCTTTCACATTATGATACAATTTAAGTGAAATTTGGCCATCAAATGTTAGGGGAATTTGGGGCTCTCAACACTTTATTTGAGGGGACTGCCGTTTACACTACTGGAAAAAACACCAAAAAATGTTGGTGTTTGTTCATTCCAATTTGTGGGTGAGTACCTAGTGGACATGCACAACTTTTGGCTGCTCTGCATGCGATCGCACAGAAGTGAGGGGAGTCACATGACCCCAAACCTGAATCATTCTCTGATGTTTCGAGAGCGGGCTTTTACACTGCAAAAAGCTGTGAAATTTCTGCTGGCGTTTTAAAGAAACACACTCCAGAGGTGGATTTTTTTGTTTGGGTATTTCATCATGTTCACTGATACTTGCTTAGCAATGAAACACCAGAATGTGAGAAAAATTGATAAATTTAGCTTGCAGTGTTAATGCATCTTATGTCATGTAACTATCCACATGAGAGCCTACGTGTACCTCTGATCTTCTTCATACTTTATGCAACATTAACTCAACCTAGGGATGTGATCTAAGCTTACATACAAAAGCACACCTGCTCTTGCTTACATTTACTCCAATTTCTGGAGCAATCATCCATATTTAGTGCTTTGAGGGATAAAAGAGCCGTCCATGAGTGTGTACCATACAGAAAGCAGCTTCTTGTGAGATGCTCTCATGAAATATTCTATGGCAGCCCAAAGGCAATATGATGTTTTCACTTCATGATTTGATGATTTCAGTGTGTTCAGGTAAACTTTCTCTAAGAAATATTTATCACTGAATTCTCTGTTGCCTGCTCCTATATATGGAAGGAGCTTTCTATCATTACATACATTTTGTGGGAGGGAGATCCTTGCATACAATTATTTATGTACCGGTATTAAAGTTAGAAATATATTGATCTCTTTGGGCTCAGGTCTGGTATAAATGCAAATAACATTTTGTACAGCAGACTCCAGACTACCAGTAAATACAAGTAAACATGACCTTTCATCATCTTAACATTTACATTACGTAACAGAAGATCATGTTTGGCCATAGAATGTCTTGATATTTTTAGTGTAGCACACAATCATATCTGCACATCGATCTACTTTAAGTTGAAAATTATTACAGAGCAATGATCATAATTTGTATATTGCCATTGGCATAAATGTATTCTTCAGTGGAGTATTATGTTCCTCCTTTTGTATCATAATCGTTATGTCTGACGTTTGAGCTCCCCTAAGCTGAATCTTGTACATCCTTGTTCGCAGGAAATTCACAGCTCTAATCAGCCATAGAATAACTGGAGGGAAAACCTGCTTTCTCCTTTTATGATCACATGACCTGGTTTTAGATTTCCTTTTTCATGAGGTCAAACTTTCTTCAACTTGTCCCTGAATGACTTTGGTTCTCAAAATAAAAGCATCTTTCCCCGTTCTCCATGCATGAAAAAAGCCCTTATTTGAATATGCATACAGAGCATTATTTCTTCATTTAGTACATGTCCATATCCGGTATTGTCTATTTGGAGCCTTGTTTTCATGTACCGGTACCATGCAGTACGTCGCAGGCTTGGTCATTTCCATCCTTGAAACATTCATGTATGTCTCTCATGTAATCTTTCATAATTCAGAGTATTTTAGGTTCACATTGTAGATTTTTTAAAACATTGTTATCAGTTAAATGTTAAATAATATCAATGTGATTAGGACAGCAAGAAAAAGCATATGCTGAATATTGCTTAAAAGGTCAAATTTGTAGAACATTATTGCTTTGTTTTCCGTTACTCACTAGTATGTACCTATCTCAAATGTGTAGAAACCTGAACACTAAGAAAGCAGTGAGTGGTCTTTTTTTCCTTTCTTTACACATCAAATTTTGCTCTTCTGCTTGAAACTTTCCACTGTTTTCAAGCTTTTTGTAATATATTTGTGCATGCATGCATTTCATTTTCAATAAAAGTGAAAGTGTGCAGGGACTAGTACCTGTCCTTTTCTTTTTATGTGCTAATGTCATATTTTATTTCTGCATTATGTAAACATCGTCTGAAGGGAATATTGTAATATGTTACATGTATGTCTTGCGTGATATAATCTCCATATATGGGTTTGGGCATGTTGAGAAACAGTGTCCTGGGATTTTGCCAGAATAAACCAAGGAAATCCTGTGAAACAGCAACAGCTTCACATCTACATGTACATTATAATTCGCCCTCTTCGTATTTGGCTTCGCTTTGTTTCTTTTAATAGTCAGACAGGTTGTATTTGCAGATGGAAAGTGTAGGTTTATGATCATATCTGTTCAATTATGCTGGCACATACATGTACATGTGTATAGTCTTAACATTTCTGGTGATCTACATTTTTAAGATATTGCTCCATGTACATGTAGGTTGGCACTTTATTCAGTGTAGTTTGAAAAGCTCAAAGCTAATTATAGTGGTTGTATCATTAATTAAAAAGTAGTTGCTTTATGGTATGTGTATTCCACTGATAAACAAAATATTTAAATCAGGCAATCATATGTTTAGGAAGTCATGACCTGTGTGCAGGATATAGTGATGTCTCTAATACGGGAGAGGTAAAATTAAGTTTCAGTCTCATTTTCATATGTGGAAGAAAGTAATTGAATTGTCAATTATCTCGTTCATATTTAGAGTTTATTCCCTTCTGGCTTTTGACAATTAAAATATTGTAGCCTTCAATAAAATAGTCTGAATTTTTATGATAGAAATTTAGAATGATGAATTCATTTTTCCAGTGATACACATACCGGTATACATTAAATGTGCATGTAAGTAGTACTCTGAAATGCCTTGTATACTATTGCTGTTAATGTTTCAGACATTATGGTGTAGTCGCCTCTAAAGAGCAAGCTCCATTGGTGTTCTGTTGCATTAATTATCATCACTCATCACTCTTTAACTCCATATCTGGTGTGCGATAGCGGCTATACATGTAAACTCGTCTGTGTTGTGTTTTATCTGGGCTCGGCATGGCTAGGGGTGAAGGGGTCAAATGATGTCACAGCTTTGGGGGAATCCTTCGGCCATCTGTTTCTGTGAAGCGGGCAGGAAATGTTGGGACTACTTCTGTCATAAGGGGCATTTACACTGTGTTCCAAACACACAAAAAAATGCCAAACCGGAGCCTGACCACGATGTTACCAAGGGCAACTACGCTTTACCGGCAGACATGCCAAGCCCGAAACATTCCAAAACGAAGTGTGATCTTTTGGCGTGTTTTGGCGTGTTTTGGCTTGTTTGGCAAGTATGAACGCTCGCAGTTGTAACATCGCGATGTTAGGTCACGTGACTTTAGGAGCGGAGCTAGCTGCCGTCCTTGAAAAAAATGATAGAACGATGTAAACAAAGAATAACATAAGAGAAGGTGATAGAAGGAAGAAACAAAGAATAACATAAGGAAACACAGAAAGAGGAAGTGATAGAATGATAAAAAACAAAGAATAACATAAGAGAAGGTGATAGAAGGAAGAAACAAAGAATAACATAAGGAAACACAGAAAGAGGAAGTGATAAAATGATAAAAAACAAAGAATAACATAAGAGAAGGTAATAGAAGGAAGAAACAAAAAATAACATAAGGAAACACCGAAAGAGGAAGTGATAGAATGATAAAAAAACAAAGAATAACATAAGAGAAGGTGATACAGAAGGAAGAAACAAAGAATAACATAAGGAAAGACAGAAAGAGAAAGTGATAGAAGGAAGAAACAAAGAACAACATACCGGTAAGGAAAGACAGAAAGAGAAAGTGATAGAATGATAAAAAAAAGAATAACATAAGAGATGGTAATAGAAGGAATAAATAAAGAATAACATAAGGAAACACAAAGGAGGAAGTGATAGAAGGAATAAATAAAGAATAACATAAGGAAACACAAAGGAGGAAGTGATAGAAGGAAGACACAAAGAATAACATAAGGAAACACAGAAAGATAAAGTGATAGAAGGAAGTGATAAAGAAAAACATAAGAGAAGGTGCTAGAAGGGAAAACAAAGAATAACATAAGGAAAGACAGAAAGAGGAAAGTTTTTGCATCGGAGTGCCGCGCATGCGCATTACCAACTAAAACACGCCAAAACATCACTGAGCTTTTCAATCGGTGATGTTTCCGCACAAGTGTAAACATGTGCGCGAAACATCGCGACTTTTCAAAATGAGGTATTTGACAGTATAAATGCGCCTATTGTGAGGTTAGCCAACATGTTAAAAGAGCGTGTTGATCAAGAAACAAAAAAGGAGGGAAAGAGATCAAGTTTTAAGGGGAAGGGGGTAGAAAGAGGGTGATTGGTAATGGTGTAGGTTGAGGATTTGGGAAAGAGAGAAGGTGCATGGAGAGATCCGAGAGATACCGTACGTGTATTTTTGGGTTTCTCCTACATGTATGTCCAATCTGATATTTTTCTGCTGCATGCTTACTACATGTAGTTAATACAAACTACTTCTTAATGATATGAAAGCTTGCAAATGGCATGTCTGACATAGCTGGATGTCTGTCTAGTTGCTATCATATATAATCTTATTTTGAGCCAGAAAGCATGTGAAATAACACCCTTCTCGCTCCAAACAAAGAAGAATTAAACATTTCATAACCGAGAATTCCGGAAAATGTAGGAAATATGAATACAATTTTAATAGATTATGGTCCAGTCATGTACAAGGAGGAAATTATGGCGATGTGATGGGTTCTTTGCAAGACACTGGTGACGAGCCTGAAAGCTTTGCCAGTCCATCATTATTGACTGAAAGCCAATGTCAAGTCCAGTGGTGTCCGAATGGAATGCAACAAAATCCAACTCATACACCAAGCTGACAGGAGATTTACATGTTAGACCCATTTACACCGATAAGAAAAAAATAGGTATGGAAAGTCGTATGAATGACACAGTGATTGAATAGCAAAATGAGTTGTAAACATTGGGTAAATTAAATTAAGTAAATTGCATCTCATCTAGGAGGATACTTTTTCGTTATAAGTCCTCATGCTTTGTGACCTCTATGACTGGAGTCTACCTTGCTTTTCGTTTTTATGCCTCTGTTACGAAGTAGCCGGAGGCATTATGTTTTAGTGCACAACAGAAAATGATGCGCAATGAACCTGTTCTTTTTTTGCTACATGTTTGTCATGTTTTGTTTTAGAAGTTTGAAGTTATATTTACTTATGGTACATCTATTGAACAATTATTTTACAACAGATGTATGGTTTTCCTTGACTGCGTGAACAGGGCTTTAAAGTTTTGAATTTGGATGCAGCAAACAATGATGAAAAAATGCATTCAAGTTTATATGTTAATATATATATTATATTATAGTCTGATGGCTGTCAGAATTGCCACTTTCTAACCTGATATGAAAGATCTTTCATTTTAATTTTTGACCAGTTTAAGATAACTGTTTATCAAGATCTATAAATGTACAGTATGTCACTGTCTATTGAGTCTTGGTATTTACTGCTATTTCTGACAATGTATGTATGATGTATATCCCAGAGTGACCAAAGTTTACTTACAATGTATTTACATATCATATTTATTATTGTGACCATGTTTACATTCAAAGACATTTATCTTTGAGTTTTCCCATGATAGTCCACTAAGCTTAATCGACCTATCAGGTTTCACAATTCCCTTTTGAAATAATGGCCTACATGTACATTGTACATACATGTATATCATTGGATACATACCGGTACGCACATCCCTGTTTATAATCTTTTTCAATATGCACACTCGACAAGTACTGATTACAGTACTACATCACACTCGAGTCTACATGCACAATCTATCTCCCTTCTCCTCGTAGTAACATTGCTAAATTGCAAAAAGAGAAATCAGCGTTGCCACTCACGTCAGCTAGCTTCATGACGATTGATTTGCATATTGGCAATGATGAGGGGGTTCACTGAAGGTATCTTGAATATGACCATGTCTTGTACATGCGCTCTACACATTTCTGGTGCATTCATGAGAAAGTAGATGTCTCAAGATGATTTTAGGGAAAATTGCCGTAATTTGATTGTCATGAATATTGGGGTGCCTTTAAGCATAAGAAGTAGATGCCGTATGCAACCCTCTTCTATGGAATATGCAAGACTAAATGTACATGTACATGTATTTTTGATAATAGAAATGAAAAGGATTAACATTAGCTTAATTAGCTATGATTGGAAGCTCATGTGATTATGGTTTTCTTTTATTTTCCATCTAGATTTGTGGGTTTCTGAAATTATCCTTTTCATATCCAAATTTTTTGAAGAAATGCTAAATTTCAATGCTAATTCATAGATTCAGTGCACATTTTTGTCTCGCCTGCGTAGCAAAAAAGCGAGACTCTGTAAACAACAACAACAACACAAGGAGTGCACAGTAGCACTATGTACATGTATTTTCCTTATGATGCTTATTAAGGCTGTGCACAACAGTGTAATGAGGTACCCGAGTACACTCCCAGACTTACAAGCGAATACTCAAATATTCGGACGCCATGTTTTTTTATAATTTTTTTAAATTTTTAAATTTTTTTTGTTGAATTTTTTTGAATTTTGTTGTTGTTGCCACCACTATACCTTTGGAGCAGTATCCCAGTTCTGTCGTCAAAAACAAATGCAATTTTACTTTGAGTTGCAGTTGAAGGCACCGATTTAATAATAGTAATAACAGTAAACAATGCTGTTTTAAAAACCAAAGATGGCAGAATAATCCATTTTCCTACAAGTCCAAACAGAAATCCAAACATTTGGTCCCAGTTTCTGAGTGGTGAGTTTGACAGTGCTTAAGTTGAGAAACATTTATACCGACGGCACCATGCCAGCGGCCGCCGCTCACCCAGGCACGGGTAAGCGTCGGCCTGGACAGATTTTTTTTTTTTTTTTTTTTTTTGCGGCCGAATATTCGGGTACGAGAAATCCTACCCGAGTAGTTGTCAACCGTGCGGCTACTCGAGCATTCGACTACACGTCGCAGCCCTAATGCTTATCCTGTTTATTAGTGGGTTATGTTACTTCATTGATTGGCGTTTCTTCTGGTTAAACAGGTCATATTTCTAGGACATTATGCATCAGATACAGATAATGTACATCACTAATAACATACTGGTTTTTAGAAACTTTATTCATTAATGTCTTTAAGCCAAAGTATAGCCTAGTTTTCACAATTGTAGAAGAGGTATGGTAGTCAAGTGGTTTGCCTACTTGACTGGAACTGCGAAGGTCACAGGCTCGATTTCTGACACAGCACTTATGTCTTTTAGCAAGGCATTAATCTACATTAACCACTCCATACCTGGGAGAGAAATAATGATGACAAGAGCCTTTGGACCATATTGTAGGAATGATTATTCCTACAATATGGTCCAGAGAGTGGAGATGGTGCACCTTTTCGTGAGCGATTCTAATGACCGATGATAATAAATTTAATAACATCTGCAAAGCGCCTATAGACGGTATGTCATATTCAGCACTGTATGAATCCAGATTTATCATTATTATTATGTGTAGGCACCCAGTACTGCATTTCAAGAGAAAGTGTCAAAATCATTCTGAACTTTAAAAAATCATGTGTGAAATTTGTTTCTTGACCTAGTTAAACATATTAACATAATAAAGATTGATTTGAGTTTATTAAAAATCTACATTTCAAGAGGAACCATTTCCCGTATCCTTGAAACCAATTCCCTTTTCCTTGAAACTTAGCTTCCTGACTTGTTTAAATGACCCAGCTGATACAGGTAATATAGCCATTATTGAGTTTCTAATGATCTGATAGCCACTTTCATTCTTAGACTTGAAACTGACCAGTCCTAATTCATTGATTCATGGATGACCGGGACTCTCTTCTGTTCAATCAGTGATTTTTTGTGTTGATGTCATGGGTCTTTTAGGTGCTAATTAATGTTGTCAAGTATAATTATCTGATCATGGGCTAAACCACATGTTTGAAAGGATGAATCTGTTGCAGGAATAACGTAAACATCAATAAACAAAGCTCACATGCCGCCCAATTAGCAACAGTTTATGTAAACATGTAGGCCTATTACACCAGCCAGTATTTTATTGATTAATCTACATTTTCCTTTTACCGATATCCTGCATATATTTGCTTAGTCTGTATCCATGTAGCTCTTGTAAAAGTAGTGAAAAAATAGTTTCCTCACAAAATGTGTCACGTATGACATTTGACTTTTAACAATATCATTCAAAAATTTATATTGGTAACACGATTACCTTAGATAATGTTTCAAGTAGGGTAAGAGAGTTTTCTTTTTTCAGGATAAAGTAAAGGAATAGTCGTAGTAGTAGTAACAGTAGCAGTGTAATACTAGTATTAAGTTTTCTGTACCATGATTTAAAATAAAAGATGTTGCAATTGAATTATTGAAAGTACATCACAGCATTGGTAACGATGTCGGTGAAATACCATGCCTTTAAGTTTGCATTCATTACTTCTTATTCCATCAGTTTTCCACATGTTCCACTTTGTTGTTGTTATGCAGAGCCATAATGCATTCCACTTCTGTGGTCCAGTGATGATATTGGTGTGGACAAAGGGAAAAAATGGAAGAAATAATAATGGAAAGAGATTGGGAAATGCAGACTTGTTTTGCTCTATAATTTGTGTGTTGGAGACTAGTCTGTTAACATCAATTTAAGATAATTCACTGTTCTCTTTTCCTCCAGTTACACATACAATGCATTTAGCAGGATATATTTTTAGAAATCCTGGGGTACAGTGCGTTTGCTCGGTTGCTCACAGGGCTTTTTGTTTCTAGGTCTTTATGTTGATTTCTTTGAGTGAATTTCATTGTATAAAATGACACAAATGAAAATTAAACTACAAATTATCAAAGTAAAACTATTTGTAATGGGCTTTTCAAAAGTGTCAGTTTTCATTTGCAATGTGAGTTAGTATATTTTGTACATTTACAGATTTGCTACTGGAGTGTGGAAATACATTATAATTTACTCGAAATAATGTGTAGTAATTAAAAATAAGCACAATATTTACAAAATGCAATGTTTATAAACCAAATAAATTCTTTTGAGTCTTTCCTATCTAATTTTTTCAACAATCATATGGTAATTAAAGATACATGCTAGATTATCCATGGTAAATGCATTTACTATACAGAAAAGCCACGTCTATAGGCTATCAGATTAATCAAATTCCTTCATTTTATTTGTATTTTTATCCAGCCCATTGTTATGGACGATTACAGCGATCCCAAAGACGTTTTAAAAGCTGTCCAGGAAAGTGGCATGGTTATACCCCCACAGAAACCTGAAATGGTCCAACCTTACCCCGAAGACGACTACTCAGTACCGTACGAAGCTCAACGCATGATCAAAAGTAAGTCAACATTTCAAAAACCCTCTTCTTAGTTATTGCCACTGTGCAATATGTTTCTGATCATCTTCTACAATCCATATATATATACATCTTTATACTCCAAACGTATAGGCAGTACCCTGTGATACCTGTGGTAGTATTGTACATGAGTGTTTGTTTTGCTAGGAATAGAGGTCTACAGTGTATATTTATATAAACATTGGTACCCCAGATTTAATGCTTGTTTGAAAAAGCATGAATAAGCTTAGAAGAAAAAAAAATTCTGGACACTTTTCATACTTAAACATGTATGTGCCTCTTATCTACAATCTTGCTTTGTTTTTCCTTGTTATTAGTGATATGTAAAATGAAAATAAGACAAAACCGCATGGAGCAGAATATTGCATTATTTATTGGTCCGTATTCACATTTGCCACGATCAGTAGCATTAGTGAGGGTTATGGACAAGGCTATAGCGATCTCTTTCTGCAGAAATCCTTGTTTGCACATCTTTGTCCCTAATGATGTGATGTAGCCTCTCAAGAGAGTTCTTGAGAAGGGTCGCAGAATTAGGAAAAATATCTGCACACTGTGGTTCTCTTTAGGTATTCAAATGTCTTCTTCAATACAAGGACCAAATTTAGGATTAAAAAAACACAGCGAAGGCAGTGTCTTACCGGATATATTAGTGTCAAAGAGTTCGATATTCCCCTTTTGCGATTGTATCTTCTCATTCTTCTGTAAAGATTTACAAAATTAAGACACTATATTATATAAACTCAATAACAGTGGCCTGGCATTTGCTCTTGCAGTCACAAGGATAGCGTTTCAGTTGGTTTCTAGGTTTATGGTTAAGATACGGTTTGTTCCGGGTTTGAAGCAAGGACTTCAAATGTAGAAAAGAAAAGTGAAAATAGAAAACTGGACACATGAAACAACATTTCATACTCCTTTCTCCTGAATGCAATTCTCTCTCTTGTCAACTATAATACATTAAATTAAAACTAGCAAATTGAATCACTCCCTGTCGTGAGTGATTCCGAGTCTACGCATGAATGTTGAAATATTCAGTCATTGTCCTGAATACAGTTCTTGCGTCACATTCTGTTTGAAACGTAGCTCCCTTCTTTCTTTCCTGCAATTGAGAGGTGTAAGGGGCATTTACGAGAGGAAAAGAGATGGATTGATGGTTATCATCATAAAACATTCTACCCTCCAATTTCCCTCGCAATGAGATTTGTGGGTTTTGAAACATGACGTCAGAGCTGAGCTGCTGTGGGACTCATTTAGGTTTCTGTTTCAACCCTGATGCCAGGGAGCTTGGCTTTGTTTTGGCTCCTAGTCTAATCGTGATGTGATTGATGTATGTAAAGAGATCATGCCTTGTGATCTCCAAGCAACCAATATAATTCATGAGATCTGAGCACTGCATTACGTCTTTATTAAAGGAGTATGAGATACAATATGGAATTAAAAATAGACACTCCTGCTGTTGCATCATACATGTGTATATGCTAGAACTTGTTTGATAAGTTGAAGAAAGAAAAATTCCACCGACTCCACAGAGGAGAGACAAAATAGAATAGAGTGAAATAAAAAAGATGGTGGGATTTGGGCCTTCCACTCTGAGGCACCTGTAATCCTAGATTTGTGAAGATGAACAAAAAGAAGGTATTAATTCCACCTTGAGAATTGTTTCCTTATTTCCTTATTTTCTCAGTCTTCTCTAATTACAAATGTCTTTATGACTTTCTGATGCCAAAAGGCTTTTGTTGGTTAAAAACTTAAAATACATGTATACTGAAATCAATCTGAATTGGATATCAACTGGTTCTCACATCTGATATTAAAACATTGTATGACATTTACTGCTGTACCTTTCATTTGATGAGAGACAGAGGGGTGAAAACTCATATCATTTTCAAATGGAGATAAATCCTTCTGGTTTCATGAATTGGCACCAATTTATCTGCAAGAATTAATCAAAGAATACAAACCCTCACGCAATTTACGGTCATCTTCACAATTAAACCTCGTATCTACTTCTGTGTCAACTCTCTCTTATGGTAATCGCTCCTTTCGCAAAGCTTCTGCTGAACTTTGGAACAGATTACCTTTAAATGTAAAGAACTGTCAAACCGTTAACCTATTCAAAACTAGTCTCAAGACACATTTATTCAAAATTGCGTTTGATGATTAATTAACTCTGTTCACTTTGATGTGTATTCCATATGTATGTAATTTGTAGGTTTATTTGCAATTTTAGTTTTGTATAAGATGTAATTGTATATCAGTCTATTTTGTGTGTATAGCGCTTAGAGACTTCGGTGGTAAGCGCTTTATAAGTAACGTTTTTATTATTATTATTGTTTTCAGCAGATAGCACATGTACATGTATAAATATTTATTTATTCATTTGATTATTATATTCTTTGACATCTTACTGTGCAAAATTTTACATACAAATTATACATTATTCCTTTAAGTATTCATCACTTCTGCCTACCAACTAGCTTCTCCCTGTATCAAGGTCCAATTTTTAAAACACTCTTGCGGGTGAATAAAACACTTGAAAAACTCTTCAAATCTCAACACATAAATTGTGATACAGTCAACTGTAGATGTGGGACTCAGTGCAATATAGTATATACAGAACATAACAGCTCTAGTTGGTGAACATGAAAGTTGTCAATATTCTTATTTTGATGGATTTTTCCCTTCAGAATCATGAGATATTTTATTACATCCTTGTACACCTTTACAATTATTATATGATTATACTGTCATAGAGTAAGGGTTATATTTAAAATCTTAATTTTGAGGAGTAAAGCGGATGTTACAAGTGTAACCTTGATATAAAACTATACATGTAATGCACTTTAAATGTTTTGCTGATTTAGTTCATACTCAAACATGAGAGTATGTACACATAAAACACAGCTGATACAAAACACATAGGTACACATTGCTGTCATTTTTATTACATCATGCAGTAAAATGAATATGTGCCTGCTGCCTGGTATGCCAATAATGCCATGGCCTATATAATGAGCTCTTGTGTTTTAATTAAAATGACAGTCACACTCTGAGTTGATTAGATTAACAATGACATGTCCATCCAACGTGGTATAATTGAATGGTCTAATGTTTAATGATTAGTGATCTTTTGACATTCTAATCAATCAAGAAGCTTTTCATAGATTTCTTTTAAAGAATAATCGAAAACATTAATTTGTAAAGCCAATGTTAAAACTGTTCCACTGAAAATTATTACATTCATAATTCATAATTTAAGGCTCTGCATAATGTATTACATGTATTAATAAAAGTATCATCATTCAAGTTTGTTTACTCTTTTGATCAATACAGCACAAATTTACATTTACATTATACAATTTGTATATATTGAATACAGGCATACACAATGTATTTTGTATACCGGTATGCATTTGAGAGAGGGGAAATACTTTTTTTTTTTAATACCCAAACACTGGAAAGGAATTAAACCTTCATTATAATAAATGAATGTACATCTTGTATTCAAATGTACAAGAAATGTAGTCCTTAATAAAAAACATACATAATTTTAATATCAATTAATTGCAAAGCAGAAGTTACAGGTAAATTAACGTCAGTGTGAATTTGATGACAGGGTTGAATTTAAATGCCATTGTCTTGTCACGTTAATTGTTTTTCTTTTGTCTGTTGATCATGTGATTAAAGCAAATACATTGAATTAGTTAAATGAATGGGGACATATGATCTACTGAATCTATTAACAGTTAAAAGACACGAATATTTTATGTTATCTTCAATCAATATTAGGGGGTTTGGACTGAAAGCAGCCTGGATTATTTGGTAGAAAGCAGAGACAGGGTGTCAAGATGCCTGACCTGATTTAATGTCATATAAACCAGCCTCCCCAAGAGCGCTATTTAATCCAGATATTGAGGGCTGAATGGAGACAAATGCCTGGCTGCCTTTCCCCCGTCATTAAATATTCACCGCTTGTAAACGCAATGTTTAGTTATTACCAAGCAGTTTATAGGCAGCAATTACAACACAGTAAATATGCTGATGCACAGGTGGCGTGGGGTGTACATGTATAATGTTGCAGTGTGCAGCGTGCATGATTTTGCCCCTTTTCTATCTCTCACATAGATTCTCTATTCACCATCTTCACTACATTCTTACCTTCTTCTTATCTTCACTTCTCTCTCTTGCAGTAAGCCTTTCTGTATGTATGTATGTCTGTCTGTCTGTTTGTCTTGTGTGTTTGTGTGTGTCTCTCCCTCTCTCTGTATGTGCACATTTATGTGTTTTTCTTCCTTTATCTCTCTCTCTCTTTCAATAGCAATAGCTTTCTATTTTGCTCTCTTCCCATTTATTCTCTACTTCCCTCTAATGCTTTGTTTCTGTTTATTTCTTAATTATTTCTCCACACCCTAGATTTTCTCTCTATATTTTTCTCTATATTTTTATCCATCTCCCTCCCCCTCCCCTGGGTCCATCTCCACTTCTTCCTTTCCTCTTTATCATATGTCTCCCCTTCTCTCTGTCCCCCTCTCCTCCCATCTCTTATCCTCTCTCATCCTCTCTCTCTCATTCTCTATCTCCCTCTTCCTCCTTCCTCCCTCTTCCTCCTTCCTCCTTCCTCCTTCCTCCTTCCTCCTTCCTCCTTCCTCCTTCCTCCTTTTCCCTTTCTTCCTCCTTTTCCCTTTCTTCCTCCTTTTCCCTTTCTTCCTCCTTTCTCCCCTCTCTTCCTCCATCCCCACCCCTCTCTCTCCCTCTCTCCGTCCCTCCCTCTCTCCGTCCCTCCCTCTCTCCCTCTCTCCCTCTCTCCGTCACTCCCTCCCTCTCTCCTTCACCCCTCCTTCCGTCTCTCCCTCCTTCTGTCCCTCCTCTAATTGATCCTGGCATGTATTGGTTGTTGTAAGATGATGATTACATATCTACTGTAGATTGAAGTAAAGCCAGCATATGGTTGATAAAATGGCTTGGCATCATCGTCATGTGATGCAATTACATCTTCAGAGGAAGCTAAGGAGCATGTCCTAGATATGATAATGGCACATACAAGTATAGCATGTTGTGGAGTATTACTTGATGCTATACCACGTAAGGAGAGATGTTTTTTTGTCACCCTATTGTCCCTCACATTCTTCTACAAACCAATTTTAAGACTTTCAGACAGCTCTTAATTTCAGTATAACTTTCAACTATTTATTGGTATTTTGCATTTTATCTTTTTATACCCTTACTATCCTTACTTGAATTTCCCTTTCTTTTTCTCTTTCGCAATTCTTCTACCTTCTCTGAATATCTGCCCCCTCAACAATTTGACAATTTGTTTTTTATTTTGTTGCCAAGTTCACATTTCCTGTAACTTGGGTATTCAAATAGGAAGGAAAGCCAGTGGCAAATGTTGCCAGGGCATTCTGGCAACATTTGCTACTGGCTTTCCTTCCTATTTGGAATTTCTCCCTCTTTGTTTCCTCCCAACCTTCTTGTCAATCGAGATGAACTTTTAAACAGTCAGCTCTAGACTGGTATTTCCAGAAATTGATCATCACTTCAGATAAGCAAAACTTAATGTGCAGCTTTTCGGCAAGTAGGGGTTTATTATTAACCAGAAAGTTGTATTGTTTCAAATGACGATTCTATAAAGAATCTGGGTTCATTGCCTTTGTAAAACTTTAATCTATCAAGGACTTATAACTGGATGGTGCTTTCTTGAGAGACAGCGCTGATGTGACTGGCTGCCCAGTTGTAATGTTGTACACTCCAGCAGTGCCCATGACATCAGCCGATGCTATATTTGTGTAAGCTTTACCTCCCCCATAATACATGTAGTTTGTTTACACGATGTTAATGTATACAATATCATGCATGTATGCCTCTTCTGCTATGTGATGATTCTTTAGTACAAATTTTGTAAACAATATCCTGTGGTGTGAATGACCTGAGCGAGGTCCCATCAGTGAAGGTATTTGCTTTGTTTGGACATGTCAGCCTTTTGTTTCCTCTCTTGATTAGCCTCCATTGACTGCATTAGCTCTGACTGGCTACCCTTTAGCAAGCATTCCCAGTCATTAGGGTACTCAGCAGGACACCCCAAGAATAGTGCTACAGTCTTACCATGTTTGGCACTGCTCTATTCCTAATGTCGATCTTGCATTTCGCTTGCACCTAAACCTTTTCA
Organism: Strongylocentrotus droebachiensis; assembly: GCA_035222895.1. Lineage (NCBI taxonomy): Eukaryota > Metazoa > Echinodermata > Echinoidea > Camarodonta > Strongylocentrotidae > Strongylocentrotus > Strongylocentrotus droebachiensis. Next base: position 526,273 of record JAVYIG010000231.1, on the reverse strand, counting down.
TCTATTTTTCTAACCTTTGTGCACAAGCAATATTCTTGATTTATTATCACTGACTCCATGGCTGTAAAGATTATATTGTGGCGAGGGGTCCGCTGAAGTAATTTTTTGTCTCGTTCTAATTGGCTTTGCTGCAGTGAGCTAAGGCTAGGTCATTTCGAAAGCAGTAAAGTCCAAGTAGTCACTGACACCTTGTCCAATTATGAAGTTCAAGGTAAAGTAATAGTTTTAGAAATATAAAATGGTATTTTGTCTGTTTAGAATAAGAAGAAATTTCAATGGCACATTGTTAGTTTGAGGAATAGAAAATGCCATTCTAGCTGTTGGAAACCAGAAGGCTGTGAATGCTGTGTTAAATGTTAATTAGCATCCTTCCTTATGCCTTGATAAAATCCCATGTCAATTTCCATGTTTTTTTGTTTGGAAGAATAAATGAATTGACTTATCTATTTAAATTTGGCTCTCGATGATCAGCAGACTATTCATCTGAAATGAGAATTATTCCAATACAATGAACTAAGAATAGATGCTGCTCATCCTCTCCAAGCGCTATAGTTCTCCTGAGAACTATATGCCAAGAAAGATAACAAACAGTCCTTTTCAGGACTACACTCCTCCAAGAAAGATTACCGAGTCAGAGTCCTGTTCAGGACTCCTCATACCTCTCTCTCTCTCACACACATGGTGCAACCGCAAACCTACTGTAGAACTAAGAATAGTCGGCGAGAATGGCTCTTTCTTGATTCTTAAAGACCAGCCCTGATCCCTGTGCATTTGTTTTTGTTGTTGTTACTTCTGTGTAATGAGGTTAATGATGATGATCTAAACAATGCACTATGTATTTAAGGGTATTGTAAGATATCGGTTTTAAAGCAAGTAAATTGTAATCGGAAGCCTTGTCCTAACCACCTTGTCAAGCAATGTGGTGATCAAACTAGAGTGTTGGGATATGGCTAATTGCTTCAATTGACATTGACGTCACTAGACGCCAGATATATCATTTTTCTTCTCTTGTGACGGCTATGGATGCTTCTATGTCCGTCTGTTTTCTTAAATTAGAATTAACAAGTCATGTACAATCAGCTGGCAGGAAAAGTGCTGGCTGCAATTGATGTCATAGCAGTGTTGGGGTGCAAATAGAAATATCGCCAACGCAATTTATACTCTGACAGGTCGACTTTTATCATGATAGAAATCAAGCCAAATTTATGCAGAACAATCTGAACATGTCAGAGCCAGACATTATTATTATTGTATTTGTATTATGAATCTAAGATGCTAGAACAGCTGTTCAATGTGATCTCGTCTTCCCCTATATGTCTCCTTGCCAAATTGGCAATATTTATGAATCAATATTTATTGTAAATAGTGCATGAATGCCCATGGCATTGCTTTGGAAAAATTCAAGCTGTTTAATTCATGCTGGAATGAGATATTGTCATGATTGGCCAAATTAGGGTGAAGGTTGAAAGTAAATAAATGTTATAGATTGACCAGGAAACAAACTGGATTGGCAATCGAATGAGAAGTGTTTGGAAGTTGCACGATTAAAGATGCAGGGAAATTGGGTCGGGAAGATAATAAACATCATAGGGTTTGGTTTGTATCTATCATGCCATCATAATTGGAGACTGAAAAGTACACGTATGTCGTCTTTAGAGTGAAAGGAACAAAGGAAACCGAAAGAGGAACTTGTTAAAAGAAGGCTATCAAGACATCCATTAGTCTTTGTTTAGCATTAATCCAAACTTTGACACACCAAGCGGTTTTGTTTTGATCATGTGACGGTTAATCACTGTTTGGTCATTTACTGCTGGTTGCCTAGGATTGTGTACGTAATACCCAAGACGTACCATTGTGTACCATGATAATATGACGTGGTCAATGCCAATGATATGAATGTTATACAATTTTCTCTTTCATTTCTCTTCATGTAGAGTGTTATGTCATGTGCTTTTTTCTTCTTGGGAGATATCCTGTTTGGCTTTGGCACGAAAATTATGAAATTGGAATAATTTCACTTTCTGTTATTGACAGTTCATATGAATGAAATGGACTTACCATTATATAAATCTATTGCTAATTTAGTTTTATTCAAGGAACCGCCCAAATTTTCTTTATGTGTATTTTATAGATATGTGGCTTTCTTAATTTCTTGGGTTTTTTTGAGCTAGCTGCACAATATCATTGCCAGTAATATTCATTATAAATACTTTTTGAGTGAGGCAAAGTACATGTAAAACAGCTGGATGGTTAATTTCTTTTTAATAGAATGAGTTTGCATTGTCTAGTGCTGTCAAGATTATTTACCATAACCTGTGATTGTTCTTTAGAATGTAAAATGATTTCATAATGTACATTTAACTACACATTAAGTTGTAAGAGAAAGGAAAGTGACAGATAATAAAATTGACATCAATGATAATACCTGTTTCGTACAAAGCACATTACCATTATGACCAGAGCGCTTACATTATTATTACAACAGGTCGCCGGTTCCCATTTCATTTTTACACATTACAGTGCACATTCTCCACTCCGTGGGGAGTATTCCAGCTAGTCGCCATTTCATACATGTAGGTGTGCACACGCTACTCAAACTACAATGACATTAACGTGGGTGGAGAGAAGCAATATAGATAAAATGCTCTGCCCAAGGTGCTGTGCCAGGGGTCGAACCCACTACCTTTTTGCTTTTCTAGTCAAGTGTTTAAATCACTTGTATAAACACCTACACTGTACCTGTAAACAGATCATGGTACACTCTTTGTATTGTGGATGACAGATGCTGTAGTGGTAAGAATGATCTCATTAAACTCCAAACCTCAAGCTTATCTTTCACAATCCATCATACTTCTAGCATTAGATCACGGGTCAGTCTAGGGTCTCGCATTGAAATGACACCCAGAGAACGAACATGAGCGACCATATGTCCATGGCATCTCTTTGTTTGTGTATAATCTTCTTCAAGAGAGAATAACAAAGACAGAGACAAGTTAGCGCCAAGTTTGTGCATGCATGTGGTTTCTCCGCCTTCCTGTCAGAGTCGTTAAAAAAACTGAGCCATCCTTCCTATTTTGGTCTGGGGTTTTATGTGGTGGCTGGCTATAGTTTGCTCTAGATTCGTCAATGATATGCAGCTGTTTGTATGAAGAGCAGACAACAAGCTTTGTTTAGTCTGAAGATATTGAATCCATGAATGGGAAGACAATGGGATTAGCAGACCTTTAATTGTGTCATTAAATTGCAGTTCATTACTTTACACATTGTCTGTTCAGAGTCAGACGGGCATTAACTACATTGTAGTACATGTATGTGTTTAGATATGTGAGTAACTCCATTTTGGACTTTATAATTGGTGGCAATATATTCAATACATTGCTAATGTTATTGATGGTATTTACGTATAATATTTTCTGAGAACCATATGGTTGTTAATTAGACTGTCAGTTGAAGTATAATTTCCCTTGTTCCTCTCAGCAACCTATCTTCTCCATCTTGGTTCCTTGAATATGCAATAGGAGGGGTTACACGTTTGTCCATCGGTTTCGGAATGTGGTCAATGAAAATTTGATTGTGGGAAGATGCTTGCATATCACCAGCATGATGGTTGTCTTGTAGAATACAGATAGCAATCAATACAAACAACTTAACAAGTTTCCTTTACAAGTATTGCATAAATAAACTAATGACATTTTCCTTCAGGCTGTATCTAGAGCTTTCTGAAACAAATGTATATCAAGAAATTTTCAAAAAAATTGCTTTGGATTTACATGTAGTAAAGAATATAGCTAACCATTTTTTATTTTTTCATAACTGATGTGAACTAGTAGAAAATGCAACCTCTTTGATTGGAATCATAGCACTAACATTCTTTTTTATTTTCAGAAAACCCTGCATAATGTTGGACTGAAGGGGCAGCCTAATGGTTGAAAATGTATGGTACTGTCCTGGCAAAAGAATATGCAGGAATTGAACAAAATGCCAAAATGCTCATTCTGGAAATGTAAATTGGAACTGTAAATTGAAAATGTGTATATCAAATACATACAGACTTTACTTTGCTGGCTTTTCAATTACCAGCAGATTCATCATAAGTACACATTTATGATCATAAATATTAACTGCCATTAAAGAGTATGCATCTTTAGATGTTTCAATTTGAGGGGCAGAAAGGTGTACAATTTGCTGTCCTGCTGTCCTACTTGGTCAACTGTACAATGGATGATGCAGTTATACATATCTTGAAAATTGGTTATGAATCAACCTCTTTTCTGGTCTAAATTTTTTTAGATTTATACATTATTTTAGAGTCACTATCAAGACACTGCTTTTTTCATCAAATAAAACAAAGAGTGATTGATTTTGGAGAATTGTGCTTTCCCTTCATATAAGCAGTGTTATTTTTTAAAATTTTGTTTAGGGAGTAAGGCCATTTAACAATTTGTAGTTAAAACTTGAGAAAAATACTCACAAGAATGTCTTTTCAAAGATCACCACAATATATTTAAGGATTTCAGCATCAAAATGAGGTAAAATACTGTACTGAGCCACTTATTAGAAAATATTTTGTGTATTCAAAATTTTCACATAAGTTTATTCAGGATGAAACGATCTGTTGTAACACTGTTCTGCATCTTGGTTCTGCATCTAAAACATGAGGATACACCAGTTATTCCCAAATATGGTGGTATACTGTAGCCTCCTTCCAGAATAAATTGGCTATACAGACTTGATACACTTGCCCTTGACGTTTCATGTTCCAAAACCTCATTATCACTCAACTGTCCCGTGAATTGTTCCTATGGACCGATCTGGAAGATCGCGATGTGGTCTTCTGGACCAGTTCACTTCCTAGACTGCTTAACTCTGCTGTAACCTGAAGTGTGAAGACAAACAGTGTCAGAAAATGTACTTCAACCAGAAGTTAGTGTGTGTTTGCGGGAAAGTTACAAAGGAGAGAAAAAAAATGATAAAAGAATAAAAAGAAAGATTTACATGTAAGGAAAATAATAATAATTATAGGCATTTCTATAGCACCGTCTATCTAGAAATTCTATTCCTGAGGCGCATTCCTTATTACCCCGGCTTTAGCCTAGCTGCCATTACAGCACTTTAATTAATTAATTCCTGCCAGGAAAGATATAGAGAGAGAAGATGATCGAATGGCAAAGAATACTAAAGAAAAAGAATAACATAAGGAAAGATAGAATAAAAGATGGTAGAAGGAAAAATAAATTGAGTGTGAAGACAAATGAATAGTTCCTCTGGAACAAAGTGAGTGAGAATGGGGTCCAAGATGTATCTTTCAGAGATCATGCCGCGTTTATGCTCACATCAAATTATATGTTAGGATGCCCTCGCATGGCTGCGTATGTGTTTGGTTTGGGGGGATGGGATAGGCCATGCCTGGTAGGTGATAGGGGTAACTGTTATCTTTTAATGCCATCCCATGTGTCTGTCTGTCCTGCTCAGAGAAAGGATGAGTCACAAGCTGGTGACGATGTGCAGGAGTGCATCAGCTCCCTCATCCAAGAGTGCATGAGGAGAGAGGGGGAGAGATGGGAAGAAAGGGAGTGAATGATATGGATGGTGGAAGATAAGAGTTGGGAGGGAGGGAGAGAGAGAAGGAGGAGGGAGGAGGGAGGAGGAGGAGGAGGAGGAAGAGGAAGAGGTGGTGGTGGTGATGATGATGGTTATTAGAGAGGGGAGAATGGCAAAAAATAATTAGAAAAATAAAAGAGGAAGAGGGGGGCAGGGGATGGAGAATGAGAAGGAGAATGGGGGATATTGAAAGAAAGAGGGAAGGGAAATAAACATGAGAGCTATTGTGTGATAGATATGTGTTGAGAGGGGTGGTGATGAGATGAAGGATGGGAGCATTATTTAGAGAGATTATACTTCACTATATGACAAAAGAGTGAAGTGTGCCCGAAATGGGGGTATAAATCAAAAGAGCAGCAGAGAAGAATAGGGCGAGAAGTTCATGGTAGGGTCATATGGAAACAACCATATTATGAAATATATTCATTGCAGGATGATATAGGCATAGTTTGAATAATTTCTGAATAGCGTTCATTTATGGAAAATGTGATATGTATAGGAGATGGAGTAGGGTATGAAAGATGAGATTATAGAGGAAAGGAGTGATAGTGGCACTGATTACTACCTCATGCATCTACTAAAAAAAGATGGAGATAGAAAGTGGAGGGAAGGGGAAAGAAGAGACTAAGGTAGACAGGGGTTAAGTCATACTTTTCTTTTTTCGTAAATTTCTTTTAAAATGATACATTCGATATGGGCTTTTTAAAGTTAAAAAAAAAAACAGATTAAAAAGAAAGAAATTTGACTCTTGCGTGTTTGTTTGGAGAGGGTCACATGCATAACAAATAGTAGAATGTTGTGAATGAAATCACTCAGTAAATATTTGATTGTATCTACATTGCCACAATATAACTTCCATCTGTTCAAAACCACTTTAACAAAGAGTCACCACCCTTCTGCCTTCAAACAGACATCTTATGATAAATATAAGGAATTTTGCAGAGGGGAAATTCTTACTTTGATAAAGAAAATGTCAACCATGTAAAATTGATTGTATTACTTTAGGTGTGACTTAAATCTTTTTATATACCGGTACCTACAACAGCTAATCCTTCTCCACAGTTCATAATCCATGCAAAATCCATGCAAAAGTTGCTGCATGGATTCTTAGACATGATTTAGTACTAGCAATACATCGATAGAGACAGGATAGAAGGCCTGTAAAGATAAGATGGTATGTTCAAATCTAAACAACAAAATTGGTAAATGATAATTTGAATAGTTAACCAGTCCATTCACTCATTTGGAAAAGCTATTTTTGTTATTTTTTTTTATATAACATATATATAAAATAAACATTAACAGAATTGCTCATCTACAGTTAAAAACAAGCAAGATATTTTCATTGAATCAGTTTATGCTGATTCTGACCTTTTGTGATTTAGCAATTATCAATAAGTCTTAAAATTACTTCCATCTTTTCCTGATATTGATTGAAGTGTCCCTTTAAAGTAATGAATATGAACCCATTGATGGGTCCAGTATGACTATGAGAGAGAAGAAAGCTGTTTGGTGGATGGGGATAGCATGTGTGTGACTTGCCTGTCAAGTGGCGACTAATGAACTCTGATGAACTGGCATGCATGGTTGCCTCTCTTCCAGCCTAAAGCAGTTTGTTTAGATCAGAATAATTTGATCAAAATGTGCATTTTCAGTGAACTTATCAGAGCATGTGAGAATTCGAGTTAGTGGAGGGACAGAAAACTTCAGCAGATTTTATGGGTTTCCTTCCAAATTTGAATTCGGAAAAGAAACCTGGGGGGCGTTTCACAAAGCCCTTTTCTGATGAAAAATGACAAAAATCAGTTACAAATCTGTTGATAACCAATCAGAAGGATTTTAGTAGCTTATAACAAAAACTGTCATTTGTCACTGATGACAAGTTTTGTGAAACGCCCCCCTTGGACTGTTCTCGGGGTCTGTCTTCGTGTGTAATTCTGTTGAACTTATAGCTAGTGTGAGAATGAATAGAGAACAGTCCAGGCAATGGACTAAGAGCATCCCCTGCCGCCTGGTCAGATTACTGGCAGCCATCTTAAGTAGCCGGGTGCAGGCAAAATGATCTGCCAGTCAGACCTGGCTTCATCGACTCGTCTAATGCATCCAATCACTCTCAGGCTGTCTGGCAATCTCACATGGGACTGTGTTCACACAATGCTGGTTGTACGAAAAAGGAGACAGAATATTGCTCATAACTTTAATATTGTCTGCTTGGAACCTGAAGAGCATTAACTTGATGTTAATTTACATGAATTAATGCCCTTTTGGCTCCAAACAGACAATATGTGGGAGAGCAAGAAGGGGTTTTGGGTTTTGTATGCAAATATTTAGCTCAAAACATAAATGGAAACTGAAAAACAGAACTCTGGGCTCATGGCAATTCTAGTTGACACTGCGTTCAAACATGGTTGATTTTTAAGATAGGGGGTAAAAAGTTAGTACTCATTGCCAATTTTATATCGTTGAGGGGCAGAAAGGGGTTGAGGAAATTTTTGCAAAATGTTCGGCTCAAAACACAACAGTGTGCTGATTATCAGAAACATGGTTCCACAAATCTTACAAATTGATAATCTCTGAAACATATACATAGGCCTAGAACTATTCCATAATTAAAAGGAAAATGATTTTAGAGGGGGAGATGGTGATAGATCTGGTAATGTATTCCAATGCTGCTTTCTTTTATAAAGGCCCATTTCCCATTTACACAACCCCCAAACCACTTTCAATACCTTTTTTCCCCCTTTTTTTTCTCCTTTAAACTGCCATTTGTGGTAATCAGATAACCCATGAATCTGCCATTAAAATAAAAAAATTACTCCAGAGGTGGATTTTGTCTTTCCTGCGTAGCAAAAAAGCGAGACATAGGCACCGCTTTTCCAGCGGCGATGGCGACGGTGACGGCGTCAACATAAAAAACTTAAAGATAAACTCCAGTTCTGGTAAAAAAAAGAAAATTAATTCTCACAGAATCAAACGAAACTTACACTGAATGTTCAAGATTACAAATAAATGACATGTGCCAAACAATTTTGGAAGAAAATGTATGCTGGCAGAGTAATGAGCATAGAAAGACAAGGAAATCAAGGTAGTACTAGCCCCGACACCATGTGTGTTGTCCCATATATAGCTTTCTGTGTACAGTGCTTGTTATTTTACCAAGACTCGGTCAAATTTATTATGATTTTGATGACTCCAGAACCTTGCAGTGCACACCAATTAATACTGACAGCCTTTTCACACACAGCTAAAATTCATCGTATCTAGAGATGATTAGTAACATGTTTAACTCAACAATTTTAAACACGTTTATAGAAAATTTTCCCAGTGTGTGAACATCGTTTATACGATGTTGGGATAGATACAAAGTCGCGATTCATACGCCCCTCAAAGCAGGCTGCAGATACGAAGTTCATATCTAGAGAGCTTGACATTTTGTGTGTGAACGGTTTTTCGTGTTTAAACGTGTTTAAACTGGATGTAGCGTGCGCTTTGTTTGATATAACATGACCTTCAATGCGCAATGGCACTACTGCGCATTTTACGAGCAGTAGTTAATCATGAAACGATTAACGATCGCACCAAAATTTCTGTGTGTGAATGATAGTTGTATGTACAGGTGATTAGTTTAAGCCCTTTAAACTAATCATGTTTATAGAAATTTAGCTGTGTGTGAAAGGGCCGTTAGATGCTACATGATCAACTGTTTCTGATCCTTTCCACACCTTTTCTTTCACAATGCAATCGCATTACCAGTACTAAAGTTTATCTTTAACCCAAGGTTAAGTTTTTGAATTTTTGATATAATTTTGAAAGTATAAGTTCTTAGTCAATGAAACTTGGACTATAGGGTTATCAAGTATCCCCAATCATGTTAGTAGAATTTCAGGTCACAAAGTCAAGGTCAAAGGTCATTTCAGGTCAACAGACTTGGATTTGTTGTGGCATCATCATCGAAAACTTTACCTAAGGTTAAGTTTTTGAATTTTTGATATAATTTTGAAAGTTTAAGTTCTTAGTCAATGAAATTTGAACTATAGGGTTATCAAGTATCCCCAATCATGTGAGTAGTATTTCAGGTCACTAAGTTAAGGTCAAAGGTCATTTTAGGTCAACAAACTTAGACTTTGTTGTGGCATCAACGTCAAGATTTTGAATTTTTTAGCATATTTTCAAAATTGATTGTTCAAATTCCATGAAACTTTTACCCAAGGGTTATCAAGTATCACAAATCATATGACACAAATTCCAGGTCACAAGGTCAAAGGTCAATAGACTTGGGATTATGTTTTCACAACTTAATATGAGAATTAATTTTTTATTTTATTAATTTGTTCATATTTCATTCAAGTTATCGATCGTGGTACATTTAATAGTAAATAATTCTTCTGATGATTCTTAGTCAATATTCACTTCAAAATGTGATTATATTTAGAGGATTTCATTTTTTGGGGCCTGCTAATGGGCCACCCTGCGTATATATAATGTCCCAACCTCAATTTTTCATCATATCAAATTGCGTAATGCAGGCGAGACCGCCGAGAGCATTTCCCTTGTTTATATTTTCAATTCAAGCTTTCAAAATGTGAGAAAAATTGATTGTTTTTGCTTGCAGTGTTAATGTAGCTCATGACGAGTTTGGAAGAGGGAGCGGTAAACATTGTAGAGTCCAGAGATATATAAAAAGTTGTGTATACCTGTATGCAGTTACTGATAGCTGGTTAGTAGAATTTGTCATTGCAATAAATGCATCTACAACATATGGAAGAGAAAAGAAAGATGATTAAACGGATCAATGTTCACAACAACTGCCCTCCCCCTAAAAATAGTTTCAAAAGAAAGTTAAAAATGACTATATACTATAGGATAAAAACCTATTCATTAGGGTATGCGTAGGATGCGAATGAAGAGCAAAGTACGTGAATATAGCATTTCTCCCATGGACAGATATTATTTGATATAAAACCTGACAGCATCAAAGTGCCTCTCAGACAGATTCTAGTAGGTACCATCAATATCCCTTTACTTTGACTTTCAGCACTTATCCTTGTCTTCCAAGATACCATACTCCCTCAATTCCTCTCACATAATATGGTTAACTTCAGCAATAATCATATTCCTTTTCTGAATGTATGATTGTACCTTCCAAGATACCATATTCCCTCAATTCCTCTTAACCATCTTCAGCAATAATCATATTCTCTTTTTGATAGCATCTATGATTGTAGCAGGCCGGGTTCACTCGTGTACATGTAATTAATCGACGTATCGCATGAGACATTTGCCTTTTGCGCCAAACAATGGAGACGTTACGTGGAAATGGTTGCTGCTCCTTCCAAGTTGGCGGGGAACCGTCCAGCTGTGCGTTAACTAATGCAAATCTTCTCTATTCTTCTGAATAGATTCCGGGAAAAATCAACCCTTGATATGACCAGATTGGATGAGTCAGTGTGTATTGTCAGCTTAATTGTGATGAAAAGAGATTGGAGCTTTGAGCAAATCACAAATGGATTATAGATTTGACAAAATAGAAGATGGTAATTGGCATCAAAGTTTAAAAAAAAAAAACACTATTGCAAAGACTTAAAAAGAAGTTCAATAACCTTGTTCTTCACTTTGAACATCACATTGACATATTATAAAATCTGAACATGATTTCTATCGCCAATACAATTGGGTACTGAAATTGATTTCTTGATATTTTTACATTGGTGTTATTTGTGACTGTTGTACCATTTTTACACACTGCAAACACATGCTGAGTATAGGCTAGGCGATAACGTGCAGCTGCAGACAATGTCGAGTTGTACGGTTGTAACGTCACATATCCCAGATATTAATTGATTCATGGGATTCAAGTAAGGTTTAGGATTGATTTTAGAACCAAATTATTCTGTGAAATTTGGATTAACTTCTCAGGGAAAAATATGTGCTTGGTTTCATTTTACTTGAAGGTTTCCTGCTAACCATGTCTAATGATGGTTCTTAAGATTTGGGAATTGTCTTACTTTCTGATAAAATGCAACTCCTGATAGCATTTTCTCATATAATTGGTTGATTTCTTAGTATCTAACGAGTACAAAAGGTGGATCTACTCGTGCATTCACTGCTTAAGAGTATAAAGACGTAAAACATTGTGCCAAGGAGAGGAGATTGGTGTCCAGAATGTCATGCATCATGATAAGCTGATTAGCTGATCGGCTAAATAGCTCCCTCATGCGCAGCGGAAAGGTAGGCATCGAGTTTATCCCAGGAGCAGCACGGCTTGCACTTAGTGATTTCCCTTGCGGTTGGTCATCACCCCCTGACTGTATAGTACCTCACCCCTAATGAGCTTGTCACAGGTCTCAAATTCTGAAAGATTGGCTGATTGTAATCTCTTTATTAAATCTTGTAGGGGATTTATTTCCTTCAAAAGCTAGATTCACACATTTCATTGTTGCCATGGAAGTCATAAGTTGCAAGAACATAATGGATAATGTGTGGTTGAACCAAAAAGGAAATACCCCTAAAATACAAAAAATGACAAAAACAAAAAAACTAATAAAAGTTGCATTTAATAAAGTTTTCTGGTGCATCATACACAAAAGAAAACTTTTTAAAAGCTGATAACAGATAACAAAAATAAATAAGAAGGTATCAATAAAATGAAATGTTTTACCAAGCAATGTGATACCTTTCTGGAAATGTACCTTTTATGCCTCAATAAAAACCTACTAGTAGTGCTCCCTACTTCCCAAGTGCATCCATCTGCGTTCACTATGGTAATGCCTGAAGCGATGGAGATTAGCCATGTCTCTGTGTCGCTGTACAGATAGAGGTTTATCTCATGCTTTCTACCTGGTTTCCTTGTCTCCACTGCTTTCTGTTTCACCTGGCAATAATGGATTAGAGACATAAGCAGTAAGTACTTGATCAAGATTTCATCAGTCTGTCTATCCCTAAAGGCCAGAGCCCTAGATGTTGATGGGAGGTTCATGAGAGGGTCACGGCCCTCGCTATTCTTGATGGTTTTAGCAGAAATATGGAAAAAGTTGTTTGTCTCAAGATACAACTCCATTGCTTATGTATATTATAGGTGGATGTGCTCATATCAATTTAGAAAAAATTGTGACAAATGTACAGAGTATGAAAACTTGGTGTTTTTAGATGCATAGTATAGTATAGGCTCTCATGGGAAATTTGACACCATTAAAGGTAATACAAAGTTTTGGTAAATTTTGAAAATTGGTTGGATAGTGATTCTGTACAATTTGTATATATTTGGATGCCCCTGTGGATGTATTATAAGCACCAGAAAATTTATCCTCTAAAACACTTCTGCTTTCGAGAAAATTTGAGTTAAAAAATTTACCGGTGCTCCCGGTAAATTTTGATAAATTTCAAATAGCGCCTACGGCCAAACAATGGTAGCTGCGACCATGAAAATCTCAGAATATGTAGTTGTGATATATAATTTTCAAACGGGAATAGCCAATCGGTCGATTCTAGTCAAGAAACATCATTTTATAGCTAAATTGATATCTTGACCTTGAGAGGGAGCTATACAACATGAACAGCTTATTATTTACAATTTCATCACTTTAGACTCGATTTCAACAGCGACAACGGTTACTGAATATCGTAGGATCACATATGCTTCCAATATGTTAATTTGAACCAAATTCATGACCCCATACCAAAACTTTGTATCTACCATTCAGGTGTTTACCAAATAACAGGTGTTTCCAATCACATTGGGAAAAGTCGTTATCTTACTTTCTCCTCATCCTAAGACCATGGACCTACTACAGGTTATTTCTTGATGTGACCACTGGTTTGTTGTGTGCAGACTTGCACACCCATCAATGGTATTTCCACCGAGTCTGGTGGCAGTGAATTATGGCCTACTACACATGGAAACTGACTACAAACTCTTGAAATAATCATTTTCTACCCCAAGTCTGCTGTACCCTCATTGGGCGTGTTTATGCTTCACTTTTTCTGGCCAGAATCAGGCATTTGTTACGCGTTTAGTTTAAAACACGGTCCATGCTCACTTTTGTAGAATCACCGAAAAATGGCGATCACGATCGCCGATCGTAAACTCACAAAAAGATGCGTTTACAATTTGTAAACGGGTTTAAATGGGGTCAACGCACTGACCTCTAGTGGGTCTACGTAGCATGCACAGTGAATGTTTGCGAATCCAGCTGGAAGACCAATTAAGGCCACCCAAGGAGAATTGCCTGGAGGAGCCAGAGAAGTGAGCATAAACAGTACACCGTGGAACTGCGATTATGATGAGCGTTTACGATGAGCGTTACAAATCGCTCATTCTGCCTTCAAAATTTAAGCTTAAACGCACCCATTTTCAACTAGAATGTATCCAGAAGGGAAGGGTGAGGGATAGGAGTTACAGAGAGAAAAATAACAAAAGTCAATAAGTGTGGACAGATATCAATAGGAATAAATGATTGAAGCTGATTGAATATACTCTGTGGGCATTCATAGACATGCCAAATTCAAACCAGACTAAAAAACGTTAATTTTCTGATGGACACGTACTATACACAAGGAGATATTTTAGTTATACTGTCTAGTAATAAAGTTTGGCTTCAACATCGTTTAATTTCAGTGAGAAAAAAATGGGAAAAATGATGCATGACTCATTTCAAAACAATAGCAATCTCCCTCTTCGTAACAAGTAAATAATGGGATTAAGGACGACGGGAAATACCATTTTGATATTTTGCTTCTTCCGTTGAGGACAGCCTATGTCTGATGATTCATCTGGTTTGAGGGTTGTTACGACAAGGTTACCTCTCTAATCAGACAGAGCGCTCATTTTCCAATATGTGGGACTACAGTGTATTGGTAATTAAAGGCATGCTTATTATAAAAATATTGAACAACCTGGGCAAACGTCAATATTCATTTTCCTCACAGAGATTCCAATCTGAGATAAAATTGGACAGGAGTTGGTTATTCCTGCTGGAAATGACTTAATTTCTTTCCATGTCATGATTCCAAATTTTCTACAAATTAAGATGCTCTGAATGGGCTTGGAGGGAGAGTACGACCTCAAATATGATGAGCAATCATGCCCAATAGTCCTAGCTAATTGCAGTTGGATGTAAATTAAAGATAAACTCCAGTTCTGGTAAAAAAAAAAAACAACTAATTCTCACAGAATCAAACGAAACTTACACTGAATGTTCAAGATTACATATAAATGACATGTGCCAAACAATTTTGGAAGAAAATGTACACTGGCTGGGTAATGAGCATAGAAAGACAAGGAAATCAAGGTAGTACTAGCCCCTACACCATGTGTGTTGTCCCATATGTAGCTTTCTGTGTACAGTGCTTGTTACTTTACCAAGACTCAGCCAAATTTATTATGATTTTGATGACTCCAGAACCTTGCAGTGCACACCAATACTTACATGCTACACGATCAACTGTTTCTGATCCATTCCACACCTTTTCTTTCACAATGCAATCGCATTTCTAGAACTCACCTTTATCTTTAACGTATTCTGGCTATATGGAGTAGATTGTTATACAGTGATAAAAAGTGCTGTACAAGTATTCAAAACAAATATTGGAAATCCTCTATCAAAAGAAGATGTGAACATGCTGATGATTGATGATGATGATTGATGATGATTCAACTGCATTAATGTTTGTTTCTTCTCAAAACACACATCATTCGCAAACATGAGGGACTACAGGATGTATGAAAAATGTCTGATATTTTCCCTTCATCTATCCTTTCTAACCTTTTCCATTTGTTGGAGTGCTTCTTGTGCTATGGGCACAATACTTGTGAAGTGTTTTTGGAGGATGGTGGGGAGGACGGAGCGTGCATAGTTCTGCCTCATTAGAATACAGTTACCTCCTTGGTTTCCTATACTTCTCAGCACCCCTCCAGCCTTTGGCACAGCACCCCTCCGGCTTTTGACACATTACAGAACTGCTGCGCTAAAGTGATTACAAACGGGAGTGTTGGTTCTCACATACTGTGAACAAGAATGCCTTCCCTGTTTTTTCTTTCATGGATGCCTTGTGATGATATATCAGACATATCTAATGTTGTGCTTTTATCAATACTTGAATCATTAGAATGAAAACATTATTTTGGAGTGACGACGACTCATCGATCAATAAGTTATGGTTATCCATTACTTTTTAAACAGATTAAACCACTGGTTCTTTCCATCTATACAAGTAGTCAATGCAAACATTCCCTTTATAATTTTTGTCAGAAGCATTCCTGGGGAAAATATTGAAGTTCCATGATATGGCATGTGAATGTAGTAAGGAAAATACATAAATGTTCACTTGCAATGTTATCTCAGTTATCTCAGGAGAAGAAGAAGCCCATATGTCAAAGTACTGACATGCATCGATGAAGCCAAGATGAAATTCAAAGGACTGGCAATGTGTGTATAAATAGTTTCCTTCACCAGCTCCATCTAGGACTGGCAATGTGTGTATAAATAGTTTCCTTCACCAGCTCCATCTAGGACTGGCAATGTGTGTATAAATAGTTTCCTTCACCAGCTCCATCTAGGACTGGCAATGTGTGTATAAATAGTTTCCTTCACCAGCTCCATCTAGGACTGGCAATGTGTGTATAAATAGTTTCCTTCACCAGCTCCATCTAGGACTGGCAATGTGTGTATAAATAGTTTCCTTCACCAGCTCCATCTAGGACTGGCAATGTGTGTATAAATAGTTTCCTTCACCAGCTCCATCTAGGAATGGCAATGTGTGTATAAATAGTTTCCTTCACCAGCTCCATCTAGGACTGGCAATGTGTGTATAAATAGTTTCCTTCACCAGCTCCATCTAGGACTGGCAATGTGTGTATAAATAGTTTCCTTCACCAGCTCCATCTAGGACTGGCAATGTGTGTATAAATAGTTTCCTTTACCAGATCCATCTAGGACTGGCAATGTGTGTATAAATAGTTTCCTTCACCAGCTCCATCTAGGACTGGCAATGTGTGTATAAATAGTTTCCTTCACCAGCTCCATCTAGGACTGGCAATGTGTGTATAAATAGTTTCCTTCACCAGCTCCATCTAGGACTGGCAATGTGTGTATAAATAGTTTCCTTCACCAGCTCCATCTAGGACTGGCAATGTGTGTATAAATAGTTTCCTTCACCAGCTCCATCTAGGACTGGCAATGTGTGTATAAATAGTTTCCTTCACCAGCTCCATCTCTTGAGAGGCAGAAGGATTCATATCATTTAATGTTAAAGGTAATACAAAGTTTTTGGTAATATTTCAACAGAATTGGATTAGGAAATTTAAAATTGGCATTACCATTGTGAAACGTAGTATTAGAATAAACTTTGAAAAAAATGGGCTCTAAAAAGCTAAAGATGTAGAGAAATTAAAATATCAAATATATCAAATTTATCGATGCTCTCTATAAATTTCAAATAGCGCCTACGGCCATGAAAATATCGGAATATGCAGTTCTGATATATAATTTCCAAACAGGAATAGAAAATTGGTCAAATTTAGTCCAAATTATTCTTTTGAAGCTAAAGTAATATCAATATTGAGAGGGCGCTATACAACATAAAGAGTTTATTATTCACAATTTCAACACTTTTAACACGATTTCAACCGCGACAACAATCATTGAATATTGTAGGATCGCATATATGCTTAGAATATATGTTAATTTGAACCAAATTCATGACCCCACACCAAAACTTTGTATTACCTTTAATACCCTTTTGACTCTGAATAGACCCACTATTTATTTGGTTTGAAAGAAAGTGAATGATGTTTGCTGTCAGAAGGGATGACACTCTTAATGATGTATGGCTTTAATTAAAGTAGCTTGTGGTTGCTGGTAGGTTTCTGCTGGTGATTGTGGGTGTCAAAAATAGGTTGGTGTGATTGTGGGGGAGGGGGGGGGGGGTAAGTTAATTGAGCAGTCTTGTTCCCTTTCAACTAAACATTGGTAATGATGCATTACTTCCTTCAGGAAATTGTAGACTATTAACTATTATCATCATAGCTAACAGATACATGTATTTATCATTTTCCTTTGAATTCCTTTGTCTTTAGGGTCTTTTCCCCTTCCTATACCTTCCATGTATTGGCAAAGTTTAAGTACTTTGGTTAATTTGGGGTTTCATAATAACATAATATGATGATTGTTGAATGTAAACTAATATAAACAAAGAGAGACCATTGATATACAACTGGGACTGATCCAAAATTGTTAGTATATAGCTTTAAAGAAAGAAAAAAGTGAGAGGATTTGAAAAGGAAATGAGTTTTTGAAATTGCAGACACACATTACAAGAAAGATTATAAAATTACAAAGAGGTGTAGAGAGGGGAAAAAGGGAAAAAGAAAAAAAAAGGCAAGAAACATATCGTATGACAGAAAATATATAGAGAAAGAGATGGAGTAAGTGAGCTACATATGAAGATATTGGAAGATAAAAAGCAAGAGCTTTAGAAGCAGAGAGAGAGAGGGAGAGAGAGAGCCCTGAAATCTCTACCTGGCTTGAAGACGTGTCTATTACGCATTATTGACAGTTCCAATGCTTTATTGCTGATGCAAATTTTTCACATTTATGCTATGTGTGGCTAGGGGGTTAGGTTCAGAGGCCTGTCCCCATAGGCAGACAACTATTACCATCTCACAGTCATGATTTGAACAACCTCCTTCTCAATTCATCAAAGGCATGTCTTCATCATGTCATGATCTTAACTCTTTATGCCACATACAAAATCTTCCTGTGCCACATTGTATATATCACTGGATAGACCTATACCAAAGGATTTAAGATTATTTGACTGTTTCCAGAGCAAGGAAAACAGAAAGAATAAGGAAAACTGCTCAGCGCATCATCGGTTTAGAATTGCCCAGTTTAGAAAGTATATATGTCGATCGTACATTACTGAAGATAACACGTATTATGAAAGACCCATCCCATCCTTTGTTCCATAATTGCAATGACGAACCTTCGTCATTGCCTCGTTTTCGTTCACATTCTGCCCCATTAATATTCTCCTTTTCCTCCTTTTCCTTATCGTCCGGAAATCGCATTCGTTTTGCACGTAGTGTTTGTGATTCCTAGTTAGGTGCTTTCCTCATGTCCTTTTCCTTTCAAATTTCATAGGCATAGTCTCTAACATCTCATCAAGGTCACTACATTCTTCGATTTTGAAAATCACTCATGCATGACCGTCCAGGCGCCATTTTGTCTGTTTCTGGTCCATTTTAAGGCCTTTATATCTTCCTTCCTATCTCCACTATCCTAGATCCTACAAACTTCTAACAAATTCCTCTAGATAGTCTGAGAGATGTTCTTTCATCTGCGACACATGACTTGACCTTCAAAATGCCATCTTCATACTCGAAATTAAAATCTAAAACCGACTCCGTCAAAAATCTCTCAAGTTCTTGAAAAATGGACCCCTAAATAATCTAAAACTGCCATAACTTTCTCATATAAATTCCGTTTTGTATTTAAATCTCACAGTATCTTTATCTCATAATTGCACATAGCCATGCCAAATTTCACGCTCCAATGGCTTTGCACAACATAAATAGCGCCCTCTAAAGTTCTGGGAATTGGCTTTCTCTCTGTGGCCGTATCTCCATAATGGCTTGGCAAACCCGTACCCTTTTTTGGATTTAGATACTTGAAGATATGCCCTTTCCAGCCATATACAAAATTATATACCCTATCACTGACCAAATTGAGAAAATTGCCCTCCAAATTCGCCATTTTCAAGAAAATTGAGAAATAACTTCAACTTGCTCTAAAATGGCGATCTTTATACCTACATCAATGAAACTTGGCAGACATATGTATCCATATACGTGACAACTGTCTGCCAAGTTTGGTAAATTTTAATAACGTCAGCGCAAAGTTATCGCCAAAAATGATGAATTTGCTATGCATTACGTAATAGCGCCTTTAATGCGTGCAGTACATTGCGTGCAGATGAAAATGGTGTCAAACTGACCGCAATGAAGTGCCCTTTCGAATGATACCAAGTATGGTATATGTTTACACAGAAAATTGTGAGTAAATCGCATTTGAACAAGGGTCACTATACGAATTCCGCCCGATTATAACACTTATCGGCCATGACGTCATTTTTTCAGACTACTTTTCGCCCCCTAAACATCCTTTTTTTTCCTTGAAAATTTGCAATGACATTCCGAGATGCAATACGCAGGGCACCTCTTGGTCGGATTTTTGAAATTGGTCAAGGGGGCCATTTAAGACGCCATTTTGTCCTATACATCTATTTTACATCACGTGTTTCGATAGGATTATCATAGAAAAAAAGAGAGTGGTTTACAATAACAACCATGAAATTCTCTTTCTAATGATACCAAATACGGCCCATAAAGAGACGTAAAGAGAGAGAGAAAAAACAATTTAACTCCGGCCATAATACAGATCCTGCACGTTTTCCGCCCATTCATTACACGCATTGTCTATGGGGCATATCGGGTTCACGCTTTTGGCCCCCAGAACGAACTTGATTGCAATGTCAAACATGCACCAAATCCCATTGGTTTGTGCACGCAGTGCTTGCGAGCCCTTTCTAGGTTCTTTCCCCTATCCCAATTTCTTTCAAACTTCGTAGGCATAGTCACTACCATCCCATCAAGGTCACTGTTGATGCCTTTCTTTCGCCCTACCTATCTCCAATATCACAGAAGCTACAGACTTCGTGCAAATTGCTCTGGATAGTCCGAGAGAAGCTCTTTCGTTTGACACGTAGAAACACGGCGTCATTGCACGCACATCGTTCTGACACGATTGCATTTCTAGTCGTTCACGTTATTAATATTTGCAATGACGAACCTTCGTCATTGCCTTGTTTTCGTTCACATTCTTCTTATTAATTGCAATGACGAACCTTCGTCATTGCCTTGTTTTCGTTCACATTATTAATATGCTTACTTCTTCTTCTTCTTGTCGTCCGGAATCCCATTCGCTTTGCACGTAGTGCTTGTTATTCCTATCCAGGTCCTTTCCTCAAGTCCTTTTCCTTTCAAATTTCGTAGGCATCATCTCTAGCATCTCATCAAGGTCACCTACTTTTTCGATTTTCGAAATCACTCATGCATGACCGTCCAGGCGCCATTTTGTCCGTTTCTGGTCCATTTTAAGGCCTTTATATCTTCCTTCCTATCTCCACTATCCTAGATCCTACAAACTTCTAACAAATTCCTCTAGATAGTCTGAGAGATGTTCTTTCATCTGCGACACATGACTTGACCTTCAAAATGCCATCTTCATACTCAAAATTAAAATCTAAAACCGACTCCGTCAAAAATCTCTCAAGTTCTTGAAAAATGGACCCCTAAATAATCTAAAACTGCCATAACTTTCTCATATAAATTCCGTTTTGTATTTAAATCACACAGTATCTTTATCTCATAATTGCACATAGCCATGCCAAATTTCACGCTCCAATGGCTTTGCACAACATAAATAGCGCCCTCTAAAGTTCTGGGAATTGGCTTTCTCTCTGTGGCCGTATCTCCATAATGGCTTGGCAAACCCGTACCCTTTTTTGGATTTAGATACTTGAAGATATGCCCTTTCCAGCCATATACAAAATTATATACCTTATCACTGACCAAATTTGAGAAAATTGCCCTCCAAATTCGCCATTTTCAAGAAAATTGAGAAATAACTTCAACTTGCTCTAAAATGGCGATCGTTATACCTACATCAATGAAACTTTGCAGACATATGTATCCATATACGTGACAACTGTTTACTAAATTTGGTAAAATTCGAATATGTCAGCGCAAAGTTATCGCCAAAAATGATGAATTTACTATGCATTACGTAATAGCGCGTTCAATGCGTGCAATACGTTGCGCGCAGATAACAATGGTGTCAAACTGACCGCAATGAAGTGCCCTTTCGAATGATACCAAGTATAGTATATGTTCACACAGAAAATTGTGAGTAAATCGCATTTGAACAAAGGTCACTACACGAATTCCGCCGAGTTTCCGCCCGAATCTAACACGTATCGGCTATGACGTCATTTTTTCAGACTGCTTTTCGCCCCTTAAACGTCCTTTTTTTTCCTCGAAAATTTGCAGTGACATGCCGAGTTCCAATACGCAGGGCACCTCCTGGCTGGATTTTTGAAATTGGTCAAGGGGGCCATTTAAGACGCCATTTTGTCCTATACATCTATTTTACATCACGTGTTTCGATAGGATTATCATAGAAAAAAAGAGAGTGGTTTACAATAACAACCATGAAATTCTCTTTCTAATGATACCAAATACGGCCCATAAAGAGACGTAAAGAGAGAGAGAAAAAACAATTTAACTCCGGCCATAATACAGATCCTGCACGTTTTCCGCCCATTCATTTCACGCATTGTCTATGGGGCATATCGGGTTCACGCTTTTGGCCCCCAGAACGAACTTGATTGCAATGTCAAACATGCACCAAATCCCATTGGTTTGTGCACGCAGTGCTTGCGAGCCCTTTCTAGGTTCTTTCCCCTATCCCAATTTCTTTCAAACTTCGTAGGCATAGTACCATCCCATCAAGGTCACTGTTGATGCCTTTCTTTCGCTCTACCTATCTCCAATATCACAGAAGCTACAGACTTCGTGCAAATTGCTCTGGATAGTCCGAGAGAAGCTCTTTCGTTTGACACGTAGAAACACTGCGTCATTGCACGCACATCGTTCTGACACGATTGCATTTCTAGTTATAATTTTAACCGTTCAGGAATTCGCCTCTGCGTTCCCTGCACTAGGCGGGAACGCTTCAGACGCTCATTTGTACCGGATTCAACTCGCATGTTCAACAGTATGGTAAAACGAGGGCAGGCAATGTAGACACTGTACCCTTTTTATTTCTTTCCTCCATTCCTATGCAAGTAATCAGATCGTATTTTTATGCCTCCGCCACCGAAGGTGGTGCCGGAGGCATCATGTTTTCGGGTTATCCGTCTGTACGTCCGTCCGTCCGTCCGTACGTCCGTCCGTACGTGAGTAGTACCGTACGTCCGTCCGTCCCGTTTGACCGTTATCACAATATCTCAAGAACCATTTAAGATTTAAACTTAAGACTCGGGAATAGTATTTATCACCATAGGAAGACGATCTGATTAGATTTTGGAGTACGTAGGTCAAAGGTCACAGGTCACAGAGGTCAACTTATGAAATTCCTTGTATTGAGTTTGTTAGCGCGATATCTCAAGAACCATTTGAGATTTAAACTTCAAACTTAAGGATAGTATGTATCACCATAGGAAGACGATCTGATTAGATTTTGGAGCACGTATGTCAAAGGTCAAGGGTCACAGAGGTCAACTTATGAAATTCCATACATTGAGATTGTTATCATGATATCTCAAGAACCACTGGAGATTTAAACTTCAAACTTAGTGATAGTGTGTATCACTATAGGAAAACAATCTGATTACATTTTGGAGCACGTAGGTCAAAGGTCACAGGGCTCATTATGTATGCAAAAACAGCTTGTGATCGCGTTATCTGAACAACCGATTGATGGATTCCTGCCAAACTTTGGTCATGTATGTATCTTGCAGAGCTGATGAACTGATTAGATTTTGGGGTCACGAGGTCAAAGGTCAAAGGTCACAGGGCTCATTATGTATGCAAAAACAGCTTGTGATCGCGTTATCTGAAGAACCGATTGATGGATTCCTGCCAAACTTTGGTCATGTATGTATCTTGCAAAGCCAATGAACTGATTAGATTTTGGGGTCACGAGGTCAAAGGTCACAGCGCACATTTTGTATGCAAAAACAGCTTGTGATCGCCTTATCTCAAGAACCGATTGATGGATTCCTGCCAAACTTAGGTCATGTATGTTACTTGCAGAGCTGATGAACTGATTAGATTTTGGGGTCATGAGGTAAAGGTCAAGGTCATGCGGCTCATTATGTATGCAAAAATAGCTTGTGATCGTATTATCATTAGAACAGATTGATGGATTCCTGCCAAACTTAGATCATTTATGTATCTTGCAGAGCCAATGAATGGTTCATAAGATCAAAGGTCATGGGCTCATTATGTATGCAAAAATAGCTTGTGGACGCATTCTCATTAGAACTGACAGATGGATTACTATTTAACTCAGGAAATCTTGCAGAGCCAATGAACTGAGTAGATTTTAGGGTCATGAGGTCAAAGATCAAAGGGTCATATATGTATATGAGAAATTGCTTGTAATCACGATATTCTGAGAACATGTTAATGGATTACAATTGAACTTGAATTTGAAAAATTTCTTCCGTTTCGGTTTGTAAAATTGCTCTATGACGGAGGCATCATTTTCGACTGCGCGCAGTCGAATTCCATCTAGTTTTTTAGATGAAACGCCATTGATGTTATGTTGTTGTTATGTTTTACAATCTGTCTAATTTTGTACATTTCCTTGTAACACACATGTACCAGTGAACAATGAATTTCCATATTATGGACAATAAATCAATTCAATTCAATTAAATTCAAGATTAATTTATAGCAATGTTAAAAGGTTTTTTATTGAGCTAATCAGGACCGGGAATTGGTAATTGTGCAAATCCATTGTGTTGCCCAAAGCAATCCTACCGTCAATTGGTGCCTATTTTTGTGTGTAAAAATGTATGTGTCGCTAACAAGCGACCATGTAGAAAGGCAAAGAAAGCAACCAAAGTGTTAAAAGCTCAAATACAAGAAAGACAGTTTAAAGATAGGATGAGAGAAGAATTACATAAATGATGCAGTTATTTCCATGGAAACGTGCTCAAGACAGACTGAACGATGTCATTCTTCATCAAAGGCGAGTGTCTGTCTGTATCATTTATGCACCTGGGTGAAATGGAATGTATATTTCATGCCATCGGTAGGGATTTCCCCTCATAAGTATTCAAGAGGTACTAAGCAAGGCAGTAGTTCGCATGTCCAGTCAATTGGCATGGAGAAGTATAGAAAACAGAGAATCAACGGCCATGGGCATGGAACATTCTTTATGTACAAAGATGAGGGAAGTGATGCGTGGTGAATGCATGTACATTTAATTCTCATCTTTAAAAATTAGTTTATAATGATTTCACATAATGTCAATACCTTCTTGTATAAATTCGGTTGAGAGCCAGAAGGGTATTAACTATTACAAGTACATAGAATTAACTCTCAACAGAATTGCTCTCAACAGACCATATAACTTTTAAGTGAAAAGGAGTGTCGTGGTCGAGTGGTTTAAGGCGCTTGACTAGAGATGCGGAGGTCGAGGGTTCAAATCCCGACACGGCACTAATATCCTTTGGCAAGATATTAACCTGCACTTGCTACTCTCCACCCAGGTGTTAAATGGGTACCCGGTAGGATGCGACCGTCATTGTTGGTCAAACAGTTTAGAGCGTTAATTTACGCCTGGCTGGAATGCTCCCCAGGGAGTGGAGATTGTGCACACATTGTGTGCGGGCAAGTATTGAATCCAATGACCGGGGTAATAATATACCTGTAAAGCGCTTAGAGACGTCATAGATGTATTAAGCGCTATATAAAAGCGGAGTTATTATTATTATATGACAAGGCTGCATTTCCACTTACCTGTACATCAAAATGATGTATGAACATTCTTATATAATTAATCCAAAATTGTAAAGACACATATCGTCTCTTCAGCGCAAAAAAGGGCTTCAACTAACACGATTTTACAATGTACTAGAGTACTACAGTTAAGTAGAGAAGATGTGCAGGTGAAATTGAGAATAGTGGAACAAAAATTGTCAAGTCGTGCACAGACCATATTCAAGAGCCTGTTGTGATAACACGATTGCATTCCAGTTCTGCTAACATATGGCGCCAGTCACCACGAAATGAGTCCAGTGTCGCATTAGGCTCAATCGTAGTAATTGCGATGTATAGTGTGTATGTACTGAAAATTGACCCACCTACCACATTTAAGATTTTTCCAAAAATCGACTTATTAATGTCTTGTAGTTTATGTCCCCAGAGCTTAGGTCACGAAAATATCTCCTTCTAACATTTTTGGGCAAATAATATAGGCTATGTAATCTGAAATTATCACGAAAATGATGCATTTCTCAAAACTGGGTAATCCCATTGTTTATAAAGTCCAATTAGGTTTTTGTTCATATTTCTGGATATAATTTATCAATTTTAATGTGTGACCCCTTAATTTAAAGCTTACTTAATGTAGATTCATATAATACTTAAAAACAGGAATAAAATTTTTGACCAACTGGACTCATTCCGTGGTGACAGGCCCCATATGTTGGTGACTGAAAGACTAGATTTGCTTCAATAAGGCAAACCTGTGTTAAATGTGTCAACTATTTAAGCTCCAAAATTGTTTCCCACACTTTGTATCATACATGTATGTGTTGCTAAATATATTACTCATTGCGGATATAGTATCGAAAATAATATCGCTAGTGATATTCGTTTGTCTCGCAATGTGGTCGAATATCACTAGCGATATTATTTTCGATACATGTATGTGTTGTTTGGTCAGTTTGTGATATGTGAGGAAGATAAAAGATGTTACCTGTGAAAGAAATGGCTTTGCCAGAGTATGAAAAGCTGAAAATCCTGAAAGGGAATCAAAAGAAACCTCTAGGAGCATATCTATTTAGAGCCAGCACATGGTCAAGTCTGGTTACAGTATGCGAGTTAATGCCCTTTTGTCTTCAAACAGTCATCTAACTTTGTTTTATGTGCTGTCTTTATAAGATGTAGACATGGTTCAGTGGTAAATTGGCTTTCTACGTGTCATACTGGTGGTATGAATGCTCTTGTAGCACCTCATTTATAAAAGGGATTTACTGCTGTGGTAAGATGGGTTTCAAAACAATCAATAGTATTTTAGAATGAAATATGATTCATCCATTGTTTACACTTAGATCATGTTATTAAATACTGGGAAATCCCTTCTGTTCGTTTGTGTAATCTACATGCCTGGGAGTCTCTCCCATGTGTTTGCTGTTATGCCATGTATGCCAATGTCAGTGTCATTTGGCAGTTAATCTCTCACATTGATAGTACAGATGACCTATTGGCAAGGTCATAATGAGTCTCTCTGTTGACACATCCCGAGGTATGTTTACAGCATGTAGGCTGGTTCACATTAGTCATTCAATCTATTACTGATGGCCTGTTCAGACCTACCTAACTCGTACAGAGAAACGTTGTATAAGGCATCATATTGCAAAAGGCGCGTACATAGTGGGAAACAACATCTTATAAAGAAATTCATTTTGAAAAGGCCAATCGACACGACAGGACAGCTGGCCAATCACCAGTGTGCAGACATAATAAGCTCCGCCCATTTTAAAGATTTTTGTGCAAGATAATAGGGACTTTTAGATTTGCGTGGACTGATACGTGTGACGTCCATTCAAGGCAGTGCATCTAAAGGACGTCGATCGTAGCAATCCCCATTGTCAAGAGCAGGACTCTGATTCTTTATACAACGGTCAGACAAGCTATACAATTCTCAAGCTCTACATGTATTGTATGGTGGATGCTATTAGTCTGAACATGGGATTAGTCATGTAAGAATGTCTTTCCCCGAGACAGACTATATAATCAGCTGGCCCATCTTATTGTGGTTCCTCTGTTTGTTTGGGATGCCTGACCATGAAATCTACACGTGTATGTCTGTGGTGGTATGTTGAGTAGAGAGAGAGGGGGGGGGGGGGGGGGGGGGGGCTCTGAGATTTGATAGGATATGAAGGAAGGAATCTGTGATTCATCACTCAAGGCTGTATTATGCAGGCAGTTAAACTATCCAATATGTATCTCACATGCCCCATTGTGCATTGCCTGTTTTCAAAAAGGAAGAAAATGGAATTTCAAAATTTACTTTGTTTCCCATTCTTTTTCCATAATTGAAATTGAAATTGCTTCTCTAGATGTCATACTTTACTTTTTTTTTCTTCTTTCTTTGGCCTCATATGAAGTAAGATTTGTAATTTTCTACACAATAACCCTTTTCTCCAGTCTCCACTCTGCTACAATGACACTTTCCTGGAGAGATATGCACAGATACAATAGAGCACCTTTATGTTATAGACAAAATTATTTTCTCTTTTATTCACATTGTGAGGACTTGATTTGTATTTTATACATAACATTGCGATATTTGTATAATGCTTAAAAAATGCTCTAGCTTTCCTCCACCCTAAGAAAATCATGGACCCATGTCAAATTGCAGGATATTGCTATCCAATGATGGATTAAAGCTATTTTATGTATGTACTCTGTGCTAAATCTAGCGCTCAAACATTACATGGATGAAAATGCCTAATTCATGAGCATGCATCTCAGCGTAGGAGAATACCATCTTTACCTCTGATGCCAGACACCCCCTCCCTGGCTCCCCCTGCCTGCTGTGTGCCTGGAAATACAAGTTAATCATTCTCCTGCTCCCCTGTAGGTCTCAGCTGTTCCTCTCGCTTACGGACATGTGAATTTAAGCTGGCTGCATGGAGGATTATAACACGGAACTCTTGTCAGTTTGTACGAGCTTTATTCAGAATACAAACTTGTGTTTTGTTCATATTTTCTTCTATATTCCTTTAATGCTTCTACTGCTATCTAGATTCTTTGTAGTTTGTAGGTGATCTGCCAAGTGATTAAAGTGTCACATCTAGTGTTAAGTACACACACTGAACAATACCTCATTCTCCTCTTTTGGTTTTGGTTTCGTTTTTGTTTTTTCTTTACATTATCAAAAAAGCTAGATATTAAATTTGTTAGAAACTATAGATTTGGCACCCCATCATACTGCCATGGGAGAGTTAACTCTTTAGTTGCAATGGATCGAACCCCAGATTGCCATATTCATTTAATGTACATAATAAATATGCCCTTTGCTTGTGGTAGTCCACTGTTAGTTCCATTAGTCGACCAGAGCAGATAAAGAGTTAATGACCATTTATTGTTGTGGAGTCCAACCTCCGCTATCTCCATTAGATGTAAACATGGTGGGAACTGTGTAACAGATATGTTTTATTGAAGTCCTGTGCGGGCAAGATAAGGACTGCACCTAGATGTTGTTTGCAGGCACAAGCCTGTGTCAGTCGCTGAGGGTTATACAGTGTCTGCGCTATGAGACTACAATGTGGTTTGTACTTTAACACAGCCATAGACTGACCTATGCAGGCTCTGTTCAATGCTTTTGGTATTGTGGTAAAATGTCAAATAAGAGTCTGCAGAATAACACAGATAGGCCCAATGGAAATCATTATGATACATTTTAAGTAGTGAAAGAGGAAGAGGGGTTGGGGGGGGGGGGGGGCTGGAGACAAGGGAGAGAAGGAATTCTGCAGGTATGTCTTAACCTATAAGCCAGTTCACGGTTCCAGTCTGAGCATGAGCAGATAAAGGTCATTGCAGAACAAATTTTGAAATACACGGAGACGAAATACTGGATACATGCTCATGAAAGTTATGTAACATTATTCATTCATGCACATTCAGTGCACTCCATTGTATACAGGTGGAAGTATTCTTTGAAAAGGGGGAACAAAGGCTATTTATAAAGCACCTCCACCTCCACCTCCAGGAGTGATTATTTCAAAATGTACAAAGTTGGACCTCTTCATGTGTTGAAGATCTGTGGATATTCGGGGTCATTGCAGTAAGGTGCTAACTGTGAACTGGTCTATTGAGGTATCATCAATCTTTTTATTTTACTGAGCTTGATTGTTATATTGCTCTGATATAAAATATAGCTAGCCTTGCAGATAAATAAACTGGCAAAAACAAAATAGGCAATTGGATACATCCTAAAATTGTGATATGATCTATGTGAAAAGGCTAAATCAATAAACCATGAATATATGTTTGAAACCAAATAAAAAACCAATGAAATTGCAAATACATATAATTTTATGGCAAAGGATAAATCAATGACTGCTGATTATTTTTGCAACAAACTAAAAGGTCATCGAAATTACAAATAGGAAGATACGATATGGGTTCAAAGGATGAATCAATAAATATTCATTGCTTTGCAATAAACTTGTATTGTATAATAAACATGAAGAATATTTATAATAAGAGAGTTCTTCTAACCATGTCATTGGTCTAGATGGTACTGTGTTATATTGAGAGGTCAGCATGACATCTGTATGAGATGTGAACCTTGTAGAAACAGAGCAGGGGGTTTTCTCTAGGGTTTGTGTGGGTGAATACTCACTGTGCATGAGGCCTTGTGGAAATGATTATCAAACAGATTCAGGCAGGAGAGATGGGGGCCTTTTCCTGTCAATACCAATGTATTCCTGATGGGGCTCTTACATGGTGTACAAAAAGTTAGCTTAGATATGAAGGCAGATTTCAAAGATGTAGGTTGTACATATTCATATATTCCCCTCTTTCATGTTATGCCAGTAGATAATGAACTGAGAAACTAATGCAAAAGAAAACATAGACAGATGAAATTCTTGTAAATTGTTGAGGAGAGGGTGTTTCTAAGTGAATATGAACAGACAGGAGATGTTTTCCGTCCCATCAGTAAGGTCTAAATATAATAGTGGTGAAGTCATAGCTCAGCTATCTGCATGAGATGTCAACCTTGTAGAAGCATAGCAGGGGGTTTTCACTGTGAGGCCTTCTGAAAATGATAATGGAACAGATTCAGGCAGTGAGGGTTCAGGTCATTTCTTGGTAATACAATTGTATACCTGATGGAAAGTATGCAAGGGGGAGGAGTTCATGCAATGGACAAAGAACATATAGATTAGTTGTGTTTGAGACTTTATAAGGCAGGTATTCCTAAGATGTGTGTTGTATATTCTTTTCTCATATTTTACCAATATATTAAGAAACAAAAAACTAATGAAACAACACAAAGACAGATTGAATTCCTGTAAATTGCGAAGAAAGAAGTATTAACAAATAAAAAAAAGTCAGGGTATTCTACAGATATGGCTACTACTGATTCAATGTATTTTCAATGGCACCATCTTTCCCTTAAGGCAAACCTAGAGTCATTTCTGGTTGCGGTACCCAATCGTCATCACGTGCACATCATCAGATGGTGATGCATTGTGGGACATTGTGAGCAGCAGATAGCAGTATATGTAAATCTGACATAGTGTCAGTAGAATACCCTGCCTTTAAGTGAATATGAATAGACAGAAGATGCCTTCTGTCCCATCCGTATAGTCCAGAGAGTATTGTGTTAGATTGAGAGGTGAGCTATCTTTATGAGATGTTAACATTCTGGAAGCATAGCAGGGGGTTTTCTTCATAGTTTGTGTGGGTGCATACCGGTACTCACTGTGAGGCCTCATGGAAATTATTATGGAACAAAATGCAGACACTAGATGATGGGGAGTCTTTCTCTGTAGTGAATGCAGTCATTTGCCCTAAGGAATGAAAAGGTGCGGGCCCGGGGCATGGAAGAATAAGTTTATAAATTGTTTATATATCAGTTATTGAAGAGCAGGTATTACTCGCATCTATGTAGATGTCTTTTGTAACACTATAAGATCTTTCCTTCCCTTTGGGTTTGGTCTATTGATAGCTATTGATATTACTAGCGGTGTAAATAACTTCTTAAAAATTATTCATGTCCACTCTTCATTATTCAGTCAGTTAACAAAAGAAATATTTGGATATCACGTCGCTCAGGGCGATCCTATGCATGGCGCATCATGGGGGGACATGCCTCTGCGTACAGGGGAGTCACGGGACTACTAATATTTATTTTTTCCCCGTTGCTCTCATCTATAAAAATCAATGATCCTGAGATGATTTGTGGGTATTAATGGAGTGCAGTGGACTTAACCTATCAAGCACACAACAAATTGACCGTAATTGTCTCCATATTCCACTGACTCACCGGTATTAACCTTTCAGCTAAATGAATTCCAGTAGATTGACCAAGCCGTGCACTTGATTAGACATACTTTCATTCATCCTTGGGACGGTATACATTTATTCAATTTACTCACACCTATAACAAATTCAGCTCATTTTCAAAGTAGACCACTCAGAGCTGAGGGTATCAATAATTTGTGTACAAACATCTTGTGCACACTAATATCAATTTGATGAATGGGTATTTAAGTTTGTTTTTCTAGTATCATATACTTTTGAGGAAAAAAACAAGGGGAAAAGTGTATTAGGTTTGTGATTCTTTAGCTGTGTTATGAAAACAATATGTAAGATATAATAAAAGCATACAAACAAATCTTAGAAATAAACTGTACATCTGTATCAGGTAATACTGTATCAGCCGAGGGTGAGAAGGGTCTTGGATTTTTAACTTTGCATAAGATCTTTCGGGCTCTTGACAGAAATTGTGTTAGATTCCCCACTCTGTAATAAAAAAAATAAAGTTCCAGACAGTAATTATAGTCATGTAAAAATGACCTTCAGTCTTACTTTGTAACAATACTTTGTCCTCTCCCTGTTCAGCTGGATAGGTATTCAGGTTTCACCAGCAATCAGGATGTACTTGAATATTTTATGCACGTCTGACGATGTAAACAAAACCATTACCGCTCTCAGAAGGCACATCACTGTCTTCCATCATGTCCTGCATGGGCACATGAATTGTGTAGAATTAGATTAGCTTTCAAGCTCTCATCGTCTTCAAAAAAATTCTTCCTTACAATTTTCCTCCACTCTGTGAATTTTGGTATACCAGATTTAGCGATGATATTCTTCATTTCTTCCTCACTATAGCAATTTAAGATGACTTAAACAAATGCATTATCTCTATTGCTCTCTAAACTCTAAAGAGGCATTGCAGTCTTTTATTTTTTCAAATCCAAATATATAAGATTAGAAGAGGATCCATTCATCTACCCATCAGGGAGGTGTTTCACAAAGATCCTAAGTTGAACTTATCTCTAAGTTGGACTTAAAAATTATGGACAGCCATTGGAGTCTTAAAATGAAATATATTCAGAAGCAGAAATTCAAGTATTTTAGACTTTTTATAAATTCCACATCAAGAACATGAAATCTCCCATGATAATAGAAAATATAAATGATTTGAATCAACATTTTATGCCTTTTAAAATACCTTTAACAATATATTTTCAATGATGCTAATGGCTTTCCAGAATTGTTAAGTCCAACTTAGAATTAAGTTCTACTTACGATCTTTGTGAAACACCCCCCTGGTCTGGTAATTTCTCACATAGTGCATCTCTCGCCCTAAACATGAAACTGAATGTCTAGAAACAAATTCATATGCCTATATTAAAGGCTTATGAGATTGGTATGAGAATTTGGAGGAAAAAGAACTAAAATGGCTGTTCCTAGATTGCTATATATACAGCTTTTTGTTATAATCATGATAGGTTTTGTGATACCTAAATGTATTAAATGTCTATCTGTGGTCTTAGTTGCAAAGACGAGTAAAGAAATATATTTTTATTTTGTATGGTACTAACATCTGCAGTTTGTTTGTCTAATATGTCAGGATGTTTCAAAAGAAAGACAACAATTATATTAGCTTGTGTATCTCCATGTAGGTGAAAATACAGTAATTTGACATTATAAAATGTATGTTTTTGGAATATGCCAATAGTACATTAGTAATAGAGTTGTTTAAGGTTGCTTGTATAAATTTCATGAGAAAAAATTATTGCATGTGAAATTTAAGCCTGAGTGAAACCTGGAGTTGTGAATTGAAAGGTTTGAATTTCCCAGTGTCTGCAATCTGCATGAATAATTATGATGATGAATTGACCTTTAAAAGTACACTAACTATAGTAGATGAGAAAATGGTAACCACATAGGAGCTTTTGACTGAAACACTCCAATAAATGAAGCAAGGTTTAATCCTTACATCTTGACATCATGCTTGTGGTTTGGCAATCAATTATTTTAGAAGATGAATTTTGTTCTAATCCTCCACCGTGTGTCCAACCTTACGAGCACTCAAGAAAATTGTGAAGATTAATATTCCTGGTGCTTTAAAATGATTGAAGAAATTGCCTCCAAATTGCTGGTAGCGTTGGCCATTAAAGTGTATGGGCTGATGTATGCATTAGATAGCTTGTGCAGATGCAGGATGGTTAAGTTGATGGGGCTGTGGGGATTAGCGTCATTAGCGGAGGGAACATCCCCCCTTTACAGTTCATAATCGGCAATTATGGTGGGCCATATTGGAAAGAGGAAGGCTATGTGAGTTGACAAGGGGTGAAGGGAGGCGCGAGGGTGCTGTGGGTGCAGCACACGTGATGGAAGAATGATGATTACATGTAAGGCGCCAGATTGCTGCTAGAAGGCTGTTACAGCAGTGCAGGGTCAGTGGTAGTATGGTCTTACTACAGGCATTCCACTTATGCATTTGTGAGAGGAAGGGGGAAATGTGGGGTTTTCATTGCATTATTAGCCATCAGAAGTGCAGCCCAGCTGTAATATGAATAGGAAACGTTAAGAATAGAGGATATGATGAGGGGAAAATAATGATTATAAATAGAAAAGGTGTACAAGAAGACACAGTGCGGCTTTAACTTAGTCCTTGTTATGCTACCAGCAGTGAAATATTCATTAACTATAGATTGAGAGGAGAATATAGAGAATAATACCATGCTGGTTGCGTGACATTTGAAGCTTATGCATGGAGTGTGTACATCATTGAGTAGATTTAATCCTGGGCGCTATCTGCAATGAGCTATTTATTTCTTGCCAGGGGCATGAGATGATGAGCTGCTTTCTTGATTTTGCAGCTGTCAAGAAAACAAACACCCATAATCATCCTCTATAAGCCTTCAAGTTCAACCAATCACACAGTCCGAGAAAACGAGTCCATTGGTCATGTACAGCTAGCTGTAGGGCCAGTGAAATTAGGCAATGATGAGTTGTTGTCAGAAGATTTTTCTTATAAAGGGTGATCTGAGTTTTTTTTTTTTTTTTTTAGAGCGAGAATAGGATGTATGCAAAACGATATGAATTACATTTAAATGTTGATGTTATAATCTTGGCTTTCAGCATATGATTTGTTCATCTGAAGAAACAATAACAGAAAAGTTGTCATTTGTATATTCTCAACTCCACTTAAAATTAACTCAATTAAAGACTGGATATCTTTAAAGAAAAATACTTTGCTGCTCCCACATTGATTACTCCGTCTAGTATTTTGTAGTATTTTTTTCTTCTATGAAAGTAATATTACAATATAACTCTGTTTTTTTGTAGACCAGTGCACCATCACTCATGCAAGAAACTAGGAAGTGCTTGTACTGTAGAGATTTAAGCCTCTGAACTCTCCTTATGTGTTACATAAAGTCATGTATTGCGAGAATAGTGCATTCGTCCAATGTAAAGTTATTTTTTCTTTCCTGGCTTTGTTTTTCCATACTATGTTCCTCTCTTGTGTGATGAAAACACCTTTGTATTTGTAAGCAAGAGGAAGTACCGTCATGAATTCACACTGTCAAGCTGATAAGAAATGGTATTATATGGTTGAAGGCATTTTGTGATAGAACAACAACAATGCAGGGTTGTTAGAGTCTTCTCGTATGATATTGGATGATCGATGATTGTTTTACCTGACCTGTTTTGTTGACTTTTTAATTTTTATAGTTCTTTCTTTTAGTTCAAACATGCTATGACATTAGTTTAAACATATTTGTGGCTTACACCCAGTAAATAAGATCGATTGATCGATCTGTAATTGAAAAACAAGTCACAAAAAATTTCTCTCAGGAAGCATAACATTTATAAAATGCTATGACATGTTTGACCAAGTTTTATTATTCGGAAATATTCATTGTATATTATTTCAGTGCAAAATGATGAAGTGTGTGTATGGAAATATGGAGTACTGGTAGTAATATTTCTCAAGGAAAATGCATTAATGAAAATGAAGTGAACAAACATGAAAACTTAACAGGAGGAGAATTGAGAGTATACTTTGAGGAGGCATGTCTTGAGCATGTTCCTTGAGGAGTTAGCAAACAAACGCCTGTGTGACGGTTTCGCCTCATCATCATCCCCTGCAGGCATGCAAACATTATGGAAGCATCACATCATCATTATCATCACTTTCCTACCATGCACACTGCCCCCACCATGTGTGTGAAACCTCAAGACTTGCAAGTCTAGTCCGGTACAGTGATGCATGATATCAACGTGCTCTTAGGAAATATTGCTATTTTTGCAGAGAAATCTTTTTTGCAGTCCATGTACTTCTTTCATTCATTCTGATGGCAGAGATCAGATACTTACATTATGATTACAAATGATCTGTACAGCATTGTATATCAAATTATGACATCAGTTTCATTCTTCTGATTTCTGATACACTAACAATACCTCATATACGACCTATAGATAAGATGATTGTAGTGTCAGCTTTTTTGTCCCCCCCCCCCTTCTTTTTGCATTGTGTATATAAAGGGCTTGCATTATTTCAGTAAATTTTGAATTATTACAAGTTCATTTAAATTAAAACATTTAGTAGTTTTCTCTTTGTCTCTTAATTACCCCAGTTTAACTTGGAATAATTAGTGTAGCTCTAGCTGTCATATGGACATATATCATGATTCCTATCATTTTTTGTATGTTTCTAAATCAATTTAGCTTTACTTCTAGAGTACCACTGATATATTAGTATGGTGTTGGCCATATAGAACATT
The DNA here is from genome assembly GCA_035222895.1 of Strongylocentrotus droebachiensis. NCBI lineage: Eukaryota > Metazoa > Echinodermata > Echinoidea > Camarodonta > Strongylocentrotidae > Strongylocentrotus > Strongylocentrotus droebachiensis. Next base: position 490,057 of record JAVYIG010000231.1, on the reverse strand, counting down.
TGATTGTAAAATCCAAGCACCCTCTGCATCTTGGATGCACAGACTAATCCTAATCACTAATGGATGCACAGACTAATCCTAATCACTAATGGATGCACAAGGAAGGTATTTTGCATTGATGTGACTTTCCCTCATGGCTTTCAAGAATATTTGAATAGTCGAAGCTCCAAGGGCGATTTGTCAAAACAAAATTTGAAACCAAGAACGGAAAGCTGAAGTGTTGATTCTATATTACCGAATGTCGCGTTGACTTCTCGTTAGCTTCAATGTTGCATGTAATGAAGGAATCTCGGAGAGGGTAGGGATGTGAATAACGACAATATTTTATATTACATGAAATATTGAAACCCCTGTGAATACACTGTCCAATTTTAATTTTGGAAAGGATTATTTCACAAACATGAACATTGTATCTGTTTAATTTTATCATCATTTTTGGAACCAGAAGGAAGTTAACATTATGAAAAGGAATGGTTTACACTTTTCTGTCAGTATTCAATTATCTCTGTAAATAACCTATTGTCATAGTTGAATACTTTATAAAACTACAGACTTGAACTTTCTTTCAGATTCGAGATTTATGATTTATGATCCTATAAATCACTCCAGTATACTCAGCATATTCAATCAGTGTCAGCTTTCTATTGTATACTGGTAGTCTGTATAGAATAAATGACATTTTATCTCTTTAGAACAAGAAGTTTGTAAACTCATATAATTTTACACAGAGTTACATGTAATATCCTTAAGGGTCCAAAAAGACAATTTGTTTTTATTTAATGGTGTAGAATTCATTGCTTCAAATATTCCTGAGGTCTCTCCCTTTCTACATCTTGTTTATTAGGTCAGGAAAAAATAAACTTGAACATAAAAAATAAGTTATGAACATACACTGTACAGCAGCAAGGACAAAACAATAGCTATTCACTCATTTCCTGATCCTTTCAAACTGTAACACGACTGCATGTACGCAATGATTTGGTTAAACTTTAGAGCAATCGTGTTCTAGATATATTGCATTTCTGCACTGTGGGAGAGAACCATAATGATGACTGCGCTTTGTAACATAGAACATACTCCTTTTGACATTTGGATGGAAGTGGAGGAGATACCCCAGGTGTTTGGTGAGATGGAGAGGGGAAGGGGGGGGGGGGGGGCATGTTTTGTATACTTTCAAAACACCAACCCCACATTCAGACAATCAGAATTCATTGTATACCACCTGCCTAACGCGACCAGCAACCACTCATTTTGCTTCCGCTGGCCACCGAAAATACCCACACAACAACCGCCAGGGCCAGCCCTGTAGCGACCAACAATAGCAGCGCTTAAGCAATTTTGTTTCCTCGCTCTGCTACACAGCTCACACAGCAGCAGCCTATAAAGCTAGATCATTTAAATAAAAAATATTAAACCCCAAGCTTTTATTAGAACTTCAATCAAAACATTTGATTACAAACAGGAACAAAAAATGCTGGACAATTTCAAAGTAGTTTAAACATATTTGTGGCTTACACCCAGTAAATAAGATCGATTGATCGATCTGTATTTGAAAAACAAGTCAGAAAAAATCTTGGAACCAGCGGGATTTGAACCTGCCATCTACTGCTTGCCGGGCAGCCACAAATATGTTTAAACTATTGAAATTTCTCCCAGGAAGCATTACATTTATAAAAGTTATTGTCCTATGGCGGACCAATGAATATTAATAAGTCAGAATGAATCAGGAGAGCTTGGGTATTTGTTTCTAGTTCATCGTGACTGTGCCATGGACCAGTGATGGCCTGGTGGTAGAGTCGCTGCCCGGCAAGCAGTAGATGGCAGGTTTAAATCCCGCTGGTTCCAAGATTTTTTCTGACTTGTTTTTCAATTACAGATCGATCAATCGATCTTATTTACTGGGTGTAAGCCACAAATATGTTTAAACTATTGAAATTTCTCCCAGGAAGCATTACATTTATAAAAAAAAAATTTCAAAGTAACAAAAATATGTTAAATCATTTTGTATTTTAATTTCGACTAAAAACTGTACCACTCGTTGTTTATTGAATTTTTAAACACCAAAAAAGAAACTTGGAGTTTTTAGATTTATCGGTTGGCTTTAAATGGCCGCCAACGCCAACCTGTCTTCATAGACCACCTGTCTACGACAACCACTTTTTGTGTTTCCCTTGGGCGGTCACTATAGACAGGTTCACCTGTGCATTTTTTTATACAAAATTTGTTTCTCTATTCTGTATGCTTCTTTTGCTATACAGTGATTCTTTATACATTTTCTGTATACTTCTCCTATAGTCTGAACAAGCCATTACATGTAGATAAGATTAAGTTCAGCCCAGCAGAGGTGAAATAAGAGTCTCAATGCCTTCAAGAGCCATTAGTAGTTAGAAACAAGAACTCTTCCAAATCTAAGGCTACTGTATGTCTACTAAACGAAAAAAATCTTGATGTGTAGTGACTAAGATTGTGGGATTGATGAGAGTACAGTGTCATTTGTGTGTATGTTAGGAGGATTGCATTACAGCATGATCAACATGAATAACCAGGCTACTTGATGGGTGATTGAGGCTCTCGTAGTCACAGACCATGGGTGCATTCTGAATCATGTTCTTGTTCTTTCCTTGATCACGTTTGACAGCAGCGATTAGGTCTGTTGTTAAGTGTCGACAAGTAGCATCATTTGTGGTGGAAATTTTACATCAGTGTCAAAAGAGTGTAGGTAATTCCAAGATAAACTGATGTAATTTAACGAGGATTCCAAATATTTGTAAATGGATCAAACCTGGATCATGTAAGACAAATGTTTGTCTTGAAATTGGCAGTTTGATTTTCTGAATTAGAACGGGGTGCTTTATAAGTAGTCTCATTGATAACACCAACAGAAAAGCTAATATAAAGAAACTGGTTCTAGAAATTACTTCTAGAACAAATGCAACTACTGATGGAGGAAATTCATGATACAATATTAATTTTTAATGATATCTGTTTAATTTATTGTAATTTACTGTAATTTCTGCTGTTCCTGTCCCAAACTAGTATTGTTTTACAGATACCCTTTATTGAATTAATCCAACTACTCCAACTACTTTTACCTCTTTTATCATGTGATGTATGTGTAGAAAGTTTTTATAACCAAATCTTTTATTTTTTTATTTGTGAAATTTGGAAAGGTTAAAAGCTTAAAATGAACTCATTAATGAATGAGAAGTCAATGAAATCTTTGTAATTGGAAATATATAATGTTAATGCTTATTTGTTTCTTTTAACTTTCAGTGATGCGACAATCAGAAGAACAGAAGAAAGGAGAGGAAAAGAAGAAGGAGGGAAAGAAAGGTTCAAGGCATACAGATGACCCCGAGGGTTGGTCAGTTCCTAAAGGAAAAGAACGTTTCAAGCATCACACTTATGAAGAGCCACCCGATGTCTCGCCTCCCATCAGAAGATCTGAAACACCTGACAGTTACGTCGGCGAATCAAGCGATGAACTCAATGGACACTCTCCAGCAAGCATGTCACCTTCACCGCATCGGCAGGTCAACTATTCCAAAGATCACCACTCGTCATCGCCGATGTCGTCAGAGAGCGCGGACGACACCTACCCACCGATGCATTCCTCCTCTTCACAGAACCACCGCCAGCAGACGCCACAGCATGACAGGAGACCAACGGCTGAGTATGACAACCCATGGGAGTGGAGCAACATGAAGATGGCTAAACTTGGTCCTAGTCCAGAAGGATTGGAAGGTCCCAGAGGGAGGAGCAGGTCTGAACTTCCAGCTAACAGGGTGATGAGGACGAGTCCTGAGTCGGATACCAGACCAGGGGATGAGTATGACGCACCCTGGGAGTGGATGCCTATGAATAGAAAACTTTCACAAGCTATCACAGGTGGGTGCAGAGGAGAGATGGGTCTTGATATTCTTCATTTTAATGTTAGAATTATACGGAAGTTCTCTAAACTATAAGAACTGAATTGAAAGTAAACGCATTACTCCACTTGAAAGCTCTATAATAAATCCTGATTCAGTTGTTTAGAAGGAAACCTCAGTGAGGGGCTACCATAGAAAAAAATAATAGTTATACACTCCAGCAAGAAAACAGTGGAACTATATTTTGACAGGATATTGAACATACCAAATTGTAAATAATCATGATGAAGCATTTTAACAACATGCAATGGAAGAGATTTAAAAAAAAATTGTAATACATGAAACCATTAATGCTATATAAGACTACTGTATTACTTTTAAATCTTATCGTCTTCTTTTGTAGACAAAGAAAAGCATCATGCGGGGCGTATCTCACCCCTCCCGGAGACTCCTACTAGGGGAGCTAAGAAGGGTAACATGAAGCTAGATATCAAGTCAAGACCGGTAGAAATGCCAGGAGAGCCTGTTGATCCCAATATACCCCTCACACATCAAACGTAAGTATTCTATCCACTCTCTTCTTCTAAGGCCCTGTTCAAACATGAGGCAGTAAACTGCTTTGTGAAAAATGGCACAGCAAAATATGATAAAATAATAATAGTTGGTTCTTGTATAGCGCTCATTTCTGTCAATTTTGACACTCCTGGCGCTCCACAACTATTACCCCAGCTTTAGCATAGTTGCCTCTATGGAGCTGTAGCATTTTAAGGAATAAATTACTACCAGGTACCCATTTATCTCACCGGGGTTGAGTGTGGCAAATGTAGATAAGTGTCTTGCCAAAGGACATTAGTGCAGCGATGGGACTCGAACCGTGAACTATGGGATTCAGTACGGTGACTTATCTACTAGACCATGACACCTCTACATGGTGTAGTTCACTTTATATCTCTGTAGCTTATACCACACAAATCCATGGGTACACTTGATAATAATATTAATAATAATAATATAGATATATTGACTGCTATGAGAGGCATCGCTGTTTCTATAGGCTCAAGGGGTCATGGGCAGGATGTAACGTCCCCGAGAGCCATTATAGAAACAGGTATGCTTCAAATATCGCTAGAAAGTTGTTTGAATGTTAAGATCATTTGGGAATGGCACACACACTGCACTGTATTTTGTTTCCTCGCTCGCACAATGCAATGCTGGAGTTTTCAGTATCTCAGTGATCTGTTGAGAAAAAAAAGGTGACCAGAAAATAATGACAAGGTGCTGGATAGTATAAAGACAAATCTAGACCTACTCATAATGAATACAACCACCCACAAAAAAAAAAAGTGAAAGCAAGATTAAGAGAAAAAAAGAGGGATGAAGAGAGAGAGAGGGAGACAGACAGACAGATAGATAGACAGACTGGCAGAGACACAGAGATAGAAAGCGAAAGATGATGACAGATGCCTGACAAATGCATTTAAAATGTATGTATATGCTTTCTGCTTGACATGACATCTCATGACATCATCATGCTGTCACAGTTGTGTCCTGTAGCCTGTAGGTGCCCTTCAACCAGAGCAATGTCGTCACCAATGAAACTGTTAGTAACTCAAAACTCAACTCTTGAGATTGAACTGAGGTGGTTGTTGAACTATGTTCATGTTTATTCTTTTGAAACAACAGACAATTGCCAGGGCAACCATCTTGACAGAAAAGTTTGAGAGTGTTTTGTGATGTCATAGGTTTAAACGAAGCCATGTTTGGTTTGTGATGTCATAATTATGGAGGATGACTCAAATGGGTAGAAATATTCCATGCCATGGACTGTTTTCCATCATGTTACCAACAAGGTAACAACCTTCCTTCAAGTTTGAGGGTTAGAGTAACATCCTGTACATGACCAAATTTAATTTATTATTATTATTATGTTGTTTTGTAGAAAAACTTGATAGAGAGGTTGATTTCATTTGAGATATAAATCATTTTGAAGTGGAAATGAAGAAATGATGCGTTCAACAAAATGCAATTTTAATGCAGGTTTATAAGACAAGAAAAGGCCTTAATCTTATGCCTGTTAAGCCAAAATGAAACTGATAGCAGGACCAATTATCTGTTAAAGAAGAAATTTCCTTTCTTAATTAATTGAGCGTTGTTTTTTAATAAGAAAGGCGTTATTGACCAAACTGAAACTGTTAATATCTACTTAATATGGACTGAAAGGTTTTTAACAAAGAATTAAAGTCTGAAGTGAAAGTTCTCCTACATCATGGTTGTCTTTATATATAAGGAGTGATTTGTTCAAGGTCAGATTACACCAATCATGTCTTTCCTTTCCACACCCATATCATTTTTAGGATTGTTTCATAAAAATATATTATTTTGAAGAAACTTTGGTCAAGTCATCATTAAGAGCAAGAAGTTTGTGTTAATAAAATTGCTCTCTCAGTCTTGGTTTATTTTCTTGTGACATTTTTTTGTCAACAAAATTGTATAAAAAGAAGCATTTTTATCATCCTTCCATTTTCAGTGGACCATTTATGTAGCTCCTCTACTGAAATGTCATGTTGAAGTTAGAGAGGAATAACCTATGAGGAGAAAATTAACATCAAATTAACAGGTTTCTGCATATTGTTACTGACATCATCTCTAATTAAAAATGTCTTTCTTATTAATGCATTTACTATACCACATTGATTTAAAAATGAAAATAACAAAAATCATGACTTTCATGACATGGACATGAGTTGTACTCTTGTACTCATTTATGAAGTTTGGCCATGTGGATATTTCACAACAAGGAAGTGTCTTCTCTTTTTACATAGAAGGAAAACAATTCCAGGGATCGGATTCTAAGTTAAGACAAAAGAAATTAGGTATCTCTGTAGCTTTCAGTCCTGTGAAATTGCTTGTTAATGAGTTCTAAAGTAGGTCACACCTTCATTATAATGACCTTGGTACTACTCATAAATCAGTCGTTTAAATATTTAAGTGTGTTATTCTTTATCACTTCCTGTAATTGTGGGACGTGCTGTTTGGGCTTTCAAAATCTGTGTTTTCCATTTTTTCCATTTTGTATCGCTATTCTCTGAAACTGCCTATATGTAGGATTCTGATTTATTATTATTATAAAAATCAAATACAATATGACCTCTTCAACGTTGCTTGAATATGGATAAAACTGTTTTAAGAATCATTGCAGTTCAGCCTACCAACAAGGAAGCTCCCTCCATCCAAAGCTGTTTTGAAGACCTTGTAAAACAGGGGAGTGGGTGAAAACTGAAAACCCTCTTGAGCTTAGTCAAAATTCAGAGACACGATGACGTTGGAGAAGGTCCTAGGTACCTCTCGCTGTGACATTATTGTTAGTCCAACCACCGGATGCTAAGGTCTTTGGCATCCGCACCACCTTGCGACGTTAAAGAAGGTTCTAGATCTAGGTACCTCTCGCTGTGACATCATTGTTAGTCCAACCACCGGATGCTGAGGTCCTTGGCATCAGCACCACCTTGTGACGTTGGAGAAGGTCCTAGGTAGCTCTCGCTGTGACATCATTGTTAGTCCAACCACCGGATGCTAAGATCCTTGGCATCAGCACCACCTTGTGACGTTGGAGAAGGTCCTAGGTACCTCTCGCTGTGACATCATTGTTAGTCCAACCACCGGATGCTAAGGTCCTTGGCATCAGCACCAGGAAGTTATGAGAATTGTCGATAGTTTCACTCTCATTCTTAGCTTGGTGTTAGATGTTCCTACCACCCTGTCTGTACAACGATTCAATTTCTTTATCTTCAGCCTTTCTATTTCTCTTTAGAACTCTACCATTTCCTTCATTTTCAACCTACTTCTTGTGGTCTATGTGTATACATACCTTTTCATTCTTTTACTTTCCTTGTCTTTTACTTATTATTTATCTTATTTTTTAATTTGTTATATATATATATAGGGGAGGGTTCTATCACTGGTAACTTGATAACATGCATACATATGTATTCTGTATATTATGTTACTACAAATGGTTTCCTATCATGAGGATGTTTACAATACACACAAGACTATTCATTGGTAGGGCTTAGCTACGTGCCATGAGCACTCAGCAGAGGCAGGTTCGGACACTATACAAGCAGCCATCATCATCATCACCATCATCATCCTTCTTCTCCTCCTCCTTCTCCTCCTCCTCATCACATAGACATCATGAGCTACTCTGTGTGACTTGTACATTATTAGCTGTTAACCATTTTCTTTCATGAGAAAAAACCCGCAGTCTTTCAGAGGAACTACCGGTAGTTAACACTTATGATATGAGAAAGATATCTAAAATACACCCTTTGTATCTTGTTTTTCTTTATTACAGGTGGTATCACGGGAAGCTTTCAAGATCAGATGCAGAGAAGAAGTTAAAATTATGTGTTGAAGGCAGCTATTTGGTCAGACAGAGTGAGAGTGCAGCAAGGGATTACTCATTATCATTGAAGTAAGTATCATAGAGATGGGAGGTAAGGGGAGGGGAGGTTAGGGGAGGGGAGGTAACGGCGTAGCGGCTAGTGATGCAGTGTCTCGTAGGCACCATGGGGGACATTTGACAAAAACACAAAAAAACATGTGCCAAATATTATTGACAGCTTATTAGGATTTTAGTTCTTAAACCTATGCTTTGTCTCTCAGCTAAAAAACAATCAATGGGTGAGAGAGCACCAAGCATCTCGTATTGAAAGTGATAATCATTGAGTAATTCAATAGCTTTCATAATTATGCTGTAAAATTTAAACTATAAATATACTACATCTAAGAATACTTTGAATATTAACATAAACACACACACAGATAACATATATGTTGTGGCAGTATTAAAATAAATAGCAAGTACAAGTATGAACATTTGACCATTACTGAGTTATATTTACATTAATCTGATATTAATGTATTTGTATGGAAACTATAAATCTCATAATTGGGAGTAGGGATGGGGCACATTCGATAAATAAAAAAGATAATCTGGACCTGCACCAATTTTTTCTTACTTTACTCTCCCTCTGGGTATTATTAAATAGATCATGGAAATGTGGGAATGCAGAATTTCAGTACAAAATGTACCTGAAAAACTTGAGTTCAAAATGCATATACATATTTAGTAGGATGGGTTTTCCTCCCACTAATTTTAGAGCTCGTCTTAAAACTAATCTGATGTGAAGAGCAATATTTCCTCAACAACAAGGAGAAGTGCTATATAAGAGTGGGAGATCTGGTGACATTTCCAGAACAAACACGGTCTGAGGTTTATTTAGGAGGAGGCGATGGAGGAAAATGTATCAGTATTATTGACGGAGGAAGCGGGTATTCCTTGAAAATGTCACTCTGGAGAGGAGTGGATGGCGATTCTCAATTTCCATATCAAGAGAGATGGGGCATCGGAGGTACTGACTGACAGAAAGGGGGCCTCTTCATACTCATAACATTGGCTATATTTACATAGCATGAAGTATCTTAGGGAGAATGAAGAAATCGGTCACACATATACAGTAAGCGTCTCTAATTTGTATTGATTTTGAAATGTGAATTGGGTTGGAAGAGGAGAGAGGGGGAGGGGGGGGGGAGAGGGGGATGTTGACTGAAGCATTAGAATTATAGAAAAGGAAAACATCTCAAAACTCATCTGATTTTTGCTAGGCGAAAGTTCATACTAAAAAAAGCATTCACTTATAACCATGGGTTTGTAAACCTAGTGGTATTTATCTCAAATTTGAATAGGGATCAGTCGGGGGTGTTAAATTGCATATTGAAAATGAAAACATTTTGACTGCATTGCGTTTATTGTTTGGGTGACAGTAATGGGTTGGGCCCCTCCACACATACTGAAAGAACTAGAAGTTGCTTTTGATACAGGTGTGATCGGGGCAGAGACATATCTCACACTAATTTGTTTTTTCTCAAAAGGATTGGAAAAATGTCTTACACCTGAAAAGGGGTTGAGATATATTTCACATTTACCTAAGGACCTCCATTTCACACTAGATCATTGGTGTGAAATGGAATGGCAAAGAATTGAAAGCATATTTTTGTTGCATTGCACATGGGGTGACAATGAATATCAAAGTAAATGTTCATGGTCCAGGATCTGTTCACATTTAATTGTTAGTGTGTAGTGAACTGAAAACATATTTTGCACTTCGCATGAGGTGCTATTCAAGTTAAAAATAATTGTCATGGCCTAAGGTCTGTTCACATTGAATAAGTGGTGTCAAGTGGAATGGCAAGGAACTCAATTTGTATACTACATTACACATAGGGAGATAGTGGAAATCAAAGTGCATGTTAATGCCCTTCGATTCAAGCAGGGTCACCCCCCCCCCCCCCAATAGCTAAAGCTGCTCGAAAGGAGAGGCCACATATGTGGTTTATAGATCTGTGGAGAGTGAAGAATTCAGTTCAAAGTGTCACATTTTATGATGCATGGATGAAAGAAATGTATATAAAATCCTGAAATAGTGCATACATGTAGATTAGTAAAGATTAATAGAAGAAACCCATTTGATAGATGATGTCCATATTTTTTCTCAAAACAGCATGTTGAGTACATTTTGATATTTTACTGTGGTCGTACATACATATACACATACACATGTACCTGACCTTATAAAAGATTGACTTAAAGTGCGGGTTCGTAGAAAATCACAAATATGGCAAATAGCGTATTACTAGAAACTGGTAAGCTAACAGATGGCCATCATGCAAGTTTTAGGTCAACTACATATCGGGAGGTTTCTAAAAATACAAATAAAACAACCTCCATAGCATCTGGGATATGCGGGAGATTCGCCGGGAAAATAACGATGTTTTTATGCCGTCACAATATGAACCAACCCCGCCCAAGCAGACGACATCCCATAAAGAATGAACATAATTGCAATGCTCTTATTTCTCAAATTATAATGAGTTTAGTGTATATAAATGTGATGGAATTTTACACCATTCAAAAAGGGATATGACCCCCATTCTGATATCTAAATTCTTTTGTTTGCATATACACAGGATATGGGTTAATGAACAATCAAAGCAACCACACTTTCAAATTGAAAAACCTCCGGAATGATAGCATGGACGTCATTTGTTCCCTCTTGAAACGCCGAACATGCCGCGGTGTACGCAGCTGAAAATACAATGGCGTCTTATTTTGTTTACAAGCGACGGATTCCTTTTTTTTTGTAATCCTTGCATTTTCATCAAAATAATACTATGCACGGGGTTTAGAGTGAGGCAATAGATTAAACATTTCGCCTAATGGTTTTGAAGTAAGAGAAATAACTGAAGAAAAGATGACAAAACAGGCACTGAAATTGTGTGAGATGTCATGGGACATCGTCTGCTTGTGCACATCATGTTCAACATGTGACGTCATATCTCAGCAGCGACCGTGGAGCTTTTCAGGTGCTATGTGGGGGGCTGTATCTAAGCGTTTTGTAATTGTTAATAATCATTACTTCGAATGTTTCCAAGCATTGGCTTTTGATAACATTGGCCAATCAAAGTGTCACCTTTGCAATAATGACATTAAAGTTAGTTTTTTTAATCAATGAACCTTCTCTTTAAGCTTTGTGGTTTTACAAGAATGAAATGTCATTGTGTTCTTATGGAGGCTCATGTGATAACTCTTACAGTTTGAGACATGAATATCAGGAATAGGGAAGTAACTTGTTTTCATCAAGTATCCTTGTAGAAATCCTTGTAATTATGATTTGGTTTTAAATTTTAATACAAGGATGTATGCTGGAAATAAGCACTTGAATTCCTTTGTTTTAATAGTAAACGCTTAGCATATCACTTGCTGAATATAGAACTAATTGGCCTTTTGGAACATTAGGATTAAACATGGAGAACAGAGTTTGAATTACACCACCAAGTTTGCCATCATCTCAATTGTTTTTCTTTGTCAAAGCTAATCAGTCATCAATATTAAAATGAATAACACTTTGCCTTGAACCAAGTTATGCATATTATTGTGGTTTCCTAAAATAAGTTTGCTTGTTTTATTTTAATTGCCACATCGTTTGTAATGTGGGTTATTTTACAAATTATTTTACACGACTGATATTGTTAATGCATCGCCACTCCTAACATAGGTTTTGTTTGCAGATGATACTAACTTATTTCAGTCACGTAAAGACTTATAACATTCTCATTACATCTCTCATTTTAGAATTGAATAAATTATCATCTTGGTTCAAATCTGAAAAACTCTCCCTAAATAGCAATGAGACCAATTTACATTGATTTTAAAAACAAACACTCTAATCATGTAATTCATATTTTATAGATGACATGCCCATTATTGAAAAAGAAGTAACACAACTTTTAGGTGTAATAATTGATTCAAATTTAACTTGAAATAATAGTCATATTAATACTATTTGCATGTTAGTCTCAAGAGGCATAGGCATTCTATATAAATTCAATTATTATCTTTCACAAAAAGCCACATTCGACCTTCCATACTCTGGACAAATTTACCAGAGTTCTGAAACTAAATGAAATACAAAAACTTATAGTCTGAAATTCATCTCATTTTAATTTCATGATCACACCAGATTATTCTTGTTTATCATAGTCATTTTGTTTCATGATGACAGTAATTCATACAGAAATTAGGGGGTGACACCCAGCTCTCCACAATTTAGTTGACTATAAAGTTAAACCAGGTTTAACTCGGACTGCTTAAAAAAATATATACGTCAGTTTTATATTGAAAGATATGAATACGCAATTTAAACCTCTGTATTAACATGACTGCGTTTCTTTTCCTCCTTTTCTTACTTACAGGAGTGCAAAGGGTTTCATGCATATGAAGATCGTCTTCAACCATCAATCAGACGGCTACATCCTAGGAGAGTTCAGCAAACCATTCCCTAGTATCTCAGAAATGATCTGCTACTACACCAGGCAAAAGCTCAACATCAGGGGCGCCGAGCACATGGCGTTGCTACACCCGGTCATAGACCAGCTACTATAGGACCTGGTCCTGGATGTAGAACCCTGTAGAAGATAGACTGTTCTAGAAAGACTGGCAGTGATTGGGACGAGGAATTTGCTTTATCGGTTTTTCTCCCTCTCCATCTGTCTTTAATACCGGTAGATGGATTGATGGAGGCAGAGAAAACAAAAGAATAAATATAAGTCCTCAAAAGTCCAGAGGAGTCCACCCTCTGCGTGTTTAGCCTGTCTTGGTGTTCCAGATTGTCCCAGAAGAGGTTCTGAACTATCTGATAGTCCAGGGGGTTGACTGTCTGCAAGATAAGCCAGCTACTGAGATCCATATTGCCCTAGTCCAGGTCTAACAGATAGACTAAATTATATGTTGTTGGAGATATGTATGGTTAGGAACACCCCTGCAGATGACCTTTCCTAGAAAAACTGTTCCAGAAACGTGGAAGCTTGAAGGTGTGAAGACAGTTCTTGGACACATACCAGACACTGAGGCAGATTGAGGATGATGCTTGAAGGTACAACTCCCATTCTGTGAAAGACACTAGAATGGAAAAACAAACAGTTATGAGATTACTGTGTAAATATATAAAAGAAATGAAGTTATGGCAGTTTTCCTTAAAAGGATATTGTTTGCAGCTGTCGTCAACTTTGAGAAGGGAATGAAAGGAAGGATGGCATGCAACATGGTGATTGTCAGAGGGACACCCAAACAGCAGCTGCCTAGACTGTTGCTGCTACTGATGTGAAGTGATAGACATGGCATTGTTTGTAAGGGATTTGCTACCATTGAAGCAATTTATTAAGCTCTACACAATCATACTGATGAATGGATGGATGGATGGATGTCAATGAAGTATGTCAGGGACTTACTTCCTTCTGCTTCTAAACATGCATTGGTATTTGCCACCTGTAGGTTTATTGATAATGAAACAGAGGATAAATCGTTTTTGGTGCTACCCATGTTGGGTAGAATGTAACACAGGAAAGGCATATATCTATCAAAGACTTATCTTTCATCACAGATACAAAAGCTATGGTGATTATAAATAGAAAATTATAATTAAATAAATGATGTGTGCTATGATTATAAAGAAGCAAAGATATAGACTGATAATGGTGTATGTGGTACTTTATTTGGAATCATACTACATGTGTTACAGGGTCATCGTAGTGATACACAAATGTATACATTTGCATATGATGTAAGCTTATCCAAATCATCTCTGTGGACCATTCTTCTTCTTTCTTTTTTTTCTTAAAAAAAAAAAAATTCTCATTTGAAACAGATATCATTTATTGGCAAGAGGACATTGTTTCTACATGGTATATTTTTTTCTCCATGCATGTCAATGATGATGACAATGGATACAATTTTGTACTTAGATCGCCCAAATCTTTAAATAACGTTCTTCATCATGTGTTGGAGAAGCATTGCTGAGACATGTTTCAGTGTGCAAGTTCATTATTTCAATATTCAAATGAAGGTAGACAGCTGTGACACTTTGCGATGTCATCTCACATGTAGATACAGATTGAAGATGGCAGGTTCCGTCTTCCAATACACCAAGCTTGAATGCAGTGCAACACTATATGCAATATTAACGTACATTGATTTACATGGATTATTCTTTGCACGATGCGACTTGTTACATTGTGATTCTCTTTTCCAAGTTTTCTCTATTTTACATCTATAGTGAATTGGTACATATAGATTAGATTTCAGTGATTAAAAGTACACCAAAGTACAGAGGATATGTTTTACAACTGTTTCAAGCTTTGAAAAACTTGGCAAAATGGCAAAGTTGAAAAAACAAACAAACATAATCTAGAAATGGAAACGTTATTCCTATTTCCTATTTCCTATTTTTGATTGAATGTTATTAAGGTTAAAGCATCAGACCATTGAGAAATAAATGAAATTCAGACTTAAATCTAGAACAAAGTGCAGCAAATCTAATTGATTTGTAGCAGATTGTGACGCCATCTCTTTGGGTATACATTCAAATTACCAAAGGAATCTACATGTTTCATGGCAGTTTTTACTTCACACCCGGGTGGATTTACCTTTAACTTGGCCTTAAGCTGAGATCAGTGATGTTTGCGAACACAACAAGTGTGTAGTCCCATGTGTTGGATATGGTGCACAGGTCACTGATCCCTGCCTGCCTGCATGCATACTGCATACGTTCAAACAGATTTCTTGACTATAGGCATGAGAAAGGCATGCACAAGTGGTGTGTACAAGTGCTTGCCACTCATAGCAAGAGATCATTATCATGGTAATGAGGCAGTCCCATGTGCAGTGAATCGTGTCTTCCCCAACTCCCAAAGTGCATACATTTTCAGTCCCTGCAATGAGCTGGAGGAGCTTGACGTGATAGACAACATTTCGACCTTTAGACGATATATGATGCATGCTTGCAGCCGAGGATCAATACTCTTTCTCAACTTGGTAATTGTGTAGTCCCTCTCGTGCAAAACCGTGTCATGTTTCAGGAAGAGGAGGTTTATATTCCATGGGATATAGATCAACTGTGTGCAGTTTCCTTATAGCACATACTAACTTAGTCCCAAGTGTGAAATTGATTGTCTTTTTATCTTACGGTGGTGAGAGGGTTAACATCGACACCCATGCAGGCAAGGATTCCAGTCATATATTCTAGAGTTATTAGACATCTTTTTAAAGATTTAAAAAAAAAAGGACATTCACACCTGTAGAGCAGAACATAATGAAAATAAACATCCAATGCAGGTATTTATCCAAAAGAAAGTAGCTTACTAGTTAGCCATGCATATACACCTTTTTTCATGGGTATGATATTTGTTTATATGGTACTATCATTATATATTCTCTGTATTGTCAATGGATCATGAAATATTTTGTCTTTCTGTTCATTATTTCAGAGCATTTTTCCTCATGTTTAATTTCAATGTGCAATGTACATGTACCTTATTTTAAAGTATCTATTTTACACTTTTTTGGGAAGATATTGCTTTTCCTCTTTTCATTGCCTTTATCTCTCCTTACAATGAATCGCTCTTGGTGGAATACTCTGTGAATCTATGTCAGGCAATTTGCATACATGCTCCTAGAGCTGTTACAGTGTTTTGGGGATGATAATTTCCTTCAAAACATTTGAAGTTGAATTCTATTGAAAGAAATATTTCCCTGCATTCCTTAACATTGAAGATTGCATGGATTTTAGAAATTTAGAATGTCTTAATCTTTTATTTCATGATATATTATTTCATATTAAACCCAATAAGATCTTATTTCTACTGTATCAAGATGTAAACTAGATCTCTTCCTGTTACAAGAAATACTTTCTATATTATTGTAAGGAAAGGTACGCTAGATTAACTTTACCATGTTTTGTAATTTTATATTATTGAACACTTTCTAGCAGAGCATTCATAAACCCTTTCAGTTTTCATTGTAATCAGGTAATCTGATCTGTTTCTCATCATCATCTGATCTCTTTACAAGAATTGAAATACAGCTTCTCTTTCTGTAAGCATTTGTCGATTGTTGTCAGAGGTTGTCTGGCGATCCTTTCTATGTCATTTCATATTTTGCTGCAGATCGCCTAATTTTGTCAGCAGTGATGAATTTCAGTCTTGTTTTTATTTATTTTGTCATGATAAACTATCAGGGGGATACTTCTTTCTACATGTAAGTAGTTTATTTGTTTGTCTGGCAAATGTCACCACAAGGCAATTAATAATTTGTCTATGTCCATGTCCCAACTTATATTGAAGTCTTATGCAAACCGACTTTTCACAGAGATGATAAGATAGATCGCATTTTCAGCAAGGAATCAAGCGTTTCTTGTCATGGTCTCTTTCTCTCTTTGGATTATATCTTTAGATCTCAAAGACATTGTGGTTAGTGACAATGAATACCTACATGAGTATGTAATTATTGTAGCCCTCCTTTCCTTACACCCCTCTCCATACCTCCCTCCCTCCACCAAACCATGAGGCTGTGGCAGAAAGCCCTTTACAAAGACGAGCTGAAACCTGATCCGCCTCCTGGGACGGCTGCATGTGTCGTCCGACCGATGATTCAGCGCGCTCTTTCTTGCCCGCCATGAATGCTAATTGTGGTGTCGCACCAGTCGGTGGAGACTGGCTAATGCTCGAGAGGTCCTTTGAAATATTATCTTCCTTAGAATCGTCTCCCCAGACTCCTTTTTATCTGGAAAAAAGTCATCTCAAAGACTGGCCAGAGTCTGTCCAGTCTTTTCCTTTCTCCCTCTGTCTCTTTCCCCACTCCCTCTGTCTCTTTCCTCACTCTTTAATCCTTATTTTTCTTTCTTTCTTTAATTCTCTGTTCTGTCTCTCTATCTCTTCTTCACTCCCCGTCTCTCCCTGTCTCTCTCCTGTCGCGCTCTTCATTTTCTTATTTTTTCACCCTGCGTTTTCCACTATCTCCATCCCATTTCCCTTCCCTACCTCTCTATCTCTTTCTATTTGCCATCCACCCACCCCCTTCTCTCTCTCTCTCTCGCTCTCTCTCTCTCTCTCTCTATCTCTCAAATCATTTTTTTTTTTTGGGGGGGGGGGGGGGGGGGAAGGGTGAGAATGCAGCAGATGTGAGGTCCCCAAATGAATGAGATGAGAAATGCAATTTCGTAATGCACTGTTAACTATGTTTATTCAGTATCAACCCAGTCTCCCAATCAGGTTACCCTGCCTGTGTAAAGGGGACCTGGAGAGGTGGTGACAAATATTCAAGGGCAAGGTAGTCAGAAATACTAAACTTTGAAAAACTTTTAATTCCTTTAAATTTTTCATAACAAATATTCAAATTCAAGTAAATGCACAGGACCTACTTGTGTTCAGAAATTAATATTGTTCATCAAATTATTGGTTTGGCTTTGATATTACTTTTTTCTTATTTAAACAAAAAAGTGAATGAAATACATATACATGTACATGTAATACATTTATAAAGAAAACGATAGTGAAGTCTATCAGTAAGGCACGAGTAGTGCATGCTCTAATGCTAAGTGTCTTCTCCTCTATTTCTTTATTTGTGTGCACCCCCCCCCCCCCCCCCCCCCCCCCATCCATCCCCTCTGGTTTCTAACATGCATCTCATGCCCATTAGGTATCCTGTAAGTTAAGCTCCTATCCCACCCCAGGCTGAGTAAGATCATCACTATACTCCTCAGTCAGTCGGTGAGCTTGAGTGCTCTAGCTCTCTTTGCATCGGGTAACGCGACTCTATACTAAAAAGCATGATGAATACCCCTTCTGCGCATTTCCCGGAAAAAACACTGTTGCGCTAATATGTGACGATGGCCAAGAAGATATGAAATTCCAGAGCTTCTATCGATTCTTGAGCTTTATGGTTGAAGCTTGTACCGGTAATCAAATCTTGAAGCATACACTTTGCTTGTTGCAGATTGTTAGCTTCCATCTTGTTTTTGATGTGGAGAAGGATCGTCAGGTTTCGCTCTCTGTACAGGCATGGAAAACTAGTCTAATTAAAGATGGATTTTTGTTTAGACTCGTAGTAAAGGTGCTAAGGGCTGAATGTAGGCACATTCTAGAACTAAGGTTGCAGGGTGATGTTGCTGAAATTGTAAAGATCTTCTCATTACAACTCGCTTATTCTATTCTTCAATTTCTAATGCAAAATATGCAATTTTTGATGGATGTGAGAACCCCTTGTAAAATCTCTTTTTTTACTGTGACAATTAAAAGTATGAAGCTTCATGTTTCAGACACTAAATACTGTCAAACCAAGAAAATAATTTAGATGAAACTTTCATGGTTCTTAAAACAAGGGTGATTTTGATGACAAAACATTTGCACTAATTAAGTGTTATGCCAGTTGTGATTTCAATGGATCTGGGCATGAAACTCACAGTGCTGAACCACTTGCAAAGTCATGGACATTTAATAATCGCATACATTTTTAGTTTTTCAGTATTTCTATTTTTAGGCATCATTCATTCCATTAAATTTGAAAAATATTTCTTTCCGAACGTACCAATGAAATAACAGGCTTTTGTTTGTGAGCAGGTCCAGTGACACCAAGTCTTTGAAATTGTATCTGAAATGTTTGTTTCTCTCCTCTTTCTCAGTCTACTATTTCTACATCAATAGTGAGATTCATGCATTTTTGTGTTTTATACATGTATTTTGTAAGATACACTGTGTAGATCAATTGTATAAGGAATTGAATCATTGATACACTGAACTTCTTTATGCTGTTTTCACATTTTGATTATTCTTTCACTGTGTAAACTGAATGTTTAAATTGCTTTTACATGGTGCTCACAACTGAATCTCTTAATTCAGAATATCATACCAAAAAGGAAAAGAATGCGTACATGTCGACATGAGATTTTACTGCCTTATGAGTACTTTTACAGGTGTTTCGATTGTGTATTAAGTTTTTCAATTTTCTAAAAGGCTTGTTCAGATATGACACTGCAAAACCGCAGCGGTTTTTTGGTGAGGTAAAGTGTAATAAGCTTCACATTTCTTAATCACATAACACAGAGCTCAGTGAATATGTACAAGTTCTTTTGTTGCGCGCAGTTGCCATTCATTTCACACATTAAAAACAAACACAATGTTAATCGCAGTGGTTTACCATGCCATATCTGAGCAAGCCTGTAGTAATATGGTTATATAGGAGTCAAATCTAGCTTTGATGTTTTTCAAAAACTGGTCGCATTGGTGTTATTTTCATTATACATGTAGACTTTCAAATATCAGAATCTTCACCCATTCAATGTTAATGTTGGTATTTTTCTTTGTTGGTGATATATTTTGTTCCTTTTTCAGTATTATTCATTTTTTAAAGCAACATGTGGCATGGTTGTGCACAGGTGATGGGGATATATGTGTACTTTTAAAAGAACTGCATGTATAACAGATTTTATAACTAATTTATATCGGGTTTAACACGATGCATGGCATCACTGCAATGCAAGTCATTGTCTCTATGTTAAAGATTTGTGTGTTTATGCTGCCCTCTCTGGAGAGTTTTTTTATAGTCCTAGGGAGTAAACTTTGACTACTGTAAATCATGAAAGAGGAAAGGTTTTTATAAGTATTATTTTATTAAGTCTCTATCCATTTATTTCTTATTCTAATCATGGAAATTGTATGTGCCACCTTTTTTTAAAAACTTATAAATTTCAATTTCTAAAATCCTGATAAAGTAAACCTTTTTTTCTTCTTCAAAAGTAGATCATGTCTGACCATATAGTCAGAGTGTTTTAAATATCTGTACTTATTTTCTAGGATTTTTATAACATAAAGTCATCTTTGGAAAGTATCTTCTTTTTTCTTGCATTTTAGTAAAAACAGTCAAACTGTAATCTTGGAAACTTGACTCTAGATGTACAAAGATTAAAGTATATATTTCCATATATTACAAGTCAATATAGTTTCACTAAGGTTTGTCACATTGCAATAAATGGACATGCTAATACATGTAATCGCCGGTGAGCAAAAAGAGTTCTATAACGTGTACACTAAACTATTGTGCAGATGTAAAGATGTATAAATCATTGATAAGCTGCAAATGAGTAATTTTTCTCTCACTTTCCTGTGATAATTTGTTGCTCATGTTTCCACTGTTATTTCATCCAAGTATTATATGTCGGGATAATATGATATAACCATGTACACGTTAAGTGTATTTTTGTTTTCACTGCGTAATACACCATCAGAAATTATATTGGATGAAATTTGTACAAAAAGTTCTAAACTATATATAGAAGATGAGAAATTATGAGATATGTGTGGTTTTTCCTGTCGATTGATATTGTTTTTATCTTTGTTGTACAGCCGAGGATGTTTGTGGATATGTTTTGGTTAATGTAAACAAATAAACAACTCTGCTGTGACAAAAACATTCTGTTGTTTCTTCACTTCATAGGTGTGATGTTGGTGTATGATGAAAGCTTGAGTGGGTATAGATCAATTGAAGAAGTGTCTTAATATGAAGAGACTTTGGATGACCTTTGTGGAAATATTGTGATTTCTCATTGAAAAAGACCCACCATCATTACAAAGATCACCACATAGTGTTAGCAAATATTATCAGTTGTTCCTACCCCACAGAATTTGACATGAAAAAGAACAATCTCTTTTTGTTTTAAAGGGAAATAAAATTCATCCACTTATCTGTGTCTCTACAAATACTTTAGCTCATTTTCCTTGAAAAAAAAAGTTATCCTTTTTTTTTTAATAAGAGAAATTAATAAAGGGTGAGAAATAAAGCATCAATGAACTGAGAAGTTCAAGTTATCCAGCTAAGCTTGCCAATCTTTCTTTATGCTGGCCCAATTAGCCTGAATACCACAACACAAACAATGCAGAGTGATTTTCAAATGTTCTTGAAATAGTCGTACATGTAACAACAGAACCCAAGTTTACCTGTATGACATATCTGCTGTATCTTCTGTTTAGTGATCTCTTCCCCCTTTTCATTCTTGAACACATTGGTTAAGATTCCATAGATCATGCATACTAGTCACAGTCACTAGTAACTACATTGAAAATTGACCCATTGTTATAATAATATTGATCAAACTCACGTACCCTAGGAGGAAACTGTGCTGGCAGAGCCATTGTTTTAAATCCATTATGTTATACATGAATATATCACTGTGCTATGATGGATGTTGCCTAATGAACGGATAAAATGAAGAACAAATGAGAGAATTAAATAAATAAATAAACAAAACCAAGAAATAAAAAGTAAATAAGTTAATAAACTTAATTCACCTTTCCCACAAAACAAGATGTTCTGTGAATAGAATTAAGAACCCTGATTTACACCTGCTGCTACCTGGCATTTGATTGGATAATGAACCATTCATTTTCTAAGAACAGCCTTGTTCAGAAACCATTGCATTTCCTGTTTACATTTCACCTGTTATATCAGTGTACATGTAGGCGGTCATGGGATTGCATGATTTTACAAATCCTCTATGCAAAGGAAATTTAAATGCATCACTTCTGTTGAAAATGAATAGTGCAACTTCCCTCATGCCTCAATATATTTCAGAAGGCCCTATTGTCTAATTAAATTGTTCAGATCTTCATGTAAATAAGCTACCATAATTAAAGATAGCATCAAAAATCTCAGAAGACGAAGAGATGATCAGCATGGACGCAAAAAATGTTTCGGTCAACAGCAGATGGGGCTCTTTCATTCTCAATGATAATTCACATCAACCTTCCAAAGTGCATGGAAATTTATATTTTGAAACGGTACAAACGGTACATTCAAATGCCGTTAATATTTATTAGCACTCACATTGTCAGAGTCTAGAATTATTCTTCAAAACAGATGAAACAATTTAAAAGGCAAATGATTTTTATACTTTTATTCAAAGTGAGAGATTTATTTAGATCACAGAATGTCTGTAAAACCACACAGATCAGTATAAACACATTGTACTCTAGTCATTGACAAAAACAGTTCGATCCATTTGATTTTTCTAATGAATCATTCATTTAATTCATAATAATATACACAGCAAAAAAAAAATTAAAAAATGAAGTACCAAAAAAAAAAAGTCTAAAACTGTAAAAAGGAATCTTATTACAGAACCAATATTTCTGTGCATGATTAACAGCAGAAAATAATAACAAATCTAAAAGACAAAAAAAATCTGTAAGCAAACAAAACTTAATCAAAACTTTCTATTGGCTATCCTCTTTTTTTCCAAATTTTAAATCAAATACATTTATTTTGAATTTCAACACAAGATTGTCCAAATTAAAGGTTTGAAGAAATTAGAAATTTGGTCAACAAATCCTATGTGGCTTTTTTGTTAATGTAAAAAATAAAATAAAAAAAGAAAATAGATTGCTAAATCCAATGATGGTTCTTGCTTTATAACTCTGTTGTTAAGCAATAGCAGGCTTGAGAAAGTAGACAGGAGTGGATGAAAAATCATGAAATCTTGCCTTCTAAATTGCAAGGTTGGTAGCACCTTAAACTACATGTTATGATTCTACCAACCAAGGAATTTTGTCTGTAATTCATGAAATATTCAAGAACAATATACTGGCAAAGATATATACATAGCTTATACATATTTTGGCAGTTTAAATGCATATCAGTCAGTAATTGAAGGGTATGCTCAAATAGACATTTGCGCATTTCTTAAAGTTGATACTCTAAGCAAATAAATGTCCCTTAATTTGTTACCTACGGCAAGTATATGTTATTTTTAAGTTTTTCAATTACTTAGTATATCACAAAAAAATTCTGTCTACTCGAAATCCTCAATTGAAATGTCTAAAATATCCGCCTCTCTTTGCATAGAAAATCAGTCACGGCGCTTGTCTACTATTTATGACCTCACGTCCGGGAGAGAGTATATTCACGTACCCGGATGTTCCATAGGAAACATGTGCAGAGTGATACGATTTTCTGCATATTTTTGTTTCAAAGGCTGAAAAGTCTAATAAATCATAATTCTATGTACAATTCTTTACCTTCCCCTAGTACTTCATAGTATTAATATCAATTCCCCTTTTTAAAAATTATGACATATACATGCCAACGATGTGCTATTAGTCGATATTTTCACCATGTATAATTTTTGTTTTGGTGTTGAAATCGGCCCAGGCACGGAGTGAACAGTAGCTGTCTACCCATGCACAGTTCATTACCATACACTACAGCGATCTCTCGATGGTTTCTTCTTCCTTTTTCCCATGTCTTTCGCCTTCCTTGGCCCTGAACATCCTTCATCTACCAATTCTGACACCGGTAGTCAGGAGCAAGTCTTTGTTAGTTGTTTTTCTTAGCTGGCAACGTCGCTTTCATTCTCTTGCAATTGCCGATAAACATATAACTAGCGCACGTACGTTCCATCACAAGCAAGCAGCGCCTAGAGCAGCGGCTTGGTCTTACCTCCCGATTCTGCTCGCTTCACGAACGTTCATGCAAGAGCCGCATCACTCGCCAAAATATTATAGAGGAAGCGCGCTTGCATGATCTCGTTCAAGTTTGATATTTTACAACATAAAATGTTTAACTGGTACTGTATCCTTTTTTGAGGCAGTCACACACATCTATGATAAGTACTATCATAGTTCTAGACCTATTCGTTTTTACAAAACTGCTCATGTACATCTGATGACAATATAATGCATCCGCCTATTCATAAGTGCACGATTTAACTTTAATTCCTAAGCAGTAAACTCGTCTTAAATCTCTACCAAATAGGTGAATATGAGGATATAAAAAGAAATCAGCGACTGGAAAATGTTGCTTCGTTATTCTTCATTCAAATGAAAACAGAAAATCCATCAAATATACTCCTTAACAACAACAAATCTAAGCTCTGACAGGATAGCATTTACGTAGGGATATCACTGCCATTCACTCTCACTGAGCCCATGACTCCCGTTCGTGACGTCACGGATAGAGGCCCGACTCTACGTGCACTTCCGGGTTTCAGACTTAGATATTTTGGTAGAGTTTACTCGAATAAATTCATTATTCTAAACTTGTTTTGTCGGGTGGACACCATTTGGTGTTATTATGGGGGTTAAAAGCTTTCTATTTATGTAATTATCTCAGTATTTAGGATTGTCTTAGAGTATCAACTTTAAGTTTTTCCCCTTCACTTATGACTTTGACACAGACCAACGAATGAGCTCAAATATAGACTAAATTAAAATCAAAGCGAAAATATACAAACATGGTGCAAATATATAAATACATTTGAAAGTATAAATGGAAGTTCTTTGGTATAGATTTACAATTGATTAGCATCAAAAGTTAAATATATATGTTTTTGTATTAAAGGTACTGAGTAACATTGTGATGGTTGATTTCACAAATCTGTTGAATCAGGATGCAAAACACGTAAAATTATGTTTGTTTGTATGGATTATCCAACTACGATGCCCCAAATCCGAAATTAATTCATGCAATATGAAGATTTTTAACAAAGTTCAACAGTTTTTCGAACGGGCGTCGATGTGCAGCGCTTCTGAATCTAAATTCTCCCAACCATTTTTGAATTTTCCCAACCGTTTTTCCATGAAAAAAAGACATAAAAACAGGCTATAAAAAATCTGTCAACACTTAAATGTCTGGAATGGAATGTAGAGCCATTTTATTGCTTTGTGAGATTTCCATTCACGTAAAATGTAATTAAATTGTAATAATATAGTTGGGAGAATTAAGGAATCGATCGGATCAGTTTTTCCCAAATTGTACCATGAATAATGGTCCGTTTTTCGCTCAAATTTTCAGATTATCTTTAATTGTACATCTAGCATTGAAGTCACTGCCTTAGCACCACTATCTCTCATCTGAACAATGTTACAAAGTCCCTTTAATAACAATACATTATCAATTAGTTTACATGGTCCTCTTTACATTTTGCAAAATGTCACAAGCACCCTTTAAAGGGAAAGTCCACCCTGAATCCCTGATATCAAGTTGGTTCTTATAGAGACAGGACAATTAGAGAGAAACATGTCAGTGTATTAAAGGTAATACAAAGTTTTGGGAAATTTTGAAAACGAACGGATGGTGATTCTTTATAATTTTGATACATTTGGATACCCCTGAGGATGTATTATAAGCACTAGAAAAATTTACTGGTGCTCCCGGTAAATTTTGATAAATTTCAAATAGCTTATGCGGCCATCCAATGGTAGCTGCGACCATGAAAATCTCAGAATATGCAGTTGTGATATATGATTTCTGAACGGGAATAGCAAATTGGTCGATTTTAGTCAAGAAACATTGTTTTAAAGCTATTTAATATCTTGAACTTGAGAGGGAGCTATACAACATAAAGACTAAATTATTTACAATTTCATCACTTTAGACTTGTACCGCGACAACGATCACTGAATATTATAGGATCGCATTTGCTTCCAATATGTTCATTTAAACCAAATTCATGACCCCATACCAAAACTTTGTATTACCTTAAGTTTGAGCAAAAACCAATTAAAAAAAAGAAAGTTACAAATATTTGAACTTGTAAACAATCAAACTCAAATTAACAACTCTGTGGTGTATCTTGCGAGGTCCCTCCCATTCACCCTGTACTTACATTTTCCCTTGAGAAAATTTTCAATGAATGCAAATATTTTTGTTTAATACGACAACTGTTTGAAACCAGTCTATTCTGTCATCAACAACTAAGAAAATGAAAGTTCATGTAATTCGCTGTACAGATCAAATTGGGGAGGAGCTTGCAAGATGCGTCACAGTGTTGCCAATTTGTGTTTCACTGATGACAACTTAAAAAATGCATAACTTTCTTTTTCCCAATCAGATATTGCTCAAACGTTTACTAGTTAGTTTCTCTCATTTTCTGCTTTGATTTAAACCCAAGATATTATCAGGATGGACTTGCCCTTTAAAATGAACAATAAAACCCATGCAGAGTACAACCATGAATATTCTACCATCAGAAGTATATCTATAGTACTACATACGAGGAAGGTACATGAGACAAAAAGAATAATTGACTGATATACAAGTACGATAGATCTCTAACGTATCATTCATTGGGTGGTACTGTTTGCAAGTTATCAAATTCAGTATAAAAAGTACATGTTCAGAATACAAATGATTAATATTACAATTTTATATAGAGAATTATACAACATGTGTGACTCTTTCAATCAACATGATTTATCATCACAATGAACATTATTTCAGAATAGGTAATCAAATCCGCTCTACAATTCACTATACTTATGCACATTGCATTCACATACAATTTCTGACACGTTCTATAAAAACATTCTACATAGTATTAAAAACTGACTGAAAACAGAAAGATCAGAGAAATTGAAATTTTAAGTGTCGAGAATAAAGACAAAAGTAAATCAATATGTAATTTCAGTATTGAAATAAGGACAATTTTCATTGGCAATTCAGTGTTGAATTGTGAGTTTAAATATATATGGATTATGGACTACCTCTTCATTTGCCATATAGTTGAAAGTGCTTACAATTATTTGTTTACTTATGGAACCACCATTTGTATTCTAGTCATACAAAGTCATATTACGTCATAGTCATATTCTGAATCATTAACTAAATATTTGTAGAAGTCCCCAAATGACAGTGTGTCTGTTCCATGATAAAGGGAAAGATACAAAGAAAATTCTGAGTAATATTAAGCTAACAATTTCTTAAATAAAACAAATAACTGGTATATTTCTCTTACTTTTACCAAGCGGCTCTGTGAACCTCGTTTACAGTTGCTTTGTTAAACAATTAGTCTTTTCCCTCAAATAATTTACAGAACCCATGATCATTCATTGACTCAAGATCAATAAAACTGCAATTCATTTTAGCACATAAACTGTATTTGCTGGTCATATTTTTTTGCCTTGAAATTCATGCAATAGTCATTATCTTCCAACACACAATCTATCTATCTAAACACACACACAACACAACAATCCTGCTACACACCACAGCACCAACACAGAAGTGAGCCAAATACTTATCAAATGTTGCATCAATTGCACCAATTACTATTTCATGTACAATTCTTTGTCAAATTTGACTGCAGTAAAAGAGAGATCTGAATGGTCCTTCCTTGACCTGGGAACTTGAATCGATTAAATTAGATTAAATCAGCTCAATTTACAGTTCACTATTTCTGATTCTAAAAGTCCTGCCCCCTCCCCCTCCCC
The DNA here is from genome assembly GCA_035222895.1 of Strongylocentrotus droebachiensis. Classification (NCBI taxonomy): domain Eukaryota; kingdom Metazoa; phylum Echinodermata; class Echinoidea; order Camarodonta; family Strongylocentrotidae; genus Strongylocentrotus; species Strongylocentrotus droebachiensis. Next base: position 462,536 of record JAVYIG010000231.1, on the reverse strand, counting down.
CCCCCCAAAAAAAAAAAAAAAAAAAATCATGCTATTAGTGATAGTAATAAGGAGTAATAGTAAAAAGGAGTAATAGTAAAAAGGAGTAATACTAACAAAAAGAGGAGGAGTAATAAAGATCAATAGTAAAAAAGAGAAACTGTAAAAAGGAGTAATAAAGATCAATAGTAAAAAGGAGTAATAAAGACCAATAGTAAAAAGGAGTAATAAAGATCAATAGTAAAAAGGAGTAATAGTAAAAAGGAGGAATAAGGAGATCCATGCCAATTTTTATTTTGTAATTTTTATAATTACTAAGCCAATTGCACATTATCTTCATATATAATCATTAAGTGGATCTAATTACAACTATAAATATAAGCCAATTAATTTGGTCAAATTGGTTATACTATAATTGATGTTTGATCATTATTATAAAATCAAGATGTCCATTAACCTGTAAAATCTGATTTTATTTTGAAATAACATGCAAAATTGTTAAACATCATATTGGTATGCCATTGAGGTAGAACAATATTATTAGGACAGAGAGCTAGTAATTCTCTCCATTACTTTGATTGAACTCAGTACAAGCCCAAAACTGTCATCGAGGCATTTCAAATTACAACTTGGAATGCACAGATGTCACCGATTGTTATGCCGTTTGCGTTCTGGACGAGGCTCTTTATGCCACTACATTTTGCCAAAGCTACCTAAATTACAATGAGGATAAGTAGTGAGTGATTGGCATCATAAGAGACACATGGACTGGAATTACACATTTAATGTTGGGGGAGCCATGCCCCTCATACATGTACATTGCATAAAATACACCTGGTAATTATGAGGGAGGTGGGGGGGAGGGGGTAGGTGCCCAACAATGCCCTCGTACACTGCATCGAGGGGGCAGGGAGAGTGCCCCAACAATGACCCCCCCCCCCACCTATATTCTGCATAGTATATACATTTAACCAAAGAGAGAAGAAGCAACTGTTTCAATCATGCATCCTTTCCCTCCTGATAACAATAGTATTCTTGTATTAAAACTAAACAGAAATTCAGTGATGCTCTTTAATACTGACCTAAGCCCATACAATGGACTAGATACCATGTGAAAGCTAAAATGTCACGTACAGGTTATAATCCAAACAAAGTGGCAGCCCAGAATTTCAATCCATGGTGAATAAAATCAGTAACACTGAGTAACACCTTTCTGGCTCTCAACATAAGAAATATCAACTGCATTATCTTTATCATCACCTTCATCATTTACTTGTTATTATTTATCCTTCTGCTGCTCTAAGCTTGCTTTACCGTCTCTTCTCTCCGAGGGTTTGGCCTCAAAGAATTCTGGCCATGTGAGGCACCTCCAAGCAATGAGCTGCGGTACCAGCAGAAGAGCCATGTTGATCAACCAGAAAGCTGAAAGACCATCACTAGGTACGCGGTAGATGTACGGAGTGCGACTGTGAAGGGAAGCCCCGATGTGTGAAAACTGGCCCTGTAAGAGGCAGAGAGAATGAATGAGAATTATGGAAGTTAACACACTGAAAATAAATTTCTATTCAAGAAAATACCATATTTATCATTCTACAGATTTGAATTTAATTATTGACAAGAGTAACCTTGCTTGTAATTTTGGTTGACAACAATATACAAATCTTAGAATCTTTGCTAAGTTTAAAAACGATTTAACTACTTTCATAACCATGTCAAAATGTTTAATGGTATATTTAATGCCAAGCAAGGGAAAACTAAGGATAGAACCCAGTTGTTGTTGTTGTTCAATGTAAACAAATTTCCTTTACGATTCAGTTCCTTATTCATTTACCATTGATTAATGCTAATATCAATAATATCCTATACAAAACCTGCAATTTTCTCAAAAAATGTCTATAGTGGCATATTAATGGAGACGGAAGAAAAACTGGATAGGATACATCTTAGGCTGTAATGACATGTCCAGGGACATCTTACAAGGAAATATAGATGGTAAACAAGGAAGAGGAAGACCAAGAATCTGGGTGGTGTCTGATGACAGAGTCTATGACATAATGATGAAGAAGGTTAAAGATAGAGAGGGATGGAGAGAGAACTATAGAAGACTCTGAGAGAGAGAGAGAGAGAGAGAGAGAGAGAGAGAGAGAGAGAGAGAGAGACAAACACAGAGAGAGAGAGAGAGAGAGAGAGAGAGAAACACAGAGAGAGAGAGAGAAAGAAAGAGAGGATATTTAGAATGCCTTGATTCATGTTCTAAACAGTGATATAACCTGAGCACCATGCACCTACACAGCACAGCAAGAGTTAGGACAGTCACAAAGCAATACAAAGAGTAAACTCTATAATAAATCACCTGAGCTGATGCCCCAGCACTCAACAATGCCCAGTCCGACATCCATGTACAGCCCGGCTTGAAGAAACCATAGATTGCACCCACAAAGTAAGGTACAAAGTAGAACCAGTAAACTAATGCCTGCAAGGAAAAATAAATTAAAATATAATATCCTCTCAAGTTTTGAAGGTTAGACCATCTTTTTCAAAAACACACACAAAAACACAAACAATAACAAGAGCAACGACAACAAAACATGATAAAAGGAAAAGGAATGATGTGGCAGCAAACTGGTAAATTTAACGTTATCCATAATAATAATAATAATAGATCACATTTATAACGCGCCTAATACATTGTTTTTAGGCGCAGTGGTGTTGTTGTCCCAGCAGCCATTAAGTGAAGCAATATCCTTACACGAAATAAAGCCGGGACGACAGCACCACAAGTACACAATATTGTTCAGTACACAATTAGTATGTTATGTTATGTTATGTTACGTTACAAAATCAAAATTACAGTTTGTTACAAATAAATGAATAAATCAGCTTAATCTAACTTAAATTCTGCTAAAGATGACTTATTACATAACAAATAGAAGTACAACATCATTTATATATTTGACATGTTTAGAGAAGACAAAATTCATGGTATGTTTTTGAACAGATGGGTTTTTAACATTACTTTGAAAGTGGATGTAGAAGGAGCATTTTTAATGTAGGACGGGAGGCTATTCCACAACTATTCCACAACTATCCATGAACTATCTTATCAGCTAAACATATTTGTTGTTACTTATAAAACAAAGGCATGAGGATATCAGATTTGCCATAACCAATATACTTGCTGGTATGTTGGTAGGATTCAATTGTGTTATACTGGAGTGCAAGATACGAATAAAAATGTTCTGCATCGTCCTCACATGGCCTACTAACTGTATGAATTAAGACAGTAAAATGATGTACAACACTATTCTTGCTCATATTTACGGACACATTTACTTGTATGAACTTACTTGAATCATAGGATACAAGACTGGATCTTGGAAGTATGGTTCTACATTATTGAGGTAGTACACAGCGATGGAAGCTGGGCTCTTCAAAGCAACCTGTAAGAAAGAACACCATGAATGAGTAAATGTTTAACAGTGAACTAACAATATTTTGTGTCATCTTTCATTGTGCTGCACTGCACACAAAAACGGCATGTTTTTGAGGTATTTTTTTACAGCACTATTTCAGAGACTGAACTAGCAGGACATAATTCACTGTAACGATGTGGAAAGAAATGTAAAAATACGTATTGGTTTAAGTTTAAAAAACTTTTTTTTTTTTAAACTATGAAGGAGGGGATATCAAGAATAATTCTTGTCAATTTGAAAAGGGAAAGCTAATTAATTTAGAAAATAAGAAAACTCTGAAGTTCAGTGTCTGAAATGCTATAGGTTAGTGGTTTCGTGCAGATTGGTCACATATTCATAGTGGCTCTCAGAGCAGTCAGTGTGGCATCATAGGAGGAAGATGTGTTCATGTTCAGTAAAGACTTGTTCGGATATGGCGCAGTAAACCGCCGCAAAAGAAGCCGCCATGTTTCTTTTACGTGAAAAGTAATGGCAACAGCCTGCAACAAAGGACTTGTGCGTATAAATTAACTGAGCTCTGTGTTATAAGATACAAAATTTGAAGCGTATTACACTTGACGTCATTAAAATAGAGCCCCATTTTTGCGGCATCCTGTCTGATGGAGGCTTTAGATACTTACAGCCATGCGTAGGAAGGAGATCAAGATTGCACAGAAGAGAAAGAGAACGAAGAACAGGTCCAGAGGCCTCTTCCAGATACTCTTTTTATGTGCAGCTACCACCTGAATGGAAGAAAGAAGAAAATAAATGCTGAACAACAAATTGTATTGTAAACTGGTCATCAAAAATGCACAGAAATTTGTTATACCTTCAACAAAAGGTAAAGAAATAAGCTGAATAAGATATTTTTTTGTATTTTTTTGTTTGTATTTAAAAGAATAGTTCTCATTAAAAATTTCATGAAGCAGCCTATTCCAAATAATTCAATTTGTTGGTATGAATATTGCCAGTTCGGATAAGCTTTGTACTTGTAAGCTTTTGAGCTAGTCGTAAGAAAAATTAGTTTGGTTAATAAACATAAAATCTATAAACTGTATTAATAAGTTCTGTGGGTTTCACACATGAAATCTTGGTTCATTAGATGTCAAATTTAACACACATTTCTGTTTATTCTTTACTCTGATGAAAGCAAGATGAAGAGCTTTACTATGTCTGTACTCTAAGGTTGCGACACTGTTAACAACTTCTTACAGGCGAATACTAGAATACTCGGCAACCATTAAAGATTTAAAAATTAAAAAATTAAAAAATGGCCGTCGAGTATTCGCCAGTAAGCCTTGGAGTGTACTCGAGTACCTCATTACACGGTTATGCACAGCCCTGCTGTATTCATTGCTTTTCTTTAAATTTGTAGTACCAATTATCTCTTTAGATACTCACATCCCTGCTTTCAACATCAGTTTGACGGCTCTGACGAAAACACTTTATAGCAACCAGGACAGGGAAGAGGACATAAGGGATGTTGAGGAAGTAAGAACCCTTGACGTTAGAACCGTACTTCCCAGAGACATTGCCTGGCATGAAGACTATCATACTGTTCAAGATGGATCCGGCCCAGTAAAGACCAACTTCTCGGTAGCTTTGACTATAAAGAGGAGGGAATATGATAAAGGAATGAAATATTGATGGCAAATATTAATTTATTTAAAAGCATTCTTTGAAGTTTCATGATATCTTTAACAAAAGTGTGTACAGTATAGATTAGACTTTGTGTCTGTAAATTTCTAGCTGGAATGCTCCAAAGGGAGTGGAGAGCACTGTAATGTGTAGAATAGTAATTGAATTCAGCGACCAGGGAAATAATAATCCTGCAAGCACTTTGGTCACTTAATGCTTCAACAGTTTATAAGGAACAGGAATTATTATCATTAGGTAATTAATTATAAATCAATTAAGGTAATATGGCGGTGGTTGGCTGGTACTTTACCAAAAAGAGGCTTGGGCAACGTGTTATGATACAGAAATGTTTAGCGTATTACTGAATGTCATTATTAAACAAGAATGCCTCGGTTTACGTCATTGAATGAGGCTTATTATTGTATCGCCTTGAGTGACATTTTTGTCAGACAGTGCACTATAAAATTCTATACTTTTATTACTACTATTACTTGAAGCTTACCCCCATACAATAGCAGTAACCATCATAAGATACATGCAGTAATGTCCTGATCCATCCCAGTAGTTGATCATAGTCCCATGTGCTGTATTCAGGTATGGCTCCCCCTACAAGCAATGTAAAGGAAAATTCATTCAGCAGTGATTTATATTAGGTTGATGGGGTGATTGCTATAACTTGTCCTTGTGATTTGGGGGCCTATCAACTTAGAATCACCCTTTACGAACATTTTATAAGACCAGTAGTTACTTGTTTTTAATATGTATGGGATAGATTTATTATGATTACTCGGAGTGCATGTCTGAAGATTTACAAAAAAATACATGTGCAATGGCTCAAAACAACAATTTCCTATAAATCACTTTTAGAACTGTTAAAATACGTTCATTGTGTTACAGTAAATTTCCAACTTAAAGTTCTCAAGGCATTCACTACATTAAGGTTTTTGCTTCATGGATTTTTCACAATAGAAAGCAATATACATGCATTCATGGCTTGCTTCTCAAATTTAAAAGAATATATTTAAACCAAGCCATACCAGCCTATCTAGTTTATGATTGAGTATCCATTTTCATACATAAGGCAAACAATATCATCCTTATGGTTGATCTACAAGGATATACCTGCATCTTTTGCTTTCATGCAATGTATGACTAGCAACTAAAAGCATTACAGTTAGGGAAATGTAAGCTTTAAAAGATGAAATGCAATATTTCCATTGTGCGATGGTGGGCATTTACATAAGCAGTACTACTAAAAATAGGGGTTATTATGAATACCGAGGATGACAGGGGTGTACAATCCCAGGTTTTCCCAAAATCAATAAATATGCCTTGAGCAATGAAAAAATGTCTTTTATTAACCAAAAATGTGCCAATCCTGAGAAAAAAAATACATATTTTGTCTTACACACATGTACTGTATGTGCCCATCGGACCAGACCCTCCCCCATTATATGCACGATGACCCTTACTTTGAAATATAAACAGACTGTCAGCTTTGCTCTTTTAAAAAGTTGTAGTCCTGAAATGCTAAAATCACTGTTCATACCAAGTACAAAGTATGCCGTTTTTACCCTCACCATTGGCAGTTTCTCCATGATCTTCTATTTCATAATGATGGCAATAAAATTGCCCTCATTATTAACAAGATCACATGACAATAATCTTCCTTTTCGGTTTTAAATTTGTAGGTTTCCTTCAGGTCATTTTTGGTCTTGTTTGCTTGCGATACTAATGCTTTCAACCATGTTCACTTTTTCACTCAAATCTAGCATAAATGGATTTCGACATGCCATTTTCAAAACAATGTTGCTCAGTTAAGGCTGTATTGATCAAAGTCATATTACATCTACTTTATGATAAGCAAGAAATCATATTTATACAGCTAATACCGGTAGTTTGTTCACAATATCTATTTGTTTTGGGGCTTGATTTTTTTTCTGGTAAATTACATCTACAATTAAAAAAAAAGGCTCAGAGTAACTTTCATCTCTCCAATTTTATGTAAGATGAAAGTATACATACAATGTCCATGTAAGACAGGAAATTGAAAGAAGTCAAAGTGCAATTGTCAATTAGCCTATGTTTTCATGCCGTTCTCCCACAAGTGTGTCTAAATTAGACACTGAAGAACCACAGTACAGCATGCTGGCTGTTTCCCTTTAGATTCCATTGCAATCTATGAATGTCAACATCTCAGAGTGATTCAATGATTAACTTACCTCTTTGAGATACGATGCCATGAAGTTATCAATTATACCATCCAACTCCATTGCTAGAACAATGTCCACCACGCTTGTGAAAGCAAATACAGCAAACACTACAATACAAAAAAATGTTGGATGATTACATGTAGGTCATATCAGGGCTGGACACTTACAGGCACCGAGGACACAAAATCGAAACCCAAACTCCAAAATGTTGAAATCTTTGCATAGGTCTCATGCAAAAAAACCTTTTAAAGCACAATCTGGTCCCCCTTTAAAAAAAATTATTGTGGAGCCATGGATAAATTGATATACTGTAGCTGCAGAGTTTTTCAGAGGTTATGTTCCTTTCAAATGTCAATGTTTTTATTTTTAAGTTATCTTTCCCCTCAGCCCTTTGTCCATGGTTTTTTTTATATGTGCGATTGTTCCAGGCAGAAGCCGTGAGCGCTTTACCTCTCGAAAGGGTTAACTGGGAAAAAAATCTATTAGTGTGAGATAATCGCACTTATCCTTTAAAAAAGGCACTGGCGAACAGAAATGCTTTTTACAAGTTGTTTCAAGGATTCTAAAACTATTCCCTACTTGCAAAATACATTTTAATGCAATTATTAACCCCCTACTCCTTCCATCCATTTAACAAGAAAAAATAGGAACTTGTAGTGTGTAAATTATAAAGAACCTCTATGTCTACTATTTCCAGGATACTTCTTGCTTTTCTATTTGCTTTGCCATTTAGAAGAGAGAAATCAGAAAAGAGAGAAATGGTATGCCCTTAAAGCTCATCACACACTATACCACTTGGCCAATCCGAAGAATTTGCAATTAGCATTTGATGTGAACATTAAAACTTCTTAGTGATCAAGGATCTGAACAGTCATATGATTAATAAAATTTAAATTTCAATGGATTTCAAGCTTCCTTGGAGGAAACGCTAACTTGGCTCGAATCAATGTGACATTAGACCAGTACTTACTGCGACTGTCTACCATTTGAAGCCAATCAAACTTTTATTCTGAATTTAGGGCACAAATGCACTCCATTTCCAGTTGTTATTATTCATTAATATAAACTCTTCATTATTTTAAAACAACATAAATCAGGGAGATTGCCATTCTTCCAAATTTGGATCACAGGAGGGTCATATAGATCTAGTAGTAAGAGTACTGTGCAGTAATGCTCTAGCCAAGAGACCCTTTCTCCTAATTTTAAGCATTGCAGTCCTGTAGATGTCTGTACCCAGTCGTTTGTCCAGACAAGTTTTCTGAATTTCATATATAAGTGTATAGATCTATGTTAGACATAATATTATAAAGGATAAATATTTATGATTGCTAAGTGCTTTTTGATGCATACTATACATTACATCCAGAGGCACAAGTGGTGGCTTTATTTTTGTTAAGCATCTGGTCACATAACCCCCCATCATATCATCAATCAGGAGCGGCAGATGATTCCTTTTGCACTTCATTTTTAAACTACCAGTAAGGAATCTGTGAAATCGCATTTTAGGCGCCCTGTGCCAAAGTGCACCTGTGTTGTGCCAACTAAATTTACTTTTAGCAGGTTGACAGTAGACCTCTAACTTGGTACGGTACTACTACTAGACCCAAAGCTTCAGTCTCTGATATCGACGGTTGTTCCGCCGAGATTACATCTCCTCTGACCGCCTCTAGGCTTACCTATAGACCCCTTCGTTACATAATGTTGACAAATCAAATGTCAGTTTTATTAGCTAGAGAATGACCCATACCAGATCAGACGGTTATTTCTGCTACAATGTACAAGTTTAACAACAACAAAATAGATTTGCATTAATAACCTCTTTACTGCTAGCACACGAGATAGCCCCTGCATTGTCATTTCTGTTTCAACAGAGTTACAATACCGGAGAAGTGCCTTTAGACTGGAAACGTGCACTTGTAGCCCCTATTCATAAGGCAGGAGATAAATGCTGCCCAGGTAACTACAGACCTATATCGCTGACGTGTATATGCAGTAAGGTGATGGAACATATTATGCTTAGCCACATTTCTAAACATCTTGCAGCTAACTGTCAGATTAATGCCCTGATTTGGCAATATCTGGCTGATAGAAGCTGTTCTGTTTACTATAGATATGTTGGTTAGGAATTCACACAACAATAATTACACAAATTCAATGCATTATGTAGATATTTAAATCTTGAAAGTATGATTTATTAATCACATTTCTTCATCTATTCTTCTTCACTCACTGTATTCAGAATGAGTATTACATATATCTGATATAAAGTTGAAATGCCAATATGATGAATATATTTCAGTCATATGCATTAACTATATTTGTTCACATGTAAATGATTCACTCAGTCTGAGTTATTTAAATGATTTTACAAGTAATTCACTAATTTCTGTAAGAAAACCCAATACCCCTTTTTGGTAAAGCAGTACTGCATATGTAAAACCGTACAAAACCTTGAGCTCAAGTACGTAAACTGTGCCTCTTAGAAATATCTAAAAACTCAAATACTACGAGTTTTATCACAGAATAATTGATAGGAATTCAATGTCCGCGACCGTTCTCAACCCTATGGAACGTTCTTACATTGTCTTCCTGTGCTCCAGGTGTGTCTCATGTAGACAAACGCACGAACTTGAAGAACCCTGGCTGTTTGAGTATAGTCGCTGTTCCGAAGCTTGTCGTTTCTGACGTATTCGGCGTTGAAGTATGATGTAGCTCGTCTAGTAGACGAAAAGTCTCATCTCAGAGGTTAGAGAAGATCTGTTTTGGAAGATCTGTCCTTGAAGATCTCTTGTGGAGTTGAACCGTAATGAAGCTGGAATGGAATCCGAATGGATCCGGAATGGGACCTAAACTGGAACCTCAAAGTGGAACCCAGCTGCCTGACTGTGGTTAAAACAATATATATACAGCTGGTGTCAGAGACAAGATGTGGAGCTGTTGAGAAGTTTTCTCCTGGCCTGTGCTGCCCGAATTTAAGGGTAGATGCCACCCAAAGTAAGTAGCTACATGCTGCACATCTCAACTCCTCACACACCCACTCAGCATACAGGTCCTGTCTTGACCAATGCTTAAGTTGCTCTGCCCAGCCCAAACTATGCCTGAACAGCAGCACACATGCACACAGCACACAAGCACACATACATAGCTCTCCCATTGAGAAAAGGTACTGTAGCTAGGGATTCTATTGTGTTCTAGATGCCTATCTCCTAGTCTAAAAACCAGTCACTATCTTCTAGTCTTAAAAATATTCGCTTTTCTATCTTCTAGTCTTAAATTACCAGTCACTTTGTGACACTAACAACATACTCATTGATGAACAGCATGGTTTCAGACAGAATCTTTCGACAACAACACAACTTGTCACAGCTACCGATGATTGGTCATCCTCTCTTCAATCTAGAGGCCAAACTGATATCGTCTTTCTCGACTTCCAAAAAGCGTTTGATCGCGTACCACATCCACACCTTAGATCCAAACTACATTACTACGGAATCAGAGGAGACTCTCTCCGCTGGACTATGTCACTCCTAGCGAATAGACATCAAGCTGTCGTCGTCAATGGTGCTCGCTCAGCATGGATGCCTGTTACTTCAGGAGTACCGCAGGGTCCGTCATCGGCCCCGTACTTTTCCTGCTGTACATCAATGACATCAAACTCAACATCAAGTCCACAATGCGTCTATTTGCAGATGACAGTGTCATCTACCGGCGTATCGACTCTCCCTCAGACACTCATTTACTGCAAGAAGATCTCCATGTTCTTGCAGACTGGTCTACTAAATGGCTGATGGGATTCAACATCAAGAAGTGTGCTTCATTGTCAATCACAAACAAGAAGCACCCCATCACAGTGGACTACACCCTACTAAATGAGTCAATTCCTCGAGTAAAACAATACAAGTATCTTGGTGTCACGATTACCCATGACCTTAAATGGAACACCCAATGTAAACTCACCACCCAGAAAGCCAATAGAACCCTTGGCCTCCTACGCAGAACTCTATCACCATGCACCAAGAACATCAAATCCAAAGCCTACACAATGCTTGTTCGTCCCCAACTTGAGTATGGCAGTGAAGCTTGGAACCCTCGGACTCTGACATCAATACAAAGTCTTGAGAAAGTACAGCGAGCTGCCGCCCGTTTTGTATACCAAGACTACCGGAGAGTAACATCAGTCACAGCACTTGTCAACAAACTGGGATGGGATACCCTTCACAATCGCAGGCTTCTTGCACAGTCCACTTTGTTTTACAAGATGCACCATCATCAACTCAACATGCCTTTTCCCACTCACATTTTCCCAGCTACATATCTGGGCAGAAATGATCACCCTCTGAAGTATGCAGTACCCCCAGCTTCCATTGATAGCTTCAAGTACTCCTTCTATCCTCGCACCATCTGGACGTGGAACCACCTATCAGCTGCTGCGGTAATATCTCCAACAGTAACCATCTTCCAGGAGGCTGCTCTACCCATCATCAGAGCGTTGCCTCCTCCTGTTGGGTCCAAGCTACTGTAGACTCCACGTCCTGGTTTTTACTTGCACGTCCACCGTTTTATTGTAAATAATAGACATCATTCACTGTTTTGAATTACTTCATGCACTGTCACTATGCCAGCACGTTGCACAGACATCCCAGTTTAGCTGTATGATAGCTGCCATCGGGATTATCTCTACAAGTAACAAGTAACTGTTTTACTAAGAGAGTAAGTTCAAATTAGCATTAGGCTTTTATTTACTTACCATAGAAAAAAGGATCTGACACTTTCTGTGAGCCCCTGGAAAGCCGCACAATCAGGTAGCTCATCAGGGCTACGGCGGCCAACATGCCGTAACCCACGGCGAGGACTTCACCCTCTTCCCGGTTCTCCAGCAGAGCGTTAAGCAGATAAGTGACGGGAATCGCCGTCAGGGAGAGGGCAAAAACACCTGTCGCCATCGCCATTATGATTGATTGATTAAAATAAGATTCACTGACTATCGCCGCATTAGAATGTCGAATTTTTTAAGCTCAAAAAGAGATACCTCAGGTCAAAATTTGATGGGCCCCTAGAGTCTTATCATTGCAATACAGGCCTAGCTAGGCCTACTGTACTTCTCGTCTTTTGTCTAGTCTTGGAGTGCAGTACGGTGCATGCTACTAGGTACTGCACTATACTTTGCATGCAGAGCTAGAGCTAGAGGCGTTGCGATCGACTATCGAGGTACCGCCTTGAGCGTCAGCGCAGCACGCGCAGGCGAGCAGTCTAGAGTGGGAAGAAAAAAAAGGGGGGGGGGGGTGCAGATCTAGTGACCTGCCGCCCCGTCTTTCATTGTATTGGATTGAAATCAATAATCGCTGCAATGCTTGGCAGAAATTTAAAGAATCCTAAAGCCATCTGCTTTATTTTTTTTCTAAAACAAATGTATGCGTAATTGTAGACTTATCATATCCAAATCAAACCATATATAGAAAGGATTTCAAGTGTACAAGATTTTTAAAATATATATCAAACGTTCGAATGCAAACTGAGGGATCTAGGATCTACAAAACAATTAAAAAAATATTAAAAAATGGCCATTAGATTTGTTAAAAGTGTATTTTTTCAAACAATTCCAAGCAAATACACATAACAAAAAAATAAACAAAAAATAACCAGGGGTGCATGGTGGAGCGTTTCCTATTTTTTGGGGGGGGAGGGGCAATGCACCAACAAAAAAAGGGCACTTTCCGGAAGAAGAAAAAAAAAAGTGCACCTACAAAAGGAATCCTCATAAGGAAAATGTACATCACTTTTTAGACATTGGTATATACATTGTGGTTATTACACTACCAGGGACGATTTCAATATTTGACTTCTTAAGCATCATAGCTAGTTTACAGTTGGGGATGTGATGGTCTTAATATACATTGTGAGGTGATTGAGCAAAAATTTGAGATCATTGCAACCAATTGATTAGATCTTATAAAGAGGAAAAAATCCTGATGGGGTTTTAAGCATAATCTTAGAATGAAAGAAAAGACCTTGGATAAATAACAATAATTACATCAACTATAAATGCGAGCAAGCATGGCAAGGGAGCTTGGGGGAATTATGAAAAAAGTTGCTCTTAGTTGCTTTAAATTAGTGGCACATTTTATGCAGAAAGGGAGAGGGGGCACGATCAGAAGGAAACATTACTTTTATTATTATTAGAAAAGAAAAGGTACATGTGTCAAAGTTAAAAGGGCAATGATCAGAGGTAAAAGGGGCACGTCTCGCAAATTCAAAGGCTCAATTTCAGAAACAACAATTTCTGAAAAAGCTCAGATGAAGCAACTAAATCAAGCAAAAAGGGCCATGTATCGTATACTAGCTAGGATTTATCACCTTTATTTAGATATTGATATTAAAATTGAATAATTTGACCAACTAATATTACCATACTCCTCTATGGGTCTGAAGTATAGGGATTCAATGTCATCTGAGATTTGGAAATCTTTCATGTCAAATTTTGCAAATTTTGAAAGTCAATAAATCAAGAGTGAATTTATAGTTTAAGATGAACTTGGAAGATTCAACGTAGAAAAATATATTGAGCATCGAATGATAAACTGATGGTGTGGATTAGTTCACAGTAGTCTAACAAAAATGTCTGGTATAATAAATAATATGTTCAAGATACTTTAAAACCAAGATTTATACTTGGCACATTGGTTGAAGAAAAAGCAAATTCTTGACAAGTTGGGCATGTCAAATTTCTTGGAGATTTGTATGTCATCATATAGAAACTGGATAAAACAAACAAAAGATCAAGGAACACAAGATTCTCAAATCCAAAATTGTTTTTCGTCAATAAATGAAAACCCACAATATATAAATATTAGAATGTTTAAAAACAATCTTTGCCAAGAAAGTTACCATACAGATTAAGATTTAAAAAAGACTGAATTGCTTTTTGTAAATTTGGTTTAATATGGAAAGCGAAAATGCTATTTCAAGGGGGGAAAAAGGGTCTTCATAGACAGGTTATCTTTCTATACAGGTGGTCTTATGACTCATGATGAGTGAGATACAAAGAGTGAGGTAAAACAAGTTCAAATGTACAGGAACAGAGATATTTTGTATTTTCATCTTTAATACTTGATAATCATGAACATGTATCAGTGGCATTTCTTACATCAAGAAAGTGTGATATGTATCAAGAAAGCGAAAATGCTATTTCAAGGGGGGAAAAAGGGTCTTCATAGACAGGTTATCTTTCTATACAGGTGGTCTTATGACTCATGATGAGTGAGATACAAAGAGTGAGGTAAAACAAGTTCAAATGTACAGGAACAGAGATATTTTGTATTTTCATCTTTAATACTTGATAATCATGAACATGTATCAGTGGCATTTCTTACATCAAGAAAGTGTGATATGTATCAAGAAAAAATAAGTAATAATTATGAAAGACTTTATAAGGCACTGCCTCTGGTTGCAAATGGAATGTTAGACACTCTTTCCATGAAGCAACATTATGGAAGACTTCAACTCTGTTATATCCTTCTATCTACCATCATATAATATTTACATATAATATGATGGGTTCACAATCCACATCTCTCCACACTCGATTTCAGATGATGCATGATGGGAAAAAGTCGACAAAAATATCAGCTGGGGCATAAATTGTTATAATTATGACCGAGGAGATCAGAGGATTTAATCAGATTTTTTGGTGGGGAAGGTTTGAATAGCTTACCCGGGGTAAAATGACCCTCCTCACGATGTTAAGTTCATTTTGGCCACTTTTTGGCCCAAAGTGACCACTACAGGTAAGTCACTTTTGGTCAGGGGTAATTTTCCCATTCGTTGATCTCAATTAAGAAGAGATGATGGGCCTTTGTATGTAAAAAAATGTTCCCCGATGCTAGAAAAAAGTGGTCAAATTGACACTCTTCAACAACAATAAGGTAATTTTGGTCACTTTCCGCCCTAATTCAGGGCAATTTTTCAGTCATAATCAATTGATGGTTGAATTTGACATCCAAATTCAATATAAAAATATGCAATCAAAGGAATGTACGCAGTTCGCACCACTTTTATCGTTTTGATCGGTGGCTATCCTTTTGCTGTACTGCATTGGTTGAAAGATGTCAACCTGCGACCTAAAAAAATTGGCCTGTTGTGGCTTGCCTGTGTCGGTGAGGGTGCTGTTGATTGTGAATCCACCCTATCGTTAAACCCTTTCATATGATGTCATTCTCATTTAACATTTATTTCCTATAGGTTCCATCCACAGAGGAACTCTCTGGAACTAGCCATTTAAAAAAGGCTGAAGAGTGAAAACACTTTCAACATCTCGCATCTCAGTCTATGTTGCTGGATTGAATAATGTAAAGTACAGCAATTTACCATTATAAAAACTCCTTAAATGGTGAACATATTTAAAGTCTAAATCCATCCCAAGTTATCATCAGCCTCATAGCATTCAACAGTTTAATATATTCGAAATGTATGCATTACACTACCCTGTACATTACATCCATGATTAATCATTACATCTTCATCACCTTTCTCCAGTCAACATTTGTGCAAACGTTAGAAAAACAAATCATTTTTTCAAGCAAATATATTTCTATTTATAACAGAATATGCAACATCATTCTACAACTTGGACATCAGCCTAGAAGCAATGTTTTGAAAGTAGCACAAACACAGTGAAAACACTTACAACATGATTTTGTTTAACAGCTAGGACATCAAAAGTTCTTATTCCATTTACTTGAAAGCAATGACCATAAAGTTGTTTAACAAAATGTAGTGCCACAAAAAGATGCATAAATGTTGAAAATCAGAACGATATCAAACAGAGGTAGAACGACTTCGTAAGGATAATGAGCGGGTAAATGCATTATATACCATCTATGTGAGGCTTTATTTTCGTTAAACCTTCCTTCAGGTATGTCAAAAAAGAACTTTTAATCAATTAACACCACTGAAAATTATGCAATTTTTATTCCGGACGCATCTTTTTATGCCACTATATATTGCTGCATGCAATTGAAAAACAAAGTGATGAGCTGTTTGTTTAGTACTGTTAGTAATATATATGGTAACTAGATGGAACTTTGACTGTGGCAGTCGAAAATAATGCCTCCGCCATAGAAAGATTTTACAAATCAAAACAGAGCAATTTTTCAAATTCAAGTTTGATTGTAACCCATTAACAGGTTCTCAAAATAAAGAGATTACAAGCTATTTTTCATATACATATATATATATACAGACAACCCGAAAACATAATGCCTCCTGCTACTTCGTAACAGAGGCATAAAAACTCTATATAGTTGTAAATATAATGATAACTGTTCAAATCATGAAATCTCATTGCAAGGTCACATTATTTCAAAACAATATATCTAAAAAAAGAAGGAAATATCTTTAAAAAAATATGCTTTTCAAGGTTTTCAAAGAGAATGATTTGTAAAATGGAATAATGAAACCTTCATTATTCAATGAAAACAGCAGCTGGAGAACTGCACAATTTAAACTGATAGATTGGTCATTGGGGCAATCCAAGTTAATAAAAGATTTACACTTCCTCACCTACTCTTATTTAACCCCCACCCAATTCTCTCTTTCCCTCTCTCTCTCTCTGCATCTAGCCTCTCCCTTCCTCTCTATACTCTATATCTGTTTCTATACTGACATTATGTGATTTCTTATTCTTACTATCATTTTAAGTTTTAAAAACTCCTAGTGACTTAGTATTAATTATTTTAGTTGAAATCTATACATCTTACTCTCTCTCTCTCTTTCTTTTCTTATTTTTACTTCCGTATTCACATGTATCTTTCTCTCTCTCTCTTTCAAACCCTCTCTAACTTGTACTCTATTTACCAGTAATCTATTTCTATATTTTTCTCATTCTCCCTCTCCTTCCCTAAATCTATTTTTTCTCTTCAGCCTCACACTCCTTCACGATGGCCAGGTAGTCATCAACATCGAAAGTGGATCCCATGACGACAGGGGTCTTTTGATGGATATCTGATGGTATGATGTCTAAGATCCTCTCCTTTCCTGTAGTAGCCTTTCCGCCAGCCTGCTCACAGATAAAGGCCATTGGGGCTCCCTCGTATAGGAGACGCAGCTATGGTAAATGAACACAAGAATAAGACAAATGTGACCGCATCTCCAATATGCCTCAGACTAAATTCATGGGTTGAATTATTTTTGGAATATCAAGATATAGAAAACAAAAAGCCTATACTTATATGTACATGTCGATTGATTATCAATTGACAATCCCAAAATCTGATCCCTTGTCCCCCTTCAGTGATGCATACTAGTTACAGGTTTTAGGATTACAGCTAAAGTGGCCATTGATTTGGTCACAACAAGGTCAAAAACTTTTAATTCTACATACTTGGGCTTGTTGGCCTTAGACATTTGACCTTCTTTACTCATAATCTAATCAAATTGTCTCATTTTGTTGAACGATGAACACTATAAACCAAGTTTAAAGTTCATGGCTTAAATCATAATTGAGACATGGCAGCAACGCTGCTAAAACCCTGAGATTTCATGGAAACTGACCCCTGACATATTCACACACACAAAAAAAATCAAATCTGATTGTCTACCTATGCCTATGATGATACATACTCGCACCAAGTTTGAAGTTTATACATCAAGTGGTTCTTGACATATCCCGATGAGGCTAAAACCTACATTTTAATAAATTGACCTCTTTGACCTTTGACTTACTTACCCTCAAATCTAACAAGATCGTCTTTATATGATATCACATGCTCATACCAGGTTTCAGCTCATACATGTACCTCTAGTGAATTTTTCAGATATTGACCTCAGTATGACATTTGACCTACTTACCCCACAATCTAATCACATAGTCTTACTACGGTGATACCTACTATTTAATTTGGGGCAACGCTCACATAATGGGCTTTTAGACCACACCTTTTGGTGTCTGTCAGGCACTAAGCAGCAAAAAAAAATGGTTTTAAGTGGTACCTCATCTGCAGAGGTGCCCTAAATGTTATAATACTCAGATATTGGTAACTTGTTCGTTTGATCAAAATCCACAAGGCTGCCTGGCTATAATTCCTCCGGCACCACATTTGGTGGGCGCATGCATAAAAAGGGTTCATTAAACGTGTCCATAAAGGAGAAATATTTGATTCTTGTAATTGATATAATTGTATCCTAGCATCTAGCCTATATCTGATTTCTGATTGCCAAATATATGTTGTGAGTTAATATGTCATTAGCTGTGCAGCTGTTGCTAGTTGGAAACCAAATTGCAAGTATATGAATACAAGCATGTAGCATATTGTACTACATAAGTATATGCAGATATAACAAATAATGAATACCAATTGAAAACCACTCAGTATTAATAGACCATTTTGGTCATGCAATCAAGTTAAATGCATTTATAAATCTTTGGTAGGTGCCATGTTAAAATCATTTCATTCACATGTTATGAATAATTGTATTTCAATATTCAGAATGTAAATTGCATATATCAATTTTTGTTAGGATAAACATTATTGCTTGTCTTACCTAAAAATACTTCATGTATGCAATTTGCATTCTGACTACCAGGTGCATTGAAATACAATTATTGTCACAGGTGAATGAAATAATTTGTAATGAGGCACTTAAATATTTAAAAATGGCCCATTCAGATTAAAAGAAAGATAAAAGACCTATGTGAAGTGTTGTCGATTACACTCTTTACAGGTAACTTGCTTCTGCAACCTATTATTTGTGAACAGATTTGTTTGTTATAAATGTACGCCGCCTTATGAGTACCTTTCCAGTCTTGCTCTTCTTGTGTGCGGGGTAGAGGAAGATGCCACCGTAGACGATCGTCCTGTGCATGTCAGCTACCATGGAACCGATGTACCGAGCACCATACGGTGATTTCCCTTCCTGTACACAGAAAAAAGCAGATTGAATTTTAAAGCGGTACCGATCATTTTACTTTGCATGTTAGAGGTTGCATGACACTATATGATATTAAAAATATGAGCTTCAAATATTATCTTCTATAAAAAGACATTGCAAGTTAACTGTCTCAAAAACCATAAAAACAACTTGTGAGAAATCTACTCAACGCACCCATACCTGCTCGTATGAAAATAGGGCCCAATCTGACTTTAGGTTCCTCGCGCTGGGTTTCTGTCATACTTCTTATGCATTACCCCCTTAGAATATGAGATAAAGTTCTTTTGAGGTTGATTTTATAATGTATTCTAGCTGTCCAAAAAAAATATTAGGTAAATTGTACACTTTAAAAAGACAAATTGGGACTACCATTAATTTTGTTAAGAAAGAGATATGAGTGTACTGAAGAGAAATCTACACTGCACTACAGTTTAATAAGAACAGGACAGAAGTAGAATGTCAACAACAGTTCACTTTCTTAAATCTCCATCCCCAAACCACTCCTAAATTGGATATATGCCAGGAATACATTTATGGGTACCAATAGTCTTTCTGGTAGACTAGTGGTTTTGTCACTGTAAATTTGATGCATTTGTATCCTTTGGTAAGCTATTTATCCTCGATGACCAAGTCAATCAAAGAGGACTTAAAGATGTAAGTCTACCAGAAGCTTATCTGAAGGAAGCGTGTTTTTTTTTAATGATGGTAACTGTGATACACTTCACTTTCCTATCTCATAAGTCGTAACACAGAACTCAGTGAATATGTGCAGGACTTTTGTTGAGCCCAGTTGTCATTCATTTACACGTTAAGAAACACTGCTTTTTTTAAGGCGGTGTACCATGTTTGATTGAGCCTAAACTGAGATATACCCTTTAACCCTAGTTCTACAGCACCCCCAGCCATGGAACACAAACGTTTCATGGCAAGTGTGCGTGTGTGGCTATACAATAACATGCTGTAGAAATAGGGTTAATGGCTCAAACCAAGAAGTAATTAAATTGCCTAGACACATATACTACTATACAAACAATTATATGAATATCACCATTCATCACCATTGTCATATTGCAATATTACATGTATGCTATCTCACCCCTGGATACTTCTTTGATTCCACATATTTAGCGATACTCTTGTCCCAGTACTGAGAGTATCCTTCGTTGATGCTGAAGATCTTGCCTCGAGACTTGATGGTAATCAGACGGTCAGTCAGAACAAACTCACCAATAGCCTACAGACACAAAAGACAGATGTGTTATCATTGTGATTATATAAATTATTATTATCTCTTGGACAAGTCCAATTTGGTCAGCGTATCCAGGTGCAGATCCAGGAATTATGGAAAGGGGGGGGGGGGAGCAATGAAAGACGGTCAGAAGTGACGTGTCAGCGCCGCGTTCTGTGCATGCGCCGACAGGGGGGTGTTTGAGGGGGATGTGAACCCCTCACCTGAACAAAATTTAAATTAAGCTCTATAGTTTTGGCAATACAAAACATGATCTAGATATGCCGTCGTGAGCGATAAAAACTCTAATCCATCCCATGAAATTTAATTTACATTGCCCCTATTGTGTGCTCTTTTTAAAGATCACAAAAAAGCCCTGAGATTAGGCATTCCATCTCATTGAGTTTAGCAGAAGACGACCTTCATACTGCACACAACATTCAATGGGATGATGCCCGCATTATCGAGTTTGAAACGCACTACTGATCAAGAATGGTAGAAGAAGCCATTGGGATAAAAAGGATTAGTCCTGCACTGAACAGGGACGCTTGCTATACAACATTTTCTCTGCTTCAACTTTCTTCACTAACCAAATTCTTTACTTCAACCCTGGACCCAGCATTATAACTAACCCTATGTCTTAATCCTAATCCTAACCCTAAATCAACAATAAAACCCAATTGCAACCCTAACCCTATACCTCTGATCAAATAAAGTCTGGCGCAATTATTTGCAGGACTAAATCAAATGGCAGGTTATTATTTGATATACTTACAGGATCAAGTTGAAATCCATTGACACCGCAACCAGTACTAAGTACAATCATTGTAGCGCTACCATAAAGGGCATAACCAGCTGCGACCATGCTGGAACCAGGTTGAAGAACATCGGATGAAGTTACTTCGCCCTTGGGATCCCCTTCCTAATGAATATGAGAGATGAGAAAATACATTTCACAGATTCTTGATTAATATGAATTTCATAACCTATAGTAATACGTGTTAACAAAACTGTACAGGTATATACAAAAACAAAGCTGTATGTGTGCAAAAAGTGATTTGGGACATTTCCATAATATTTCTCAAAATAAATTTTCCAAAAATTGACACAAATCTTTGGGGGGGGGGGGGGCACGGATACTAAAATTACTTTTATGCTTCAACTGCAAAAGAAAAATCTACCCTAAATGACAATACATACCAGTAACAAATCTTTGAAAAGCTATATTCTCATTTTTAATGAAAACTGATCAACTTCCCATAAGATTTGCATCTCCTAGTACTGTAGACATTTTACTCACCTTTTTCCAAATTCCAAATATGGTACCGATGGATACCAAGCAGTCAATGTTGGATGACCCATCCAAGGGGTCAAAGGTCACAATGTACTTTCCTCTCCTGTTCGCCTCGACCTCAATGACCTTCTCATTCTCCTCAGAGACCAAGGCACAGGTTGTGAAGGAGTTCTTGAGCTGGCTAATGAAAAGGTCATTAGAGATGATGTCTAGCTTCTTCTGCTCATCTCCGGTAACATTAGAACCACCAGCAATACCATACCTGTTGAGAGACAAAAAATAAATAAATGCATCATTACATAAGGTAGTTCTGGAATAAACACAATGACCTGCCCAAAAATGGGAACATCTAGACATCAGTCTAACTTCCTTTATTAAACTCAACTTAAAGACCTAGATCCCCTTGTGTTTATCTATCTATCTATCTATCAGGCTATAGTTCATCCAGACGTTGGACAAAGCCCTCCTCATAACATTTTCATTCTCTTCTGTTTCTAGCTGTCCTAGTCCAAGCGGCCGCTCCCATGTATGATGTTAGGTCATATCTCTCCATCTTCTCTTTTGCCTTCCTCTTCTTCTCTTTCCCATCCTTGGTTGCCATTCTGTTAAACGATTTGTCCATCTATTGTCCTGAAGTCTTGCTACATGCCCAGCCCATCTTGTGTTTATACTTTATAGCAATTTACATGAATTTGACACAAATGCATTTCATTCTAAATCTAAACCTGCCTTGAACTATCACAGATCATACTGTCTTGGTCTGGGCAGAAAATCAGGCTTTTCCTTTAATTTCTTGGTTAATTTTTCAATTGTTCATCTGAATAAAATGAGAATAAAAGTACCAAATGGTACAGACCACTGTATAAGAGCAAAAAGTAAAGATTCAACTCATTTTGCCTGCTTGAATGTCAGAAAGTTTAATTTTCACTGGCCATCTGAAATTCAAAGTCAAGTGGTGCAAATAAAATGGGCTGCATTAGCACCCTCTCCTCCCAAATCTGTATTTAATCTATACTGGCACAAGTCTTCCAGTTCCACTGTCTTTCAACCTCCTTCACTATCTGTTCCACACCCAGCCCCCCCCCCCCCCCCCCCCCCAACTCCCATCTTTCTATCTCTCTCTCTCTCTCTTTGACGTACAGTTCATGCTACTTTAACACTTTGGAGACGACGGGCTTCTACAGAAGCCGAGCGAGTTGTTAAGTCTGTGACGACGGGCTTCTACAGAAGCCGAGATGTATCCCTAATTTATTGACAAAGTTTTCCAGCTTATTATTAGATATTATGTGCTAAAATTCTTTGAAGTATTATTTAGATATATTCATTCATCTCATCTATTAAAAAAATAATAAAGTTACGTGGAAAAAAATCGAGAAAAAGGTGATATCATTTCAACTTTACCCTAAGTTAGTGTTCGGATCGAAATAACCGTACAGCTGGAGACGGACGCGTACGTGCGCGTCCGTTCTACACTCTTGCCTTGATTCAAGGCTTTGGATTATTGGTTTTGTTGGTGAAGATGATTACATGGAGATTTTCCATCGGTGATTGGATGATTTTCGCTGGTCAATATGAGAGGGCGTTTTTTCCCACATTTCGATAGATGTATTTTAGTTATTCATATAATAATATTATTAGGCCTATATAGTAGTCCTATTCATAAAGACCTATTCCTTTTAAATTAAATTTGCGATTCACCGTGTTTCACTTGGCTACAAATAACCGACCTTACTCTAAACTGTGTAAGTATAAAAGTATGCTTTGATAAAAGGAATTGGTAATTCTTATCCCCTATGATTACCAGTGCCTTTTCATTTCATCAACTTGACCAATTTAGCAAATCATTCATGTATGGACCTCCTCTTTTATGAAACGCTTATCTCAGCTTATCTCAGGACCCTACCCTTAAATGAACAAACGAATGTAATGAAGTATCTACTCTGGAAGATTACTGTTTTGAAAGAAGAGGATGTAAGATAATTGGCCGAGCTTTAGCAGAAGACAATCATTGAAATTGACAATAGGGGAATGAATGGAGGTATCGACCGATCTGCGCGTGCGGAGGTGCTTGCGCATTTTGTATTGTGAGTGTATTGAAAAGGAAAGATGTGAAGCTTCAGCAAAATAAGACGGCAATTTCCCTCAAAAATAACAGACCTTATTTTTCGTATTGAAGAACAAAACTTATATTTTTAGAAAGAAAAAAGTCTGATCTTTCATTTTTACATTGACTAAAAATCACGAAAATGACTGAATAAGGCGCAATGGTAGGCGAAAGTAGAAAGCACCGCCAAATTTTCCATTACTTGCGGTGTAACCAAAATCGCTCCGTCACAGGGGAAACAATCATTGTGCGCAGGCTCGCTCTCAAAGGGTTAATGAAAATGAAACTAGTAGAGTGACTAGAGTCTATGTAACTTGTCACATCTAAACTTTCTGTTTTTATATTAACTAACAATTTCCTTAAAAGTTTATCCCGCTTCCTCATTCCATACAACGATTCAACATTGCAAAAAAAATCTCTACAAGCTCAAAATGAAACAAGGAAGTATATTTGATAATGTAGTTTTAATAATAATAGCAATGATGTGAGTATACAGAGCTATTCTAAATTTTACAAGCCAAACACTCAATATCAACATATACCCATTTCTGGTGGTACCCTCATTTAGACACCATTGTCCTGGAACATTTCATATCCTGGGGGTTAACAAAAGGTATTACCCGGTATCTACAAAGTCCATGATTTACAGAAGAGCTTAGATGTAGGGTTACATCATCAGCGTACATGAAAAAGCATAACAAGGGTAGCTTTTTATCACCAGACGCGCAACGGCACCAACGCGTGAGTGGTATCAAATGGTATTGTGGTATAGTGAGAAAAACTTGATTTTTATCTTTAAGGCGACCTTAGAGAGGG
Source organism: Strongylocentrotus droebachiensis (assembly GCA_035222895.1). Lineage (NCBI taxonomy): Eukaryota > Metazoa > Echinodermata > Echinoidea > Camarodonta > Strongylocentrotidae > Strongylocentrotus > Strongylocentrotus droebachiensis. The sequence continues at coordinate 437,887 of JAVYIG010000231.1, read as the reverse complement.
GCCTGTGTACTTTGCCTCATTACACATTTTCAGAATTCACATACTAAATAGTTCAAATTGAGAGAGTTGTAATTATACTGAATCTCGATTGTTTATGGAAATGCAGGTTATTGATGGTATGTTTTGTTAAACATATCTTTGTTTAGAAATATTCAGGTTGCAGAAAGACTAAATAATTGATTTAGGCAGGAGGATATTAAGAGAGTGATTAGGCAGTTTGGGAAGAAAACTTTCTTGTGTCTACAGAAAGTTTAGTGCATTGTTCAACCAACTCAGTGAGGAGAGCTGATTGGCAATCAGAGTTTCGCAGTGGAGTATCCAGAATATTTCATGTTTCTGTCGAGGTATGTTAATTGATTTTTGTTATAGTGTAGAATAAGGACTAAAGCCATGTTATTATTGATATTGAGTAGAAAGAATGAAGGAAAATGAAGTATTAATAGTGAAGGGATCGCATCACTGTTTAGAGGTCATGAGCACATACAGTGTATGGGTTTGTTGTGCATGAATGACCATGCGTCTCCTCGTTGTAGTGGCTTTGTAAACGATGTAAAGGCCCGGTCACACAGAGGGGACGCATGGGGGACGCACGGCCAGCGCATTGGAAATTTGCAATTTGGGCCAGTGTGTTGTCGTTCTCTAGGCGTGCGTCATCATTCGTTACTCGTTCGTCGAGCGCGCTGGACCAACGCTGGACCAGCGCTATGCATTCGTCGTCATTCGCTGTGTGCGTCTGTTTTTTTTTAGCATGCTCAAAAGTGTGCGCGGAGCTCGACGCATGAATGTACACGCCAAAGGCACGCCAGACGTGCGTTGAGCGCGCTTGACCAGCGCCAGACATACGCGGAGCACACGTCCTGTATACGCACAGCGCGCTAGCTACACGCTGTGCATTTTGTGTCAGCTCGCTAGCTTTTCCAAAATCATGACAAAAGTTAGGCACACTGCCTTTTTCGATTTCCAATGCGCTGGCCGTGCGTCGTAGAACGCGGTGCATGCGTGGACCATTCGTCCAGCGCGCTAGCAACACGCTGTGCATTCGTGGAAGTTGTTATCATGTGCGCTCTGGGTACGGTGTGTATGCGCACTGTATGCGCCCTGTCTGGCTCAGCGCGCTAGCAACACGCTATGCATTTGGTGTCAGCTCGCTGTAGCTACGACAAAAGTTGGGCGCACGGCAAATTTCCAATGCGCTGGCCGTGCGTTCCCCATGCGTCCCCTCTGTGTGACCGGGCCTTAAGGCAGAGAATCTTATGTTTATTATAATGTTGATGAGTGTAAATACACATTTAATGTACTTGTATAGCTAAGTGTTATGTATACTTATGGTATTGAATACTGTAGCTTGAGTATAGTGCACTGAGGGAAGTTTGGAGGGATTTGATTAGATAGATATGTTTGGGTAAAAGTCAGTCAAGACTGTGTTGTGCTAGGTATAAGCAATATTCTCAAATAAGGGGGGGGGGGTACTCCATTGTAAACAAATAAGATGGCAGCCTCCATGGGAAGGGTTTATGGTGCAGTTAGTTAGACATAGGAGTCTACTTATTTCAGTAGATTGGTGTTGGTGCCTGATATAAATGATATCATACTATTATTAGAGAGTAGAGTTTATTAGGAGTTGGTGTATTATTCATTTAATTGATAGGAGTTCTTTCGTGGATGGAGCTAGAGGTTCAACAGTTGTCAAGGTGACTGATTGACCACGTTTCGGATTGAGAAATAGTTCTGGTGCTTGTTGGAGGTATGACAAATTAAAGCATTTGTTTACATTTCTTTATCTCTTAATCTAGATTCTTTAATACTCAATGTCTGAAGTTGAAGTAATATTGTCATTTTACTTAACGTTTGATTCATTTATTTCATTGGTTTGAGTCTTTGATTTAATTGGTTCAGTTATTCTATAATGAAAAGTGACAATTTTAGTAGAGTATAGATACCACATTATTCATCTGTGTATTGATATATTTGATGCATTTTTACGTTCATAAATAGGATTTAAATTTTAAGTTTTGATAATAACAATTTGATGATATATAACTAGTTATTCATGGCAAGTAGTGATGTTGTCTTTGTTCTAGATTCCAGCGGTTGAGTTGAAGAAGCTGGTTCCATTGTTTGTCTTCGTAGCAACAAGTAGTTGTTTAGCAGTCCTAGTTGGGTGAGTCAGGATGGTAGAGCGTGATAGATAGTTTTGAACATAAACACTGCTTGTTATATTACTTCTGTTTAAGGTGTTGATAACAATGTGCTATAACGAATTGTAGGTAGGCAGTTAACGTACATTAATTAGACATTTATTAGAATGAATATCCATTGCTATGCAATTCAGGGGATTATTCTGATGTTAATCTTTAATACAGTTGATGCTTTCACATTTTGGTGACCTGTATTCATATACTTTCAGTGAAGAAATTAGTTTGTCACATTTCACACCAAATAGCTAGAGGGAATATTTTGGAATGATAAGAAATACATTTTCTTCTTTTACATTGAATTACTCACTCGATGAATATTGAAGTATCATTGACTTGGTTTTAAAGTGATGTACATTTATTGTTGACTCTAAATTTTTACATGAAGAGATTTTGAACATGTAGTTACTGATGTTGTTTCTTTTCTGCCTTTGCAGAGGTTTTTCTTCTTGTATAACACTTTATGCAGATAGCTCAAGTGGGAAATAAAATTCCGTTCATATCCTACAACCTTGAGTCGTGTCATCGTGTTCTGGTAGTGCATTCTTCCTGACAACCGCCCCCCCCCCTTCTCTCGAATTACCAGAATACTACAGTATCAAATTCACTGTTGATAAGAAGATACATTCACTTGGAAATGGTAGGAAATTTGATAGCCCTGGTTTATAGGAGCAGAGGGTCAAATTGGATTTAAAACTCCTGTGGAAATACACAATAAAAAGAAAGCAATCCTTGAATACAGCGTTCAAAATACACGGGGGCGGTGGGCAATTCGCCTCCGTGAGCTACATAATCGCCCCCGTCAGGTTGCTCACGGGGGCGATTGCAAAATTAAAAATCGCCCCCGTGGAATTATAAAATAAAGATTATCTTTTCTGTTATAACTTTAACACAATATTGAGTTTTAATTTTCAAACATTAAACCAATGAAATGAAACTTAGATTAGCGTGCAAGATAGGGGGTAGGGGGTTTAACCCCCTCCTCCGCCCGGCCCCCTTGGGCTGCCAAGTGAAAATGTGATATTAAAGCGTGGGGGGGGGGGGATGCTGGAGAGGAGGACTACTAATATTTATTTTTTTTCAGGGGGGAAGGGGGGAGTGAAGCGCCGTTTTAGCATGACTTTCTTTTTAACTCTTACTTTCACCTATCTCAGATAACCCTAAGTTTTTGGTTGCTGCTTTATATGTAGTTGATAATGCATGATTAAAATAAAGAGAGAGAGAGAGAGAACCACCATCATTTTGCAATGGTTCAGGGTTTGTGTAATGTACATTTGAAACCATTTCTTAGCATCTCAACCCTAAAAAAATAGCAAAACTGTTTTTGAGGAAAAGCATTATACTGAACTGAATAAAGAATAATAGCTTTATATTGGATCATACTAATACTGATACAGGCTAAAGACAATGTGGTATTTGTATAGAGGTATTCCAAAATGACATTCTGATAATCAACATTTGTTCTGGTATCATATGTATATACGCATAATACAACTGATCTTTATGATTTCTTAACGTGACATACATGTAGCTTCTTCTCCCCCTGCAAACAAAAAAGAAAACAAGGTTATTTAATAAAAGGATCATGCGACAAATAATCATTGTGATTCAAATTGATGCAAGGATTTTTTTGAATAAGCAATGCTTTTCACCAGAACTTCTTTGTAAAAACGACTTTTACAAATCTCAGCCATGCAAATCTGCCACTGTGTTGAAAGATCACTTTCAGATTAGGAGAAGTGTATTCTTTAATGAGTATTTTACATTGAATGGAACGTCTCAACTCAGTAAGCATGGCTGAGATTTGTAAAAGTTGTTTTTACAAAGAAGATTCGGGTGAATAAGCAGTGCTTATTCAAACAAATATTCGCATCAATTTGAATCACAATCATTATTTGTCGCTTAATCCCTTTTAATGACCTTGTTTTCTTTCTCGTTTGCAAGGGGAGAAGAAGATATGTCACGTTAAAGACATCATAAAGATCAGTGTTGTATGCGTATATATTATATACACAGGCCCCGCGGAACGTTTATCTAAGTAGTGGGCTAAAGTATTTACGATCAGGTAGAGGGTAGCGAGCGTAAATCGGTGTGGGGGGGGGGGTTTAAGGGTTTTAGGCATTTAATTACGGTCAGAGAAGCACAAATATTTTGATGCCGCATTTGTGTCACTGGCAGGTCAGGGGGGGTGAGCGTTTTTTTTTAAATTTCTTAAGGTAAAATTTACGTTACTATCCTATTTTTTACCGGTTTGGGAGGCTAGGGGGGGGGGGGGGGGCCGGTAGTATCGGCCCATGGATCCGCGCCTGTCCAAAATAGCAAACACACAAAATCGCCTCGCCGCTACGCGGCTCAGTAAAGAAAGAATGTAAAGGTTGCTCCGAATAATGAGGAGGAAATAATGTGCAAAAACGGGAAAAAATCGAGAGAATGTCATCAGGGGATGGGGGTCAGTAACAGCTATGTAACTTGTAAATTTGTAAGAGGGAAAATCCTGATTAAAATGATAATGATGAAATAGCAAATAATTGAGGAGTATCATAGGTACCAATTCAATGGATGTTTGTATAAAAAAGAGCCCCCGTCAGTACTAAAAGAGCCCCTGTGAGAAGGCTCACGGAGGCTCTTTTTGGGGGGGAAGAGCCCCCGTGGACAAAAAATTAATTTGAGCCCTGCTTGAATAAGATGTAAAATACGATGGGAAATATAAAATCCCTTTTGTGCGTCTAAAACTAGGAGATGGTAGACAAGTTACCCTATTTCCTCTGGACTTTGAACCTTATTTAGTGTCCTTTTAAGATGGTGATATAGGCAGCCCACTTACATTGCTGAACGTGATATCCCTCCCCCCACCGATGCGATATGTAAGCTCCTAGGTTTGTACCACTGAACTCAAACACTCTGGATAGCCACTAGTGCACAAGGCAATCTTAGCATGCAAGACTGTGCGTACATACTGACATCATATGAGTTCACCATTGAGTGCACTTGGAAGGAAAAAACAAAAAATGGCGGTATATGGCTGCATGACTAGTACAGTATTGGAGTGATTCACTTATTTTGGTGAAGAATTCTTTCTACCCAGTGAATAAGACCTGGGACCCGTTTCACAAAGCCTTTTTTCAATGACAAATTACAAAAGTCAGTGACATGCTGATATAACCAATCAGAAGCATTAAGGATTTCAGTAGCTTATAACAAAACTGTCATTTGTCACTGATGACAAGTCTTGTGAAACACCCCCTGGTGTGTATTTACATTTTGTTTATGGAGGATGATAAAGCAGCTACCATATAACTTAATTTTGCTTAGAACTATATGGCTGTGAATCTTCAGAATTGTTTTGACTTTGTCTAGCCCCTGTCTAGTATAATAAGTTTCATCATGGTACCTACATGCATAAATGTTCATCAGCTGTCTTGGTTGTTACTGTACTTTGTACTACCCCAGTTATCTGGTACAGAATGGAATAACTTGAATTCCAATCTGGCTGCACAAATCTATCTTTTACACCACGGCCTATCAATGGATACATTCACACCTGCATGCTGAGGTGGGTGACTGCTTTGCCGTGATAGTCAAAGATGCTAAATGGAAACCCCAACCCGTCGCCGCCCTTCGCCGTGTACCATGTTGCTAGTGTGACTCTAGTAGGCCAGGATCCAGTATTATATACCAGACTAATGCCCATTATCTATAAAGGATTAAAGGTACTTCAAATGTATGTTCCTTTATATGATTGGGAAGGGGGGGGGCTGTCTAAATAATAAGATGACAGTGTCAGATATGAGTTACTATTTGTCTGGATTACTGACAGATTCAATGAAGAACTTAAAATTTACTATTCATGATTTCAATATTTTTCAATGCTTTACATTTATCATTAAAGGTGGCTATACCTAATCTGTAGACTCTGTAGATTTATAAAAGCTATTTTTAATGATTTTTTTCAATCTTTTTACTTTGCCTGCCCTGCATGGCCAATAAATCAGGTCAAGCTCTGGGCTTTTCTTTAGTTTTTCCATTCCTATATATGACTTTGCCATAAATAATGTCTCTGTTCCTTTTAATTGCTGAATTATCAAGAAAGTGATGTACAAACAATTCGCACAGAGGGTCTGAAATTCACAATAATTACAATTTTTTTTCTTAAAATTAAGCAATATAGCACCTTTGAAGCTTTGGTTAAGTCACATGACATATGGATTGAAAAAAATGACCTTCAATTTACACTGTAGTACTAGTAGGCCTATACTTCAATAGCTAATCTTTTTTTTCTCCCTGCATCTATTTGACTTCCATCAGATTCTATTGTTATGTTGCATGATTTCATTTCTTTATTTTGTCTTTAATGAATAAATAATGATAACAATAATGATAATACTTACTAGGTCTAGAATCTAGATCTAGATCTACTAATTCTACTAGTAATAACAATAGTGATAGGCCCTAGAACAGGCCTTCTCAACTGGCGGCGCGCGCGCCACTTGTGGCGCTTGCGGTCAGTCGGAGTGGCGCGCGACTGTTGCAAAAAAAGAAGAAGAAAAAATATATAAATACAAATTGTAGCCTATTTTAGAATTAAAAACTCAGCAAAATCAAAAAGACCCAAAATGTCTGCATGCTTAACAAACAGGAAAAAGGGTAATTTAATCTTTTTGTACTATTTTATACGACTCTTAACTGACCTGAGCTCTAAACAACAAAAAGCTTAGGTACGTATGTGCTACCAATTTTAACATTGCCATTAATCTCTGGAAACATCTTGTATTGTTTCTGTTTGTTTAATTTTCACTTAATTTGGACAATTCCCGTGTTTATTGCACCAAAATAACTACATACAAATTTATCTCCAGTGTGAATGTATACCCAAGAATTGTACGAAATTAAGATTGCTATATTTTAGAATAAAAAGGTGTTAAAAATGCCACATCTGGGCCTTTAGAAAGCCCTAAAATACATCAGCTTGTCGGCTCGATCGCTACGCTCCCTCGCAGCAAAATCAATCATACAGGTTGGCACTTCAACTAAAAATTCTTTTCGTTTTGGCACTTCTAGTAAACTAGTTGAGAAGGCCTGCCCTAGAATCTATTTATCAATAATAATAATATAATAATGATAATATTAACAATGATGATAATATTAACAATGATGATAACAACAACAAATAGAGTAATAACAAGTTTGAAAGGTTCCTTATTCGTATGTAATACAAAACTATTTAAAGACTTACAGTCGAGAAATACCAGCTTTGCGTACGTTAGACGAGATTGCTTTGACGGCAGTGGCGATAGAGTTGAGTAGCTGGGTCATTTCCCCCGTAGCTCCCTCGCATCGGGTCTGTTCCTCGATCATAAACCTAGTCAGTGTCATGAAATCTGTGTCCACAGTAGTGGGCATGACGCAAGTCTTCGTATCACTCATTTTTCTTCTAATATCTTAGATTCTCGGGGAAATGAGATAGGAATGTACCTAAATTGCACACTTCTGTGACACCCTGGAATGGTCACGATGCTTCAAAGTTTGTTATTTTGCTCGAATTTGCACACCTTCGAAAAGCTCCGGGCACCTGTTGATTGTTTCTCCAAAGCAAAATCGTCAACGTATGCGTACGTGTGCGTATTATTTATGCGGAAGTAATCACTCTCAATGATATATGCATATTAATTAGCCGCGCCCACGCCGCGCCCGTCTATATAACTCCCGACAAATTCGGCCCAGGGTCGTGACATGGCAAAATAAAAAAGAGCGTTCTCATGATTGTTTCACCTTTGTTTTAAAGGTAAAATATAGACAATAATTAACAACAACACCAAAAATGTCGGCGGATGATGCACGCATTCCTTTTGAAATTTGTATGGTGAAAGGTAAGAGATTTGTAAATACAGTACAGGTAGTTACTGAACCTCTGTAGACCACTGAGCGAAGACCATAATCCCAATAATTAGTGGTCCTTAAAAAGTGGTCTTTTAAAGCAGGTGGTCTTTATGTACAGATTCTTTAATGTATGTTTCATTGACAAATTCGATTGTGTTTAAACGCAAGCTGAAATTACATTTATTGAGTAATTATGCTGAAAATATTCAATGTAAAAAACTATGTCGTCGCATATAGTATGTAATTACTTTTGTCTTGCTTCATTGTACCCCCCCCCCCCTCCCCCCCCCCCCCCCCCCACCTCCTCTTGTCTGGGCTGGCCCTTGCCTTACCTTACCAACATTAATTTTTCTTCATTTATTAGCAAACTCGCTTTAAATTGTTCCATTTTGCTCTATTGTACTTTTTTTCTCTCTCTTTCTCTCCCTCTCTCCCTCTCCGTCCCACCTCTCCCTCTCTCTCCCCCTCTCTCTCTCTCTCTCTCTCTCTCTCTCTTTCTTTTCTTCCCCATCACCATTTCCCCTACATATAACTTTCCTTTTCAACTGATAACTTTTTTATTTCGTGTTTTCCTAAGCACAGATTTTTTACACTTTTGTTTGTTTATTTCTTCCCGCCCCCTCCCCCCCCTCTCTCTCTCTCTCTCTCTCTCTCTGATCAACCGGCCTGAGACCACCAAGCAACCGACCTGTCAAAAAACTGTCCGCCATGCTGTTTAGTCTTGCTCACATTACTCACTTATTACACATTTCTATCAAACATAATGTCACATCATCTAATTATTGTTTCGAACACTCGGTATTCGATGACTGTCAAAATGATTATAATTTTAAAATACATTCCCCCATTTTCCATTGTTCAAAATGAAAAGGTCATAATGAATCAAAGCTGTCGAAACTGGTTGAAAAAAAGTACAGTGGTATTACGTCACTCAAAATGTTGTCAACTACTCCTTCAAACTGAATTTGACAAAGTACACAAAGTTGATTATGATGGCTTATATTTAGATAGGCCTTGAATTGTCACACTATGTAATAAAGTGATAATAGACAATGGCGCCTAGAAAGATCGAAGAAGAAGAAAAAAGTATAATTTACAAAAAAGTGAGAAAAACCCCGGAAAATTATGTCATTTCAGGAACATTTGTAAATCACTGGTTTGAATCAGAATTAAACCACTTTTTTATTTTTTTTAAATTTATTTATTTATTTATTTATTATTATTATTATTATTATTATTATATATATATTATATATATATTTTTTTTTTTTTGGGGGGGGGGAGTAATTTAATTCACTCTTTATCATAATAATATCTCACATTATAATGCAACTAATACTTTGTTTCCCCGGTCATCGGCTTCAGGCTTACCCGCTCACAGTATATGGGCATTTTCCACTCCCTGGGGAGCATTCTGGCTAGTCGCCATTTTACATTTTATAAGCGCCACTTGCTTATCCAACCACATTAACTTTCGCATCCTACCGGGCACCCATTTAAAACTTGGGTGGAGAGTGGCAAATGTAGATTAACGTCTTGTCAAAGGACTAGTGCCGTGTCGAGGATCGAACCACGACCTTTGCATTTTAAGTTCATTGCTTAAACCACTCGACTACGACAATTCTAGTATAACACTTTATCACACTACAGTGCGTCCCAGAAAAACGAAACCGAGAATTATCGATGTTTAACTTATTCACAATTATAATTAATAAAATGACACATATTTTGTAAAGCTAATTAGATCCTCCTCTTTCATCTGATGCAATCTATATGAATCATATTTCACGCATATCGTTATCTGAATTTCGAAGAGAAAATCACATTTTCAAAATGTTGTTTGTCTGCCTTTTCATATGACACCTCAATCAGGAAAAAAGAGCCAGGAATAACAAAGTTCTGTTTGTTTAAAGTGATGCTTGCATTTCCATAATTTGATTAAACAAACTTGTTTTCACTGGCTGCCTGCCGTAGCAGCAAATAGAGCTGACACAAGACTTAACAGGGCCGTTTCGTTGACGATCAGCCATGCACAAAGAGGACGAAAGATTTGACGCATGGCTAATCCTCAACGACACGGAGTATGAGGAGGATTTAAGCTTCACAAATATTATGTGTCATTAATTAATTATAATTGTGATTAAGTTATGATAAAACATCGATAATTCTCGGTTTTGTTTTACCTGGGACGCACTTTATATGGACTTTTTGTATCCCTTATCTTTTTTCTCACTTTACCCCCCCCCCCCCCCCCCCCCCACCACACACACTTTCTATCTCACCTATTTTCATGTCTTTCCCCTCTGTTTCGTTTCTCCCTTTACAATTTCACACGCCCTACATAACATGATCAACAAGAAAATACAACTTCCCCCGTGTTGCTGCTTATAACATATACATGTGGCTTGAAGTCTATCCTAATAAAAATAATACCCCTGATGTTAAAGACCACTGAATTACATAAAGGAAGGAATTAGCTATACATCATACATCATAATATATCGTGAATACACTAGGCAGGAAGTACGTAGGAATTACATCATTTATCCAAGATAATCTGTTTAAAGTAGATTATCTTTCAGTATTCAATGAGATGTTTGTTCATGAAGGTCTTTATTGGTTATTTTAACTGCGTCAGTGGATGATTTAATTATGATTTATAGCAAATTCATCTAAAAAAAATGTTCTAAATATGATATTGCATAGTCATTATACATCATGGTATTTTGATGACGAGCAATCAATTTAACTCATGAAAAAGATAAATTCTGATGAACTCATCTTAGACCAAACAGTAGCAATTTTATTTTTTTTTAAATTATGAGCGATTATGTTTAAGATGATAACGTGAAAGAATAAGGCACAGTAATTCCACATTGAAAAAATTAACACTTTCATTGACCTGAGGATTAAATTCATTTTAAGCAACACATATTGTTTCCGTTTAAGTAGTTTATTGTATTAACCTAAAGTTGACCTTTTAACTTCATGATGTATCGTTCTTTATGATTCAAATTCATACTATGCCTTTGATTTGACTCACACAATGATAGACGAACTATTTTCCTCGATCGATTGCCTGTTCCATTTCCTCATAAAGGTGTATTTTTTGTCAGTTACTTTTCTTGTCATCAAAATACCGGAAGTTATGACTCAATTCTGGAATCGGGGTCTGGTAACCAATGTTTTGATGATCACTTTGACAGAGAAATATAGAGCTAGGGAAAGAGAGAGACACACACAGAGACAGAGAGACAGAGACAGAATATCGCCATGCAGTAAAGTTAAAAAGTTGGGAATTCTCCAGTGCTGTTGTTTTCGTGCGCATGTAAGGAATTAGGTATAAAAACCAATTTGCGACCTGTTTATTTGACATATTCTGGTTATTTATACTACAATGAACCGGCTCTCCTTTAATTTGATATCTAATCACTAATGAAGCTTTCATGAACTTAGATCTGTAAATCACCTCGAGATTAAACTTTTGTTTCAACATGGCTACGACTCTTCAGATAGTTTTATATCTTTTTGCCAATTTTGCTTTGATCAAACTTGGTGCTTGTGGTTTCTTTGGGCCGGAGCTGGAGGAAGGTCCTATGGACAAGACGGTATTGACTGGGGATAGTGTGTCACTCGTCTGTGATCTGGAAGACAACAATGAGAGAACAGTCATGTGGTACAGCTATCAGACGCAATCGTATATCACACGGAATGACGATGTTCGCAACCCCATGTTGCAGGATCGCTTCTCCGTCAACGTCAACTACACGACGCAGATGTACACGCTGCACATCGACGACGTCAAGTTATCCGATGCAGGGACCTACGAATGTGCGTACTTGGTCGGGTCCCGAGCCACGTCTTTGGCTATGGCTCAACTGACCGTTCTACAGGCGCCCACCAGCAAACCCGAATGCGGACTGACTTACTTACCTACGATGGGCTTGACCGAAGGCGAAAGTGGTGAAGTGGATGTGTCTTGTTCGTGGACAAGCAACTACACAGAAGTGAAAGGATCTTTGTTTCAGGGTGATGTGGAACTGCGTCCAGATGTAGTTCTTGGAGACAGGATCATTAGCAGGGTGGACTTAGGTGGCGCTTCACCCAGTGTCACGTTTCGATGTGAAGTGTCTTTACCAGAACTCGACTGGAGCAGATCTTGTACTGTCGATACCGAGCCTAATCCCTACATCAAGGTCGGGATCAATCCGTTACTGAGCAAAACTCGATCTGGGTCATCCGTATCAATGGATTGTTATGGACAAAGCTCCGATGCCATCAAAGAGTACTCCTGGAGAATACCGGTCAATGATTCTTACGAGACGCGTGAAACATTCAGTCCTGATAAGAATTTCACTTCATTGGTCATCACTGGGTTAAACTCTGGCAAAAAGAATGTCGTTGTTGAGTGTGAGGTGTCAACTGAAAATGGGAGAAAGGCATCCACTGTCGCAGTGGTCAATATTAACCCTAACCACCATCCATTGAAATCCTCAAGAGTCATCATATCTCTTCTCGCTGGTCTAATGTTTCTAATTCTGATTTGTGTTGTCATAATTTGTGCAGTATGTTCGGTGAAGAAACCGAAGAAGAGGTCGATTTCTCGTCAGCGACTTCTGGCTCGTAAAGGCAACGGGAATGCTACTGTATACGACAGTACAGTCGCCAAGTACTACCAAGACGGCCATCTAAGCCTGAATCTTGAATCACTATCCAGTCCTGAGGGTGTGGCAAGTAGCAGTACTGATGCAGATGAGAGTCACCAGTCTGTATCGCGCAAGCTTTCCGGTAGCATCCGATCTGCCCTATACACCAAACCGATGAAACTACCAAAGAAGAAATCCCGGTCCCGTAAATCTGTCAAACCGAGAAGTGTTTCGCAGGTTACCGGGGGAGGCACCTCCGATTCGAATGTACTCTACGAGAACATATCTCGAACAGGCTCCTTGTCGTCCCTCTATTCGCGTTTTTCTACCGGAAGTGGATCATCTGCCACGTGCGTCGATGACAAACCAGTCGCAGCAGAGAGGAGGAAGACCAAAGAAAACGACTACGGAGATGAACCCGCCATCAAACATGCTTATCTGGGCGCCGCCAAGATGCGGCCGGCTACTGATGCTTTCGCGCAAGATGATGAGGATGACGAAACTCATCATTACATGTCCATCGATGTCGAAGAGAGCTTGGTGAATACGACGACGGATAAGCCGTTGAAGTACGCCGAACTTGATCTGACTCAGAAGTCTCCAAAGGACAAAAAGAAACCCAAAGTAAAATGGGCTGATGGTGGCGTCGTCTATACTGAACTCAACATATGAATGAAGCAATGATAACAAAAAGCACTGAAGAATGTAAATATTTTGATGGATTCAAAATTAATGTTTGATAGAAATACCGGTTTAAATGAATTTCTGTATTGTTTCAGTTTTTCGCTAGCCCTTCTGCCTTGTCGGGTGACGACGCCATTGGAAATTCTCGGTAAAGTCACTCACATAGATGAAGAAAATTATCTTCCAAAGATGTGACGAGGCTTTTGATAGTACTCTCTTAAAAAAAAAGAGTGAATTTTCACTCTATTTTAACTTTCTTGGGAGTGACGTCCGTGATCACTTGTTTAGGAGTGAAAATCGAGTGATTTTAGAGTGCTCTCTAAGAAAAAAGAGTGAAAGTTCACTCTATTTTCACTCCATTTTCACTCTCCAGAGGAGTGACGTCCGTGATTTTGAAAATTCACTCTTTTTTTTTAAGAGAGTATTACATGTATATCTATTTGGCCGTTCGAGTAAAGATGAGGATGAAATTTAACGTTTTTTTATCAGTAGGAAACCGGGGACGGAAGAACTTAGATTGTATCAAGTCATGATTTCGGTAAAAAACCGAAAAATGCGTTAAAAATTTAAAAAAGAAAAGAAAGAATACTCAAACTATTCAGCGTGTTAGCTAGCCTAGATAGATTATCGCATGAGGCTACGAAATGTGATCTCAAGGATTTTCAAGTTTCTTTGTGGCCGAGACAAGTTCAACAATTGGAAGACGATTTCAAAGTCTCCTTAATAATATGCTGGAGGAAATTCATGAATTGAGCTCAAAATAATCAATCGCAAAAATAAATTAAATGATTTGTCATGTTATTGCACTCTGTGCAGTTTATCTATCACATCATCATCCATTTGACCAGTTTGTTCAAATTTAACAGAGTAGTAAACTAAATGTAAATATCAATAACCCGATATACCGGAAAGTTATCTCTTGAGTGCTCATCAATTATGGGGGAAACGTTAAAAAACATATTGGGCAGCAAATATATATTACTGATGTGTGTTTAAAAAGTTTGTATTAATCTTCTCTTTCTTGTGTACTCCAATTGACGAAACTATGGGTTGAATGCGGGGGGGGGGGGGGAGCACATGGGAGAAAAGGAGAAAGAGAAAAAAAGATATGGAGAGCAGGATGGATAAAGTGACAAAAAGGTGATCATGGGGCCCCTTCCCAAACCCTCTCCCTAATTGGAATCCTTTTTTTTAATGGCATTTCATCCACCTCTTCGGATTGGTACCTTCCCCGGCCCTACCCCATGTTGCCAGCGTTCCCTCAATACGTGTCGTGTGCCTTTAGCCTCGGAGATATTTGGTAAACTTTTATTGTTGGCTCATTTCGCGTATCTAAAATTAATTTACTTGCAGTAATTGCCTACTTGATTTTAGAAAGTTTATTCAAATAATCGCTTTTTCTGTAAAATTAATGCCCACAACAATTAATGATTCTGATACACATCATTTTGATAGATACTGGAAAACACTACACCATGGACGTGACGTCAAATACTGACGTCACTATTTCTATTCATGCAATATATTGTTTCACTTACCACTTCAGTTTGAACTTTGAGACAATGTGAAGTTATCATAACATGACTCACCATGATATGTAATTAGCACAAGTACGGATGTGTGTCAGTGTGGGAACTCACGGTCACAACTTTAATCATGTTAAATTGAACTTCGAGACAACAACAAACTAATCAGGACCCATGCATTTGTGTTTAACACTTTGTGTTTTTATTTCACTTTACAATACCATAGTACGATATGTATATTTACATTATTTATAATTCTGTGTCGTGCCTTACCAAACCCGGGCGTTGATCTGTGTCCTTGTTAATGTGCTTATTTTAGTTGGTTGTAAATATCGAATTGCACGATTGCAATAAAAGTAGGTTATCAAGGCATAGTTCATGATTTTAAGATCATTAATAACATTTACATCAAACATTAGTAGTACATAAAGGGTAATATAAAAGCAAGTTTAATTTTCTAAAAATACATCAGAATGGATTCGATGAAAGTTTTGTAAAAATATTACCAAGACTTATGGGGCGTTGCAAGAAAGTTGCGTTTAAACGCAAATCCCCAAAACCAAGCGCAACCCCAGTCGTTCTCACAAATACAAAATAACGCCGATCAGTTGCAAATCAGTTGAAAGTTTCATTTGATTGCTAGCTAGTTTCTTGCAACAGAAAGTAGCAATTGATTGCAAGTTGCGTTTGTATATCACTGATATTTGCAATCGATTGCAACGCCCCATTAGGCTAATAAAGGGGCTTATAGAAATAAAATCGTACATTACAATAAAAGGGAACAGCTCATCTGTGTACATAATCTCATTCTTAAATATTGACTGCATAATCGTGTTCATTTTATAAAACGATAATAAATTGAGAAAAATACTTTAAAAAGCCGTAGGAAGTGAATAGTTACAATGTGTGTTCTGTGCCAATTAAATGCCTGCTAAAATCTCTTTTTATTTGAATATGAATAGTACGTAGTCACATTTAACCCCCTTTTTTGTATAGAACTTATCTGGTCGAATTATGTTTCAGTTGTGCATATATATTTTCATGGTTGCAGTAGATTTCATCATGGTGATCTTATGCACATAGTTTACCTCAATAAAATACTCATAAAATTCCTCTTCCGATGTGTTTTCCTGTATGAAACTATCCGAAACCTTCATTAAAATTACTCATCTATTGCTATGTCAACGATTTCTGTCACCAATATTATTCTTTGTGGTCTTAGTATATTACTATTCAAATAGGCTTGCTTCCAATTTGATTACATTATATCCATATACGTAAAAGTAAGTTCTCTTAAAATAGGCCGAGACAATATGTTATATAATTTTCTTGATTTCTATTAGCCCTGTACTATTATTTACTGCCATGTAGTACCATGTTAGGCCATGTTAATTTGTGAAAACAACGCTTCTTTACATTCCAAACTCTCATAAAGAAAATATCATGCAATTGCATTACTTTGTCGTTTGGCCAGTAACCCGTAAGGGTACTTGGCGTTGATAAAGAAAGAAATACATACAAGTTCATCTATTAGTAACCGATAATTACAGTGTTTCTAATAGATTTTTTAACATTTTTACAATATATATACAGTCAGAATTAAATAAATCTTATTAAGATGTACATATTCATATACACAGTATTACACATAAAGAAATGACAATTTAATATAGTTTATAGACCATGAAGATATATCAATATAACTTTCTGAATATTACACACACATTTGATGATATTGTTAATTATTTTAAAGAAAATGAATGAAATAAAAGCGAATTTAAGACAAGTGATATTTGCCTATAGTATGAATTCATTGTTGTCGAAATACATATATTCCATAAGCGTTTGTACTTTCACATGCTTAATCATGCCCACAATCAAACACTTGGAAAGATGCATTATCCAGCATCATATCACATGCCATTGTTAATAAAAGGCGCATACTTATGAAGTAGACTGTATTGAATCGAGTAACCGCTGCTGTAGTGCATGTATTGGGTATTATAAGGAAGGAGTATAGGTCTGTAAAATTGTTGTAGGACGAGCAGGAGGTAGATGAGGAGGAGGAGGACGATGACGACGAGTAGGAGCAACATAAGTAGTAGTACTAGTAGTGGTGCAAATAGTCGTAAGTAGAAACTGTGGTAACTGGAATAGTAATATTTCAAAATGCAGCAGCAGCAGTAGAGTATAGGTAAAAGTAGAAGTATAGTAAAGGTAGCAATTAGCGTACACTGTAAACAAATAATAGTCGAAATAACTCAATAAAATTGAGGAAAAGAATTGCCTTATTTTTATTAAGTAAATATTACCTACGGCATCTTAGGTAGAATTTACTTATTTTGCTGAATAAATTTTTACTCAGTTAAATCGAGTTACATTAACGTAAATAATTTAAGTATTGTAATCATTTTAGATAATTAAAAAAAAAGCTATGATAGGATTACATATTGCACGATTTGGTACCCATCTAATCTAACAAGTAACATCCACTAATCATTCACTACTTCTATTTAAGATTAATCACTAATCACTTACACTCGACACATATTGAAAGGCTCCAAATTTTGTATATACTTGATCGTAGCATCTTAAAAGGAAAATTGGTTGACAATTTCCTGAAATATCAAGTTTTGATTTGTTTTGAACTGGGTAACAATTAAAAATTGTCTTGTCTTTGCTTAGCCATGTTAAATGAATTAGTAAATGTTTTAAAGTCCTCAAATTTTCATTCAACCACAAAAAAGAATTGTTTTATTTAAAAAAGAGTTTAATTTGGTCTTAATGAATATTCATAAATTATGTAAATACTTGTATTACGCACTGCATCGGTCCTTACTTTAAAAAGATAAGAATAATCAACATAAATTGTTTGAGTAATGCGTATATTTTCTGATTTTGAGTTAAAATTACTAAATTAATACAAGCTGAAATTTCTTAAAGTACTTATGTATTTGATTTTACTTAAATATTCCACGTATGTTCTACTAAATTGAAAGTTTGAGTTAGCAAGACTTAAATTTAGTGCGTAAGTGGCAAAACTAATGTTTTCAAGTAAATTCTACATGGAAAAAATACGTAAAAATTACCAATGACCAAATTATTTTTTGCAGTGTAGTATTAGTACTGATAGTAGTAGTGGTGGTAGACTCTTGGTATATACATATACATGTACATGTTGTTATGAATATGCAAATTACGTTATTGCAATATGTTAATTTAAGACATGACGTGTTGTGTGATGATCAAGCTGATAAACCACGAACCAAATGTAACGAATCGTCCGATTTCGTCTTGATTTTTTAATGTATTTATTTTATTCTAAGTTGTTATAGGGGATTGTGTAATTTAATTGCCCTGACCAAACAATGTATATTACTACTAATTACTAGTAGCAGCAGCATCAGTAGAAGTAGTACTCTGTAGTAGTATAGTAGTAGTAATAATAGTAGTAGTTATGGTGCATATCGTTGTTGTTGTTCTAGCAGTAGAAAGTAGAAAGTAGAAGTAGTAGTAGTAGTAGTAGTAGTAGTAGTAGTGATGGTGGTAGTTTAGTAGTAGTAGTGATGGTGGTAGTGTAGTAGTAGTAGAAGTAGTAGTATTAGTATTAGTAGTAGTAGTAGTAGTAGAAGCAGCAGCAGCGGAAATAGTATAGTAGTAGTAGTTGGAGCAGCAGCAGTAGTAGTAGTATGAGAGGTAGTAGTATAGTTATAAGTAGTAAAATCCATGAGTACTAAAAGATGATTGTAGTTATAGTGGTAATTGCAGTAATATATGTTGTGGTGGTAATAGTAGTAGTAGCATCATTAGTAGTATTAATAGGAGTAGTATCATTAGAAGTAGTAATAGTAGTAGTAGTACTATTATTAGTAGTAGTAATAATAATAATAATAATAGTAGTAGTAGTAAAAGTAGTAGTAGTAGTAGAAGAAGTAGTAGTAGTAGTAGAAGTAGTAGTTGTGGTAGTGGTAGTGGTGATGGTAGTGGTAGTAGTAGTAGTAGTAGGAGAGTGGGGATCGTTGGTAGTAGTAGAAGTAGATATGTGGTGATAAATAGTTGTAACGGCAAATCTTAGTAGATGTGGTGGTGGTAGTAATAGTAGCAGTGATGGTAGTAGTAGATGTAGTAGTAATAATAATACTATTAGTAGTAGTTGTAGTAGCAGTGGTAGTAGTATTAGTAGTAATAGATATGGTGGTGGTGGTGGTGGTGGTGGTGGTGGTGCCGGTGGTGGTAATATAAGAAGAAGAAGTAGTAGTAGTATTTATATAATTAGTAGTAGTAGTAATAGTAGTAGTAGTAATAGTAGTAGTAGTAGCAGTAGTAGTAGTAGTAGTAGTAGTAGTAGTAGTAGTAGTAGTAGTAGTAGTAGAAGTAGTTGTAGTGGTAGTAGTGGTAATATCAGCAGCAGCACCAATAATTATTATTGTTATTATCATTATTATTAGTCGTAGTGATGGTGGAAGTGGTAATAGCAATAGGAGGAGGAGGAGGAGAAGAAGGAGAAGAAGGAGGGGTAGGATTATTGGTGGTTGTAGAAGTAGATGTGTGGGGAGAAGTAGTTGTAATAGCAATTAGTTTCAGTAGTATATGCTACTTCATACTTAAGGACATAGGTATCTATAAATGTTTCAATTATGCATCCTTATGGAACGTAAATGACTGGCTTCAATAACTATATACGATATGTTTAGGATCTGTTACTGTTAAATTAAAACATCTGGTATTACAGCCATCAGAATTATGATGTAATGTATGAAGAGATGGTAAGATAAAACAATAAAGACAACATGTATAACTATGTGTAAATAAAAAAAATGTAATAATAAGAATATTAAAATGCAATGATTGATATGCATTGGCTTACCGCGTATCATTAAAAAGTGTCCTACGGTCAACAGAGGCATCTGAGAATGAGCCATGGCATGCACGCACCCCCAACATATCAGAATCATATCAGAGTCCTACAACTAGGAAATCTACACTTAGTAAAACCATAGACGTCTATGGTAAAACTTACCTGTTATATTTTTTTCTGCATGGAGTATGTACTTCTTATCTAACAGTTATGTACAGATTATTGTCAAGGTCGGTATTCGTAAAAACAGACATCAAGAAATAACGTTCCACCATGATGGTTATATTATACCACTCCACAGTAACATAAATGCCCAACCGTAAAAGTGATGAATAAATATGAATATAACTATAAAAGGATTTTATAGTATATTGCGTTGTACCTACTTTAAAATATTCTCTGTCTCTACATTCTCATCTATACAGTATTATTTACCTCTTTCTTTCTCATTGCCTATAAACGCATTTCCCGGTCATTATCATGACTCAACTAAAACAACAAAAATATCGGAGATTGCAACAATAAATAAAGCATTTCTTTTGATTAAAGGGCAAATTGATAACAACTTACAGTAACAAAAAAGCCTTTTAAATATTATATGATTTACACACACAGTCATACTATATTCTTATTGACAAAGTCTTGTGAAATGTAGGTCAAAACAAAATTCCAAAATACACATAAATAGTTAAATGTACATTTTTCTTAAACCGATTCTGAAGAGGCTGATAGTTGCCCCACGACCCATCGCCATCAGTTGTCATATTCTGACGAATCTTCTAGACTTCAAAATTTAGTCGCACATTTACAGTTTTCTATTCTGAAACAAATGTCCACATGTGTCCACACAAGTCATATCATGAAGAAATATATTGTTACAATAATCCACGACGTTCAAAAAAAATAAGTTAATCTAAGTGTTCCTTATAAAGTGCGATTCCTCTTCGGGAAAATTAGAAACAGACCCCATCGATAGCTCTTATCCATGTCATCTCTTGCATGGTGAATCTTGTTAGTCAGAGATTAGACAGGTTCTTCAACAGTGCTCTTGCCTCCTATTTGCATTGTCCTTTATTTAGGTCACGTGGCATCAAAGTTCTCTTTCTCTTCTCCGTGAGTTTCCAAACATCCTTCCCTGCATACACTTGTGACCTTGAAATCTTCATTCGTCGTAACAGAGTCCTTCGTATTTAGTTGTGACTTCGACACGTTACAATCATCTGACGGAAATCGAAAGTCCATTTAATCCCACTCAGGAAACCGTCATTTGAGAGGTACCTAGGAAAAAAATTGAAAGGAAATACTCTAAAAGATAAGCTTGAGTTCAGGTAATGATAGAAAAAGAAAGTCTCACAAAATCCAACAAAACTCACACCGAATGTTAAAGATTACAAATAAATGATATGTGCCAAATGATTTTGGGAGAAAACGTATAGCGGCTGGGTAATGAGCATCGAAAGGTCAGGACATCAAGGTAAGTATAAGCCCGACACCATGGGCTTAACTTTATGTCACTATGTACAAATGAAAGTTGTAGTTTTTATTGAAAATGATTTCTAGCATGTTTTTGTGAGTTTGTTTTTATTTACTGGTTCAAACAATCAATCTAGAGCAGGAAAAATGATCCAGAATGAATTGTAGCCATGCTCTCTCGACATACGATTCCCATAGCAGAGTTCAAGATTAGCTTTAAACATTTGTGTCAAGAATAACATTCAAAGACTTTTCTTTTAGTTTCAAACAGGCTATACAATTCTTTTGTTATTCATTAGAGATTAATTAGTACATCTTTCATCAAAACGCACTACCCGCGGTAAATGAAAGTTTCGGGTAATAGGGTACACCCTACTTCGTCCATGGAGCCCACTCGGGGAGAGACCGAAGCTTTGAGATCAGGTTTCCCTACTAAAAACTTCACTGTCGTTAGACTTTAGGGTTGGTGAATCATAGGATTTTTTGTTAGACTCATGACAGCCTTGTGAACTGGATTGTCACCCTAGTGTGCTATATTTGCAATATCTGAAAGGAGAAATTAATCATGTCATTTGCTTCATAAAACCAAAGCTAATGATTATATATTTTTGTAAAACTTTAACGGCACATCTAAATTACTCAAGGCTATTATATAGGTTGCACAGTTTTCATTTTCAAAGTAACTTAAATGTATCTCTTTTACCCACTAAAGTGTGATTATTCGTACTTGAAACAGCGCCCTCTGTCTGTAATCTTCCTTTGATCCATTGGTTGTTTGTTCCCTGGTTTTGGTTGCTGTGTCGATTTACGCTGTTGTTATGATGAGGATGATGATGACCATACCCTTGCTTGGCCGTCGGGCTCGACTTCATCGACCATCTCATGGTGTACGTCGATGTCTTTTGGTCCGTCATGCTGGAGTCGGGGCGGCCGATGATCACGGCACAGCACGAGGCGCAGAAGCTGTCGAAGATGTGCAGATTGCAACATCCGTAGACGAGGGGGTTGAAGCATGAGTTGGACAGTCCAAAGAGGAAAGCGACCTCGTAAACAATGCGCATGGCTAGAGAGGCGGGGTGGTCGGAGAAATGCCAGGCATATACCAGAGCTGCCACTACGTAAGGGGTCCAGTTGACGACAAACGCGAGAAAGATGGTGATGATCATTCGCAATGTCCGGTGCTGAGCACGCATGAAGAGCCGTGATCGAGCCTTGTGTTGCTGTGAAATGTTATCTTCAGCGTCATTGATGCTTAATCCTATGAAGAAGAAAAAAAATTCACGTCATTTAAATCTATAATTATTCCTTTTCCATTAAACGTTTTATTCTTACGCTTCATCCTATGAACGAAATAAATCATAATTCATGTTGGACGCGATGCGTCATTTCGATCGCGTATACAAGCAAGATTTAACCATACACCAGCAATTTAAATCAATGTGTAGGCCAACAATCGTCTGGCGTTCACTTTTTGTGTGATGGCAACTTCACATTGCGGGTCAAGATGGTGCCAGGTGCTGACGAAATTTCACGTCAGGCAAATAATGCCTCATGCGTAACAGACATTACCTTCGTTATAAATCTTACAATGTCATTTTACATCAGTTACAATATGTTCATAAACGTTCATTATAAGTCGCCTTAGATTAACAAATAAATAGGTCTTGATGGTGTTTCTTGAAAGCATGCTGCGTTACTATTTTCAAAATGAATTGTATAACCTCAGATTTCTGTTCACGAGTCTTTTTTTATGTTAAGGGCTCTCGAGGAAGTCACTTGAGAGGTACCCCCCATAACCAAATCCATAATCGTCGGTGAACTGGTAAATAATAATACATTTACACTTTTGACAAGATGAGTATACCCACCTCTTTTCCCTATCCATTCAACTTTTTTTTACTGTAACCCTTTGGGGATACCTTTTTCTAGAAAAACCGAATCAACCACAAGTATAACAGAAAAAAATGGACATCTTTAACTTCTCCTTCGATCTATAATCTTTTTAAATATTTTTTAGAGCGATTCAATCGGTAGGATACTATACGTGTACATTCATGATTTCTCACCTTTAGAACTTTCTCTCCTTATTTTAGCAAAGATGGCGATATAGGCGGTGAACATGATGAACATAGGAGCCACGACCTGTATGAAGAGTACTAAGGTGGTGTAAATACCACTCGCTATCCCATCCATCTGACGAATCGTCACACACTGGTAGAACACAAAGTCGAAAGGAGCCCTCTCCGAGTAAAATAGGGCCATCTGTTAGAAAATAATAAAACGTCAAATTGGTAAAATACAATGAGTAAACTAAACTTGTCGTATTATAATTATTATTAAAATGTATTTTTGAGTGACGTTTAATATATCGGACATTATGTCTTTCTAAAATTGCGAACGAGATACCAATTATAAGGAGAAAAACAGTTTATAGAATTACTATTGACAAGAGGGGAGCCCCCCCTTCTCCATTCTGCCATCTTCTTTATGTTTCTCTTTGTTTCTCTTTCTTTGTCTCTAGTTATGTCTCTCATCTTCTTTTTGTCTGCATGTTTGTCTCTCTCTCTCTCTCTCTCTCTCTGGCTCTCCATTATTTATCTCCCCCTCTTCCTTTCTTTCTTTCTTTTTCTCTTTTTCTCTCTATCTCTCCCTTTCTTCTTCCTCTTCTCTCTCTCTCCTCTTTGCCTCCATGCTAAACAATTAACATCCTCTTAACATTACCCACGTATATGTACTTGAAGTGAAACTGCCCTTCGAGCATCAACCAGTATTAAATGCTACAGGGCATGTAACGTCGCATGTTATTGGCATGTTCTGAACATCACACGTTTCTTCGAATTCCACACAATACGATTGCATGATAATCTTGTAATCAGAAACTAATCTTACTTTCTGTACTCCTGTCAAGCTGATGACATCTTAGACGAGTGAGACGAAGAGGAGATAAGAAACCTAATGATTAATACAGGATGTAAATGCCAAATTAAAAAGCCAATGTTTTAAAGGTAGCGTATTCCTTTTGCTACTACTACTACTACCACTACTACTACTACTACTACTACTACTACTACTACTACTACTAATAATAATAATAACAATTGTGGGTTCTTTTATAGCGATTATGTCTGCCAAATTTGACACTCCTGCATGGCGCTCTATATATGGGTTTGATCCTTGATCGGTTCTTATACTCTTGGACGAGGTATTTCATCAACATTTGATCATCTTGACCATTGAGTATTCAATGGGAGTCTGGTAATGCTGAAGCAACTACAGGACCCCCAGGAAATGCAGTATCATTATTGATGAGACTACCCTGGGTGAATAAGACCGTCATATCTGGGGGAATAAGACTTCGTAGAGGCAATATCTCACAATTGATAGCGCCAAACTACTTGCCAATTCTCTTATCCTTCCCTACTATGACTATTGTAGTGTCTTGTAATAAAAGAACAAAAGATATCTTGATTAAGCAACACAAGCAGATGGCAAGAATTGTCCTGAAAATAAATACTTTGATTCCCACATCCGAAATGTTTACTACCCTAAGATGGATTGGCATGGAAAAAAGATGGGAGTTCAATAAAAGTAAATTAATGTATGATGTTATGAATAATAGTGCCCCATCATATTTATATGATATGTTCACCCTGTCCGCCCATACTCATAGATACTCAACAAGGAATGCTGACAATTTGGGCGTTATTATTCCAAGAATTAAAACAGAATGTGGAAAACGTGCCTTCTCAGTTGACAGTGCTCTTCAGTGGAATAGCCTACCCCACTCAGTTCGAAATGCCCCGACCAAGAATACTTTTTGTTCTCTCTATTTTAAGCAGCGATGTTAAAGATAAATTTGCCTTTCTTTATTTATTTATTTCATGAATATTTGCATAAATTTCTCAATATAATAATTTGTTAAAATCTAAACAGATCATTGATAATAATCAGAGTATATTGTTATCGATTTGAAATTGCTCATTGAAATTTATCACTCTTACTACGGCTTTGTTTCATTATTCACTCTTATTCTTTACTCAGTTTATATTATATGTTACTATGTATTGATGTTTCCGTGATATTTATATTGTTCAAGTAGTTTGTTTCTTCATACATGTATATGTTGCATTTGTGTACAGGGCCCCCTGGAAAACAGTACTTTGATTACTGACGGGGCTACCCTGTTTAAATAAAACGGAATAAATAAATAAATAAATAAATATCATTTTTAATACACAAATTATTTTTGTCGGCACAGCCGGCTACGTGGTCTATTTTTAATATCTCTTTGGAATCATTTGCAATATAGGACAAACTGATTCGATTTCAAGAAGATTGAGTGGACGCAATATTAGATGACTTCGTCGTATATAAGCATGCTCCTAGAACAACCGAGAAAAGGATTCTAACATGGATTTATTCTAAGAAAAGGAAATTAAAAATCGATGTTCGATGTATCCCTGCTACATACAATTAAATTTGCAACAAATAAAGGTCACCGGCATCCGTGGTTCGATTGGAAGACAGTTTGTTTGTTTGTTTGTTTTATTTATTTATCCACGGTTAAAAACACCTGCCATCAGCCACAAAGGCTGTTTTTCAGTAGGTCCGTTAAAAAACATTCACATAATATACATAAACAAAACAAATATAAATCATAATACAAATTAGAATAACAAGAATACAAAAGTGGAAATAACTCTTAACAACAAGAATACAAATGTCTAAAAAAAAAAAACGAAAAAATTCTTAATAACAAAATTACAAATGTGTAAATAAGTCTTAATAACCACCACACTAACAATGCTTATAATATAGATATGTGTGTTAACGTGCCCTCCCACTCGCTCAGGATTACAGCGAAAAACAACCTGTCCATTAAACATGTTAAATGGATGCCCCGTGTGGAAGAGGGTCATAACCTAGGCACGTCACTAACCCACTGTACTCTTCGTATATAAAAGAATTAGGAAATACCGAATAATAAGTCGTATAAAGCCTATATACCTTAACATTTCATTAACAAACTTATCAAATTTTAAGTGTATTTTGATTTGATTTGTTAACAAATATTTGATCAACTATGTAGGCGATGTACTCTACGGTGTGTATATTGTGACGACACAATCAAATTAAACACACACATCCGCACGACCGCACATACATGGCGCACCCACACATTTTGAGAATACGATCACACAAATTTACCAATCGATGCAAATTATGCGATTTTATTCATGTAATACAACACTAACATTTCATTTTCTGTCGAATTTGTTCCCATGGGATGTAAAAATGGCTATGCAACCCCCAGGAATCAATAGAAACTATGAAATAGATATTATAATCAACACACCTTGTTGTTGAAAAGGCTTTATAGTGGATATCATTACGAAATAGAAGAAATGGGTTCCCTATCAGAAAACAAGTCATATTTTAATTTCTCTTTATGACCCAAAAAGATTGAGACGCCTCTTGCCATGCTGATTTTCCTAAGAAACTACCGCTTGATGGCTACAAATAGCCGCCTTAAAATGCTTGAACTAGTCATTTTAAAGCGAATGATGGACTAACTGTATCCATCATTTTCAATAGGAGGCCAGTTAACATAGATTTTGCGAATATCTGAGGGTCATAAAACGGTGTCCAGTAATACTACTTCGCGATCGTCATATTGAAACTACGACATTGACACTTTATGGCGCGCGCTTCTTTCACTATTACCGAGTCACAAACGAAATTGATATTTGCATAGAGCCCATACTCCCCTTTTTACATCTAGATTGCTTTGATTTGGAGCCTAGAGAAGCTTCGCTGACGATAATTAACTGAAACTTGAATCTTAGATATTCGGGTCGTTTGAACCAAGCAGACTCGGGCAACCACTGGAAAATGCAAAACAAGTGCGATGATTACACCTTGGTCGATTTTAAAAATTAAAATGGGTTCTTGTGTTCCTGTTTCCGAAGAAAGGGCAAATTTCATTTCGTGTGGTACGCTTCGAGAAGAAAAAATGTCACTCTGTGACGTCGTCGTGCTTAATTTGTTCCTAGGTGAATGTCTGTTTGGCTAACACTTTACTCCTGAATAGTAGAAGTTGTTAACTAGCTCAACATACATGACGACGACGACGAGGCGTATTTGCGTAATGCCTTTTATGCTCGCTTAGATTTCTTTAGTAAAATGTATATCGATTCTTTGCCTGAATTTTTGTATTGCATGTTTCCATGCAAACACTCGGGCATTATCACTTTTATTTTGTACTCTGTGTGTTATCACGTGTCACTTATTGATGTTGAGAAACGAAATTGGAAATCTGACATTTCTGGCATCACACATGGGATAGTAGACATAAATAAGCATAACAAGTAGCGGCAATGAGAAAGTTCTTTTTTTTTGCGTATACACGCAACGTATAATTTCACCAAATTGTACACAGATGAATAGAATAAAAGAAAAGAGAAGACAAAAACAAAGTTAAAGAATTCGCTTTTAAAGCCTTATTGCAATTTTGTTTGTAAGAATATGGTTCAAGTTTCATTGTATTTAATTTAAATTAATACAGCATACATAATTAGAGAATAGTAAATCGTAAATCAAAAATTGAGAAAACGTGAACCAATTCGTAAAGACCACTGATATAATTTTTAAGAATAACGCTCACTATATGATCATATAATGCACTAAGATTATGAAGAAAGAGTGTAAACTCTGAAAGAAGGAGTAGTGATCGAGAGAGAGAGAGAGAGAGAGAGAGAGAGAGAGAAAGAGAGAGAGAGAGAGAGAGTGAGAGAGAGAGAGAGAGATAGAGAGAGAGAGAGAGAGAGAGAGAGAGAGAAACAAAGAGAGAGAGAGTGAGAGAGAGAGAGAGAGAGATAGATAGAGAGAGAGAGAGAGAGAGAGAGGAATACGTAAGAAAAAAGAAGGAAGATGAATGAAATGTGGTTGATGCTAGAGAATTGACGATGAAAATCGTAGGGAAAGGGGGCGTTACATTTTTCATACTTCCCAAAGCCCACTTTCTAGATGTATATTTCTGTCTTCTTTTCTTGTTCGTCTACAGTCTCATGGATTTCCTTTCAAACGTAGACTTGTGGGAATGTGGAGGGATTTGTTGCGTCTAGTATATCTGCACGTGTATAGCCTCTGGATAGCCTCTCATGCGTCTAATTTGCTCTTCAAATGAGCCATACGATTGGTAACATTTGATATCACTAACAGGATTACAATCAGTACCCAGTGTAGGGAGATGATGGACAGTGTGCTGCAATGGTGTCCAAATGTAGGTACCTAGGGCTTTGAGTTGTTCGATTGAGGATAGTCGGGTGGAGGAATTGTTGTCTATCCTATGAAAGGGAAAATTATAGCTGAGAAGGTAAAAATTATATTCGGTGAAGAAATATATCAAAAGGGTAATTTATTTAAAAATGCTAAAACATAGTAGTTGACAAATCTATTTCATTTATGCGAAACCTTCGCCCCAGAAGAGTTACAAATTATTAATGCAATTTGCGTTCTCACAAGGTTGCGTTTCGTAAGGAATCGAATTTAGTGCACAAATCTTCGTTAAGAACCCCGTTACAAACTATTTCATTCACCTGATACGAATAATCGTATTCAAAAGTCAGAATGCGAATTGCATACATTAATTATTACTAGGTAGGATGAACATTATGGCTTTTCCTACTTAACAACATTAAATGCATGCAGTTTGCATTCTGACTATTGAAATACAATTATTCGTAATGGTTGAGTGAAATAATTCCCAAATCTCCCGCTTCTCCTTCTGCTTCTCTCTCTCTCTTTCCTTCTTTTTCTCCTCTCCCTCCGCCTCTCATTCTCTCTTTCTCCCTCTCCATCCCTCCCTCCCCCCTCTCTCTCTTTCTCCCTCTCTGTGCGTCAACCCTCCTTCTTCTTCCTTTGGTCGCCCAGCCGACCTCCCTCCCCCTCCTTCTCCCTTCCCTAGTCCCTCCCTGCCCCCTCTTCTTCCCCATTTCCTATCTCATTTAATTACAATCATTCGTAGTCTTCCCCTCTTCCCTTCGGACGTTCATTAAGGAACGTCATTTAGCTAGAAATCCTACGCAAGGGAGTGATCAGCTCATTTTCGTTATCTTTTGGGTCTAGGAAAGACTTGTGCCTCTAGGCAAAATTAAATTGGTAAAACACACCGAGAAGATGGACATCTGTAGAACACTAATGGCCAACACCTAAACATGGGATAGTAATG
Source organism: Strongylocentrotus droebachiensis (assembly GCA_035222895.1). Lineage (NCBI taxonomy): Eukaryota > Metazoa > Echinodermata > Echinoidea > Camarodonta > Strongylocentrotidae > Strongylocentrotus > Strongylocentrotus droebachiensis. Next base: position 408,398 of record JAVYIG010000231.1, on the reverse strand, counting down.
ATGTCAGAATCACTTAATCGTTAGAACTCAAGGATAAACTCAAACGTAGCAAACATGATACTATCCACAATTCCTTGTTAGTCAGAACAGTAAATGAGTTAACGTGATAATACAAACAACACTTTGCGTGTAACGACTGATTTATGACCGCTTTTTTAAATTAACGAAGTGCAAGTAGAATTCTGCCAGATTGTGATGGTGAGACTAAAAGAGGAAGTCTACCCTGATATTAAGCCAGTTTTAATAGAAGCAGAACAAATAGGAAAAACAGGTCAGTGTAAATTTTTAGCAAAAACAGATTAAAAATAAGAAATTTATGAATTTTTGAAGGTGCGATTAATCCAAGACAATTTTCCCCTCCCATTTGCTCTGTACTACACAAAATAAGATCTTTAAAAGAAATTCCCTCAAGAAAACTTTCCATCATGCATTCACCCTTAATACAATTATTACAAATATGTTTTTATACACCCCCCCCCCCCGTATGAAACCATTTAATTCAGCACCAATAACTAAAAAAATGAAGGTTTATTATATTTTCTGTACTGAGCAAATTGGAGAGGAGCTCGCAAAACACGTCAAAGAGTTGCCAATTTGTGTTCCACTGAAGACAACATCAAACATTCATAAAATACCTTTTCTTAATCGGTTATTGCTAAAACTTTAACTAATTGGTTTCTATTATCTTTTCTGCTTTTATTAACACCAGTTTATAAGCCGTCCGCACTCGAGTTAATTCTATTTACATGAATACCATTCAACAACATAAACATTTCCCATCAATTATCTTTGTAATCTAATGCAAAGAAGCTTCCGGAAGTAATTGTTGTTTTAATGTTGTTATATTACTTTTGTATGTCACAATAAAGATCATCTCCCCTTTTAAGATATCTAGAAAGGATGAGAAGACAAGACTGAAAAGAAGAACTAAGTACACAACAGTAGAAAGCGTAGACCTATCTATAGTAGATAGGAACATGGCGATTTTGTCCTTTCTTGTCAAATATTATAACTCATCGATGTTATATTGTTCCTGCTCAAAGATCATGTTTAAAAGAAATGCTGATACAAAACAAGACATTAATAATAATAATAATAATAGGCATTTCTATAGCGCCATCTATCTAGGTAATTCTATTCCGAGACACATTTATTATTACCCTGGCTTTAGCCTAGCAGCCGTTTATACAGCGCTCCAGCATTTCAAGGAATTAATTCCTGCCAGGTACCCATTTACATCACCTGGGTTGAGTGTGGCAAATGTAGATCAATGTCTTGCCAAAGGACATTAGTGCCGCGGCGGGACTCGAACCGCGGACCTTGCGATCGACAGTCCGGCGAAGAATCCACTCGACCACGACACCTTATTGCTGAAATCACGAAGATGATCAATGCTACATTTTGATGAATTGACAATCACTGTTAAAAATGAATTTATAAACAAAACTTAATTCCTAGTAGTAAAGAGTAATGAATAAAAAGTAACAGATTTAATTGTATTTATAAACCGATTAAAACATAGGACTAATTAAACATGGACTATAAAGAGGCCTAGGGGGAGAGTTATCATGGAGGATATTTCACATTTATTTCATCAAATGAAAGGAGGGGATTGAGAAAGAAAAGAATGACATGAGAAAGGAGATTATACACAATAATAGAAAAACAGAAAAACTAAAAATTATGCCACTGATCGATCATCTTCAAAATTTGGTATATTCATAACACATTGTTAAGTAGAGACCATTATCAAATTTGGCGATGACGTTACTATGAGAGTATAAGTAGTTATTGTAATAGAGAGCTATCCCACCTGTTGTGACCCGTGCGCCAGTTATTTGTGGTATAGATTTCATTCTTAAAAGAGAGTCTACTATCATGTTTTAGCTAACCCCATTTCATAATGAAATGCTATCTCGGAACCGTTCAATAAAAAATTGAAGGGAGAAAGAAAAAAAACAAGTAGGAGCCAGGACAAAACGAGTGCACCAGGTTGGAGTTTTAAGACAGGATTTAAGTCGATAATCACATCAGAAAAGCAGCTAAATTCTATCTCCATTTCTATGACATGAATACGGATTGGACTTGTAAACGAGCCGGCTAGCCCCGGGCGGCAGAAGACTAGTATTCTCGTCACTCTTATAGTCACGAGGTTTCATCGCTTTTCTTCTCTCCCATTTAAAAGCTCCATGAGAACCGAGAATGCCGCGTGTTTAAAATTTCTCCTTGAATGCCTTAGGTAATGTTATCTATGTAGGATTGTATTTTGAGGAGTAGTTTTTCTCTCTCCACTTGATGACTTATTGTTTGTTCTCTTCAACAAGAAGTGTCTCGATCATTCACATTGCTTTAGTCTAGATCATGAGATTCTTTAACAAGACGCCGGGATGAAGACAGGTATTTTGACTCGCACAAACTACCGTGTGAGCCAAAAAAAAGTTTACACCTAGAAAATTGCTAATTATTTAAAAAATAATCTATGAACAGTAATTATTATATATCTTATGAAAGAGTGTTTTATCCCAAATCATTTGGTATCATTTTTGTGTGGTATGTGTTCACGCTTGGATGAACATGAAGCATTCTTTGCGAGAGTGCAAAAATCGACTTGCGCCAAAGTAATGCCTACAGCATGTATAATGTTGGGATTAGCGGAATGAGAGAATGAATTGAATGTATCAAATGAAATGCATTGCATATGCTTTTTGCAGAAGCAAAGTCACACACACGCGCGCACTTAATGTTCGTTGATATTAAATATTCGATATTTGATGTGTGGCATGATTAATTTTCTTAGGGATGTTATTTGGATCTGCAAAGACCGAATTAATACCCAAATCCCATTTGCTTTGTTTAAACATCACACAAGCAACTTCGCAAATGATGCCTCTTGTTCATCCAAGCGTGAACACATACCACACAAAAATGATACCAAATGATTTGGGGTAAAACACCCTTTCATTAAGGCCCGGTCACACAGCCTTTCGCGTCTGTATCGCGGGTAGAATTTCGCGATTTTTTTTTGCCCGCGGTTGCCCGTGGTGGAAAATGTGCAAAATTGGCTTACCCACGGTTTACCCGTGGTATGCCCGCGGAACAGACGCCGGCGACTGTTCCGCGTCCTTATCGCGGTTGAAGCGCGGCGGTACCGCGGCCTACCACGGGTATAATAAAGCAGCCGAACCGGGCTGTAGAAATCATAACCGCTCCGTGCTTACACGCGGTACACACGCTAATGCACGTGTTATGTACAGACGCGGAACAAACGTGCTATGACCGTGCTCCACCCGCGATTACCCGCTAAAATTTCGCGTCCTACCGCGTGTAACCACGTCTTAACCGCGGCCGTAGCACGTCCTAGCACGTTCGTTCCGCGTCTGAACCGCGTCTTTACCGCGTGTGTACCACGTGTACCGCCCGCGATTACCCGCGGTCTAAATTTTTGGGCAGCCCAAAACTTTTTCGCGCGGCCAACCGCGTGTGAATTTCTTACCGCGTGTAACGACGGGTAAAGTACGGCTGTATCGCGTCTTTATCGCGACCTCAAAGCGTCCAACAGCGTCTGCTTCACGGGCAGAAATTTTTGGCCGTGATTCGGCCGCGATACGCCCGTTAAAGGGCTGTGTGACCGGGCCTTAAGATGTATAATCATTTACTGTTCATAGATGATTTTTAAAATAATTAGCAATTTTCTAAGTGTAAACTTTTTTTGGACTCACACTGTAGTGGTTGAATAAGTTTTTGTCCTTCAGTGTGCACACTCGATGTTAACTGTTAACAGTATTGTTCCCTATAATGGCGAATCGTATAGGCGAAGACATTGATGGGGGCATCTGCCATGTCAATGGATAAAATGCGAATTCAATTCAATTCAATTTCATTTCGTCCAATAATGACATGGAAATTCATCGACACAATGCAAACATAAACTTCAGTAAAAAGCCCCAAGATTTTCAACATAACGTTAGAATTAACAATTGATTAGATAAAGAGAGGGCTTCACCCCCTCTCTCTTTCTCTCTCTGCTTCCATACCATCTTCTCTTCCCTCCCAATCCTCACCCCTTTCTAATTGCCAATCTCCTTTCCCTCCCTTTCCCCCATTTAATTTTGGGGTGCACATGCCCCTTGTCCCTGTAGCTACGCCGCGGGTTTCCTGGATTTCCTTAAACGCGTGGTTTAAGGGAAAGCATTATTGCCAATGTTGTCGTGTCGTAGTAAGACACTTGAGATATTTGGCATATTATGCATATATGCTGTATAATCCCGTGAACAATATCACCATAGTCCGATTTGAAGAAGCTTAAGAATTTAGTTTCCCAGCCACAAATAATCAACGACCTCCTGACATTTAGGTATACAAGTATAAAGTTCTTAACTCAATCGGGGATTGCAGTTAAGAGGAATTGTAAATTTCAAGCAGAAGGAAGGAACATGTAGTTCTATTATCCAAGTTAACTATATTGAACTTGCAACTACCAGGTATTGTGACAAATGCAGCAATAACACGAACAAGAAACATTTTTTTCGGAGGGGGGGGGGGGGTCTCAATGAGATATTTTTTCTCTGAAAAAGTAATTGTAAATAAGATCTGAAATCACTATACTGCAGGGGCGTACGCAGGATTTTTTCAAAGGGGGGGGGGGGGTTTAAAATATTTTGCTCCCGAAAATTTGAAAATCGCGCCGGCCGAAAAGTCGCTCAGTGGGGGGGGGGGGGGGGGGGGGGGGGAGGGGTAAGCGGACACTTTTTTTTTTTTTTGGTCTCGAAATTTCAAAATTTGACATTTTTCTTCGTTGGGGGGGGGGGGGGGATAAGGTCACCTTTTTTAGGTTAGCTGTGGGTATAATTTTTTTTTTTTTATTTGTTTTTTTAAATAATTAAAAAAACACAAAAACAAAAAACAAAACAAAGGGGGGGGGGGTTTAGGTGTTTTTAGGGGGTTTAAACACATAAAAATACCAAGGGGGGGGGTTTCAACCCCCAACCCCCCCCCCCCCTGCGTACGCCCCTGCTACACTGTAACTCATGTTCTAAGTAAATTATACATAAGGTGGTAAGAAAAACCCAGCTGTTTTATCGTAAATGAAACAAAGATCTTAATGGTTCAATTAAATGCAGATGATTTTCGTTTAGCCCACATTTTTCCCTCGGCTAAGGAGGAGTCGGGACTGCGATTGTTAGTATTGTCAGATTGGTTAATACAGGAGGGAAATAAAGTACAGGGGTGCAAGGCATGTTCAGTGTAAGATTTTCCTTTATCAAGGACTCTTCTTTTCCTGTCAAAGATCGTTCTGCATGCATGTCTAGCGTTATACGACAATCTCATATATCTAATAATTGACCTCTATTTCATCTTCAGTTCCTAGGCCATTGGCGTGTTAAGTTTAATGCGTTAACCGTGAAATTGTTATGGCAGACAATTCCTCTCCATGAAATCGTCTATCTGATTTACACCATGGTGTCCAGGGGGGTGTTTCACAAAGATCCTAAGTTGAACTTAACACTAAGTGGGACATAAAAATTATGGACAGCCATTGGCGCCTTAAAATGAAATATATTCAAAAGCAGAAATTCAAGTATTTTAGACTTTTTATAAATTCCACATCCAGAACATGAAATCTCCTTGATGATAGAAAATACGAATGATTTGAATCAACATTTTATGCCTTTTAAAATAACTTTTACAAAACATTTTCAAAGATGCTAATGGCTTTCCATAAGTCCAACTTAGAGTTCAGTTCTACTTAGGATCTTTGTGAAACACCTCCCCCCCCCAGAACCTTGGTACCTGATAGTTTCACTCTTCCACCTAATACCCCCTTCACATACACGGATTTTTCTTACGAGTTCTTACGGATCGCACAAATTCACGGATCTCTCACGGATCCTTACGATTTGGCCACTTTTACGACCGGTTTAAGAGTTATTACGAGCTTTTTGCGGTTTATTACGGATTATTACGAGTTATAACGAGGTATTTACGGCAACAGTCCACGATTTGTTACAAGTTGTCACGGATAACTCCGAGCAACTAACGTGTTAGTTACGACCTGTTTACGTGTTGATACGAATAGTTACGGGTAAGTTACGAGTATTTACGAGTCCTTACGATTTTTAGCCAAAAAATAACAACTGAAAATTAAGTGTTCGATTTTGCAGCTGTTATACCTTTCCCCAATTCGTAAACAGTTCGTAAGCATACGTAAAGTATACGTATCTATTCGTAAAGTACTCGTAACTACACCTAAAATGCTCGTAATAACCCGTATCAATCCGTAAAGCCATCGTAAAATGACCCGAATATAATCGTAAACAACACGTAAGCACACGTAACCATCCGTAAACTACTCGCAATAATCCGTAAATAATCCGTAAACAAATTGTAAACTAACCGTAACGAATCGTTACAAAAATCTGTTACGAGTCATTTACGGATTCTTGCAAGCAGGTTACGGATGGTCACGTGTTGTTGCGAGCGGTTTACGGATGATGACGGATTGTTACGAGCTATTTACGAGCTATTTACGGACAAATCAATCCGTGGACAATCGTAAGAAGATTTTTGACATGTCAAAAAAATTGCCTCTCCTTTCACGGATGCTTAAGAGTGTCTACGAGTTGTTGCGAGTTGTGACGAGTTATTTACGGATACCAGCGAGTTATTTACGGATGCTTGCGATTGACTACGAGTTGGCGATCCGTAAGGACTCGTAAGAAAAATCCGTGTATGTGAAGGGGGTATTAAGCTCTCAATTTCATAAGAAGGTTTGTTTATATAAATATTTCATATTACACCTATCCTTTTCACGAGCGTTAGTGAATGCCGATTCCTTCGTGAAGTGCGTTTTTACTTACATACGTGATATTTGCGAAACATAGAAAACGGGTCATAATAGGGCGGATGTGATGAAATATCAGTTCACAATAAATGGACGAGTTGAATTTAATTCAATTACAAGATAAAGTAGAATTATCTGTAGCCTGCTGATTGAGGTGTAAATTTTAGCCTGAAAAATTCCACTTTGCCATCCATTTTTGGACCCTTTTTCATTGACGTGGGAAATCGTTAAGATTTCTTTACCTTCGACTTCGTTCCGGTTCAGAAGAAAGGTTATGAACAAACCACCTCAATAATTAATCTTTTTCTTTTTCGTCTTTTGTACTTATCAGTAATCGTATTCGAGAAATCAGTATTTTTCAATGATAATTTTGTTTAATTCAATAATTTCTGATTCAATTTCCGTAACGCTGAATGCGTTCTGTCGGTGATCATGATGTACAAACTCTTCTTTCAGTACAGAATGGGGAGGGGACGGGTAAATCCATACATTTGAATATTATTTGAGGTGGATCCGGGGGAGGCATGGGGCAGGGGCTTACACAGGGGGGGGGGGGGGTTAGGGGGTTAACCCCCCTTAGGTATTTTTTATGTGTGTATTTTTGAGGAAATCCTGCGTACCCGCCTGGCATGGGGGATACTACCTCTCCTTGAAAAAAAGAACACAGTCTGAAGTTTACATCAAGTACACACAATGGTGTCCTTTATAATTATCGTGCTCCTGCCCGCATTTCTAGACACATTGAACAAAATGTGATAAACTGTGAAAAGCACCACAAAAATGTAATGATCTACTTTATTTTCTATTAATCTACTGTTGCTTTTTATGGTTTTTTCGGGGGTGTTTTTGTGCGTTTGTTTTGTTTTGAAAAAAAGAACTCCGACATGTAATTCTTTTATGAGCATGTGCTAATCTGGGAGAAGTTATATGCCACTGTTACTTGTTAGCTCAATATTAATTGGCAGATAATGATATCATAAGATGCATGAGATCTGGAGCATTTTTTTAGGGTGGAGCTTAGTAGGTCTGAGAAATTTATTTTGAACAAACATTTAAAAATCTCTGGAATATATTTAGATGTTTAAATAACAAAATATGAGTTGTATGCAGACTTACACAGCAACAGGAATCAACTTATATTTGGATTTCATCAGACCTTCAATACTGGAGGTCTACTCCGGCATCAAACATGAGCAAAAACGACCGACGAAAAAAAATCAATGAAAATGAGAGAAGTGAGAGGTAGATCAGTAAAAGTTTTATGAAAACGCTATACAAAAAAAAAGGGTTTAAATTTATAACATTCTTATCGATCAAGCGGAAACTGGTAACTTCAGTGACTTAAGCGCATCCCCACCGGCTCTTTACTAAAATTTCAATTAGTTTAAATTTTCCTGAAAGAACCAGTTCATTATACCTGCGCCCTAAGTACATATTGTTGGATGCTTTTTACCAGACCCCTTTCTCTTTCTCTCAAAGTGGAAGTGCACCGACAGAAATGGCACTTTATGGACAAAAAAATGTCACCAACAAAGGGAAGCTTTTACATTGTGCCCCTTGTTTTCCCTGCTGCTCCTCATCGTGGTGGTTCAAACGAGAAATTGGGAAATATAGGTAAAAGCGCAGGGCTGCCAACTCTCACGCAATCTGCGTGAGTCTCACACAATTCACCCAATTTTCACGCTCTCACGCTGATCATAGGAATTCTCACGCTGAACCCCGAAAATAGAAACTAAACAACAAAAAAAAGTCTATTATATCGGATATTCAATATCCCTGCCGAAAGTTTCAACATTTTTTTAACCACACATGCGCAAAGCTAAACCATCAATGCAAATTGGTTTCGGTTTGCCGCGCAAAGACAAGATAGTGAATTGCGATTGGCTTATCCTGCGTGTGCGAGTGACGTCGTCACTTTAAGCGGGTACTTATCATATGGCAGTAACAGAGGGGACTTATCATATTTGAAATGGGCCCTTATTACAAAAGGAAAGTCGGCACCTATGAGAAGGGAAAAGGGCTTTTATTAAAAATGAAAGTGTGAAAGTAAAAGGGGTAGTAATCAGTGTTGAAAAGACATACTACTTGCATCTGGAAAGGGGCACTAAATCATAGGTGAAAAGGAGCTCTAATAAGAAGGGGAAAGGGGCACTTGTCAAAATAAAAGGGTTAATATAACATTTCAGTAGAGGCCCTTATAAGAAGGAGCACGGGGCACTTGTTATAAATAATCTGGCTGATAAAAAGATTGTTACAGAGTTATCGAATCGGGTTTGGTCGATTACAGTTTTGAGTTGTTCTAAAAATTGTTTTGCTCCGTTTCTTTCATTGTTGTTGTTGTTGTTGTTGTTTTTTTTTTTTTTAAAGACCAAATTCTATTCAGCGTGGACTTCTCATTTAGAGCCTGAATTGAACATGATCGAACCTGAATAGGAATTCGAGAGCGGTGTCGCGATGTCCGCCACTGAACCTCATAGTTTATAGATACCATGACAGATAGGCATGCATGTGCGCTTCTTGAATTCTACCGGTATCTAATCTGTTCAGCGACCTTGACTCTGGAAGTAATTAATAATGGATCAGACGGGTCATTGAGCTTGACAAGGGAATCAACCAGATGATCATTGTGTGAAAGATGCCTCTCATGATCTCCCTGTCCAGAACAAAGATGAATCATAACGAGGCAATATGCGATTGGACCATTAATTTTGGATCTCTGTGCAATCGACCGATATTCAAGGATTATACATTATACTCACTAACAGACTACAAACTTATGAAATAGAGTCTATTGCATATATCACAATGCTACATCGCCTTGTCTCTTTACAGCTTTCTTCCGTTTACAATGCAAATCAAGTTTAGTTTAATATAATATTATTTAAGGCATTTTTTTGTGCAAAATACATGTATAAGCGATTCTTTTTTGTTCTTCTTTTTTCTTTATAATCGGTTCACTATTACAAGCTACAATTGTTATATATTTACGATATCATGATTTGTCTTTTGTATCTTAATAATACATGATAATATTATTTAGCTTTTAGATTCGAACCCTCGACCTTCGCATCTCCAGTCAACGCCTTAAACCACTCGACCAAGACACTTGGTATTGAATAATATATATCTTATGTAATTATGTTTATTTATGTATGTTTTTGTTTATTTATGGTATTATACCATCAAATAATAAGGAGAGCCTCTTGCAGAAACTCGGGTTCTTTTGGTAACCCCAAGGCATTGGTTGAGATATTTTTTTTTAATTGTAAAGTTAGTATTGTACTTGTATTTTTCTTGTATTTAAAAAAAATATTATTCTCATTTATGTTCCTGAAAATGAAATATAAAGGGGAAAAATGACAAAAATTCCGTAGATGCAGGAATATATCTAAATCTTGTTGTGTGACATCTGGAAACCATGGGTAGGAGTAAATTTGACTCTCCAGAGCTTGTATAAATCTTATTACTGTCATCTTCTTCAGATTAAATCGCTTCATTGACGTGAAGCGGGGCATTCATTCCTACATATCTACATCACTCACCGCTAATTGCCATCCTAAGGAATTTTAATGTCATATTTCACTGATTTTGTCATTATAACCAGGATTTATATTATGAAAGGTAACTAGATTAAAAGTGACAAGTGAATTTGTATGTTTGGAATATTGAAGGATTCTGGATTCGCCGTTTCACAGATGAGTGTCAACGTAGCCAAAATTATGCCAACAATCTATCATTTATTACATTAAGGCGTTTCCAAGTACGACTAAATAGTTTTTGCTGATTATATTTTACTGTACTTGAATTTTTACCCATTAATTTATCTTAATTTCTATTTTTGTATCGATTGCATACATGTTTAGCGTTTGTTTTAGTCACATGTTATTGTCCCCAGAATCCAATCACATACATGTTTTACGTGTTAGTGATCAAACACTTAAAACGCAGGTAAATCAGCACTTATTGTTAAAACAATCAGTGTATTCGCTTGTTAGCAAACAGTTTTGTCTCTTACTGTTTGATATTGAATGAGTTATCGTTGTGAAATTGTTCAAGAGAAGTAAGCGTTTGTAGACACGCTTCTGCTAACAGTTCACAAGCACTATTTTCAGAAACTATTGGTTAAATCGTTTGAACACATGCACATGCATAATAGGTCAACCGTAATAAAATTTAGAGTGTAGGCTATTTAATGACCAAAGTTGCTATATACAGTATTTGTTATAACTTGTGATTAGTTTTTCAATAGCTATGAGACATGTATAAAGTCCTTACTCTTTTCTGCCATTAATCATCGGATGCACGCGCGCACACACACGCACACACATCATCAACATTCATGCACGCACGACATTCACGCTCTCTCCTCTTTACAGTGTGTCCCGAAAAAAACTATACACTTTTGAAATGGCTGCCCAATAAAAAATATATGATTCTAGGGGGAAAAGTTTTATATGTATGGAAAGCTCATAAACTCAACTTTCATATGATACCAAAAAGTTTGAAAATAATTCATGCTTGGGTGAGTACTGGTCACTTTTGTAAAGGGTATGGAAATTAGGTTGCGCAGGAATTAGCCTTCCAATTTGTGAGAGGTAAATCCTTTGGAGCTTACCGAATTGAGGGTGATATGATACATTCATGATTTGCTGAGTGAATTTCATGGTTTATTAAACCAAACTTTTATGCACGGAACAGGAATTTATTTTTCTATTGTAGCATTGTAACTTTCCCTGGTAGACTCAGTGGTGTGTTCATGAGAGTCCGGATGGGGTGATGGTACATGTTGTAATTTCCATGTTACAAACTGTTATTTTTTACATTTGTGACTTTGAATAAAAACCTTCACCCCACATTTCAGTTACCATTTACCTGAAGAATAAGTAGCCGACATCTTGGACATTCCTTTTGTCAACAAACCGTATTTGAATATTCAATTTACATTATCCCTACCTGGGTATTGAGTAAATCAATGAGATGTTCAACTAATCTTACAATAATTGAAATGTGGGGTGAAGGTTTTTATTCAAAGTCACAGATGTAAGAGAATAACAGTTTGTAACATGGAAATTACAACATGTATCATCACCCCATCGACATCTACATCTACTTGGAACAATAATCACGGAAAATAAAAAATGGTCAGCGTATTTCAAAAGTGCCTAGAAGAAAAATCACTATAAATCTCTATTGACATTTAAATACCAAAAAGACAATCGCCTCATATTTCTCTAAGAAGGAATATATCATTTTATAGATATTATTTGGGGTGGAGCATTCTGAGGTAATATTAAGAAGAAAGGGGAAAAAAAACTATTTAGATATATCTGAACAAGTGAGAACGGGCTATGGTCAGAGATGATCCAATACTTTTACTGCGGTGGATCCAGCCCCTTTGCCCCACCCCTCCACCAAACCAAATAGGTCATACTTTTAATGCACCTGTGTATGTACATGAACAAACGTTGACTAGTGTGCCCCTCTAAGGACGTTCTTTCCTCACCCCTACCTTCTAAAACCATTTTTTTGCCAGCATAATCTTCTCGTAGGGCATTTTGGAGTGCTTAGCTCCCGCGGGAATGTTAAAGTTTTGCTTTCAGAAATCGTGTGCTTTCAAAAGTCGCTTCGCGCATGGTGGGCTATTTTCCAGCCTTCGGTACTTCAAGTAGGCCATACATAATTGCTACCCTTCTCGAGTAGAAAACGAAAGCGAAATCTATTTAGATCCTGATATTTTTGGTAAAAATAATACATAGAGTGTTGCGACATCTCGGATAATTTTTTGTCTTCAATCCCCGGATTTCTTTTTTTCCGAGAGAATTAGACGTTCCTTGCATTTTTGAGTGTGTGTAGCGTGAACCTGATAGCTTTATTCCAGAGGCGTATTCGATTATGGGTAGAAAGCTACGTCAATGGAAGCTTTAGCATTCTTACGTCATGGTCCGAGGGGAACAAACTCTGGTCCCACTTTAGACCGTGTAGAGAGGGCTTTTTAAGGGGATAAGGAGGGTCGGCTTATGTCTATCCATGTTTTTTCTTTGCGTTCACATAGGGCATAGCATGACTTGTATACGAAATGAGAGACTTTCCTGAATAACTGCTATGTCTTAATGCAATAGCATTTGCTATCCTTTTTCGAAGTAATTTTATATTTCCATTAAAATATATATCAGTCCAAACTATAAAGGTTTATCAGTGTCTCAAGGGGGGGGGGGGGGGGTCCTGGGAAGCCTATTATATAGTTTGAGTAATGTCGCTGGCCTACATGAACACCAACAGCAAGTATGGGAGTAGGGGGGGGGGGGTCTTTTGCCATGATTTGTGTATTGTGTAAATGCAACATCAATGTATAAATTGATGAAATGGAAATGAAAATGACAACGTGGCCACGAACGACATAACATGTGATAAATTAATTAATAAATGTAATTATTTGTCACTTTTTTATTATTTTTTTAAAAGATTTATTCATTCTATTCAATAAAAGATATTACAAGTGTAAAAAAAGAAAGAAATACAAGTTAAACAAAATCAGAAGGTCACTGATCAATACATTTAAAGGTAAAGACATCAATGGAATTTGGGTCACTGCAAAAGTTCAAATAAATTTGAGCTTGTCGAGGCTGTGCCAAAGATTTGAATTAAAATATTTTTTGCAATTGATAACTTTTTACATAAATAATTTACTGGACAATAACGAAACAATACAATACGAAACAAATATATAATTATATATATATAAGTGAAGGAACAAACAATGGAATGTCTTTTTATCACATAACATAGTATACGTACTTGCTAATAATAAGATTTGAGTTTCCTTTTAAATCCATTAAAATTTCTAGTTTGAAATATTTCCTGAGGGAGTGCATTCCAGACAAGAGGTGCAGTATGTTTAAGAGAAAAGGACACAAGGTTTTCTGTACATTTGAATATATGAAATTTCTCTCTATGACGAGTGTTATAGTAATTGATTTCATTGTTAAAAGTTAATAGCACTTGTAGATTTTCAGTAGTGCTGTAACCAAACGTTTAACCGTCCGGTATCCGACCGCCCATGGCGGATTCCGTTTTCAATTGGACGGTTTCGTTTTCCCGTTTTTTTTTGTTTTTTTTTTTTTTAATATTTTTTTTTTAATATTTTTTTTTTTTTTTTTTTTTTTTTAAAAGTTTCGATTTATGCCCCTCCACCTGGCACTATGCCTGGCAATGTCTCCCAGCTCAGTAATCTGTGTGTTGACTCACTACTCCGAAACTAGAACAACACTTGTCTGTCATCTTGGTTTGAAAGTAATCTTTGGAATAGATCTCAATATGAAGTTTATAATAATAATTCATTCAAGTACAGGTTGGTTTCTATCTCTACCGAACAGAAATCCACCCTTTTTCATTAATATTAATAATGGGACCTATCCCCTGGAAAGATCTTCCGATCATACCCAGCTTCAAATAAATTAAAAATAATGTATTACCAGTTTTTCGTTATTTAACTTGGAATAGGAATTTTAAGCTTGTTGGAAAGGGCAAATGGATCTCAATGCTTTTAGTCACATCATTAAACATATCTTTTCGAGAAGTTAAGACTGTACTTGTTGATGACGTGTGCAGCTAACTATAGTGGAACATCAGACTCTCTTTTTCCCATTAAACATGTGCGCAGATTAAGTCAAAGTTACATACTTATATTGCCGGAAAGAACAGGTTCTATCTTTCTCTGGTGAATATTATGATGACCTTGAGGATAAGCTCTATACATGTGGCGCAATATAATTATGCCCGGCTTTCTCATACTCTGAACATTTACTAGAGAAACGTTTTAGTGATATCTTTGTAAACAAATTCAGTTCACTTTTCACCTCTTTGTTCTCATCCCCTATTTATCACTTCCTGTGTCGGAATGTGTATTTCTTTTACCATCAACACTTCATTTAAACTCCAATCCAATCCTACACAAATTGAATATGTGAAGGTGTAGTATTAAAGTAGTTCAATTAGTTCGCGAATTATAAAAAGGGGTGTTTTTTTTTCTCTCTCTCTCTCTCTTTGGACTTCTGAGAAATTTAAAAAACGGGGTTATAAAATATCTTGGATATCATAGACAGGGGGGGGGGTACATTGAGGAGTGTTCCGGATTCCGGGTTCAGAAATGTTGGCAGTCCTGAGATAGGGGTCGTGCTTTCAAATGGAGGGAACACGCATACGCGTACCCTAAATATCACTGAGTGGGGGTCCGGGATAATCTTGTTGATCATTTGAAATTTTAGTTAATGTACACATTTTGTTTATACTTGTATAGCAGTGTTCGATCATAGTTCATTGACTATAATTGCCCGGTATTAAGAGCATGCTTTTTAGCTTATACACAATTTGAATGGTTCCCTTGTGTTGATGATCCTCATGAAATGCCACCGATTCACCGCTTCAAAGTTAATGGACATCATTCATGGGTTTTGCTAGTATATTATTTGTATGTCACCAACTTCTCATTGAAAAGCTTTTATACCATAACGTTAAGTGTTTGGTAATGTGTTAACGCATCATATATGTCCCTCGGAAAAATCAAACCTGTCACGCCTTAATTGATGAAAGGTATATTTTAAAAATTATTCATCTCTATGATTTGATTGAGATGTTTTTAATAGTCTTGAAAGAGTGAGAATAAAGAGAAAGCAGAAGATTTTTACGAGTCTTAAATCGATGGCGTGAATTTGATTTATTACAAAATAATTATTTCTCATATGTCATTTCCTAAAACTATATCTCATTCCCCTTTTTCTTCCTTACGTCGAGTTTTGTAATTAACAATTATTTGTTTTTCTTTGGGCTTCCATTCTTGTTTTCTCCCACCTCGTTTTTTCTCTTGTTATATCGTGTAATCCCTGTATCTCTCTATCCAAAAACTACATAATAAACGTCATCCCAACATTTCTGGTGATGTTAGTTGTCGTTGCCGTCGTTCTTATCATGCTTCTCAGACAATTTAGGAGTGAAAAAGTACCTCTTAGCACCCCCAATCAAGGAATTCGTTCAAAATGTGCCCGCCCTGGATACACCACCGACTTCTTGCCAATTATTTGGTCTCTCTGTCAACACAGGATAAGTCGTCTACCAACATTTCTTCCACCGCTCTGTCACAAGTCCCCCGACTCACTCTGTTCTTTTGTGAGTGATTTATTGATACCTAGACTTGACGGCTGCGTAAATGTTGAGACAGCCATCTTTCGCCATCTCCTCTCGATCGAGGTATTCCATGCCTATCTGTTGAATTGATGTCGTCTTTTAAACCACGAGCTACGGCAGGCCATCACATTAAGTGTATAATGCCTCTGACATTCTATTTATCTTCCTCATTGATACTGTTTTCATAAGAATCATGTTTGTGTCCTCCTGCCATCTACCTTCATTTGATCATGTTAATAGTCCGATGTCAGGGATACACTCGATTGCAAACCAGAGTCAGTGGTCAACCCGATGTATATTTTTAAAACATTCACGGGCCTAAGTGTGTGTTAAGTGCACGGATATATTTTGAATAAAATTAGGCATGGTGTAATAGGGTTAGCGTTAGGAGCAGAGTTAGTTTGGTAGCGATAGGGGTTAGGTAGGACGTTATGTTTAGGTACGGGGTATGAATTGACCTTATAACACTAGACATTTTTTTAGTTTGTCTGTCTAGACAAATATATTTCTGGTTAACAACATTCAAATGTGATGCATAACCAGTTTCTTAAGTGTTGTGATTCTTCGTCTGAATAAATAATAGGGTTTATACGAAAATAATAACGGTGATACTAACGAAAATGAAATTATGTAGATTATGAAGTGGATGTGGGGGAGGTGCGATAAAAGTAGAATATACGGTATGATGTTTAAACAAATATAGGTCTAATTTTTCTGAACTTGGACTGGTTACGAAATAGTAATTTAAAAAAATTAACGAGAGGGTTATACCTCATTGTGAACTTAGAGACGAAAATAGTTTGCTATCAAAATGAAGATTTAAAAAAAGAGTAAAACCTGTTTGAGGAAAATCAGACAACTAATATAAAATAATATGTTTTTTTCATGATATATGGTTATGACATTGAATTAGCATCTTTGTCATAAGAGTGCAATGCTCATGATTCATAGCAATGTTTAATTTTGCACATTTTTATATCTGATATTTCCCACCCCATCATGCCGTTACTTAAGTTTTAATGTTGTTAACATGTTGTTGCATGATGTTCACCGTGATACATTTTCTGTCAGAATCGTACAAGAGACTAATTGCTCAAACAACATTTATAAAAGAACATATACCTAAATGGGATTATAAACTAATTCAAACGTTTATTTCTTTAGACTATGAAATCAAATTTTGTATTAAGGCAAGGGGAAGTAGTGGACAGTAAGTGTAGAATGACATACATTTTGATATATGAATGGACTAAACAATCGGTATGATCGGTGAATAGTGAGGAAATGATTTCACAATATCTATTTGACGTAGCGATTTTCATATCATTAAATATATCTTCCTTTCTAATTGTATTAGTTGTTATCAAATATGTAATCCTTTTGTTTCCGAAATGGCATTAAATACAATGTTTAAGGTGCATTACACAACCAAAAGAAGCCCATTATTTGGTAAGTCACAGGTGTGAGTGATCTGTATTATAATTAACATTAATGCGATGCCCTGTATATGGGGTAAGCATACATTACTGGATAACATTGTTATTCTGCTTGCCACTTGAATATCTACTCTGGGGAACACCCCTAATACCTCAGTCAGACCGCCAAAGTGACTCCACAAACCGACCGATAATCGAAAAGTTTCGACCACCTGGGGGTAACGTGACTTACGTTCGTTTTTGTTATGGTTCTGTTGTCGGTCTCATTGGTACGACTGGATTATCAAAACTGAAGATGGCACAATGTTTTTACTCAACTTTACAGATATGAAACAAAGTAACAGTCCACTCCCTCCCACTCTGTTTGAAATGTGAATAAACCTCCTAGAATATGTTTTTTTACATCTATGCTAAATATAATGGATTATTTAATTGTTTGGTGGTTGAATCACCATATTTAATAGACTCCTCATTAAATTACTTTGGAATTTGTGATTATCTTTAAGTTTCATGTTTCTTGAAAACTACATGTATATCAATCGGAGATTTGTTTTCATTTGTTTTTGCGGCTGATGATACTCTAGATTGTTGGAAAAATGTGCTAACTCTGTGTTTAAGCATACGAAGTAACGCCCGTATTGCTACAAGCAGATGGTCGGAAATATTGTTCATTTATTACTCTGAAAATCACTTGGGCACTGAATAAAGGACCGACAATGTACACAATGATAATATTGATGATAAAGATAAAAATGATATTAGAGTAAAACGACATCAACAATGATAACAAAAACAAACAACACCAATGACAATGATTGCGCTTCAAAGAGTGACCGGTTTAACCATACTCATTCCCAATATCTGTAGTGTTATAAAAGCCGTTAGGAAAACGAATTTTGACATTTCTAATTCCAATCATAGATATCGTGATAATCAGACAGGCGATTGGCTTGTAAAAGTCATGGGATTCATGTTTGACCTAAAGGTTTAAAATTATGATTGCAGAACGAGCTAAATCCAGGATTTTGTTAGAATCTGAGGCAAAGTTACCAAATCCCTTTAATAATATTTGTATTATTTATATTGATACCAATAAAATATAAAGGTCACAAAAGTCGTATAACCATAGTGACCTGCTCGCACCCCAACATCCTATCAATATCGGTTATAGTTGTCTACGTCTGCTTTTAAAGTAGCGAGAGTGGTTTTAGTTAGTTTTCATGATTTGGCCTGATTTTGAAGGCCTTTCACACGAATTTGCTTATTAATTTGCAAAATGATGAGCAAGAAAATGTTCATCATTAATTATAGACCGATAGCACCACCCTTCGGAAATTATAAAAGAATGTACATAAATATCATTATTATCGTATGGATACACAGTCGGTTTAATAGCAGTCAACAGGTAAGCGCTTTACCCAATGCTTTGTCGATAAGCCATTTTTTCAGCACTCGGAGCCAATTGAGAGTATTTACACCGCGAGGCGTCGCTAGGGAAGAGCGTGGGGTGTAACATTGGTGCACAGATTTTCTGTCAGCGATTCTGTTTTCTTTAGTCCCCTATTTGCTCCTATATAGGCAGATCGCAAATATTGATGATTTCGTTTATAGATTTGCCTGTGATAGAAATTAGGAGGGAGCATCTTTCAGCAAAGTTGAAAATAGAAGGACATGTCTCGCTTAATCATCCATTCATATTTCTTTTTCTTATTATCATTGCTTATGTTTTTGAAGAAACTAGTTTATCTTTTTAGTATATAATGCCAGCAAAATGTTGTTTCGTTCATACCAATTTAATGATTCTTTTGCAGTATTACTAAATGTCTCTTTAATTTGTATATAGTGCATAGAGACATCTCTGTATTATGTGCTATAAAAATCACAATTTATCATTATTATTAATATTATTATCATTATTATTGCTACCTGTCAGCTATTATCCCTTTCTTCCTCCTTAAAATGGTCTTGCGATGTCCCCGGTTGCTATATGCTTTAATCATTATGTGTACTAGATACAAAAAGAGCGTGGAATAGACATCACTGGCGTCAGGCCGGGACCAAGGACCTCGCATGAGACCAGGCGAAGTGACAACTTGAATAATGGGCCGTCAAACCCCGACTTTTTCCAATTAAGCGTCGATGTTTCTTCACCGGGACGACGCTTTAGCAATTATTTAAAGTCATGCTTGTCTGAAATCTTAGGGTTCAACAAACCCTTAACAATTGATGCTTTACTGTTATCAATAATGCCTATTACCTAAACAATGTATGTTGATAATATAAATAGCGTTTAAATTAAGCCATGCACTTGGAGATTAAGTGACGGAAGAGGGGGAGGAAATATTCATAAATGTTGCGTTTCTTGAGGTAAAATGTTAAGCAAGATGGATTACCGTTTATAAGGCAATGTATAGGTGATATAAGGTGATATGGTTAAGTGGATAAAGCGACAATCTTGAATTACAGTCATCAGGTTTCAAGACCAATTCATTTCACTCGCACCTTTATGAGAACCATTCATCCTCGAATAGTCCCTCAGATGTTCATGAATAAATCGATGTGTTTTCTCGAGTTTACTTACAGGCATTATACTGACTGTCCTGCGTAAAGGTGAAACGTTTGATATTCATCTGTTTAAGAAAAGCACTGGCAGCTTCATCTCTCTCTGTATCTTTGTCTTTGTTTCTGTGTTTTCTCTCTCTCTCTCTCTCTCTCTCTCTCTCTCTCTCTCTCTATCCATGTTTCTGTTCTTTTATGCCCCTCTCTCTTTCCGTATCTCCTTTTTTTTTGTATTTTATCAGTCTCTCTCTCCCTGTATTTTTCATTACCATTATTACTACATACTGTCATGATGATGCTGTGAATCTTTTTGTTGTTATACAAGCGGTTTTCATACCGTCGCCCGCCCCCTCCTAATTCATTGCATTCGAATCACACTGTACGAAAAATGAATTGGACTGTATGCTCAATATATGGCACTTTTTTCTTATTGTACCATTCAGTACTCGATAACAAACACACACACATCCACCACCATGGCCACTACATGATGTGAAAGTATAGTCTAAGATGACGAATGAACTAAGGAAAGGGAGATGAGAAATATGATGAGGAAAATAAATAGTAGGATAAAAATGTCATGAAATACAATTCTACCTCCTTTCGTCTTGTTTAACAAAGTAATGTGAAGTAAAGAATCTAAATATACATGCACCTGTGA
This sequence comes from Strongylocentrotus droebachiensis, assembly GCA_035222895.1. Lineage (NCBI taxonomy): Eukaryota > Metazoa > Echinodermata > Echinoidea > Camarodonta > Strongylocentrotidae > Strongylocentrotus > Strongylocentrotus droebachiensis. Next base: position 387,721 of record JAVYIG010000231.1, on the reverse strand, counting down.
ATGACTGACATCTTAATACCTAAAGCTGTGCATGATGATTTTACGATACTAACAGATAAGTTAGGAATATGAAGACAAGGGGGACCAATGTAACTAAAGATAAATAGTAGGGATTTAAAACATGGAAAAAGAAGAAAGATTTTTTTAAAAGATGTAGCCAACATCATTAACAATTCTAAAATCATTAAATTTGTTAAGGAATTATTGGTTTGTGTATTCTTATATTCGTATACCTGATCACTTAGTGTAGTATATTCTTAATGATATGAAGGGACAATATCAATAATTGTGAATTATAATTGAACAATTATCTATGAATTATTATTATTTATTGCAGGCATTCTTCACAGAAAAACTTTTTTTCTTCTTCTTTCTCTTTCTTCTTCTCTTTCTCTCCCCGCTTGAAAAGGCGATCAGAAATTAAAGCAGTATACATTGTATGTGGTTGATATCCATCTAAAACTTCTCTGTCTTAAAATTGTCCGAACGCTCCCCATTTTTCACCAACCATCCAATTCTCCTTTCATGCCTCCCGTACCAGTTAAAAACTGTTTGTTGGTATGTGGTATCATTTTTACTGACGCCTGTGCAACGAAACTTGCGACCCTTCCAGTTAAAGTGCGCACTGCCCATATCAGCGTTTTCAACCTTTTTATAGTCACGGCACCCCTTTCGAGGAATAACAAGTTTCGCGTCACCTTCCGAAATTCATTTTCTCATACTGCCTCTAAATGATGCGAGTGAGTAAAGCGAGCGAGGAAAAAGGTATCTAATTTTGTTTAAAATTGTATTTCTTAATAAAAATACAAACCGGTTTCTGAAATATATATATATATATATATTTTTAACGTACTTTATGTTTATTTCATAATGGGCAAACAAAATACATGTTTAATTAATTCTTTTGCGGCACACCAATGTATGTCCTGCGGCACCCAGGTAAAAACAAACAGCTGACCTATATCGTGCTGTAAAGGGTAAATGCTCGATTGATGTTGCACGAATGATACGATAGCAAAGGGAGTGGTAAGGGACCCTATGCTCATTCAATATATTAGTAACACGATCTAGTGAGAAAAACGCCAAAAATCGTTGCACAAACAGCTATTTAATCGCTTCGCTTCTTTATACATGACAGCGTCAACTTGCAAGAGAGCGCTCTTAAAAGGTCTTATCGCTCTACAGAACATCAATTCAGAAAACAACGGTAGAAATCACTACAAAGTTCGGGGAAAGTTACCCTGACCATCATTTTCGCATTTCGACAGTATGGTAGTGGTGGGTATTACCTCAACATACAGAATCATGTGGAACAAAGAGAATGTACATGTCCAAAAAAAAAGCATCAAGCAACCAGTGAAGGCAATCCTGTGGTTTTCATTTCAGCACTTCTTCCCATATGTTTGCATCATTGCTTCAGCACAGTGAGAAGAGATGAATACACCAAAGACGTCATGACAGAGTTTAACGCAAAAGCGTGCAAATAAATAAAAATCAATATTCTTCAAGACGATCTTGTATAGCCTATTTATGGCGATCCTCAGGCAAGGTGAACAAATGACGAGGGTTTAATTCAGAAAGAGAGAGAGAGAGAGAGAGAGACAGGCAGACACAGAGAGGGAGACAGAAAGGGGGAGAGAGATATATAGAGAGAGACGGAGAGCAAGAGCGAGTGAGGGATGGAGAAAGAAAGATATAGATTGAAGCAAGGATATACAGAGAACAAAGTGCTAGAAAAATAGAGAACCAAGGAAAGAGACACGTGTCAGAGAAACAAAGCGCAATAAAATGAATATGAAGCAAAAGAGCAGATACAGACACAATTCATCCACGTCATAAACGTCCTACATCTTCATCTTCATCTTCTTCTATTTATTAAACTGTTCCTACATTTAGAAGGTGTTTTGGTGAATCTAAAATCAGACATTTGTAACAGCAAACATGTTAATCTTTCTGAGCAGTTGGCTGACAACCGCTCTTGAGTTCTTCTTCTTCTTCTTCTTCTGTAAAAGTACAGACAACCATGTTGTCGTTGTATCTTCGTACTTTTAAAATTGTGCCGTTATAAATGTACGGTGCTGTGGAAGATCTAATCTACGTGCGATTAAAAAGGGCAGGCGCAATCCTAGCGCAACTGTGTTTTCTGCACCTCAGTCTTAAAGATGGCTACTAAGGAACAGGCGTTGGCACCTGCAGGGCGAACGTTCCACAATCTGATGGTGTCAGGAACGAAGGTCTTCTGATAGATGCAAGTACGAGTGTATGGGACATGCATCTTCATCTAATGGCCACGAAGGAAGTCGAGACCTTATAGAAGTATTCTGCAGCTGGCACATCAACCAAGGAGTTGAGTATACGGTACATCATTAGTATCTTGATCTATGCTCGCCTTTCTTCAAGGGTGGGCCACTGCAGACGAAGGGGCATGTTGGTGACACTACTTGTGCGACGGTGGCCTCATATGGTAAACCTGGTGTACCGCCTTTGCACCATCTCCAGCTTCCGAATATTATCCTTGTATCCACACTTCGCATCCGTATTCCAGGACAGGTCTCAGGAGAGCCTTGTAGCATAGCACCTTGATGTTTCTTGGGTAGGGGCTCAAGTTGCGTTGCAAGAAGGCACTGCTGGAGCTTGCCTTCTTGGCAACCAGGTCAATATTGTGATTACAGTTTTTCTGTATGTGTATACCAAGATACTTGGCAGAGCTGACCTTTTCCAGTGATTGACCATGGATTGAGTATGTCTTGTTGATTGTGGTCCTCTTTTTAGTGACTGAGATGGTCTGACATTTCTGAAAAATTAAATGTCATCAACCAGTCTGAATCCCACTGCTGCAGGGAGTTGAGATCCTCTTGCAGTTCTTTTGCATCATCTTGAGAGCAAATATTGCAGTAGAGGAGACAGTCATCTGCAAATAATCTTGTTGGCGATTTGGAAGAGACACTGTCAGGTAGGTCGTTGATGTAAAGCAGAAAGAGGAGCGGGTCAAGGAAGGACACTACCTTGCAGGCTTGCAGTACCCATGATGAGACTGAGACAGTGTCTGAGGTACATCCATTGAGAACTACTTTCTGTGTTCTGTTGTACAGAAGGTCTTGTATCCAGCTCAGTGTAGACTGATGGACGCCATCGAATTTCAGTCGATTGTGAGGGGGTTTATCGAAGACCTTTGAAAAATCTAACAGAATCATAGTCCCTTGGCAAGTTCATCACAGGTGAGGATGAGTTGGTGATACATGAACGACGTTTGCGAAATCCATGTTGGGCATTTGAAAGGATGTTATTTACATCATGGTGACTTATGGTCCAGCTGCAGATGATATGTTCTAAGATCTTGCATGGAATAGATGTCTTTGTATGCCCATACCGCTAAGTCACTTGGAGGATGTCATTTGTTCATTCACAAAGATAAATATTCCATCAATGATTTTCATACCATGTGTATTCCAGGCCACTTTTATCAGAACGTACTGCAAGATCTGTTTAATGATGAGACAAAGATAGATTTGAATGTGCTTAATTCCATTTCCCCCTCTTTTTCATTCAACAGACATGAATTAATGATTTCTACGTAGCCTGTTAAGTAAATTAGACCTCACCTGATGGAGCTGCAGCTGGAAATCAAAACTTTGTATCATAATCTTCATGACGTTCATGTAAATTATTGGAAGTAATGGTAAAGAATATGGGAATTAATGGAAGTTATTGTAATTGATGGTAACAAACAAGAAACTGTTAATGAAAGCCTGATATGTCATTGGTGTGTGTTGACCACAAACCACCATCATTCTAAATAACGTCTATTGTACATCAGATTGCCGGTGTTTCACTGGAAGAAAAAAAATGCAATTTTGAGTATTTAGTTAATTTACTTTAAGAAAATAAAAATAGAGCTCACAAGTAGCATAATTATGCTTTTTTCAGTATTTTAAGAAAAACAAAAATGTTACAAATGCATACTTTTTAAATTGTAGTAATTTCAAGTGGTAGATGACGAGCCACCAGAGTTGGGTACACGTTTTTATACGTACTTTCCATAGCAATATAATTGTTATGTTCAATCAGCACTGACATGAAAGTTATTATCATGAAATGTTTGTACTAATGAAGATCACGATGAAGATGTGGATAACGCAAACTTGACGTAGTAAATAGCAGAAATGAAATTTGTTTTTTCCACTTTAGGCGGAATTAGTGTCGGAAATGATTATGTAGTAAATATCTTTTAACTTCAGTTCAAAGGGTCATTTTGTATGTCTTGTATGAAGAGTAAATAACAAATGCATTTGCAGAAATAAATCTCTCCTTATCTTCTAAATCTTTTCGAGGAAATTTATCATATGTGGAAGTTGGCGCCCCAGCTTAAATAGTCTTGGACTTGATTTACTTAAAGTGGATTCCATATATATGGTGAAGAATTAGTGAGATCAATAATTAGCAAGCATTCTATTTGCAATAAACTGGCATTCCGTGCTCTGTTGCATGCATTCCTATATAGACTTACGTGACTTTGTCTGATTTAGTACAATTAAATACCCTTAACCCAGATCCTCAACACGTGATATCAAATACTAATTCATTTTCATCTCTCCACCCTCTTTGTCTCGCTCTATTGGTTAATTTCTCTCTCTATTCCTTCATCATTCTTTCTCTATCTCTCTTCCCGCTCTCACTCACCCTCTCTTTCTCTTATTTAACTTTCTATCTACCAACTTCATTATAAAAGCGCTTTTACTGTTTGATTCACTCTCTCTCTCTCCCACTCTCTTTTCAAATATTTCAACCATACTGATCAGATTTGATGTAAGTATTCTTCATATCTGTTCTTGTGAAAAAATAATTTATTCTCTATTCCCTGATTCTCTTATGTCTAATTAAAAAATGGTTCATACAAATACAATTTTACATAAATGACATTCATGGCTGAAATATTCATGTTTACATGTTGGGCACAATAGATAACACTTTTAAAGATATACATGTAAAAAACTAGCAATACAACAAATAGGACTTAGATTCTGCAACTAAAACCATAAGCACATCGCACAAGTTATCAGAAATACAACAAAAACATGAGGTGTTATTGTTTACAAATTTACTATTATGTCATAAAAGTCAATATAAGCATGGTAAAAGGATTAAATTAAGTACATTTAAAACAAGACCGAATTATTCGCAGACGAAAACCACAACGATTTTAGTTTCTATCCGCAGAGGGGGAGGAGACGAGCATTCAGTTTTTTATTCCCTTTTGAAACATTTGAATTATCGTCATGGAACGGTATGATGTTTAGTTTTCATCATGTCACATACCTAACATTTTCAGAATAACAATCTGTCATTCAGATGAATTATAATCAACTAAATATCTTGATAGATCGATTGCAAAGCTCTCGTAAATATTTGTCGTTTTTCTCGGAATAAAAAACATATATTTTTGGTTTTATTTCCCGAATGGATTCCGACGGGTTACGACACCCTTGTCTCAACCAATTCTGTTGAGTATTATATACACCCTGACATTCCTCATTTTGTAAACACTTTTATCAACAATTTCCATCACGTCGCGACATCGATGCAAATGGTGCAGGAATTCAATTTCACATAACATTTAGTTTAATTTATGTCCTCATTTCATTTAGACATCTGTGCTGAATTATCGAATGGTCTCCTCTACACTATTTTATTAGCCCTCTCTCTGTATATGTCTGTAATGGCTATTTTTCATTAACTGTCGGACTGTGTAGTTGTTGGTCCGTCTGTCTGTCTGTCTATCTATCTACATGTCCTTCTAATGCGCGTGTGCGTGTATGTGTGTATGTGCGTGTGTGAGCGTGGGTGTGTGTGTGTGTGTGTGTGAGAGAGTGTGCGCGCGAGAGAGATTCTTTATTTCTCCCTCCAAACAGTCATATCATCCACCGACGTTCAATTTTGTCCGTCTCCCTCTCTCCATCTTTCTTCTCCCCCTTTCTGTTTGTCTCCTCTCACAAGCCCTCTTCCTCCATCATTTTTTGTCTCACCTACCCTCACCCGTCTCTTTCTCTTTTTCGGTCTATGCCACACCGTTTTCCCATTCTTTCGGCCTTCTTTATTACTATGCTTTTCTCGTTTATCATGTTTTAATTTGCGCCTATCTTTAATTCATCTCCCCTTTTTCTCACGAGGCGACATAGTACACGGGACTAGCCGCCCTCTCACATGGCTCTTTTCTAAATAATGTCACGACGCTTTCTTCATCAATAACTCACGAAGTTCGTGAAAATAGGAAACTTCAAGTGACATAAAATATGTATGTCCAGTGTGGACTTCACATCTAATGTGCTCGAAGAAAAGCAGAATGGGAAAGAAAATAATTAGAAGGAAGATTCTATTCGAATTTCTTTTCGCTCTGATGATTATGGATTACGGGACTTTTAAGTACGTGGCTATTCAAATTTATTCGCAGCCATATGGCTTAATTGGAGAAATATATACCGCGCATGTAGACATCATGATGAATCATGTTACATAATCAAATATGACTATGTAACTATGACAATAATCGAAGGCATAATAGTTGTAGTGAATACTTTTTTCAGACACAATTGGATATGGAAATTAATTCCTCAACTTCATATACACAACTGGAATTAGTTGTATTCAGGTCACGTGATAGGTGAATGTTTGACGATATGTCTTTTACCACCACCCTCACCACCGACATAAACATCATCACTTGAAAACACCCACAATGAACTACATACATACTATTATCCATCGCAACTACAGGACAACAATATTGAGTTACTCTCAAGACAATATCGCGTCTCAAGTATGTGACCTGACGAATCCAAGTAATATCTTACAAAAGCAAGTATAGTAGGCAAATATAAAACGGTAATGATTTTAGGAAATTTGATATATCAACTAAGATCCTTCCAATTTTAAGCCTTTTTGTCATAGAAAAAATATGTTCTCAAGGACGAATATTGATTATTTTATCTTCTAGCGACTATAATAAGTTTGGCATACTGTTTTTTAAAGTTAAACTATGACTTTTTGATCGGTACTGCATGCATGATACAAAATATCATATTACGGCGCTATAAAAGAATGTTTTTATGTTGAATGTGACACTGCGGTATCATCAAGTGATATGTCGGGTATCCAAACTAGCTACCACATTGGAAAAGGGGATGTACTTAACGATTCCAAAGTCTATTTGGTACATATTTCAGTCCATAAAAAATAAAAATGAGCCATGATTTGTAAACCGTGCTAAACGCGGTGTAATAATTTACACTGCAGTGAGACAGAAACATTGATATATGTGAACTTTTTATATAAATATATATATATTTCTTTTGCTTATACTTTTTGAAGGTTTTGTTGTATCTATTTTTGTATGCATACCTGGGGCCCGTTGCATAAAACTTACCATTGATGGTAACTACCATGGAAACCTTGATATTGTTTGGCTGTTGAGCCCTGCTACCTTAGTAGTTGCCATTGATGGCAAAGTTACCATCAATGGTAAGTTTTATGCAACGGGGCCCTGGTAGAGTGAGTGATGATTAAATTGGTCTGACGAGTATCGGTTCAACAGTCTTATCCTGTATTTATAAGCAAACATGCTTCCTTTATATGTAAATGGCTGCTCACGCTTTATGCATTATGGTATGTCCTTGGCCCTTGTGCTCATAGCTTTAATGATAACATTTAAGTGCATGTAATGGTTAATCTAAAACGAAGTGATATTGATTGATCACCTTTAGAGCAATAGAATCAGTCAAATCATATACGAGAATCAAAAACGTTTTACTCTAGTGATACGCATTGATAATATTTAAGTCTACTCTGTTTCCATACATTTTGCATTTGTTATATATACGATATGTGGAGACCCTGAAATTAAACCGAAAATAATCCGTGATGAGTTAACAAGTTATAAACTATTCACTAGTCAAGATAAATTGCTGAAAAAGCCGAATAAAATATACCATTGGGAAATCACATTGTATGTTGATAACAATAAATAATAGAAATACAAACAAATCCCCAAGGCTTTTATCTTTCGGCTACAGTCTGTATTACCAAATGAAATTTAAGCGCTTCCCCCCCAACAAAATTCAAAGATAGAAATTAATCTGAAGGGGTGATAGTACATTCCTCTGGACGGAAGCTCAGTATGAATTCGGTGATGATCGACGTTAAAGAATCTCATTATATTTTGGATTTGGTTTTACGGTATACATGGTTAAATAGTCGACATAAGCACGACATCCACTACGGGCCTATGTGGAATTGTGTTTCGATATTTTAATGATATTGGCACTCAAATATAGAGACAACAAGAATTACCAAATTACTTTCTCTACAAATTCTATATTATAAAATGTACGCAAAATGGGATCATTGTGTCTTAGCATGCTTCATTCAATCTATGACACCTCTGGATCATAAATACATTACGTATGGAAATGGAGATGAAAAGTAACAAACACTTATTGATATGATTGATCAGACTAAATGTGCCTAAACTGAACCCAACTGAACATGTTTTATTTCATAAAACGAATTTGGTGTTCATGTTGTCGCATTACTCATCATGTCGTGTGCTAGCTTTTTTGTGTAACAAATACACACATTGAAATCATGTTTTTGTCAATCTTTTTAATTTGAGAAGGACGCAAATCCCTTGTTTACGTCGCTTTTGCTCTGATCAGCCGATATACTTTGAGAATGATTTCACACAAAAATAAGAAAACTTACCTGCGGAATGCTGAAGACAGCTGCGACAATGTAGGACATCATGATCATTAATTTGGCAGTCCGTGGTCGTTCCGTCTTCGCCAGTGGATAGAAGACGGCCATACAGTGATCGAGACTGATGTCGACAGTGAGAAAAGAAGACAGGAATAGTCCAAAGCTGGAGAAAAATTTGACAATCCTGCAGAGAAAATCCCCACCGTACCACTTGATGACCGAATACCAAATAGCATGGGGGAGCATGTGCGTATAGGTAACTAGGAGGTCAGCGATGGCGAGGTGGAGCACGAGAAGGGTAACCGTTGACTTCCGTCGACGTCGTAATCGAGTTGTGATCATGACAGTAGCGACGTTGCCGATGGTGGAGATGATGATCATGATGCAGAGAGCAATAATCTTGCCTATAATGACCCCGTCGAGAGACGGGTAGAAGTGGGTACCATTACCCATCACCCATGATTCCGAGGCATCGTCAACACTTGTGAACTGCTGATCTTGCTGCCCCGTGGTCGTTAACGGGTCTTCCATCGTGTTATCCGCCATCGCACTCGTTGGTCCAACCTGGGTCGTTCGTATGGTCCGCGCTTCAGTTACACTTGATGGCAAACCTGCAAAGATATGGCATCGGGTAAAAAATTAAGAAAAATGAACGCACTAAGAACACAAATTCAAATAAATGACATAAAATAAATAAAATAAATCCAAGACAAGTACTTATGACTAGCAGTGGAAATGATATACATAATTCATAAAAATGAATTGATATTTTGTTGTTGATTCTCTCTGTTTATACAGTGCGTCCCAGAAAAAACGAAACCGAGAAGTATCGATGTTTTATCATAACTTAATCACAACTATAATTAATGAATGATACATATTTGGAAAGCTTAGAGTCTCCTCTTTCAGTTGATTCTACTCAGATAATGCATATTTCACGCATGAGTGATTAAAAGCAATTTGAAGGAAGGAAACCAAAAAGACATTTGGCGGGCGGTATCTGAATTTCGAAGAAAAATTCATATTTCTAGAAAGTTCATTTTCTGCTCTTTCATATGATACCTCAATCAAGAAAATTGAGCCAGGAATAACAAAGTTCTGTTTGTTTAAAGTAGCCCTTACATTTTCATAATTTTAACAAACGAATTCGTTTTCACTGGGTGCCTGCCGTAGCAAAAAGCAGATTTGACAAAAGACTTAACTCCGTTTCGTTGACAATCAGCCATGCATGAAGACTTTCGTCTACGGCTGATTGTCAGCGAAACGGAGTTAAGTCTTTTGTTAATTTCGTTTATTGATACGGCAGGCAGCCAGTGAAAACGAATTCGTTTAATAAAATTATGGAAATGCAAGCACGAATTTAAACAAACAGAACTTTGTCATTCCTCGCTCATTTTTCCTGATTGAGGTGTCATATGAAAGGGCAGAAACTCAACTTTCTAGAAATGTGAATTTTTCTTCGAAATTCAGATACCGCCCGCCAAATGTCTTTTGGGTTTCCTTCCTTCAAATTGCTTTTAATCACTCATGCGTGAAATATGCATTATCTGAGTAGCATCACATGAAAGAGGAGATTCTAAGCTCATGCGTGAAATATGCATTATCTGAGTAGCATCACATGAAAGAGGAGATTCTAAGCTCTTTCCAAATATGTATCATTCATTAATTATAGTTGTGATTAAGTTATGATAGAACATCGATACTTCTCGGTTTCGTTTTTTCTGGGACGCACTGTATAAGTGAAAGAGTAGAGCCCACAATGGTTTTAAAACATGTAAAGTCTTGTCGTGATGTACAACACTGACTTAAAACTTTACAAAGTCTGTAACGTGGCCGTGGTTTAACACCCAACTGTACCTTTATCTAGTCAGTACCGTTGCTGATGTAATCTCCTAAAATATCCTCCAAGCAAAACAAATCCAGAAAACAAAAAGGAAATCTGTTCCTGAGTATGCAAATCGCGAATCCTTTTTGGTTGAGATTCAAGATAAAACTACACACGTTCAAAATATCCATCTGCAACAAGGCACGCGTCGAGAGAGAAGATGTTGAAATGTGATGAGAGATAACCCAAGCTCACCATCCGACACCACCTGACGATATCAGTTATACAATTTAAAAGAAGCGACACCTTTGTCTTCTGGTATGGTATGGCCTTATATGGAAACGTAACATATTTTTTTCGCGCTCAATTGCAAGGAGACAACACTTTTGAACACAAAGCGAGAAGAGGGAAAATCCAGTATGAATGACGTGAAAAGTTGCCCCAACGATCCGAATGTTGTTCGCGACGCCGCTACATGTGCTAGTGGGGTTGGAGTTAAGAGCGAGGGGGGAAACGTGAGGCGAAACCACGAACTGACGAACACCCACTACCGGACGCACGCACGCGCACACTGTTGCGGCCCATAACAATGTTTCATTGACGATTATGATTCCTAACACCGTAGGCGCGCGATAGAGATTCTTTTAGCTTTGAAAAGAGTAAGAAAAATAAAGAGAAAGGGAGAGAGAGAGAGAGAGAGAGAGAAAGAGAAGGATAGACTGGGAGAGGATGAGCGATAGATAAGAGAGGTATGGGAGAAGAGACAATGGGAGAGACACAGAGGCAACAACATAATTATATCGAGATAAGGAACGAGTCAAAGATACAATGGGTCAGACAATGAAAGAGAGAGAAAGAGAGAGAAAAAAATTGGATATTTATTTGAATTAATACTGGAACGCGGGAATCATCTGTCAGACAGTAATATGCCAAATCATCATTTACGACTTCACGTCAGTGGCTGACTTCTCGAATTTGACGTAGAAGTATCGATTGGAACAAAAACGCTGCGCCCTTAAGATCGATGACAATTCTAAGGTTACAGATGTAAATTTCATGAAATATTTGTTTCTTTTACGTAGACCACCAGAACTACTCTTCTAAATTTAGCACACGTGTTGCATGAAACAAAAATGTCATAAAATTCAAACTTGTAATCTTAGAATTTTAAAATTATTTACAACTAACCGTCAATTGACAATTGACTTGATTGAAATCACAAATTTGTTTCACATCCCTTTTGTATAACTCCCCTTCTGGAAATTGCCCTGTAATGTCTTTTGATTATTTGATGAATATGCGATATGTCTTTTGTCCTGAACCACAACGCTATAACCCGAAATTTTTCTATTCATTAAACAGGTATTTTTCCACACTAGAAATGTGCTTGTTTCATCATTATAGTTTGTACTAGCTAATGCTGACAGAGATACTTTTAAATTCAAGTTATTTTTTTCATTCTGTTATAAAAAATTCTTGACAAACTCGGAAAGATTAAAATCACACGAGATGAAATGCTAACAGGAACTTCACATACGAATTTCGAATTTGGTGTCTTTGACTATTTCGAACTCCATTAATGCTTCGCGATCACTGATCATTAACAAACTCTACCCATCCCCGTGATTATTTGTTTCCTTGTATCCATGCATGGGTCAATGTCATTAATGTTTGTTGTTAATAAGGCATCACCCGCCTGAGGTTAGTGGTTAGTGGTTTGTTGGTTATTTTACCTGACTGCTAAGAAAGCATAAATGCTTGTTAGTAAAGTAGGACTGCGTAAGCTACTCGCGAAGTACTTGATGAGCTTCGGGAAGGTGATATTATACAAAAATCGAAACATTGTCATAAAATATGCAAACGTTGCACTGAATTACGATAATGTGGGCTAATCGACCTCAGAGCGATGATTAGCGCAGGTAAAATATGCAATCAAAATTGGAATTACAGTAAATATAGCGCTTATATCTAAATTTCATTGCAGAAATACGTTTTTCACTGATACCTTATTAAAACAAACAATCAACTATTTAATCATAACAGATTGAAGCAATGTCAATATCACATTCAAAGGTCTCTACAGAGGTGTCGCATGTGGTTTATTCAATAAGCTGGTCGTGGGTTCGATCCTAGCACGGCAATTATGCCCTAAAGCAAGGCATTTTGAGTAAAATTGAATAAAGAAAATGTATCTGTTTTACGAGCGAGGTAATTTCTTTTATAAGACTGCTGCTTGTACATGTGATACATAAATGAAATATATACCTCTCATTTTGTACTTTGTATCAAATCGCATTCATAAAGCTCTGGAATAACAACATCTCGAACAGATACAGTTCTTCACCGATACAAAAGGGTTGTCATAGTAACAAAGTATGAATTTCAAGATTGAATTGATTCAATTTCGTCAACTGCTAAAAATTGCGTATGGTATTTCTAAGCACGTTAATCTGCTTTATATCCGACGAGGCATGCGTATTTCAAGAAGCAAACTTTTGAAATCTCAATTGAATAAAAAATAACAAAGGCCTTGTAATACAAGCATATCTAAACTGATGAATACCTTTGCAGCGGCAAGTGAAATACAAGGTGAAACCGTAACGTATACAAATAAATTATTGTAGAATAGAGAGAACGTTCACGTAATGGAATCAATACGAAGAAAAGAGATTTCGAAAATTACATCGAAAGCAGAATTTTTGTAATGACTTTAATAGTTTCCTTTAAAAACATAGTGATACTAATGACTGGGGAAAATAATAATGTAAATGATGGTGAAACAAATGTATGTCAACTTAAATCACAATATTTGGTATTCTGGGGGAGCACTCTTGCAATTGTTGCGGTCTATAAAGGCAATTTGTTCTCAACAATCAGATATAAAATCTAGTTGTTTGCTTTTTTCACACATGTAGACACTAGAACATTCAGATATGCCTTTGTTTTTAATCATGGCTTCATGGATGCGTTGAATTGTGTTATTGAAAGTTTTAGACAAAATCTACTTTGGAACCCTTCAATTTGTCTTAGTGTAAACCAAAAATTACTCTGAATTATAAACTGGATAACCTATTCACGTTTGTTTATGATTTAAACAACTGGAAAATGGTAAAAGATACCTTAGCTCCCGAGATTTTCAGCTGTTGGACTGAAGATGAATAACCGCATATGATGTTAATTTAAAATGTTACATTCTTTGGGTGGTCAAGATTGTTTAAATTTCAGCTAATGTTATGCATTGGTGCCTCAAACCTTTGGATAAGAATGCCATTTACTTAATACTCGATCTTATTTTTCATACACACTATATATTATATATAGAGTGTTTCTGGACAATAAGATCTACAACTTATACTGATCTTACTATACCAGCAATATTCTGTAGTGGGTGATAATCTGCACTTTTACAAAAAAAAATTCCAGTCATGGAATATGGAGGCATCATTTAGGATCCCTTTACCCGAGCCAAGACCAGCAAGTTAGAAATGGTCCAGAGGAGATACGCACGCTTTGTTTGCAATGACCATCACAGAACAAGCAGTGTCACAGCCATGCCTGACCAACTGCAATGACCATCACAGAACACAGCCATGCCTGACCAACTACAATGACTATCACAGAACAAGCAGTGTCACAGCCATGCCTGACCAACTACAATGACCATCACAGAACAAGCAGTGTCACAGCAATGCTTGACCAACTACAATGACCATCACAGAACAAGCAGTGTCACAGCCATGCCTGACCAACTACAATGACCATCACAGAACAAACAGTGTCACAGCAATGCTTGACCAACTACAATGACCATCACAGAACAAGCAGTGTCACAGCCATGCTTGACCAACTACAATGACCATATCTGCAAGAAAAGGAGAGCACAGGCGAAGGTAGCGTTGATGTTCTACATTACACTGATCCATCCCCAGGAAGTTCTAAATCCATCGCTACCTGCTTCGCAGAAAGGGCATAACCAGAAATTCCAAGTGCCACATGCTCGGACTCAAGTACTGCGGAGAAGTTTCTTTCCAGATGCCACCATGCTCTGGAAGTCACTACCCAGGCCGCCGTCACCTGTAACTCTCTGCCAAGCTTTACGAAAGAGATGTACCCAGGATCCAGCTCCGTTTAGCAATGGATGGCTTTTTAGTTCCACCTTATTTTAATTGAGACACTTTATATACACCTGCACAGCACCAACATCAGTACGAGAATACACCCGACATTGTCCTGTATTTTTATCCCAAAAGAAGAAGAAACACTAACATCCGTACTTCCACCATGCATGTAATCCAACATTCTTTCTCTTTAAATTCATCCTTGCAAAATATCCAAGATATAACACTTTCACGTACTAGGGCAGTTCCAGTTGCAAGAAATTCCGGCGCCAGCGACATGTGGGAAATTACAATGTTCCCTACAGTCAGCTCATCCTATTTACCTCATGCACCCTTAAGCACTCGCTTAACCTCAATCTAACATACTTGTTGCTTTCTAAGTAATGTCTCCATTGGCTAGTCTGTTCCCACTTCCAGTAGCATGAATTTAGGATAGGAAGATTTGGTTTATCAAAATAAGTTTTTTTTTAAATTTAGATGGAGGGGTAAAGGGATGTTGCAATCGTTATGTGCTGAGAGCGAGGTGGATTATGTTATCTTAACATCTAGTTTGGCATATTTAATATATATATATATTGGTCGTTCATAGATTAGTGCAAAACACGTACGTCCCTCTGAACAAAATTGTGCCCGAAAGCGTATATTGTTACAAATGAGGTAAGAAGCGCTTCATGCAATCAATCGTATGTATTAATGTTACGTAGACAATGGAGAAACTTGTTTATAATTGCCATTTATGTAGCACAAAATTCAATAAAATATTTCTCATGCGCTTAACATGACGAAATTCATGCTAATGACAAACAACAAAATAAGGGAAAGAAATCTATAGAAACATTCGAATTGGAAGTGCGGACAACAGAAGAATCGATGTTTGATATTTTTGGGCCATAATGACGGAGAGAAATTAAACTTTCCCGATTTGATGAAGTTTGGAAGGGTGAAATTGTTTTTGTACTCAGTGGTTTTATTACTAAAAACTTCAGTTCTTTTTCATACATAACATAGTTTATACAAAAACTAGGACTAAAATATATCCTAATGACAGTAAGAAAATATTACCGCACCACACGGCTATTTCATTCCCAAAACTAGAAGAAGCATTGTTTTTTTCCAGAAACAAACCGAATACTTAAAAATATATATATAAATGATAAAACAAAAAAAATCCAACATATTGTTATAGTTATTACAGATTTGAAATTATGAGTTTTTCTATATTAAAACAAAATCTACTCCAAAACCCTCTTTCTTCCTTTCCTCTTCTCTAACTCCTTGACTTCCCCTCCCCATCCCCTCCCCCTCTCCCTCCCCCTGTTTTCTACTTGTGTGGATAGGGAATGCATTCTGGGACAGGTTTCTTTACAATATCAAAATGACTTAAGTTATTGACTTCGCTCCACCTCTTCCTCGCTCTCCCTTAAACTTACCAGTTTTCCCATTTTCTCAGATGTAACAGAAATTTGTTTGTCATCAATGCTAATTTCGTTTCCTCCAACTCATCTTCTTTGAAACTGCGTTTGATTTCATCCATGGTTTAATATAGACGAACTCAGTTCTCTTCCCGTGAAAATCAAACATTAAAAAGTGATTTACCAATCGCTCTTTTCCGCGATCAATTACCTGTTAGTCCAAAAAATATCTTCTTCGTTTTTTGTGCCAGGGAATCGATCATCACCAGTCGTTATAATTCTTCTTCTTCTTCTTCTTCTTTTGTTTCGGGGGGGGGGGGGGGGGGGTTCAGGTGGGGTGGGAACGTCATTGGAACCCATCGAAAAAATGCCCCCGATTGAGGTTGAATAAATTAATCACAAGCAAATTCGTGAAATGACTTGACGAGACTTCATCTATAAACTTAAAATGATTATAAACGTGAAAAAATGAATACAAAACAGAAAGTATATAAGAAATGCATTATGGTAGAAATAAACACCCCAAGAATGTAATATCTACTGTCCCCATACTTTCACAAAATCTTATTACAATTGAAACATAATCATTGTGCAATCGAAGTCATTTCGAAAGGCTTTGTAAAAAAAGGAAAATTTATGAAAATGTGTTTTTGTATATAACAAGCCAGACAGGATGTTTCTAGAATGATCAAGTCAAGACGATTCAACTGCAAATATCCGTCATTGCTTGTATTCAGGAGTTCAATCGAATAAGCGAAAGAAGGAGAAAAGACATTCTGTGCCTCTCACCAAATCATTTTCGCGAGAGGCTTATCTCTTTTATATTGATCACGGTCCTCCAATATACCTACATGACAGTGATATTCGCTCATCATTATTACCAACTCAATTAACAGTGCGTGGGACTGGCTCATGTATGCTTTAAACTCCTCCAGGTTTCCCGGCTAATAATCTTGCCTCTGCATCAAACAGAGGACCATGATTCTGACTTTGTTGTCAAGCCAGGAAGAAGATGTCAGGAGAAAAAACGAGGGTGTCTTATAGTTTATCATTTTACTCAACATTTCCTCCGATACCCTCTCCTTCGGAAAGATTACAATATATTTTCTTCAGACATCAGCTATCTCTATCGTCATGATGGTGAAACTAACACAAAAAAGGGGGACCTGGTGCAGACTGCTCACATAACATTATAAATAATAATAACAACGGATTAAAAATCGTGCATGCACCCAGTATATTATTATTATATTTCAAACGTGCTGACGAACGAACATACACAGTTGAGGCCAAAATATACATACACCTGCATGGAGGAAAAACACTTTAAACACATTTTCACAACTGCACTGATTCATATTAGGAGTCCGTTATATAAATACAAACATGTCGTAGAGGAATCGATGGTGTATACACTATAAACATTAAACAGAGACCAAACTTTTCTTTTTTCTGAAGTGAAAACATGGCAGGATTGAGTGAAGATGGGATAATGTTTATTGCTTTTCTACCAGGTGTAGGTGTATGTTATCCTTCAGGCACAACAGTGTACATCGAACAAGGCAAATCCGGGAGGAGAGGGGAAGGGGGTTGAGCTTTAGACACTGCCCCCTTTCCGTCTACCTACCCCAATGTCTTGATGTGGTAACAAAGAATCCCAAACGTTGATAAGAAATGTCAGAAAAATGCTAGCACTAAAATAAGATCAAGCATGTACCGATGATGTTTCTTATATGAAGAAGAAGATGGAATCTAGCCCTGCCACCTCTTGTGTAGTTACGATTTTATTAACTACTTGTATGTCCATTTGATAAGGTAATGGCATATTTATTGGGTAGTCTATTATCATAATTAATAAAGAATGACCAATCACACCATTAAAAATGCTATTAGCTATTTCAATTTTAATATTCACACCCCTCCCCAAAGGAAAAAAAATGGAAAGTTAAGCCATTCGATAAGCTATTCATTTAATCCTTTAATCACGGTCAATTATGCTCTTTACACTATAGTTTCACTGCCCTTTATCATACTTCATACTGCCTTTAGGCCGATCATCTTGGTGATTGATGAATTCGGAAATCACATTTCATACTTCGTCTGATCGACTTCATATTTCTATTTATATGTAAATAATATCTTGCATTGACGTATGGGGACTCGTTCCCTGTCGATAACTTGTCATTTTAAACGACACTGAGACGAGTAAAAAAAAAGGGGGATACAATTTTCCAGAGGGACTTATTTTCCATCCTCGGTAAGTTTAGATGAATAATTCATGCTTTGACAGTGTCAAAACATTATAAATATCTCAGTGTTCGGTGCATTGCCGTCTTTTCCCCATTAACGCCTGACTGTACAAATCATATCTGAAATGATATAAGAGAGTTGGTCAAGCTGTCACATGTGATTAGGGTATATATATTGGATTCTAAAGGTCAATCCCTAAACGTAATAACACGAAATAATCTCAAGTAAAGAAGAAGACAATAATTCATACCTTCCTGTTTTTATATATTATCAAACATCAATTTCATACATTAATATTGCATGTGTTATTGAAAAAGAATGTTTTTTTTTAAATCTCTTTGAGAACACATTCAAATACAAAATATTCAGACTTTAAGGCTTCCTCGATACGTCACTGTTTCTAAACATCTTCTCTATGAAATTTCGACACAACAGATTTTTTTTTTTTATCATTGGCCTCGAAAGCATAACAGAAAAATTGTATCAGATAATCATGTGCACAAATATATTTTGAGTCATACCAATAATCTTGTCAGTCAAGCGAGAATGGTGTTTAGAAGCATTGACCTATATATATTAACAATGCTCTGAGCCTCTGACGTCAAATTCGATGACTACATTTGTATTTCATGTAATCATGTCTCCGCACCATGTACGAATAAAACAGACATCGAATCAGTAATAATTTGTCTTTTTTCAGTAATAAGGTATTGATAATGACATCGCCACTTATACGTGCATCACCAATGTCAGCATTTTACGGCTAAACAGTTTGAATTTCCCTTTTAGAGATATTATAGGCAAATATAGGAACGAGGATCAGATGTGACAAATATAAACAACAATGTAAAGTCTTTTGTACGATGAACTATTGAATTATGTGTGACAAAAGAGGTCGTGGATAGAGAGATGAAAAGAGCAAGAGTGAAACATAAAAAGGAAGAGATAAATTTTCCTGTCTCTTAAGGCAAAGAAGGCATTGACTAGTTTACGAATTAGAATATTTAATATCCTGTGTACTGAAGCCTGATGGCATGAATGGCTAATAATGATGGGTTATAATGTGAGATAGGGTAAGAACAATGTTTACGACTTTTTATCAATTTTAGAATTTCAAGATTTAGTTTAATAAACTTGGATAAACAGAATAACATTTTGAAAGCAATAGTTGCATTCTTGTTAAAGAATCGTCTGGGTACATTTCAATGCCTCCATACATTTTTTAATTTTCCCTAAATGATGTTCAGAACTATCAGGGCGGGCATAAGGTTCCCTAAGGTTTCCACATCTGTTTAACAAGTTTTACTCATATTTCTAAGAAAATCGAAAATATATATATATATATATAGAGAGAGAGAAGAGAGAGAGAGAGAGAGAGAGAGAGAGAGAGAGAGAGAGAGAGAGAGTGAGAGAGAGAGAGAGAGAGAGAGAGAGAGAGAAGAGAGAGAAGAGAGATATAAAAAGAGAGGGACATGCAGGATGAGCAAGGGAAGAAAAACAGAGTGAGAGGAGAGGGGAGGCAGAAAGAAAAAGTGCTAAAATAATATCATGGCAAGCTGGCTAATAATTATGATGTACGTCAAAACCATCAGAAAACATTTCTGAAATGTAGAAATCAATGGATGGTTCTAAATCACTTACTTTCCACTCTTATCTTATCCTGCTCTCAGTGTCTGACACTCATCTTCCCCGTATCATTTCTCCACATTCTATACACATATTATATTTCATATGTGAAGCGTCTCTCAAGCTGTCTGAGATCAATAATTTATTTCCGTTGAAGATTTCTCACAATAGTGGCTTGCAGCCTCGATATTGAGCAATGTTGAGGGAATGAGACATGTTACAGACGAAAACTTAGCCTACTTTGTTGGGAGAAAAAGCATAGGATATGGGTCACCTCTTCATCATAAATCCATAAACTTCCACTTTCTTGGCCCTTGTGCTCCTTTGGCAAATTGAAACGTCGGGTTATTAATCATATTTTGACGGGAACAGGGGCGAACGTCGCCTAATGTAAATAACCTTGCGGATATTCCTGTAAAGTAGCGCCATTTAAGTTGTCAAATATTTCATTGGGCAGAAGATGAAGCTTGGAGGTGAATCTTTCCGACAAGGATGTCCCTTAAGAAAGAGAACTGATGTGCCACGAATGAAACCAAAAATACAAATAGATATAGGATAAAGATAGAGGACTTACAAGGAAAAGAATTACCTCCGTAGGTTTCCACCATGAAATCCATCACATACGGTGAAACAACAATAGTGACATATGATAGGGGTCTCGTCGTAATGAAGAAGAAAAAAGATGACAACAGACAAAGTGCATTTTCTGGCTTAGGTCAATAGCCCACACACAGCAACATGATAGGGGTCTACTCTGGAGAGGTAGAAAATAACTAAACAAAATTATAATAATGTGGAAAAAAATTGATCTGTGACGCAATCGGAAAACAACTCTGAGATATAACTATCTCGTTAATTATAAAAAAAAGTAATCTGCATGTTTGGATTTCTGGACAGAAGCGTCCAACTGGGTTTTCATCGATGTTCAATGACAAAGAAGGAATTGAAGATTGTGTCACAGGCACAAATATGTATTTTACTCTAAACTTTTTATTTTTAAACTGGCGATTTACCAAAATAGTTGCCACTATTTAAAGTAAACATGTTTGACACGTGATCAATAAACACACCCAAAGGATGTTAGTTATCAATAACAAATGTTGATCGGAAGTGTTATTAAGATCTTACGATCTGCTCTCAGTAAAACAAAACAGTTCTGCATTATACAGTGCGTCCCAGAAAAAACGAAACCGAGAGTTATCGATGTTGTATCATATTTAATCAAAAGTATAATTGATAAATGACACATATTTAGAAAGCTTAGATCCTCCTCTTTCATTTGATGCAACTCATATGATGCATATTTCACGCATGGGTGATTAAAATGAAATTGAAGAGAGGAAACCAAAAAGACGACTGATTGTCAACGACGCAGAGTTAAGTCTTTTGTCAATTCTGCTTCTTGCTACGGCAGGCATCCAGTGAAAACGAATTCATTTGATAAAATTATGAAAATGCAAACACTACTTTAAACAAACAGAACTTTGTCATTCCTTGCTCATTTTTCCTAATTGTGGTGTCATATGAAAGGGCAGAAACTCAACTTTTTAGAAATGTGATTTTCTCTTTGAAATTCAGGTACCGTCCGCCAAATTACTTTTTAGATTCCTCTCTTCAAATTCATTTTAATCATTCATGCGTGAAATATGCATCATACGAGTTGCATCAAATAAAAGAGGAGGATCCAAGCTTTCCAAATATGGGTCATCTATCAATTATACTTTTGATTAAGTTATGATAAAATATCGATAATTCTCGGTTTCGTTTTTTCTGGGACGCACTGTAGTTTAGGAGAATCAATTTCGCACTACGACACGAAAACTCCCAATCCCATCATGTCGGTTAAAAATTAATATCGGAATATGTACTGCATTTCAGTTACAGTGATTCTCTCACAATCCAAAGGCTCACTTCGTCCCATCGCGTCTTCGCGTCTGGTCTGGATGTCAGGTTACAAGAAATTTTGTGAAAATCATGATTTTATCGTATCATGGCGTTGCCAATGTAGGAGCAACCATGAGAGCACAATATCCGCATCATCATGTTATACTAAACAAAAAAAACAACGGTGGAGAATAACCCACTGCAACTGGAAACAAAACAAAACATAATAAACGACAACTAAAAGAATGGTTTATATATACAAAAGGGAGAGAAAGAAAAAAAAAGGGAGAGAGAGAGAGAGAGACACACACACACACACACAAAGAAAACATGTCATCAGAAAGGGCATCTGTACTTTACTTTCAAGAATGGTAATTAGTAAGAAATAGACATGAATGAACATGCTCATGGCAATAAAATCATCGCTTTGGGCAAATCATGATTAATCTCCATTTTGTCAAGGCTAGGAGATTATCATTTTGTAAGCTTAAAGAAGGATACAACTAGAAAATTGCAAAAAAATGAAAAAAAAACAGAGATTTTTTTGGAAGACTTATATCGTTTCTAGGGATAGGGTGTTTTTGCTAATTTGACATGTTTGGTCTTTCTCTTGCCAAAAGCGATTGAAGTGATTGATATGTAATTCCCTTTAGGCAAGAGCATCAATCTGAAGGCGGCTCGTCCGCCTCGATATTTGGAAGAATTACAAACCAAAATCATGAAGAAATTAAAGAAAATTATTATTTAAAGCCTATACACCGGAAAGTCTTTGACTGCTACTCTTTGTAATTTCAAGAATATGAAGAAAAAATAAAAATAATAGGCTATGTTCAAGCCAGGTAGCAGCGCTCCTTTATTAAAAAGAAAAAACGGGGCTGTCAATGAATTAGAAAAATGATCTAACATGGTTTTAACAAATGGAAACCTTCTACTTTCCCACTTTCACTCTTTCCCTAGTAGAAGAGGCAGGGAGGTTACCTTTGGAGATTATTCCCGTTCGGTCTATAGTTGTGTCCATCGCGTGTTCCTCCCGATCATGAAAAGAAATCGCCGACCCTGCCCCTAGAAGGAAACTTATCATTGATTTATTTTGGGGATCATTCTTCTAATTCATCGATGTCTCATCTTTACTTTCCTTTTTTAAGAGGCGCAGCTACCGAGCTTTAACAAAAGAGAAAAGGAATATAACGTTCAAAATGACGTTGTGTCCATCGCGTGTTCCTCCCGATCATGAAAAGAAATCGCCGACCCTGCCCCTAGAAGGAAACTTATCATTGATTTATTTTGGGGATCATTCTTCTAATTCATCGATGTCTCATCTTTACTTTCCTTTTTTAAGAGGCGCAGCTACCGAGCTTTAACAAAAGAGAAAAGGAATATAACGTTCAAAATGACGTTTATTTGGGCACTGATGATTCATTATGTGGATATCAAAGATCGTTTACAACCGTCCTAATTATAGGTTTAAGAGTAATATAAAGTAAACCAACGACCAATAAAGAGTTAGAAATCTCAGAGCTACGAATCATTTTTATACGCCAGGCAGGTCCAAGTAACAGCAGTTCTGTTTTTAAGTATTCAGCCAATACATGACTTCATAGCCGAGAGAATTCGATGTAATTTCTTTCTTTTACGTCCAATGATGCCCTACATTTCACTCCTAAGTGTCTATTTGAGCCGGCTTAATGGATTTTTAAATGACTGCTTCTGCGATTATCACGAGCGTGCAGAAGTACCAACGTCATGATTGTCTGCAAAGTTATATGATTGTATTTAAAAAATAAATTGTAATGGAAAACAAGTTCCAAAAAAGTTAATCGACTGGGGAGGCCGGCTCAAAGATGTTTTTTTTTTTTAATTCTTCTTCAGAGCGATAAACGACACCATTATAATAGTTATTCTGTTCTTCACTAAAGGGAAAAGACGAGCTCTTAGATGGATTTTGTTAATGATGTCAGATAATGGGGTCATGGCAAATGTTATGAAGATAAGTATTCATCAACACATAAATATCTTTGTTTTATGATGTGGATTATTTAGTGCATATCCAAGCAGAAAATCGTAGGTGATGAAATTTGTCCTAATATAAGAATCAAATTAAAATGCGGAGGAATAGAAAAAAACTTTCATGGTGGGGGGGGGGGGGGGAGGAATAAACAAAGACATTTATAACGATCTGAAATTTAAAAAAAAGTTATCAATTTTTCCCCCTTCAGAACAATAACCTAACATTTATAAATCGAAAATTCAACTAAGGTTTTTTTAATTTTTTTATGAAACGGTTGGAAAGAAGAAGAAATTGATAAATCCTTTTGAATTTATCTTTTCAGATTTTATACATTACATTCCGAACACTGCAGTCCTAATAAGGTTCTGGAAACAATTCAATATTCAGTTTTCATGCGACAGAAATATTTAAGATTTGTATTGCGATCCCCATAAGTTCCAACTTGTTTATTATTTGAAATGCCAATGTATGCGAACGACTCGTTTACCTACATTTTGTAACTGACATGTTATAAGTCGAGACATTTAATAAAGACGAATGTTGTGAATATTGGACGCATTGAGTTCCGTCAGAGTTATATATCACGGCTAATTTCCAGTCTGAGACAGGATTATATCCAACAATTGTTCCTTACAATTCTTACAAATATAATATTTTAATGATTTTCTCCTCCAAGGCCTTTTTTTATAAAGTGAATGTTAATTTCCAGTCTGAGACAGGATTATGGCCGAACATTGCTACATGTATATGCATTTATTCTAGATCCTACATTTTTTCTTGATTTTCTAAATCCACAATATCCTAGCTTAAATCTTAATTTTCAGCGAGCTATTACAAGTATTCGCTTTGTTCATATTTTCCCGAGAAAGCGTTTTCACGTTGGAAAAAAGTAAGTTATACCAAAGAGACAACATGCTTTTCACAAATGACTATTATAGAAAACATCCCCGTTGTAAGATGAGATGTTGTGATTGTATTGTATAGAGGTAGAAATATACATTCATAATGAAATATTAGTAACCTTGAAACAAAATGTAGATACATGACTAGTTGCTTTAGACTAGTACTATTAATGAATGATGGTTGATGAACCAAGTATGGAAATCATTTATTCAGTGATAAGGTATATACACTTCTCCACCAACACCCCCGTTTGAAGAAAAGCGATTGACTTCACAACTATAACTTGTTTATAAATGCAATTAATATTGCATCACCAGGTTATACTCATTGGTTTGTTAATCAGTACTGTTGTTCAAAAGTATATATTTGCACTATAGCACTATAGCACCTGTTTTAATTTGATCCGATATTTGTCGGTTTAATCTTATTGGTAGAAAACCTCTGACTTAAATCTTGCTACGGCACTGAAACTGCACCATGATTTACGATAAAAAACATGCCCCCGTATAGGTCGTGGAGATTTATCGATTTATCATTGCATGTCACGTCAACCTTACTCATAAAGGGTAATACACTCCAAATAGGTTATGACGGTTTGAGTCTTTCGGTACTTTTCGATACCAGGCACCCGTTTACATCATCTGGGTCGAGGGAAACAATTATCGATGAGAAAAAAAAGATAAACTGGCGTGAACAAGACTTTACAAATTAATTTCTATCCTCAGTGTTTTACAAACAAGTGTTTTACAAATAAGATATGGATCATATTCAAGTTCAAAGTTCAAAGTTTATTCAACACTCTTCATGAAAACATTTAAAACATACAAATACAGAATGGAATGATAAAAAAACAAGAAAGTGATAACAAATTACAATGGCAATTTATAAGAGCATTTGGGATAGGCAGAAAGGAGGAATTCCTCATATGAAAGCCTATCCCTAAAACACACATACAGGAAAAAAAGAAACAAGAACAAAAGAACAGAACACAAAACAAAAAACATACTAAAACATACTATCATGTACGATTAGATTTTTTTTTTTAAGTGTCAAACTTGCCCATGCTTTTAATACTGATTATTATACTTATTTAACAGAAATTGTTTATATTTAATTTAAAAAAGATTGAGAGTTTTGCATTTTTTAATTTCCTGAGGTATACTATTCCTTTAAAAAATAGTGAATTTTTCATACATGGCGTTCTAATCTTGGGGAGGATGATAATTTTGGGCATTTCTAGTATTAAAATTATGCACATCACAATTCAAGTTAAAACATGTTGATAAAAAAGTAGGCAAATTGCGATTAAAACATGAAAACTACAATATAAATATTATACATATCGATTACATTCAAAATTCCAAGTTTACAAAATAAAGGATTACAGTGAGCATAATATTGGGAGTGAGTTATTATGCGTATTGCTTTCTTTTGAAGCTTAAGTTACCTTAACATGTCATTTATATTAAAAATTTGCCCATGCAACTATACAGTAATTGAAATATGATGTTATTAAAGTACGATACAACATTTTCAGAATATTTAAGGGATAAAAATGAACTTGATATAAAATACAAATATTTGTTGCTATTTTATTACACACCACATTCATATGCTCATGTCACTTCAATTTATGATTAATTACAATACCTACAAACTTAAGATTATCTACACGTTCAAAATTGGTGCACGATTGTCCTTTGGCAAGACGTTGATCTACATTTGCCACACTCAACCCAGGTGATGTTAATGGATACCTGGCAGGAATTTATTCCTTGAAATGCTAGAGCGCTGTAATGGCCGCCTTGCTAAAGCCAGTTAGTGATCGGCGCAGCGCCAGGAGCGTCACGACGTGACGGACATGTGCGCTGTATATTAGAAGCCACCATTATTATGAGAGAAAGAAAGAAAAGAAATCAGAGTAAGGGATACATGAGAAAAATACGAAGAGAGTAGTAGGAAGAGGGTAAGAGGGATTGGAAATGGAGGGAGGGAATGAAAGGAGGAGTGAGAACGAAAGAAAGAAAGAGAGAGAGAGAGACAGAGAGAGAGAATGGCAGACTTTGTTGTGTAATGGTTATTGACATGCGTTAACCTTCCATCGAGTAAAGCAGGATTCTTTCATTTCTTCCTTTCCCCCTCAGTCGTCTACGAATAGCCAGAATAATAGCACTTTACATAAACGCCTTTCTGGCTCTCAACAGGCTTTCTCTTCCTTGCTCTTTTATTTTACAGGTCTATAATATATTGTATGTATACATACTAGTGTACACCCAGACTTTATGAAATGTTAGTGTATACAGAACGTGGCGAAATTCTCTGAGGGGTGGGGTGGGTAATGTACCTTGGCAGCCCGGCGTACTACACACCCATTGAAAGTCGTATTGATTTCTTTTCCTGGGCTATCAGACGGGACGGGGGGGGGGGGGGGGGGGGGAGTTTACATCATCTTTTAACCTATCCTGGAAACTCCACTGCATTAAATGTTCTTTGATGTAACCCGTCCAAGACGTGGAGGCACGGCCATACGAGACCCGAATGCACAACTGAAATCGACCGAGAGGGCAATCTTAGGATGATGTATAGAAGCCCCTGATGGTCCGCAGGGTAACCCGTTATCCCGCGGGTCAACAAATAAAATCCGCAGGGTGATATGAGAACGATCGAAAAAAGAGAGACACGAACTATGAGGACTCAGTGCCGAGTAAACCAAGCTGACATATTTTCTGAAATCGTGTTATTATCTTCTTAAAAGGGTGACGGAGATGGACCCTGGTAAAGCGATATCAACTTAGACAGGGAATAGAACGAGATGGTTGGTTTAGCTGGGGATAAAACACAAGGACCGTGTTTTATTTGATAATATTTGTCTTTGGCTAGCGTCCGCTTTTCTCCTCTTACTTTCATGTCCGAATTGCTATTAGACAGCACGGCCGAACGCAGGATTCTACCCAGGCCAGGGGATACATGGATTGTATCTTGTCAACAGCTTCGGGGCCTATTCTCATGGCATCTAATTTAATAAGCATTGTCTAGCATCTCTTACACAATCCGTTTATTTCTCCGAAAAGTATAGGATGTATTTTGACGGAAAATGTACAATGACATTAAAAGCATCAATAATGATTAGTCATTGGCTCAAGGCTCTATCCTCTTGCCTCTAAGATAAAGCAAAAAACAAGATTTGTATTAATCAGCGAATATAATGCTCTCCAATAGCAGGTTTTGGAAATGGCTGATTAATAACTCACAACCAATTATCATTGTTATTCACTGGATATATCCTAGAGCATAGTTTGGCATTACACATAACTGGTTTTGAGAAAAAAAGGGAAAACAGACAATAGTCATCGATGTCAAAAGCTCAAGGCGCTTTTCTATTCTCCCGTGTCCCGTTTAAATAAATTAGCAGTGTCTAGTTTTACACATAGCCATAGTTTTTGACAAAAATTAATTCTAATACGATTTCAGAGATAATTATCATGGCATTAAGGCATAAATATGGATACTGATTCAATAGCTCCTGGCCAGCCAGTTCTTGAAGTTGTAACTGATGAGTATTATCATTGTCTAGTGACGGTATAGTGACGGTGAAGGTCGTGCATGGGAGGAACAATTTACAGTTCACATTGTAATTTAAAATAAATGAGCTTTTTCACAATTGCCAGTAAAGGGAAAATGCCAGTAAAAAATGTCATATCATGCATATATTCAGCAGAATGTATTCGGGTGTAATCATAAATTTCCAGCAAAAAATAGGAATAGTAGCCTCAGAAAATGCGTATTTTACGTTGGCTAATTCTTGGAAACTTTTCGTAGCATGAACTTTTTCTAGTTTATGAGTTCAGGTTATAGCATACTTACGCATTTAAGTACCGATGAAGGGAGACTTAATATGTACGCACATCATGTAGATGATAAACTGCTTACCCCCTTCTTGGCAGAATTAATCAACAACCTATCTTTATCAGCAAAACTAATATTTCTGGTAACTACGTTTAATATGCTTCCAATGTATAGGTCGAAAGACGATCTATTATTGAGTAAATTGCTCATCAACATCATGGAATGTATGTTATTCCTCTCCATTATGTTGAAATGCAATGTTACTGATATTTATATGTTCATGTCACAAAATCATGTTGGCAGCTACCTTATGTTTCAAAATTATCCGACAATAAAAGACAGTTTGTTATTGTTTATTGGTTACCTTAATTTTTTTTCTTTCATTTATATTTGTATTAATTTTTCGTGGGGGGAGGGGGGGGGCACACTAATAACTCGCATCACAACTGTGTATTAAATTGGTAGAAAAATTGACTGGGGGGATTGTGATCCTCCTGACCCCTATATGAAAATGTCACTGAAGGTAATATTCTGTTAAGAATAGCTCCATTCCCCCGAATTTGCCCTGTACCTCTATAATTTCTATGATCTAAAAAAAAAAAAACTTCAAGCCTTGGGAAATGAATGATCACCCGATATCATTTTCAAAGATTAACTTCAATACAGGAGTGTCCCATAGATTTTAGACAGACGGCAGGTCCTTAACCTACGATATCGATCTTTAAACCGCTGGACAATCCAGAATCGGGGTCCGTGCTACTGCCTGTTTGCGCGGGGGTTGCCCTGCCCGTTGATCCGTTTCAGGGAGCAATAACAGCAACATGATTGTTATTCGAGGGAATCTTCCGATCATAATCTCAAACTTGGACTTTTTCCCTTCCGTACTGTTTTCCCGGCTTTCCATCCATGTCTTTCCATCTCATTTCATGATACTACCCCCAGGGTCAAAACTTAATCGGTCTAGGAAAAGGTCAACGGAAATGAAGAGAAGAACCTTAGAAGGGAGAGTAAAACAAAAATTGCGTTTCTACAAGACAAACAAATATGTTTTTTCAATTTTCTTTGTCCTCTTTGCCCTACTTCAAGCGTGGTTAATTGATATCTTTTCTTTTCATCGGTACGTCCAATAGCGTTTAAAGAACATTCTGACGTACTGAGAGAGAAAAGAGACATAATGGGAGAGAGAGAGAGAAAGAGAGAGAGAGAGGGAGAGAGAGAGAGAAAGCGAGAGAGAGATATTACATTTCCGATTTAAGAATTCAAATGTTATTTGAGGCTTTAAAACAATGCACCTAACAATCTCTTTTAATTCATCGTCATCGATTTCATTACATCAGTTACATATACAAATAATAAGTGATTGATTTATTTTTCGGCTGATCCATTTGATTATAAATGTTCGGTAAAGAAAAACGTTTCGAGCGAAATTGCATTATCATTTCTTTTTAAAGGCTACAGGTTAATGGATCGTTTCGGCTAACCTATTATAGTTTTAAACTCGGTCAAATGAATACTTCTTGTTCGACCTTATTTGTACCTTGTAGAATCAATATAAATTATAGTTTTGTGAATGAATTGGGCAATCAGAATAAATCAAACTACGTTGCGTAGAGTACCGCCTGATTTTCTCACCACTCTTCAAGTTCAGTCGAAATTGAATTACCAATATACTTTTGAAGTGAACAAAAACACATTAGATTCTTATTTGCGCGTCGAGGACAAAAAAAAGCAACAACCTTGGTAGGGTAAAGATCGCGGACAAGAAATCCACCAGGGGTTATAACATAGCTGTGATATTTGATAGGTGCAAACAGAATACCGCTTATCCTTCTGATATTAATCGGGACTGGGAGGGGTGACGGGGGACCTTACACGTAAATGATCCAATCGTTTTGAAACATTCATTTTGAGAATTTCAGAATATACGAAAGGGTAGGTGAACTTTTTTTCTTAAGCTTACATATTTTGTTCGCATACCATGGTTCAAATATAACACTTTCATGTTTATTGCTCACATCATGCAATAATGGCGACATATCTCGTGGAGATGCTGCGTGGAGATCTGATATTTCACAAATTATCTTTGGCCAGCAAGATATTGCACTCTGCATAATTTTTTGTCGTCTAGCAGGTTAATATTTTATACGAACATAATATGAATATTCTCTCCAACTTCGGACGTATACACTAACGTATACTGCTCGCTATGCAATAATGTTACTCTTACTCTAAATAAACGATTAGTACCATACCTATTCATTTCTTATTAAAGTCATTAATCCTGTAAATTCATTTAACATCTTGAAATATGTTACAGGTTAAACAAGCACTTCAAGAAGTGTTTATTTTTCGTAATATTGAACTATTTTTCTTTCTTATTCGATTGTGCAAGAAATTCCCAGAAAAAAATCTACCCTTTCTGTCCGGGAACCTGAAAAACATCCGTCTCCAATATCCCACCCACTTAAACTATAAACTCAAAACCGACCTATCGAGTTTGAAATGCATTTCTCACTGGGTGACTGGCTTTTTTTTCGGGGGGGGGGGGTGATACACAAGCGGTAGGAAGCGTTTGGCTACTCTTTGGGAGAGCGTGTGACAGAAAAAGACACTCTACCTTCCTAAATCGTATTCTTTACAGAGAAATCTACATGGCAATAAGAATTTATAACAGGGGTTCACTAATTCGCGCAGTACGCTTCTTTCCCGCGCCCGCGAGTTTATCGATTATCGATACTGAAACGTCATCTTTCGGTATCGCACGTCTGGTGAGTGTTTCTCCTGTTTTTCAAGATTCTGGTTGGCACACGTTGAGGTATATGGGATCCATCGCTAGGCGGGGCTCTAAAAGAGGGAACGCAAATCAACGACTGTTGCTCTGCCTCAGGTACTGTTCACTATAAAGAATCTTCATTGGAAAAAATACAGAATTAATTCATTTACCATATACTATACCTATTATCGTTTTTACCTTTGTGTCATTATCTATGTATAATGTATGTGAATTGTATTCATAAGTCATGCATTTTTATTTATACTTTTATGTTTGTTTGTACTCTCATACCCCGAGAGGGGGTCAAAGAGTCAATAAAATTCTACAAAATTCTACCAAACATACCAAATGTGAGAATGTTCATATTAGAATTTTGTTTTTCATAATCTACTTTTGTTTTGTTTTTGTTTGTATTATCTAGTATTGTTTCATTCTTGCTGACTGTACTCACTCGTAGTAAATTCTTTAACCCTTTACATGCAAAATAGATCAACTGAAATAAATACAATCAGCTTAAAATAAAGTTAACCATCACAAGTGACATCTAACCAACAATCTACCGTTTTGAAAGTCATGATACGTCTTTCAATTAAATATTATTGTATCGTATGTTTCAAACTTAATATGCTTCAAAAATAAATGCAGCGCTATTAATTGTCCTTAATTGCTATTATCTGTATAGAATTTTATTAAAACTAATATTCCTAAATCTCTTAAGCCTTTACTTTGTCTAAACAACATTTTTGATGATCTAACTATTAGTATTAAGGATAACTTTAAATGTGCATTTCCATCTGTCAATTTTCATAACAAATTTGATTTATATAATCGTCCTTGATAAGATTTATTTCTTTTGGAAAAATAATGAAATAAGAAACTGATAATTCAGTATAATAATTTGAATTTCATAAAGGCCTTTACTTGAAATGACCAAATTTGTGTTCAGCCTCATCGCCGGCTGTGCGCATTAATATGTCATATTTTATGTGCATGTCATATACTTGCGATAGCTCAATCGATCATACCATAAAAAAGGAGCCAGCATGTTTTAATTGGGTTTTTAAAAACTTACAAAATGGGTGACAATAATGGCTATTATGATGAATGGTCCAGACACGTCGGGCGCTAGTTCGGCTTTTCCGCCCTTGCCCCTCTTTCATATTACCACAATACAAATCACCTTTCATCAAGATCTTGAGAAAGTCATCCTTCATTGTAAATACTGTCCACTAGGTGTTTCTGACCAAGTGTGCTAAGTCCATCGGAATTAAAGACACACTTGCTGCCCCCAATGTCGTCCAAATCTTTCCTGCAATGTACAGAAAGGTTTGAATGCATACAGGAATGTTCCTTAAATGGGAGGGGGGCGGGGGAACGGTGAGCGTTCTTGGTGGAGGTATTCAATATTACTTATTGTTTGATAACGATATTTAACTGTATCTCGATAGAGTCATTATAGTTGACAGTTGTTGGATTGAGATTAATTTCCACTTCGGTCGCTAAAATTAAATTAAAACAGAGGCCGGTTAAACTACTTTTATCACAGATATTTTAACCATTCTAATATATACTTAAGATAAAGCAATATGTCATAGTTTGTAAGGCGACTTTTCCATTTCTTAAGGCAGGCAGGCATATCGACATAAAGAGTTACAACAAGTTCAACCTGAATAAAGCATTTATTAATTCATTTAATTAAATATACGAAGTGATAGTGATTAACTGTCTGGGATTTATAAATTTCCTTTCTTTCTTCCCTCTCGTCAGAACAAATGTATCAAAAAGCAGTGATTTATATACATGTATATATCAAATGAAATATGGGATCTACGAAATGCCATGTTGCCAGCTTGGAAGTTAATTGTTTATTTATTTATTTATTCATGGTATAATACAAATCATGATTACCAGGTAATGGCTGAATTGTTCACATTTTACCAGCACAAAAAACAACGCATTACC
Source organism: Strongylocentrotus droebachiensis (assembly GCA_035222895.1). Classification (NCBI taxonomy): domain Eukaryota; kingdom Metazoa; phylum Echinodermata; class Echinoidea; order Camarodonta; family Strongylocentrotidae; genus Strongylocentrotus; species Strongylocentrotus droebachiensis. The sequence continues at coordinate 354,366 of JAVYIG010000231.1, read as the reverse complement.
AAACATTGCAATATTGCGAATTGTGAAATTATACAGACACCAAATTATAACATGAGTACATAAACCACTGTGGTTTAAATAATACAAGGTAAACAAAAAATAGAACAAAAATCATAAATCATGAAACATAATTCAATGGAGAGAAGAAACTGCAATTGTGATTGATAAAACTACATGTATGTAAATCATCCCCTCCATTCCTGTCTTTCTCTCTTCCACTCTCTCTCTCTCTCTCTCTCTCTCTCTCTCTCGCTCTTTCACTCTCCCTAACATGTTGGCTGTTTAGCAGATATATCAATGATTATATTAATCATTTGAAGTAGATGGTTATCCAGGACGACCCTTTCGTACTGTCTCAACAGACTAATTACACAGATAACTCTCAAACCTCAAAAGGCAGTGTTTGATTTCTAAACAATGAAATAAGCTATCGAATAGGTGATAGGACTGTCTCAACTGCAAGAGCACATTCACTGGTTGGGTGTGTGGGTGACCGTGAGATGTGCGTGTGAGGTAAGGCGTGCGTTGACGTGTGTGTGTGTGTGTGCGTGTGTGTGTGTTTATGTGTGTTATGTGGGTTACTACTAATTTGCAATGAAGCCCATCAATAATGCAGGGGCGTCGCTCGCGGGATGGGCCACACCTCCATTAAAGTTTATATCGGCAATTATTTAATGGTCGGCCAATATAAATTATGTGTCATTAATTTTTATGACTCTTTTTTGTTGGTCCCTCGGTTGAAAAAGTCGAAATTCCTTATTAATTCATTCACTTGTAAAACGTATGATCCAACCATCCCTGTGGACAGTATACTACCGTGTGATCTGTAACCCCGTGCTGCCAAGGTTCCCGACCATTGTAATGTCTCTGTTAACCTCTATGAACAAAACGGCGCAAGATCTCCTATTAAATCTTTCTAAAAGGTGTAATTAAATTGAGATTAGTTTAGAGAGTTTGTGATTCAATCAATAAATATCCCCTGCTCATTTCCGGTCTGACTCTACCCCCTCTCGTTCTCTCTCTTTCCCACTCTCCCCATCCCCATCTCTCTCTCTCTCTTTCTCTCTCTCTGTCTTTCCCTTCCCTTCTTACTGTTGAATCTTTGATTTTTTTTTCTTCTCGATCTCATTTCTTTCTCACTCAGCCTCTCCTTGCTAATCGTACTGTCTAGGACTCTGTCTTCGACCCTTCCTAATCTCACCGCCTCCTGGATTTCTAATGTTTTTCTCCCACATCTAAATCTCTCTCTCCCCCTCTCTCTCTCTCTTTCTCTCTCTCTCTCTCTCTCTCTCTCTCTCGGCATGTATTCTTCCTTCCCAGGTGTATGTGGTGATGAGGTATTACCCTTGTACTCAGAGGCGGCGGAGCCGGGGGGCAGGGGGGGGGGGCACAGTGCCCCCCACTTTTTCAAGTACCCCAAAAGTGCCCCCTTTTCCATGGGAAAAGTGCCCCTTTAACTTTGTAAGAAGCGCCCCTTTTTACATAAAAAGTGCCCCTATTACTTTGATATGTGCCCCTGTTAATTTTTAAAAGTGCCCCCTCTCCTTTCCACCTCTGATATGTGCCCCTTTTATTTTGACACATACCTCTTTTCCCAGACAAGTTCCCAGTTTCCTTTGCAATAAGTGTCTATTTTCGGAAAAAGTGCCCTTTTTAATCTCTAGTAAGTGCCTCTTTTCGGATACGAGAAGCGCCCCTTTTCTCTTTTGTTAAGCGCCTCCTTCATCTCTGATAATTGCCCTATTCAAATCTTAGAGGTGCCCCTTTTACTTTGACAATTGCCCCTTTTCCTTTGTAAGAAGTGCCCCTTTCCCTTTTAATAACTACCTCTTTTTAACTCGGATAAGCGCACCTTATATTTTCACATGTGCCCCCCTTCCTTTCTAATAAGTGCCCCTTTTCCTTATGATAAGTGCCCCCATTTAACAAAGAGGCCTTCGCCTTTTCATAAATGCCCCTTTTCACCTATGAAAATAGTCCTTTTTCATTCTCCTACTAGTGCTCCTTTTCATGTCTGGTAAATGACCCTATTCAATTCTGAGAGACAATCGTTTTATTTTGACAAGTGCCCCCTTTTCCTCCTGATAAGTGTTCTTTTCATCTCTAATCACACCCCCTTTTATCTTGACACGTGCCCCTTTTCCTTTCTAATAAATGCTCTTTTTCCTTCATAATTTCCGCTTTTCATAAAAGCCCCCTTTCACCTCCAATAAATGCCCCTATCAAAATCTGATCGGTGTTCCTTTTCTTTCAACAAATGCACATTTCCCTTTATTATTAGTGCCCCTCTTTCATTCTCATAAGTGCCTCTTTCATATATGGTGTTTGCCCCTTTTCAGGTGCGATAAGTGCCCCTTTTCACCTCTGATAATTAACATTTTTTAACAATGATACGTGCCCTTTTCCTTTCTTATGAGGAACTTATCCCTTTTTCATAAATGCCCCTATTACAATCTGATGGTTGCCTCTTTTCCGTCGACAAATGCCCAATTTCCATTCTCATAAGTGCCTTTTCATCCCTGGTGAGTGCACCATTTTCACCTCTGTTAATAATAACCCTTTGTACTTTGACACGTGCTCCTTTTATTTTCTAATAAGTGTCTTATCCCTTCGATAAGTGTCCCCCTTTCCTCTCATCATTAAACGTGCCCCTAATTTCAAGCGACTAAGAGCAATATCTCCCAAAGCTCGCTCGCTACGCTCGCTCACATTTATAGATGTTATAGTTATGTTACTTATCAAAGGTCTTTTCAGTTTGCTGTTATGAAAATGTGCTCATTTATAACCCGATGAGGATTGTTTTTTCCTCTTTATAAGATGTATTTTTCGCACTGTGACCTCACAAATCTTATATTTTTCCTCGCTCGCACATGATTTTTTCGACTATCACACCCAACTGCAAGGTATGATGCTTTAAAAAGCAATATTTTATACGATGTATAAAGAGAAACAAATATTGAAATCATCCCTGATAATGTAATCAAATATTAGGGGTATATACCAATGTCTAAAAAAAATTATTTTCGCTTTGAGATTTCCCTTTGTAGGTGCTCTTTTTTCCCAGAAAGTGCCCTTTTTTGTTGGTGCCCCCCCCCCCCCACTTTGGAAGTCGCTCCGCCGCCTCTGCTTGTACTGCAATCGTCAAAACGCAAATTGCATACATAAGTTGGTGCTCTTCTGGGGTAAAGGTTTCTCATAAATTGGGACTACCTTATCAAAGTGAAAGTCGGCAAGTTGGATGGTGTATCTATGTGAACTGGTATGGACCATTCATAAGAATATTTAACGACATGCCGCCTTGAAACTGTCTTGTTTACAGTGCCATTATTTTCCTTTACATTGTCTTCCATAAATGATGGAAAATAATGCAAAATGGAATCTGAATAACCAGTTCGTTTCTGCTTCTATTGAAAATTTTGAAATTCCATACAACATTGCATTGCGCCGTGTCCAATCCAGTGTACTAAAGAGAGTAGTTTTTAAGATTGCCACCTGGTAACAGAAAATAAAAGGGTCTGTGTCGTATAGCCCTCATTGTGCCTAGTCCTTTAACTCTGCAAGTCTCTAGGGTTTACTTTCGTACACGCCATATTCTTTAAGAAAACCTCATCCCGAAAAATAACTTTAGTTCATATTCTGAAAGATTTATTGTATTCTTGACCATTAAGCTTGATAATGTGACGTACTATGATAGACTGTTTATCAAGTAATGTATTCAAAATTTATGGATGCTTCCTTCCCAGTTTATGTGGTGATGAAATATTATCCTTGTACTTCAATTGTCAGAACGCAAATTGCATAAATAAGTTGGTGCTCTTCTGGGGTAAAGGTTTCTCATAAATGAAATAGATTTGTCAACCGCTATTTTCAAGTATTTTAAAATAAATTAGTTACTAATGTCCTCCTGTTATATGTCTTTACTTAATATAATTTTACCTCATTAACTAGGAATTTTACCTCATTGAAAAGTTATTTTTGTATAAATTGAATTAAAAAGTATTTCCATGTACAAGCTCGGTGCATGAAACATATAGAAGTTCGCCTGGTACGTCACATTAATAAAATATATGCAACCATGACATGCTAAATGGGTTATTTCTTCATTTATAAATCGCTTGTACACTTACGTAAGGAATAGTGTACATCAAAAGGTGGGAATACATCTCATCTTTCAGCATACTTACACTTATTCTTTGGGTAGAGATTTTCTTCAAAGGCAGCCAGACATCATGAAGTTATCCTAAACCATGTGGTTATTCCATGAACGAGTGTTAGAGAAATTCTTTGGCCACGAATGCCAACCTGACGGTAATAAGGAGCTTGTTGATATCGATATGTCCATTAGCACTTCCGGTAAGATGGTGTTTCTAGTATTGGCGGTGATGGTTATTTTACCTGACTGCTAAGAAAGCATAAATGCTGGTAAGTAAGCAACCAGACGGCCGAAAGCTTTAGGTCCTCTCCGAGGGACCTGGTAATGATGAGGAATGCCTTACCAAAGGGCACTAGCGCATCGACTTGGTTTCGAACCCGGGTCACCGGATTACGAGACCACTGCTCTACCGACTGAGCTATCGCGCCTCTACCGATTGCGGAATTTTGGACGAATTTGCGATGGTAGGTGATGTAAACATTAAAACTTCTAAATTTCTTAATGATCGATTATCTTAATATAATATATATACATGTATAATATGTACAAGCTACATTTAAATGGATTTCAAGCTTTTTGGGCGGAGGAAATGCTAAATCGGCTCAGAGTCGTAGTAACGTCTTACCAGTAGTGAGATTGTCTACGATTTGAAGCCGCTTCGTATTTTATTCTGACTAAAAGTCTTCAATAAACTAAAAATATTGTTGTAAGAATTGTTGAACCTTAATCAGGAAGATAACGCTTGTTCAGATTGCCATTTCTAATAAAATCTAAATTTTTCGAAAATCTAGTTACAGGAAGATCTTATTATGTGCGGAGGGCTTTACACACAGAATACTTCCTATATTACGTTCACCCTTCTTAAAAATAACTCAATCTTGCCAACACACTCCTTAGGATTTCATTTTTTTTAATTTGAACTTGATGGGGTTGCTCATTTATTGAACATAACGATGTAAGTATTGAGTCGAACATTTCATTCTCAAGTCGATGATCATGTACTTATATTGCAATAAAACCGACAACTTGTATATGATTGTGAACTTAATAATAGCTAATGTTTCAGTAATATCTAAGTACTCCCTAATTTCCAGGAGTATACTGGGACATATAGTCAATGAATTAAGTATTAAGTTCAAGTATTCAAGTATATTCCAGCAAATATACAGCAGTCAGAAGGATTATCTCACAATTAGAAAAAAACGAGGTTACGATTAACGTTTATATATATTATTCTTTTGCTTCAAAGATACTAACCCACCCAGTTATTATTTTACTGTACATAGAACTACGACAAACGATATAAAGATTATAGTATGATACATGTGATTTATAAAGCTCATTATAATCGTATGCCGAAGGGCTCTCTCCGCATACTCAAAGCTCTACTTGGTTTTATATATAAAAATATAAATATATCATAATTGTCACAGATGTGCAGAAAATTAAATGGATGGCTGTATTTCTCGCTCGATTGCAAATGTCTGAATCGTGAAATATTATTGTTTGCAGTACATAATGCCTTTGGGCGTATGGAGTTCTACTTTGAATGGAATCATCTCCCTGGAGTATGATAATGAGAAAACAGTTTGACAAGAAATCGAGGAAAATAAATCATTTTTCAATGGCTTATGCCTGACTGCTTCTGCTTGTGTATTTTCTCTTTGTTAATGTACATCCGAAATAGAGTACATTGTTTTATATTTAGACTTATATATCTACGATATACAAACAATTTCGTTGTAATCATTGCAGATGCAAACTAATGGATTCGCTTTTTGAAGAATTTTCGACGTAATGAAAGTTGTCTCTATTTTTATATCTTACAGAGTTCTTACAGAATATACCTATTTTCGACGTAATGAAAGTTGTCTCTATTTTTATATCTTACAGAGTTCTTACAGAATATACCTATTGTGAATAGGTTGGCTATTCATATAAATGATAAAAGAAAGCCATCCAGTTTCCTCAGAAATAATTTTTTGGAATGGCTATTGATGCAAGTGCTATATTGTTATGGAAACGTACACAGTTTAATAAGCGCGATACTGCATTAAATTATTCACTTTATTCATGATGGATTTGTCTATACATATTATCTTTCTTATGAAATACGAACTCGACAATCAATAAAATACATATCAATCACCATTTCCTTCCCCTCTCTTTTTTTCTCTCTCTCTCTCTCTCTCTCTCTCTCTCTATCTCTCTCTCTCTCACACATACACACACGCACAAACACATAAACGTACACTCAATCTTTCTACCCTCTTTGTCCCTCAATCATTACATCCGTCTACGAAATTTAATTTTTCATTTATCTAATTTCTCTCTATCATACCCTCTTTACGCCTGATCCCCTTCTCTCTCTCACCTCATCCCCTCTCTTTCTGTCTCATTAAAAAAAACTCTCTCCCCATCTTTTCATCACACTCTTTCTGTAATTCCTCAACTAATCTGTATACACTGTGTTTGAAGAAAAAACAAAACATTTCTTTATTTCAAATGCCCTCGACAACAGTCTGATAGTATGAATAGTTATGCCAATCAGTAAAAAAATACCACGAATCCATACCATACAGAAATATTTCAAAAATAAAACACGCCTACCTGGGATTGTCTGACTTTTAAGGCTTGATGCATAAGCGAACAGGAAGTAAACGATTTTTCAGTTGTTATATTGTACCATCCCCAGCAACAATTTATCTTCACAAGGTGAAACTCCAGGTGTATTATAATCCAATAATCACTAAAAAAAATGAATGAAAACTCTGGAACCATTCTTGTGAACTGGTCGCATGACGTAAAACATATGCCATTCCTTGTTGTGGGTGCGAAAGACATGCCACCTCCTCGCACCTTGCGCTTGAATACACGCAACAGATTTAGAAACATAAACAAGTAAAAAGGAAATAGAATAAAACACGTCAATTCACCGAATCCTTACGTGTTCACAAGCGAAAAGGCGAGAAGTTAGTGTGTGGAAATACGAAATTTACAAAAGATGCACTTTACTCTAACATGCTAACATTGATTCAACTACAGAACAGGTGACTTCAAGTCAAAGAGTTAACAAAAAAGAAAATCGATAAATCAACACCGCCTACAGACAGAATTTGTATAAATGAAGTAATTGCTAAATAATTGACTCAGGACGGCCACTTTAATTAAAGTAATCATTGATAACTTTCCAAAAAGAATATTGCTTCCTTTCGTTGATTTCCTGAAAAAAACATTCTCCCTTTGTCAGAAATATATGTATGGTGTTTATTAGCGTCTGTTCATGCATCACTGTTTCATGATCCTCTCCTGTATATTTTGAACAATATATAATAAGCATTTTGTTACCGTCGGAAGCGTTTTAGTTTTATATTAGTTTCTTTTACAGCCGACATAGCCCACACCCGTCACTCTCTCTCTCCCTCTCTCTTCCTAATTTTCTCTCTTTCTTTTTATCTATCTCACTTTCTTTCTCTTTTCCCTCTATCTTTCCTTTTCCATATCTTCCTTTTCCTCTGTGTCTCTTTCTACTTTCTCTCATACCACCCTTTTTCAAAACTAGGGTTCCATTATAAAGATCCGAATGTCCACACGAATCAAGGATTTAAAATGTCCTCCACTGGGGTGACACTGAATATGTAATATGAAGCACATAATGAGCTCTCCCCTGCTACAGATTGTGAAATAATTTAGGGATTTACATCTTTAACTATGGGTTATTGAATTTTGGGGATTGGACTGCCGCATAGTTCAGTCACCAAAAAAGATGAACTCTGGAGAGATGTGAAGCTCATGATGCTCCCCTCAAATAAAAGTACAGCGACTTTGGGAATGAAACAGGGCTTATTAATGTGAAAATAGACAACAATATGAACTTGGTATTGAGGAGAGCAACATTATACTGGTATAAACCTGTAAAATGTATATTTTGCATATTAAGCGTCGTATGCTTCATTTTCTATACGAAAGAAGTCAATGAATGTCATAAAATACATTTTATTCTAATAAAGCGACTTCGTTCTATTTCCGTCACCTTCTTTGACCTATTGCATGTGTTTCTTCTTTTATTTATCGTAGAAAAAAAGTCTCCTTATGTGCAATTAACCACGCCATCGCCACCATGCAGAGTGGCGTGGCTACAAGGGACACAGGGGCATGTCCCTCCCCTGATCGGATGAATAAAAGAGGTAAGAGAAAAAAGAAAGAACAAGAGAAATGGGGAAAAGGATAAAAGAGAAGGCGATCGGACCACCTCCTACCCCCTCCCTATTCAGAGACCTCGTAAAATGATATCAGAGCCCCTTCAATTGCTATTCTCATGCTGCGCCATTGACAATGAACTCATCTCAATATCACTCGAAAACGGAAGCAAACCCGCCCAAATCTCAGTGCACTTCGAGTGTTAACAAAGCTGCCGAATCGTTTTTCTTCTTGTTTCTTGATCCACTCCTGACTACCAAGAAAAGGTCATCATCTTTCATCTTTTATGTCTCATATTAGCTCCGAGTGTTAATACTTGCACCATCTGTAGGAGAGTTGGAGTATATATCTCTCTCACTCTTTGCCTCTCGTTTAAGGGTTTCTTTCGTATCTTCAGCCGCTATGATTTCCAGGTCTAACGTTGCTGTTTGGTGTCGGAAATTGCCATCTCTCCGCTTACAGATCGCATGGACGAATAGTAAACGCGGACGGGTTTTCTTTTTGTTCTGAGGTTGATGGTTTGCTGTGTTTGGTGTCAATATGTGATTGCCCGATAGATGTCGGAAAAGTTCACTTTCTAGGTTTTACACACATCGTATGGAATCCATTTGAAATGAGTATCGGCATTCCCAAACTTTACAAACATATCGTGGAGAAGAGAGACAGGAGAGGTTACACATGACACACGAAGTAGAATAGATTCCCAATATCACAGCAAACTTAACCCGTTAGCGTATCATTTATTTTTACTATTCACATCTGTGATAAAATGTGTCAAAGGTTTTGTTGTTGTTGTTGTTGTAGTTTTAAATTAAGGACAGTTGCTTACTTCTTTACACGCGGTTAGGGGGGCTCAGTGTTCGACAACTGACGTTCGAATTCATGGAATAAGATTGACTTGTATTTAATTTGAATGAATTGATCTAATGAGAGTTATAATAATGTCCCTGAAGGAGGGGGCTACACCGTCTGCATCCTATGCTTGGTAGTGAGAACGACAAACAACAAGAAGACTTTGGTGATGTATTATATATCATCGTTGAGCTTTCGTTAATCCTTCTAATTATGCATGCCATAACAGTAAACCCGTGGTCTAATAGGTGTAAGCAGGGGGAGGGGTACCGGGTTAGCCTATTGGGGATTTCTAATAACTTACAAAATTCATGACGAAAGTAGTTTTAACCGCCATGGATAGGTACACAAAGCACCATCAGTGGCCAAATCAATATAACATATATATTAACAAATTGGAGTGTAAAGCAAATTGTCAAGATGTATTCTAGTAAAAGACTACGACTCCGTGGGTGAAATCATACACTGAGACCAAGGTGTAGTCTCTTGAATAAATGCACATGTAGAAGTGGTCATTAGAACAATTTTCTTTCGACATTAGTGTTTAATACCCAGAGGAATTATGCAGGTGACACATCCAGTGTGAAATATATTATTCATTGAAAAAGATGTTATGACAGATTCGGATCTTTTTCAAAACAAAGTTTGTTTCCACTGAGTATGGACAGGTTGAATTCACTAAAAATAAATGTATTAATAAGCAGCAACTAAAGAAGTGCGCGGTATATAAAGATTGCATTGAGATTGATGCTCGGGGTAATTTGATCAAAATGAACGTACTAAAAAACATTCAACGTACGTATTTGGATTTCATCATTCTGAATTTTTAGCAGGAACCTTATATTCCCCACGAGTTCCATGAATACTAATTGGCTTATTCACTTCATCTAAAAAATGCCTAACACTATTTGGTAACATTTTTGCGTCGGGTGCGGGGCTGATTTGTAGGCTAAACGGAGATCGCATGAAATATGGAGGAACTCGTGAGTGTGTATCGAAGATCTCTGGAACGGAGCAATTTTACCCAATAACAATGGTTGCCATGGAGAATTCAACATCTCTTCCCTCTAGAAGTAGTTCCCAAGATAATTTCGCGAGCGATGTTTAGAAATTGCGAGAGTATGATGTCTAGAATAATGTCAAGTATGCACGTGGAACAGTAATCTATTGAAAGCAAAAACACGTTCCCGGTCGTAAATGGTTCAGATACGCAGGGGTTCCTCGATTGATTTTTACATGCAAATAATGATGAAGATATAGGCCTACGATATTGAAGATATACAGTATTTTCAGAAGTGATTTCGAAAAGAATCATTGCATTATAGATTAATATTGCACAGAAGGGTACGACTTTACTCCTGAAACATCACTGCGGTCTCATAACCCTAGCCGTCAAACATGACAGAGTGCAATATAGAAAATTTAGAAGTATGAAGTTGAACACAGATATTCAATATGATACCGTACATTAAAGATGCTTTTTTCTTGACTGATTCGCCAAAATGTACTTCATTTACTTACTTTTTTATTTTTTGTGTATACAAATTTAGTGTTTGATTTTTTTTAAGGACAAATTGTATCTACCACCTGTAAACTGCTTCATTTTAGTTAACATTGCCAGATATGTCGGTCATGAATAAATATTTAGGTTTTGCAGGCACATTTTAATATCACATATGATTGTGTGCCAGTGGTAATTGTCTTTTCCTGCGCATTTGCTTATGCCTATCTAAAACCCTTATCCAATATGACCCACAATTACATGCTAATATGCAGATGAAAAAGAAGCAAAGGAAGTGATTCAATACGTGTTATCAGTCCTGCTCAAATTACTTTTTGAAAACAATAAACAATAATATTTATCTTTAATCGTTTAAGGAACATTATAGATATTTGTTTCTCGTTATCGAAAAGGGGACCGTAAGTTTCACACGCATCGTTATTTTGTAAAATATGTCATACACGCTGAGTAATTTATTTTACAATTCCGATTTAAATGAACTGAAATTAGTTTGACGGAATTGCCTCGTTTCGCTGTAACTACTTTAGTTTTATGTTACCAAGGCAAACACCAATAACAATATAATATCAGTGGTTTCCTTTCATATTGCGAATCATGTTGACAGAAATTTGTAAAGAGATAAGTTGGGAATCAATTTAGTGTCAGAATCCCAGTTCTATTTGGCACGTTGATAATATTTGCCAGTCATTTTGAAAGCTCCAAAATCCCAGATATTAGGGACTTTTAGATTCGCACGAAGACAATGAAGATTGCTACGATCGACGTCCTTTTATTGCAATGCCTTTAATGGAGGTCACACGTATCAGTCCACGCAAATCTAGAAGTCCCTTATAGCTGGGCCTAGTAAAATTGTAGAGGGGCGAGTCACATCTCGGTTTATCCGAAGGTTCTTTATTCCGAAGGGTCATTAGTTCTCTGAATATTTATTAATCTTAATCTTTAAGTTTATGTTTGTGATCCCGAAGATAGAAAGGGTTGATCAGAAGGGTTTGTAATTCAAAGGAGATTCTATCTAATTTAAAATTATAATATGAACAATAGTAATATTGTACCCCATATCATTTTCAAACCTATTAGTTTTCAAGAGATTAAACCTCCGCAAAACCGAACCTTCTGAAGAAAATATAAAGAACACCCAGATCAAAGCACAAAATGTGCGGCCAAAGGAATGTTACTTCATTTCTGAAGCAATTAATCCACCATACAGGATTTTCTAGGGGGAGTTATTAAGCTTCAGAATAACGAACCTTCGGAATACCAAGCAAACGTATCATCTATAACATTTATACTACCATGCTTACCTGGAAATTTGATTAATCATGATTAAGGCTCGTGATGCTAAAAGTCTGTTTCTCCGAAGTACTTAATACATCTATATTAAAAACATCAATTTTTAAAAGAAAACGAGCCGCCTTAAGGTAGCTTTTTAGTCGGATCGTCTTAAGCTATTAGGGTATTTCATCTATGATTTATTTATTTCTATACTGCCATCAAAATGCAATGGGAGGTATGAAAGACAGCAGCTTTAATATATAAAGACTTGACGAGTTCTACGTGAATCTAAGTTGAACGTCGGATGAGTTTGAGGTAGAAGATATACATTTAATATTAAAGACATGTGTATATGCAAGCCTAAATGAATTGCAATAATGTTCGGAGTGGAACATGAACGCTACCCATAGAACGTATTTAAGCATGCAGTATGACAGGACTTTAATACCCCGAGAGTTGCCTTCCATTTAAGTATTCGAGTAAATGAATTTAAACAATTGAACTCCAGCGAGATTGCAGGAGCTTATTATCTCTGGACTAACGCAGGAACCGGTCAAACAACAGTCCCGTTGATCTCTTTGGTGTGTAGATAATTATCACAGTTTTATTTAGAACGCAATCAAAACCTTTTTTGCCCAGTATCAATATCATAGGAGAAACGAATTGTACTAGCGTCTCCATAATGTTCACAATTATATTTCATCGCATGGATCTATGGCTTTACAGTATATCGGTTGATAAATTGCTTGGAATTATCTGGCTTATTATTCGCATCAATTTCTATTTAATGATGTATTTCATTAGGTTTCTATGAATACTAATGCGATACCTTTATGATACTGATTCATGTTTCCCGTTACAGACCATTTAATCTTTGGGGTGAATAAACGAGGTGTGCTCAAAAAGTTCGTAGCCCGATTACGAAGAAGCAGGTAATATTCGGTGGCGTATTAATGTCATATGAATATTTCATTTTTTCTATTTAGTGATAAGATTTTAGTGCAGCAGCACGGTATTAACAGCAGACGTTAAAATGTGATTAACTGGGATTATTACAAAATTACTTTTTCAACGGATGTTGTTCCGCAAATGTGCAGTCACCCATGTCATGGTGCTCAAGAAGGAGCTGAAGGACATCCATGAGGAGCTAACGGCAAACTGAGATACTACGAGTACATTTTATTACGAATAATTTATAAGACGGATTCTAGAATCTAAGAAATCCGATTGGTCAATTGACATCACATGGGCGTGCATTTATTTTTCCCATCGCGAGGTCGATACCTGCCGATATCGCTTTCGCGTGATTCAATCTTTTACTATTGTAGAGTAGCCTAATGTAGGCCTATCTAGATCTGACGTTATAATGTTCTAGGCCAGTAGGCCTAGATCTAGTTAGATCTATAGTGTAACTTAGATCTAGATCTAATATCTATCTATACTCTAGATCTAGACTATTGTAAGAATATATCATCGACCCGTCTTATAAAACAAATAATGCACCGTTCCACTCGTGTGTTAGGGCAGTTTCAGTGCACTCAGGTTAGTCAGTGCAATATCGATAACGCACTTGCCCTGCGAGCGCGTGCATTATCACTATGGGCACTGACTAAACTTCGTGCACTGGCCCTGCCCTATAAACACACTCGCAACAGTGATCAGCTCTCGGTGAAGAGCCGATGATAGTACAGCTCTAGGTGTTGAAGAGGACAACCTGATAGTCCAGGTCTTGTGATTCCACATTAGACAAATTATGAATCGGTGTAAATCTTAGCGAATTATTTGATTTGTTTGTATGTTTGCTTGTGCTTGTGAGGACCGACGGCTTTTAAGTCCTCTCCGAGGGACTTGGTAATGAGGATTAATGCCTCAACCAAGGGAACAAAAACAAATCTACTTGGTTTCGAACCCGGAACCCTCGGTTATGAGACCACTGCTCCCTACATGGGTCCCATTTAAAAACAAAAAACCCCAAACATGGTTAGAAATGGGCCTATTTTTCAAAAGAAATCTGCCAAATCTGAGTACTCTCCCCCCCCCCCCCGGACCACTGAGCCATCGCTCCTCCTGTAGACACCAACGAGTGGTTGGTGTTTAGGATTTATGTAGCTGCACTGTATTAAACTAGATCTGCGGGATAGGACGGAACCTTGGTCCAGATCTATCCAGCGACAGGGGCTAACGTCAGGAAGACGATTCGGCGTCAGGAAGCAGGAAGCAGGAAGCAGGAAGCAGGAGACACCCAACTAAGGTTAACTGTATTAAACTTCTTTTTAAGTCTCATATTTTCGTCATTCATTTACATGTTCTCTTGTAACCCTTGTTTTTAATAGTTTACATTCAAAGATTTAATTTACCTAATTATATGCGTGAATTAGTCTTCTTTTTGCAAGGTTGCTATAGTCGTAGTGGCAATATGAGCAAAAGCAAAAGATTCTAGCCGCAAAGTTTTGTTCGATCCCCACCTTGTGATAATCCTTCAATATACAATATTTCACTTAGAATGTGAAAGGCACATTGCGGACGTCAAAAAGTTTCATCAAAAATCTTAATGTCGGCATGTCGTACGACTCTATTGGCACATTGCATACATAATAAAGTTTCGGCAAAATCTTTATCCCGGTATGTCCTACGACTCGCTTGGCAACTCGAGGTACCTGGGTAAGAAAACCCATGTCGAACGATCAATAAAATGGGATGACGCAGGGGAGGGATGCTCTACCTCAAATCACAAAGAAAACAATGTCAGGCATGATTTATCATAAATATTTATACTCCAGCAAAGGCAGCAAATCTACATGTATGAGCACGGTTAAATAACAGACTTGGGGTTGAAAAATAATCATTGATATATCGACCATGTTAGGAATCAGCATAAGCGTCGATAGACTGTTTTTCAACCCCGAGCGGCATAACTTCAAATTACCAATAATGGCGGCTAGGATCAACCGGCAGAAATTACACCTAAAATGTGGATGAGGCAAAAAAAAAGCTTAATGAACTTTCATTAGCAGACCCTGTTAACCTACATATATTACCATTTGTTATTTTCATTATTGTATTAACTTTAATTAACCTGACCATCTTGTTTCGATATTTTGTGCACAATATTATGATAAGAATAACACAAATATAAAATCCAGTTAAGATTTGTTCATGTTTTCAAAATCCTGCAAAATGCTATGAATTCAACCTAGATAACATTGGTCTTTATAGACGTACACATGGCCGATAACGGGTGCGAATGTACTTTCACAAGAATACAGCAACAAACATCTTCCTAAATCTTCACCACCATGATACTCAAAGCATCAATCAAGCCTCCTAAAAATACGGTGAGTGTCCTTGACATTTGTGCCCCTTGAATAATGCCCATAGCAAATTCAAGTTCCACATATGACTTTTCAAAATATCCAAGACGCCGTTAAGGATGCAAAAGTGGAATAATAACAATTGGACCAATATCGAACGCATTTTTGTTCAATATACAGCGCGTGACCCCAATCTTTAATACAAATATTGGGGCTCAACATGTAAGTCTGGTTTTCACTTTCCAATATTGCACTCAGCATTTAGATTTGTTTTATTTTATCAGTGGAGAGGGACATCACCTTTGCTCGGGAGCTCATACAATATGCCATTGAACTTTTTACAACAAACGCACACGACCACATTTATACCGCTGTCATTGAACCTTTGTTGACACTCCATGAGGTGCTACAAAATGTGATCCTTGAAAGGGTCCGCCAATAACGTACTTTGATTGACTGATTGATATATGGAATTAGTGGAGATGGGAGTCACCTATTGATAAACAAATGGATATTAGGATTGATTGAAACAAATGATTGGACATTCAGCATTATCAGCATACAGCCAAAAAAGATATGAAATTTTACTATGGTGATTCATGACGGATGGATGACAGTGGGATTCAATTTTGTTGTTTGACAGTATATCCTGGTGTCAGGAGCCAAGCCTTTCAAGATCCTACTTCTTTCATACAAAATAATACATAACCTTGCCCCTAAATACCTTCATGACCTAGTCTCCCTTCGATCCTCCTCATCTGCCAGATCCCTCCGTTCATCTTCCTCCATGCAATTAATTCACGACCCACGTACACAAACCCGTTATGGTGACCGTGCCTTTTAATCTATTGCCCCCGCCCTCTGAAACAAACACCCACCCCATATTCAAAATACCCCATTCATTGAAATTAAAACCTTTCTCAAAACCGACTTGTTTCATCAGTTATAGTATACAGGAGGCGTACACAAGTTCTATTCAACTTAATTGTATTGTATTAGTAATATTTTATTTTGTTTTGGTGCTTTTATTCTATTGAACATGTTGATTAATTATACTGAGTCAGACAATACAACCTTTGCGCTTAGAAGCGACCATTGGAAGATAATCTTTGGTTTATTGCCATGCCCTGTACGTTAATTTTACATTGTGTGAATATATTATCGCGTTATTGCATTACAAAATAGGGGAAGGTAAATCTTATTTTTTGCTGTTGGAGCATCGTGTATAGTTTGCTGACATTGTGTCGGTATATTATAGCTTTATGTCACGCTCACACATCGTGATTCATTTTTGGAAAAATGACATGTGTCTTGTCTAGTACCTCGCCATATTCAATTTGTTCTGTTTTATTGGTATCATGTCTGATTTATATCGTCAATATAACAGCGTGTCATATAAACTGACATTGACACTCATAGACTCGTGTTTATTTTCATTATTTATCACAATTTATTGTATTTGCTTTGTTGTTTTTTTTGTTTGTATTTTCCGATTATTTCTCCCTTTTCCTCTCTTGACAGTCTATTTTGGCATTAACCAATTGAAACATTTAGAACGTTTAATATGCATACTCTCGCTGTACGTATTTAAAACGCCCCCCCCCCCAATGTTACTCAACTATGCAAACTTTATCACCAGAGCGTCTGACAAAATATTTACTAAAATTATTTTTTGCCTTAAATGATGATAAGTAAATGATAATTATCAATAATGATAACGATAAGGAAATATTAGATGATAAAAACTTGGCTACATAGCGCAGAAACTCATGTTTAGGTAATATTTAAAGGATTTGTGTGATGGATCTTAAACTCTGACTTTTGTTTATCTTGATTGGAAATTGAAAGAGATTCTCAAAATTCCACCTTTGTACCAGGCCTTGTATAACCATCGACGTCTGATATGAGGAATTGTTTTATCAAGAAATCAAAATTGTCGAACTTCCACAATACGGAAGCGTTCAATAGAGACAGCCGTAGTGTTGTTTGGAATTATCGTCGATACATAGAGACTAACTTTCCTCATGTTCCTTTCTCTCTCTCGAAATTTCAGAATGTAGATCAGACGAAGATTTAACAAAAATTACACAATATCCTCATTCTTTGCAGAGCATAACCAGTGGTAATAACTACTCATAATTTCTTCGCCTCGGTGCCAATGCTAGGGTCAGTAGGTTAGTTGCCTCGTAGATATAAACGTTATGCTTTCCATCGTGCTCCGCCCCCTTCCACTTTTTGATAACATATCAGGACCTCTGTTTTGCTTTATTGCATGTCACATAGATATTTTATAATGACGATATTTATGATTCGTCTTCAAGGAAATAGTTGCGATCATTTAAATTCATGAATGTCCATTTAGATGAGCCATGTACGTCATCTTTCGTTTTTTCATGTCTTCTGGAAATTGATGTAAACAACATTGAACAAGGAGCCTCTGGAACACATGGAAAGAGGATAGAGTTTGAGGATGTTATTGCACTCTTTGATGATCCTAATAAGGAAATAAAGAATGTCTATCATGCAATTTACGAGAACTGCCTGTCAACATATTCCCAAAACATTGCGTCAATCCTTTATACTAAACTTTCTACAGTCATTTTTTTAAAATGATTATTGTTATCATTATTTTGGAGTTGAATTTGGCTTCATGTCAGCGATGCGTCACTATTTGACGCACCGTGTAATAGCGACTCGGTAATTTTCCACTCATATCAAACTCTACATAGCCAAAACAACCAAATAGAGAATCATTTGCTGTAATGATAACGTTTTTCATATTTATAATTGTTTAATGAATCCTTCTCCTTGATTAGGACTTTGACATTTAGTGAAGTAGCGTACTACGTCCAGTCATTCAGAGAGTACGGGTGCCGTAGGGGCATCGGAAATGTTATGTGGATTACATGTACATGTAAGAGAATAAGACCATATTATAGAATTAGAGGTTGGGTGTGGGAGGATGTCATGATGCAAGGTGTCAATCGTCGCAGTTGATCACAAATAAGCACTCAGCTTGGAGCTTCACTGTAGATGACAGAATCCTGTTCAATCTGCGTATAAAAGCGCGCAAACACCTGAGGTAACATGCCACTACTTATTCACGCAAGGAATATCCGTCTAAACCCACGCTGTCCGCCTTTGGTTGGTTATCACGCCCTACACCAGTATACCATTAAACCTCGGGCATAGGTAAAAACATGTAGAACCCTTGAACGGAAAGATAAAACCAGGAACAACCTATACTGCAAAGCAAAGGTTCAACAACAAGATTTTGTCTTGTCCGAGGCACCTGACAAAAAAAAATCTACAAAGGGACATGTAATACATTCCTATTGAGGAAGAACATTATACCCACACATTTTAAGTCCGGACTGGGAGAGTATCCGGACATATTTTTTTAATCAAAGATATTAATAATTGTTGGCACTTTTTTATAGGTCCACGGGTGAAAATGGTAGATTTAAGCGTCCGGATATAATTCTTTTCATATGACAAAACCTCAAAGGGGGATGCCGGGCTGGTATTGGGAAATTTGATTTCCCCGAAATTAAATTGATATCAGGGCAATTGTATGTATCCCCCTCCGCAAATCAATTCCACAATGCGAATGGCGATCCAACACCTAAAGGACGTTGGGCTGTTCGTCGATAAATTGCACATGCGTTATATCCGTTTTATTCCCTGTGAGTAATGAATAGTACTCAACAAAGCATGAAAATAGAAATGGTCAAATAAATTTGAATACATTTTGAAATCTCAAAAAAAAAAAAATCGTTTACAACTTTCTTTTGTAGTGCATATTTGTTTCATTATATTAGCATTTTCGCGCTACCATTTGCACCAAACTAATTCCTAGGTGGGAGGAAGCTGTAGTCACATGGATATTACTACTGTGTTGTCTCATAAATTAAAAACAATATTTGTTATTATATTGACTGCTCTTTTAGTAGAAATATATTTGATCACGTGCAGTGTTTTTTTGACCAATCCATGAACAAGAATTCCCTTGAGGTCCGATAGAGAAGTATCGCTTTAGAATCTCCGGCTCTCATCACATTGGTCAAGTTGCATAGCGAATGGACATACAATTCCTGAAAGATCGAGGATTAACGTTGAAGAAATTTATTTTTAAAGAGCTTGAAAAAACGGGTTATTCTGTTACAAAAATACGAATCCTATCTGAGAGCAATAGCAAATGCAAATTGACTGCAGTAGATACAAAACACATAGATGTTATTGTACTACAATATTCCGGTAGCTACGAACTCGATCTAGTGTTGAGAGTCCTTAAAAAATATAATTAACATAAAGTAAGAAATGATGATTATGTGAAGCCATTGAAATAATGTCTGGTATGCCGGAGATATGCTGATGTAGTAGTGTAAACTCTCTGATTTCGAAAACACATTAAGAGCGTAGGCTTGCTTGCTCTAAAGGTATACCTAAAGTGCTAGAGGGGAGCGTGTTGATCACGATTACGTATCCGTCTCTACACCCCTTGATTAACGATTCCCTCCCCCACCACCCTTGAGACTCTCGCTTCACGGATAGGTTCCCATCGCCCACCAGTTGATTCACCCGTATAAATCGTTTTCTCTTTCATACGGGTGTGTCCATATCATATTTTAGTCTGGATTTAATCATGAATACTGTCGAAGAGACTTTGATGGTTTGTTTATTTTACCCGACGACTGTAGGGAACCATGTGTATGCTTGTAGGTAAGCAAGCAGAGGACTAAAGGATTTAAGTCTTCTTCGACGGACATGGTAACGAGGATCAATGCCTTACCAAAGGGCACAAGCCCATCGACTTGGATTTGAACCATGGCCCTACCACTGAGCCAATCAATTAATTCAAGATAATAACCTTGCGTATCACGTACTTAAACGTACGAACATGACTTCATCATCAATACTTCCCCTATCGAATATCAAGAGCAAAAGGTTTGTATTCACACAAATATTTGTATGGCAATATTATACCTTTCCTTGTCATATTTATTCGAACATTCCAAAGTCACATCACAAAATCCGAACATCATTTCTTTGGGATGCACAAACAGTTTCTACAATTTTGAGTTGATTTTTTGAGAAAAAAAACCTTGCGAATATGTTAAATCAAGTGAATAAGGCAGAAACAGTATGAACCCAACCACGTTAACATCGCTTAGTGATATTTGTTGGATGATATCGAATGCTGGCATGAGGTGCGAAGAAAGATCGTCCACCTGCAGAGTGTGAATCGAAATCTTGGCTCTCTACTTCTTGCCTAGCAAAAGAACCAGAATTATTCATGTTACGTACTTTTAGAGGTAGCCCAATCCCTCAACCTCTTTAATAGCTTGCTAAACCCGTAGTGCAAACCCTCTTCAGAGAGCTGGATACGTCTAGACGCGGTGCATAGACGGATTATTCTGGGAATCTTCTTTGAAGGGGCTATTAAGGTCACCTCAGGCTAAGACGGTCGGTCTATATGTATATCACTCACTACACTGACGTGGAGAAAAAAGTGTTTTCTATAATTGTTTTAATACTGTACTGATTGTGGTTTAACACAATCTGACTTAACGAGTAAGTGGTCAGTTTCTTGCACACTCATAGAGATTTATGATTACCTGAACATTTTGAATACCTCTTTTCATGCGTCTTTCCAAAAGAAATTTATTATGTCCATCCATATGTCAGATTAAAACTAGTTGAGACAAATAAAGTGCGTGAGTTTTAAAAAAATATTATAGTTTTTGTCTCAGTTTTATAATGTTAATTTCTCACACTTTTCATTCTTATGGAATGACTAAGAATCATCCAAAACGTTGCGATGAACATGTCAATAGTACAATAGTTCAATGGTAAACAGTAGTAGAAATGCACGCCTTCTCTTGGGAACATGTTTAGGGCAAGAATTCAAAGTTGAATCACTTTCTCAATGTTTTAAAAAGATTTACATTACCATTATAGAAATTGCCATCAAAAGGCCAATCTCTTGATTGAAATTGCGTTTAATATGGATCATGATTTTGTCGTTATGCAGAACCCTCCCGACTCCCTCACGAACAAGATAAAGCGAGTGTGATAAACATAGCCAGATTATCGCACTAAGATGTGAACGAAGTCCAATCTTGCTAAGTGGATCAGCTTTCAACAGATGGCGGCACCGGTATTCTATTCAAAGATGGGGGATGCATGCTCAAGACACGGAATATTGTCGCAGAACATATATATCGCATATGTATGCAGATACGGATAGGGAAGACAGTTTATAATGGAGATGACTGGGGAGGTAGAAGGAAGGGGACAACAGGTTTAAGAGGCTTTGCCCGGGAGGAGAAATCAAATCCTTGTCCGCTGATAATGTTGCCACTGCGCTTTGTATTTGACCCCTTATCCTACTCACGGTTTGAAATCAGGGAGGATGCAGAGTAAGAGCCGCAGTCTGAAACATCTTTGACGATTACCCAGGAGGTGCCAGGGGAAAGGGCACATTGTTCATCGGTATCTTCTCCATCCAGGCTGAACAAACATTTGTTAAAATCTCCGATATTGACTCTTAAAGATGGATGTGCATTTTGCAAGGCATCGTTGAAATCAATAGCAGTGACTCTGTTAGTTAGATATTTTTGAATTGTGTAAGAATAAACTCTCACCGCGCGTTGATTTTTTTTGTGCTCAACTTTATTCTTTGTTTAAGGATATCTAATGTCAGTAAACGTCGATAGTTATCAATTCGGATAGGAAAATTAATCATTTTACAATTTCCATTTTATATATCAAACTAAATTACTGATAGGAAATCCTAAGATGCATGAACATCAATTTTTTTTCTCACAAGGTCTAAAAGTGATATTAATCAGTGAAATCACAGATGTATACGTTTTGTTTTATTTTTTAACGTATTACGGAAAAATATGAATTCCGATGACGTTTTGGTAATAACCTTAGGATAATTAATTATTTTTAAAATTTCATACATTTATCTATATAATGAAATGTCGCAGTTATTTATCAGACTCATGTAGATGAATACTTGTTCAGTCTTTATTCATTATTCAGTGCAACATAACATGCAAACGTTAAAGTATTTCAAAGGGAAAATAACAACGTACAATAAATACATTCATAAAAAGACCATCTTAAACATGTTCATGGTCTCAAGAATGGGGAAGTTATACATAAATATTTTAGCGGAAGACAAAAAATAAGGTGTTGTGATATTATATCAGAAAATAAGGTGTTGGGGTATTATATCAGAAAATTAAATAAAAAAACACCTGATCAAATGCCAAAGGTCTGTTGTTTAGAATGGCACGATAAATGTCTGTATATCTTCTTTCGCCAGAAATGAAATTGATTTTATTTGAATAAATATAATAGGATAACTAGAACGAGAAATCCAAGAAATCCAAGAAATCCTTTAAAAAAATACATAAATAATTATCGTACGCTTAGCATGATAAAAAAACCTGTTATCAAATAACGACGCTCTCTCAGATTCTTAATAATGCTGGACAAGAGTTTGGTGACCAGACACTTACACCACGTCCACGACAACATTTAAGTACTTCGAAGCTCATTTAATCTCCCTCCTTTATCCGGTGAAACAGTGCACTAAGCCAATGACATAATCAATCACATTTGTTTCGGTAGTTAATGCTCCGAAAGAGTCGAGGTCTGTCATTCCTCTATTGACACTATCTGGAAAAAGGGGGTTTTGGTTGACATCCAATAGGAGTTGGCAAATGGATCGATGGAAATGGATTTCTGGACGGATATCTGCGTCTATCAACGCCAAGGAGAAGCATGTCTCCCAATCCGTCACACCACCAAACATTTCCGTTGTCGACCGAGTGGTTTACTTTCAGAGGTCAATGGATGTCACTTGAGCAGGAAACCTACATCAAGATGATAAGTGCCTCGATGCTGTTAATCCCTTCCCATCCGACTCGATGTACTATCACTACTTAGGGAAGATGGAGGGTCTGATCGAATTTGCGAAACAGTCACTAGCTAGCAGAAACAGTCCTCAGACCTTCGAATTTGCAGGAGAGGAGTATAGAAAACACTGCCTCCGCCTGCCGACAGTGCATGGTTAAAATGATTTCTAATAAATATGAGAAATATTATAAACACCGAGATATCATACTCCTCCCAAAACTACAAAACGAAAAATTAGGTCTTCAAATAATAATACAATGCTAAAGAAAGGTCCTCATTGTGTTTACCAATTAAACATTTGCCGATAGAAATGTTGAAGGGGGAAGGGTGGTTAAACACCCGCAAATATACTCCTCTTGCGGCGCCTCTGGCCGGAGAAGTTACGTGCCTCGCTCGTACATGGGTCACCGGTGTCTGGCTGTTGTTGACCAAAAGAGTCCCTAATATCATGGATATTGGATGGATTTAGATTGATAATGCCTCATGCCCATGAGCTCCTTGGAAAAGCATTATTATTAATTTTCGATCCGAGAAAATAAAAAAAACTTTCCTGTAGCCCCGGCTGAAAGTCGATTTAACTGTTCTGTCGACCCTCGCTCCGGGTCTCCAACACTTGTATCCAATCCAGTAAACCTAAGATCGTAGTGTTTAGTTCCTTATCGATTGTTCTCAATATTCAATGAGAGGAAAAAGTACGGGTCATTATTGCTAAGTGGTTAACACCAGCGATGATATGTCATCTACAGTAGTTGCGAGTAACGTGTCCTGATCTTTAAAGGCATCGTTTAACATTGTTAAATCTGAGATGCTGGGTCCTACGTGTTGTCAGTGTCTGTGATATGGTGTAATATTGAAACCCTTAAAAAAAAATCGCGCTTCAAAATGATCAAGAAGTGCCTCAAAAAGTAAAAATCTTTGAGTGACCGGTTTTTACCATACTCGTTTTTCCCATAGACTGTTTTCTGAAAACCGTTAGGCAAACGCAAAATTTGGTTTCGATTTCCAATCATAAATATCTCGATAATGAGACAGGCGATCGGCTTTTAAAAGTCATGGGGTTCCTGACTGACCTAAAGGTTTATAATTATCATTGCAGCATGAGCTAAATCCAGGATTTTGTTTCAGAATCGGAGACAAAGTTTAATACCGGATCCCTTTAAAGTATCCATAATACTTGAACTGTCACCAATAAGTAGAGATACTCTGTTTATCAGTGACTGTAATAAATATTCAATTCAGGACTAAATATATTCATCGTATTCATGAGATAAATGATATAGTTATGGAGCTTTAAGCAAGGTTAAATGATGATCCATTGTGACAAGGAGGTGAGGAGCTTCCTAAAAGTGCATTAATGTTTAATACTCTATAGAATTACTCGTTCGTCTTTTGTATATTCTTGATGTAGATCTTGTGACTATACCGTGCGTCGCAGAGAAAACGAAACTCCAAATGAAATACTTACAATGTATTGTGAACGAACCATGCGTTGTTTAAATAAGGTTCCTTTCCTTTGATAATAAAGACGTAATTTGCTTTCAGATGAGTAACATTGATTACATTGAAGCATAATACACTTCACTGAGCAGCAGTGTTCTGGAAATGGCATGTCAAAATCCATTTGTGCTAGACATTGCTAAAATCGTGAACACATGATAATAATGAGGGCAAAGTAATGCCTCCATCAAAGAATATACAATAGTTAATATATTGACGAAGATGGAGGTTACATGGGCACGTTTTGTACATACAGTATATGTGAGTAGATCTGCAATTATAATGTATAGTGATTTTTGCATTTCTCAAACCTGCAACTTTAAACAAAAATATTATATGAATTTAATACGAGGTCTTTGATCTACACCTACGTAATGGTGAGAACAAGTCATTCGATCACCCCAGGTAATGCTTTTACTTCTGCGTTGATTCTTAGTGCACAGACTACTATCTTGCGAAATGTTTGAATTTCATATCTGGTGGAAGGTGAACATCACCGAATCATTTTGAATTTGAATTTTAAAATGTAATAAATATAGTAATCACGGTAGTAATCTTATTTCAAAGAATTAATTTTAAATAATTTTAACATTCAAATACAAGAACGCTATCAAACTAGTATTGTGTCACTCCGTTTATTTTGAATGGCCCCCAATCCATGTCTTCGTACCATTTTACAGGTTAATAATCTCGATTGAATCCTGTCCAATTACACAAGAAGGTATTGCTATTTGAAAAGGACGATAAAACGATCTCTACGCCAAGAATCCTTTTGATAAATCTTTAACTGTCAATGAAAAGAGGTGGCTATCTCCTGATTGTTAAGCTCATGGGGCAGGTGTTGCCTGATAAGAGCTGATACATATTTCGAAAAATATATCAAAGACAGTCTCTTCAATTACACTTTTAATTGATTAAAAGGCAATCTTTGGTATCAAAGATGAAGTTGAGTTCTGGTCATGCAATTACCAAGATTACATTGTGAAAGAACCAGGTGAAGAGCGATGGGGTCGTGTTGATTTTGCAGTTCATCAGAATTGATGCATACTGTCAATTTACTTTTCAATAGCTTTTTTATTGATTCCAAAACAATACAAATCATTCATATACAGTTGTTTTTCATCTTGACATGATTCAATATATTTTCAATACATAGATTTTACGATTGATGACTAAAGATGAAAACAGTTGTAACATAAAACAAATAATCCCATACAACCAAATACGCTACTCCCCCCCCCCTCCGCGCCATGCGACACACACACACACACACGCACACCACCCGACCACTCTTCCACACACATACCGCATACTGTTCCTAACCCCCTCAGAATACCCCAAATTGGGGCGGCAGAATAATGATAATAATAATTTAGAGGAAAATAATAAAAATGAATACACACACTGTCGCTCATAAAGGTGGAATATTTTTTTGTTATCCCAATTGATGGAATTATTTTTTAAATTATTTAAAAATAATAGATCTAGATAATAGTATACATTCTCAGATTTTATTGAATAATAATTTGCCAATGTGTGTTTTGCGTGACTGCTAAAGCATGTGTATGCTACTATGCTTATCAACTAGGGGACCTATGCCCTTAATCATAAATGACAGTAATGAGGATTAATGCCCCACAAAAGGGCATTAATATAGCACATCGACACGGTTTTGATCCTGGGGCCTCACAGTTACGAGGCCATTGCTTTGTCACTGAACCATGACTGTACGCAGCGGGGGCTAGGGTAGGGGACAGTTTCCATAAATTTAAAAAAAAACAGAAAATGCAATAAATTTTCAATAATTTATTGCATTTTACCCCGGTTTCCAACATAAAAAAAATCTTCTGTGTGCCCATGCCTTGAGCCATTATGCATGGCTGTCCAGAAGATTTTGTTATGTTGGGAACCGGGGTAAAATGCAATAAATTATTGAAAATGTATTGCATTTTCTGTTTTTTTAATTTAATTTATGGAAACTGCCCCCTACCCTAGCCCCCGCTGCGTAAAGTCATGGTTCAGTGACAAAACAATGACCTCGATACTGTGAGGCCCCAGGATCAAAACCGTGTCGATGTGCTATATTAGTGCCCTTTTGTGGGGCATTAATCCTCATTACTGTCATTTATGACTTGAGGGCGTAGGTTCCCTAGTTAATAAGCATAGTAGCATACACATGCTTTAGCAGTCCCGCAAAACACACATTGGCAAATTATTATTCAATAAAATCTGAAAATGTATACTATTATCTAGATCTATTAGGAATAAATTATTTTTAAAATAATTCCATAAATTGGGGTAAAACTAAAATATTCCACCTTTATGAGCGACAGTGTAATTAAAACAAGGCTACAATAACAAGTGCTAAAAGTTCATGAAAACTTAAATTATTCCCACTTCTGTAAATGTAAGGCTACCCGCCCTCCCTGCAATATTCTTTCCTTCTTCCCTAAATTCCAACAGACCTTTATTCAATCTTGTTGAAAGTCACATGTACTGCACACATGAGTGGGTGTGTGGGACTCCTCACACACACATGGGGCATGATAATTTGGTCAATTTTATTCCGGCTGTTCTCGTTATATTTCGAATAAGAGGGCATTTCTTGAGTGCTATTCTTCCAACCTGACATAAAAGAACGAGAAAGCGCAAACATTGTTTTTTACAATGTTATTAGAATTCAACCTACTTTTTCTAGTGCAGCCAGAAAGACATTTTTTTTTTAAGAGGTCGTCATGAATCGTGATTCTTGCAAATGACAATCAACAACTTGATTGGACCAGAAAAAATGACTTTGAAATAATAGAAGCTTGCCGAAAGCCACATCACTTCTAAATTCCAATCCATAAGCATGTGCACCATACAGATTTGTTTTTAATGTGATTTGTTATACTGACTTTCCATATTCAAGAGCAGAATGTGTTCTGATTTTGTTAGAATTTCTATTTTCCGTCATTATACAACAGCCTTAAACTATATACCTTTCCAATGATCGGTGTCTTCTGAAGAAAAATGGTCCCATTTTATGCTCGAAGAGCCATTTGACATTAATTAAACCGATCTTGATATTTCTCAATTATCTTTATTGTTCTCCCGCTCATACTTCTCTATCAAATACTTCGGGGGCAAAACCTCAATTTCGGGTTTTTGAGACATGGGATATTGTAAAAGGCTCTTGGGTATCATTGTGTTCAGGTCACCTGTCTGCACAGTTTTTAGGTGGACTGCCCTGAAAATATGCTGCTGAAAAATAAAATCGATACCTATTAAACAACCTTTTACCAATTTTCCATGTCTCAAAAACCTGCGTTGCACCCTGTGTAAAATATAACTTTGATATAATGTCATAATGAAGAACAAACGAGTATAAAACCCTTCTCATGCTTTAAAATGATTTTCAACGTGAATAGTCAAAGTTTAACCATCGCTCTGACAATCAATTGTATTCCGTTTTTTTAACTTAGTAGTAGCAGTTCATGTATTTCTAGTCAAAATATACGGTAGGGGTGTACAAAATGTGACTTTAAAAATGCTTGGTTTGTTAAGTAAGAAACAAAATACTGCTTTAAGCATAACTAATTTGTCATGTTCATGTTCCTTCTGGTTGTGCTAATATAACCATCACTTAAAAAATGGTTAGATTTCGAAAGTGTTTTACAAAATGGATACAAGGAGGTGACACCAATTACATCAACTGAGGAAGGCCTATATGGGTTCGCATTAAACCTTGACGTCCAAGCCGTGACGTCAGCGTTCTTATTTAGGGGGCCACTAACACTGACGGACACGGAAAATCAGTTTAAATCACTTAATCCCAAGAATAGGTGAGCGGGCATCTGCATTATACAGTACCCCACCCTCCAATCATTACATGTAAAATAATAGACCTACGTTGTAACTACCACACTGAGCAGGAAAATCGAATCACGTTTGTACTGTGTCCCAGTTGCAGGCCAAAAAAATGAAAAGGTTAAATTCTAACGGCATTTGAAAGATAATACTAATTTAGAACTTCCTTTAAAAAGGTGGGGCTTGAAAATGTCTTCAAGTGGGAAAATAATGAATATTAGTTGTCAAATAGAATTAGGAGGTATAGAGCCAATAATTAATAGTCTTGATTTTCAGACCATTGTACCGAATGGTCATCCGTTTTATGCTGCGCAAAGATTCAATCAGTTTAATTTTGGCCATCACAAGAAGTGGGTTATTGATGTAGACAAATGCTCATGTACCCTTTACAGCTCAATTTATGTATGTTATTACCAAAGAAGAAAAAAGCCAGTCAGTCACCCAATAGTGTCTGACAGTGAAGTCTAGCAAGTAAACGGGTTTCCTTGCATAATTTGAATATTAGGACACTGCTAACGCTTAAATTTCACAGCAAGGACATACATGACATATTCATAATTCCTGCAAAGTTCTACAGAATTTGAGGTTGGCTGCAACAGGGACATAGTACCTTTAAAACTTAGCTGATTTATATAGAACCAAGTTCATTCAGTGTAATAACAGTACAATTTGCCACCACAATATACAAATTCATGGGAACTGATATTAAATATGTTCTACCATGGTTTTTATGTGAATTATATCATAATCACTGTCGTCATTGACTTCTTAATAACCATTCCAATCTTCTTCATGAGTGCCATATTCCCTTTGGTTCCCTTCGGCGCGGGGGGAGAAGGGGGGGGGGGGGGGAGTGACGTCAGGTCTTCTTAGAATCATTGTCGTCAGATCTTCTTTGAACCATTTGAAAACAAATCTGATCACGTCTCTTTTGCTTTCAAGTATATTCCACAGGCTTTCACAGTGGACATCTTAAACGTTTAAAGGGAAATTGTATCAGACAATTTTTTTTTTGCATTATAACCGTACTCCTTTGAATGCAAATTCATAACAATGATTATGTATTAGGGTGAAAGTAGATGTTAAAATTCGTTTGCAGCATGCTTCTAACGGTCGCAGGGAGTCAAGTACATTGTTTGTACATGCAAAGGTATGGGAGTGCATAATATTATCACTTTGCAACTTCATTTGCGGGTATCAAGACCATACTATATAGGGCGATTAATATGCCGTTTACTTTAATGGAATTGCCATTTAGGGATAACGTTGGCGCGGGGCTAATATGTCTGGTGAGGCAAGGGAGATGTGATCCGCCAATGTGAAGCCTGATGACATGAGTCAAGGTCTAGAGAGACACACTACATAGTCGGAAAAATCAAGACTGCTTTTTTGAGAGAGATTGCGTCCCGTGTTCGATAGACGGGCAACATCGATGTACATGAGATTGGACTACACAAATAAAGGTTAACTTTCACATCTTGTTTTGGGATGGATACAAACTTTCGTTAACTGCTCCATTATTCAAATCACATTAAAAATAGGTAAGCTAGGAAAATTAAATCAGCAAAGCAATTAGTAAAATGGACATTACTGTCCTAAAGTGTGCATAGCCGCGTGAACTATCACGTCCAAGGATGTTTCATAATTATGGAGATGGGAAAAAAAGAATTTTATAGTGTAGAGGCGGAATTGTATTATATGAATCTTTTGATCTGAGAATAAATTGAGGTTAACGCCATTACTTTAATTGACAGACTCTTCATCATATTTATACTGTACCTGCGATAAGATTACAGCTTTGGATGCTTCCATCTGCATAATCCTCAATCTTTCGAGAAGTGGCAGTTTTGTGCCACTAGGTTTTTGTCAAGAATTTTTCCTTCATATATAGCTGTCATAATGAAAGGAAATGATTTATCTGGATGTATTATTTAAATTTGCTGCTTAAAATAGAGTTTTATGGCCTTTCAAGAAATAATAATAATAATAATGATGATAAAAACGGTGCTTATAAAGCGCTTTCCACCGAAGTCTCTGATCGCTAGAAAGGAAAATAATACTCATTTAATCAGCCCACTGTGATAATTCCGATATTGGAAATGAGACAGAGTGGTTTTATGCATTAATTATGATTTTTAAAAAAAATAACAGAAGAACGGTTTGAATTGTAACTTTAACATAACTGTAACAATTCCGAAAAAGCTCGTCTAAGTAAAACCGGATTAGGTGACGAACCTTAAGGAGACAGGATGTCAAATAAGTCTGCACCTAATCACCTTGCGCCATCATTATAGTTCGTTTGACACATTTATTGATGCCCAGAACTGTCTGAAATTTTACAAATTAATTACAGATGTTACATTATTTAGGAGAAAGGGATGGAAGAGTCTCGATCAATTTTTATTAGCAACCAGAGGTGTTGATTAGATTGTTAATATTTGAACAAGTTGCGAACATTATTATCCAGAGACATCAACGAGACGGATTGTTTTCTTCTTCGAATGATCCAGGAGTCTTAACCGCCCCCCCCCCCCCACACTCACCAACGTATTTGTATTTTTGGTATCCATCCATATAACACAGGGTGTCCCCGAAAAAGAAGGGGATCCCAACTTAACGGGTAAATAGCTGAATAATTTCAAATGTTTACATTATTTTGTCTTCTTTTACATGACAACAAAGTAATGATCAAGAAGTCAAGCGTGACTAATTTCAGACAGCCCGAAGTGGATGTGTCAGAAACTCATTTGTCCTGGATGGCTTTTACGTTTGGGTCATTATGGGTTTGAAATGGTAGTAAATGATGCGGCATTAATAATCGTTAAACATATACATCATTGAAAATCTCATATTCTCTTCTTTCATATGAGACCAACTACGTAATGGAAGGTTCACGCATGAGTAAGCGGGTAGCGTTTGTACCATTTTGCTTTAGGAAATGAAATGAAACAGTTGAGGATATGCTATTTTACCATACCCACGACAAATATTGCGAGCCCGCTCCCAGAGGGATTCTTCCATTAAGATTATGGTTTCGTGTGGAAGATGAAATAAGGAGCTTTGGATGGATGTGTATTTCCACTATTTCCAATGATAAATAATTCCATATTCTTTTATTTTCTTGACAAAAAAACAACAACCAATGAACCTATTTAAGCAGCCGTACTTTATTTAAAACAATTGGGTACCTTACACTTCTACTTCACAATGACTGAAATCGGTCATGAGGGATTTCTTGATCATGGTTTCGTGTTAATAGGAAAGAAGAGAAAATGTGCTTTCCAATTATGAACAAATTATCGAGAAAAAAATAACGTTTATTCTTGAGTAACTTACCGATAAAATAGTGTTTTATTTTTTCTCAGGACACTGTGTATTCGGTACCAAAATCCAGCAATATCGGTGTGTACGACCATCTGTAAAATCTCATATCCGAAGCATAACACATTGAATTACATGCAATGGTTATTTTCTTGTAATACTTTTATAATAGAGTGACTCAGGATCATTATGATAATGCAATGAATGCCATTTTCGGGATTATGTTGGTAAATTGGTCAATCAATTAAAATTCTATCATAAGAATGAAAGTACTGCATATTAAAGACACATTTATGAATGCAAGAAACAGGTTGAGATACTGTTAGATAAATAGAATAAAATCCAACCTAGTTTTCGGTGCGTATGGAGAATTGACACATATAAATGAAAACTGGGATTAAGATGGTTGAAAAAATATTCAAGACTATTGTTATTGTCATTGTATTTCCCCTTGTAATTTTAACATTAAAATTTCCTCGGTTGACAATCTATTTTGTCAGGGAAGAAAAATTATCGCTTGCCTCTACTGACGCAAAAGTGAGCATCTCTCTCTCTCTTTCTCTCTAATTGTTGTTGGTACGCTTGTAAACCATAGCTCCTCTTTCGAAGTTATAAACAGCCACTGTTCCTTTTATACGTTTTGGGTACATCTCTATAGTTGTATGAGAAAAGGGGATATTTTTGTTCATGACATATGTTTTCATTCATATATATATGTATATATATGGGTATATATATATATATATATATATATATATATAAAACAAAACATATGAACCTGCGTAACCTTCAGCTCATACCACGGGGAAAACTGTAGCTAAAT
Organism: Strongylocentrotus droebachiensis; assembly: GCA_035222895.1. NCBI lineage: Eukaryota > Metazoa > Echinodermata > Echinoidea > Camarodonta > Strongylocentrotidae > Strongylocentrotus > Strongylocentrotus droebachiensis. The sequence goes on along the minus strand of JAVYIG010000231.1, from coordinate 321,631 downwards.
TTCGTATGCAAATCGAATGCTTCCATTTTATAATACAGCAAATATTAAATCCACCAGATACAACGAAAATTGATGATACCTCTTTTGACGGTCTCGTTATTTCCTAACCGCGTGTTTAAGATTTAAAAACACATGAACATGCAAAGCGTCAGTAAACTGCTTATTCGTTGTATATATTAAAGTTGGCTAGTGTATTGCTTGAGTGGCTTTTGTATTTACCATGCATACGTCTGATATCCACCATCTAGGCAAACATGCCGATGAACCACTGATGTGCAGTCGTATGTGCAAGAAAATGTATAGCGGGCTTGGCGGTAACTGTCCCCTTAAATTTTCTTTCCTTCAATACAAACGCTCGTCCTCAATATTTAAAAATGACATACACCCTTCTTTTTCTATCTATCATTCTTATTTTCTTCCCTTTTTTTTCTCTTTGAAGGAATTATGCTTTTATCTTTTTTTACAGCCACGTATCACATTCCATACCAAATTTGCTAATTCTCTTTGGTGACATCTTGAAGGACTCAGTTGCACACTCGTCGTTACGCTATTTTGACCTAACCCCTTTACACACAGAGGTAAAAATTCTTTAAAGCTGATTACTTTAAAGACCTTTAGACTAATCAGCTTCAGATACAACATCATTCACACACAGAATATTTCGGTGCGGTCGCTCGAGATTCACACGCTCAGTAGGGCCATTGAGCGTTTAAAGAGCAGTGCCCGGTCTAGTTAAAGGCCCGGTCACACATAGGGGACGCATGGGGGACGCACGGCCAACGCATTGGAAATTTGCAATTTTGGCCAGTGCGTTGTCGTTCGCTAGGTGTGCGTCATCATTCGTTACTCATTCGTCGAGCGCGCTGGACCAACGCTATGCATTCGTCGTCATTCGCTGTTCGACGAGATTTTTTGAGCATGCTCAAATATGTGCGCGGAGCTCGACGCATGAATGTACATGCCAAAGGGACGCCAGACATGCACGGAGCGCGCTAGGCCAACGCCAGACATACGCGGAGCACACGCCCCGTCTACGCGCAGCGCGCTAGCAACACGCTATGCATTCGGTGTCAACTCGCTAGCTTCTCCCAAATACTGACAAAAGTCGGGCCCACGACTTTTTTCCGATTTTCAATGCGCCGGCCCACAGTGGGCCAGGGAGGAACCAAAGTGTGCCAAAACTAATTTCTGGGGATTTATTTTCTATAAATCCATAGGAAATGTTTGGATGTCCAGGGATTTCCGCTTAAATGATATTACCAACATTTTCTCTGATATCTAAGCATTAAGTTGATACCAGATTTGGCTGCCCGATTGTGCCCGTTATTATGTTAGAGCCGTTTTCCTTGCAACATTGCCCCCAAAAATGTGTTTATTTTGGTCCGCGGTGTCAGAACAAGTGTCACGCGCCCCCAAGCGCCGTGATTTATGACCGCGAATTCAGCCGCGGACTAAAAACAAACATATTTTTCGGGACAATGTGGCAAGGGGAATCGGCTCTAACATGACAACGGGCAAGATTGGGCAGCCAAATGTGGTATCAACTTAAAGCTTAGACATCAGACTAAATGGTGGTATTAAAATATAAGCGGAACTCTGCGGAAATCTAAACGTTTCCTCTGGATTTATAAAAAACATGGATAATTAGTCAATTTTTCAGTAAATTAACCTTTAATATATCATGAAGATTGTGTTTCTATACATTTTAACCAATTCATGCAACGAAATGAACTATCAGGAATATGTGAGAGCAATTTCATATCAATAACTTAAGAACTTCATGTTAAATTGAAAGATTTATAAAATAAGTCACTTTTGCACTAAAACTGTGAATATGTAGGATTTTGCTGTTTGAAGGAGTAAATTTATACCCTAGTTGTGCTTACCGGAACTAAATATTTTACTGAGGTATTCCTCAATGTATTACAGTTCAACTGATCAAGAAGAGAATTGAAGAAAAATAAATCACCAAAAATGAGTTTTGGCGCACTTTGGTTCCTCCCTGGCCCACTGTGCGTTGCCATGGTTACGCGGACGAGCGTTGAATCGGCTGTACGCTAACGTAAACAGTACACATGTGTACCGATTATGCCTAATAATAATCGATGGACGTGGGGAGGAAAAGCGCCTGCACATGCAGTGTTGCAAATTCTGGCAAAAAGAAATACCATACATGGAAAGCTTAGGTTTGGGCGGACATTTTGAGATTAACATCACTGCGGGAATCGGCCGGAATTCTAATAAACATGCTACTTTTATAAAAAAATTGTAATTTTTTTCCTTTTTTTGTGAAATTTAATGCTCATTTTTCCAAAAATGAAGCTTCCATAAATTTGGTCGTTGTATTTTCTAATTGGGTTACCAATAGGCAAGAAGTGCACGCAGTATCAAGTTGATTGCTTTTCCCTTCATAAATTCTCAACACCCATTGTAAAGTTGCCTCTTTTATCATTTTTGGAGCAACATATAGATTTTCCTATGTTCGCAGGGGTATATGACACTTTTAAAACTCGCTAAATATTAAAATATGGGTGGAAAAATATTCTTTAGAATGTTTTCTTCCCCAAGCGAATGAAAAAAATATAAAAATTCACATTCGCCAATTTTGAATTTTGGCACACTTTGAGGCGATTCTGGCCCACTGTGCGGCCGTGCGTCATCTATGTGTGACCGGGCCATAATGACGTATATCCGTTCACACACAAAACTTCTTGCTCTCTAGATAAAGGCCCGGTCACACAGCCCTCCACGGGCGTATCGCGGCCGAATCACGGCCAAAAATTTCTGCCCGTGAAGCAGACGCTGTTGGACGCTTTGAGGTCGCGATAAAGACGCGATACAGCCGTACTTTACCCGTCGTTACACGCGGTAAGAAATTCACACGCGGTTGGCCGCGCGAAAAAGTTTTGGGCTGCCCAAAAATTTAGACCGCGGGTAATCGCGGGCGGTACACGTGGTACACACGCCGTAAAGACGCGGTACAGACGCGGAACGAACGTGCTAGGACGTGCTACGGCCGCGGTTAAGACGTGGTTACACGCGGAATTGGACGCGAAATTTTAGCGGGTAATCGCGGGTGGAGCACGGTCATAGCACGTTTGTTCCGCGTCTGTACCGCGTTGTTATCACGTGCATTAGCGTGTGTACCGCGTGTAAGCGTGGTAGGCCGCGGTACCGCCGCGCTTCACCCGCGATAAGGACGCGGAACAGTCGCCGGCGTCTGTTCCGCGGGCATACCACGGGTAAACCGCGGGTAAGCCAATTTTGCACATTTTCCACCACGGGCAACCGCGGGCAAAAAAAAATCGCGAAATTTTACCCGCGATACAGACGCGAAAGGCTGTGTGACCGGGCCTTAAGGGCCTCGTATCTGCATCCTGCTTTGACCGGCGTATGAATCGCGACTTCGTATCTGTCCGAACATCGTATAAACGACGTTCACACAGGTCAGCCCTAGAAACGATGAATTGTACCCCTGTGAAAAGACTGCTGGATAGGGGTCACAAGCATTGCGTGCAAAACGAATGTGATTAGCGTGGAAGAAGAAGAAGAATTCAGAATGCAAACGGAAACAAGACATTGACGGAGACATTGATGTCAAAGGAGAAGAAGAGGAAGAAGAAGAAGAAGAACTCAGAAAGGGAAAAAAGCAAGGCATTTGCAGAAGACGTAGAGCTTTTAAAATATGTGTTTCGTACATTATTTTGTTCTTTCTATAAATCATAGTTCATGTGTTCTATGTCTAGTATCTAAATCATTGTGTTATTGTTTGCTACCTGAAGAGGCCACTCTGTGTAAATATGTGATATTAATAAAACAAACCTTTACTTTCATACCCGGTGACGGCCAGGCGCTTAGCGAACCTAGCTTCAACGTCTAGATCGCAAGGATAAATGGTTAAGTGCTGCGATTCATCAAGTCACTAAGAACGGACGGACCGTGGGTGGGGATTGCAATTGAAACCAAAATTCACGATGTCAGTGTTGAAAATGAGAATAGCATAAGATTCGGAACATGTTCCCGTTTATGTACATAGGGAGTTATATTTCTGGGATGGTATAGGTAAAATCGGTAGTGGCAATCAGTCTTTACAATATGGCAAAAAGTAAATCTGATAGCCGAAAAGCAAAGCGTGATATAAATAAAGAAGGGGAAAGTTAGAAAAGGGAGAAACTGAGATGAAGAGAGAAAAAGGAAGAGAGAGAGAGAGAGAATGAGAAAAAAAGAGACGTAGTTATATAGACAATTAGGTGTGTACTCGTGTATGTGTGCGGGTAAGATAGGGACTCAGAGGGAGAGAGAAATAGTTTGGGGGTAATATTAGTGTCGTTATTACAAAGAAGATCATTCGTATTCCCCCTTTCGCTCCTATACATATTCTTTATTTTTTGAAAATAAGGTACCAAAGGTAATTACTTAACATTTTTTCCAACTAGTTAAATTCATGCATAATTATACAAGTAATATGTTGCCATCTGTTTGTCAAGATTTTTTTTTTAAATAGCTCAGTCCATAATTATCCAACAAGACATCCAGACAATTTTCATATACCTATCTTGCGGCCCTCTTAGCTCAAAAAACATTATTTATATGAAGGTCCAAAGTTTTTGGAAATCTTTAAGTAATGAAATAAATAATGTTTCATCGATTAATATTCTTATGGCAAATTTTTATTTTTGTATAACAATCGTATAAACCTCATTGAATTATAATTTGTTGTTGTTGTTGTTGAATACAAGATCATTCTCTACTCGCTGAATCAAAGTGTAATTTGATATATCATATTTTGCCTCTCATGTTTCCTTTCTAATGCGCGTTTCTCTTTCCTCATCTGCTTCTCAACCCCACATGCAGCTCATCTTTTTGTATTATTTTCTGTACCCCCGATCTCTCACTTTCTTGTTGGCATTGTCTACTGTTTGTATTGTGACTGTGTTCTTCTTTCATAGTCATGTTAAGTACTGTTCTGTCCCCGTTCTCGTCTCCGATGGAATACCCCCTTTCCCCCTATTTTATATTTCCTTTTGTAGTTACAAATTTGTTAATTTAATCAGTCATTATTCTCAAGTATCATTTGAGGGGTGTGCCCTTGTACAAGCATTGCGTTTTATAGTGGACCCCTCTGTTTGCAATATATATTCCTAAATTGTTTTAAATGTTTATAATTGATTTGTAATGTTTTGTTGGAAAAAGAAATAAATTTAATTGAGTTGAATTGAATTGAATGAGAGGGAAAAAGAGAGAGAGAGAGGGAGAGTGTTTGGGATATCAGAGAAGAGGATTTTAACAAGGGATAGACAACAAACAAAGACATGCATACAGAACAAGGATGAAGTTAAGTATGCCATCAAGTTAGACACATTTTTCTATTAAACTCGTGAGAAATCCTGTTTTGGAATAAGAAAGCAGAGAATAACATTTCAGAAAAGAAGAACACGAATACGAATTCTAAAAACAATTGCCAGGTTGAGTTTAAAACGCAAATGGCCCGTAACTTGTTGCGTCTCGAATCATCCTAATGAGGTAGAATGGAACAATCCTGGGTAGAGGTTCCATTATATAGGGGGATTATTCCAAATCACGCTTTAGATCTTCCGCCGTCTGGCAATCGATAACGATAGAATACTTGACTTCAAATGGCTCACGTCCTTTACATCATAAATTTCACCTAATGTCTTGCACATGAAATTCCCTTAGAGTAAAGTTGAAGAAAATACTCCCATGATAAGGAAGCCAATATACATCAGAGGATAGATGGGGTAGGGGGCATGCACCAGCCTGAATACTGATCACCTCCAAAATGTGGGTCGTGAGATGACATTGGTCTTGCAGAAAAATGCAGCTATATCATAATCTATGTATGTCTATCTTTCTCTAGTCTCTTTCATTTCAATTCATTTTAAGAGCTCTCTCTCTCTCTCTTGTTCTCAGTTGTGTTCGTATTTTTGTTCATAATCACTCGCTTAAAAGTGAGAATGAACAAATGCTCCGTTAATATTTTGTAAAACACCATCGTAAAATAACGAAACGTATTTCAACAATGATTTGTTTGTTTCACTTAGTTTTACAACAAATGCCCCCCCCCCCCATCCCCAATATTACAGTGATAATGTATATCATAGCCACTTGATATGCATGCGATCGTTAAAAACGCTCCTTGTTTGTTTTTGTTTTTTTGAAAGTTAGAAACCCTTGAATTTCAATCATGCCCACCATGTCGATAATATGAAAAATTATCACTAAACTTTGAAAGAACTTTGCCTGAAATATCCTCCCTACGACTATCTCTAATAATCACCATTAATCATTTCGATGAAGGCCTACCCTGTTGTTTGTGTCTCATATGCTGCTAAATCAATTTCTCAATGATTATTGACTTAGATTTGAAACATTACCCCTTTTCACCTCTTTTGCAATGTCTTGCTCTCTTTTACGCCCACAACTCATCATACACACATTTACACATAATCCTAAACATACATCATTTTCATAAAGTAACGCATATCCGTCCTTACATTTTAACTTCTTGAGGCAATGCTTGATATAGAACAACACAATCAGCATCACGAAAATATCTCTCTTCATTAAGAAATAAAATACCGATCAATAGACGGATGTTGAGAACATGTGATTTAAAATGACCATAGGCACCCGCAAATTTAAATCCATTTAAATCGATGCCTTGCGCATCAACGCGTGTCATTAGATGACGCATTCATTCTGAGATTGAGAGCTGTATTTCGTCTCAACAATGCTCCAGCCTAAAGTTGATACAAGGTCACTAACTTTACCATGTTATTGTCTCGACATCAAGACTTATTAAAATGGGTTCCACAGGATAGGTTTCCTGAATTGTATCCTGCTATCTGTACAACCTACTTCGTTTGTCTTACCAGTATTACCATAGCCATCCATTGCAGTTGAAGAAAAGGATATGCTTCAACACAAAGAGGTAGCTTAATGAGAATCAGATTTTATTTCGATAGTTCCTTTATCATCATCACAACAAAGATATATTCACTAAACATGAAGCTCTTTTTGACATGATATAAATAACATTATTGTTCATTCCCATTTTGAAACTTAAAAAAAAAAAAAATTTAGCAGATGTTTCTGCATTTATTGATAAATCAAATATAAAACATCCAAATAACAATAATGGTATGTAATAGATTTGATATACATAAAGAGTGACAACTTAAATACACACAAATAAAAATGCATAATTGAAAGCTTGAAAGTATGGAGGTAATTAAAAATAATCAAGATAAATGCAAAAGCCAACGATCGCAATGATGTCTTACGTAATTCCAACATATCTACGAGAACATAAAGTAGTATAGTGACACTTCCCTTTAATTGGTTTCTTGAAAGTCTTTGCGGTAGTGTCAAAGGCCTGTGCCTCCTTTTCAATCCCAAAACCTCGTTCTGTCCTCTCTTCCGTTTCAATATACACTGTAAAAAAGAATTTGTTCATTGGTAATTTTTACGTTTTTTTCCATGTAGAATATAATAAAATATGGAGCCTTTCAATATGTGTCGAATTGAAGCGTATGTAATAGTTTGTGATGGTGGTAGATATATATATATATACGGTTAAATCTTAAATAGAAGTAGTGTTAGTGATTAGTGATTAATCTTAAATAGAAGTAGTGAATGATTAATGGATGTTACTTGTTAGATTAGATGGGTACCAAATCGTGCAATATGTAATCCTATCATAGCTTTTTTTTAATTATCTAAAATGATTACAATACTTAAATTATTTACGTTAATGTAACTCGATTTAACTGAGGACAAATTTATTCAGCAAAATAAGTAAATTCTACTTAAGATGCCGTAGGTAATATTTACTTAATAAAAATAAGGCAATTCTTTTCCTCAATTTTATCGAGTTATTTCGACTATTATTTTTTTACAGTGTTGGGTGAAGGTAATGTTACCATGCAACAGAAAGCGTGCATTATAATAGCGACACTGCAAAATTTTGTATAGGTATTATGATGAAAGTGGATCAAATTGACAGGACTGGTGTAGAGGTGTTTATGGTCGAGTAGATACGTCGCCGGATACATACACATACCACACACAAATGATACTAAATGATTTGGGATAAAACACTCTTTCATGAGATGTATACTAATTTACTGTTCATAGATGATCTTTTTAATTATTAGCAATTTTCTAGGTGTAAATTTGTTTTGGACTCACACTGTATATTACAAATTTGGCTTTGAAACTGCAACTGTAAATAATAATATAAAACTTTCTCTGATAAAGTTGTGATAAAATGAAAACGCTTCACATTTAAAAACTTTAGACCCAAATAATTAAAATACATAATTTGGTATACTCATTATTTAGGAAAACAGTTGTATCACATTTGCTGTATTTACACTGAAAGCAAAAATCGTTGATTTTTATACATATTCCGGTGTTTCGACGGAAGTGGCTCAGCAACGACCGATAAATACGACAAAAATCCCGAATCGACAAACCCATCTCTGGAGTGTATATTTTTTTGAAAGGCCCGCATAAATTTCACTGCTTTTTGAAGTGTAAATGCTCGTTCTTGAAACTTCTGTGAATCATTCCAGTTTTTGGTCACGTGACTCTCCTCACTTCCGTGAGATCTCAGACAGAGCAGCGTGATTCGCGCATGCGCACTTGAAACATAATCCATTAAAATATATATATCAGGCGTGAAGAAACACCCATTCTCCTTATATCCTTCAAAGGTTAGTAGATAAATGCGCCCACCATTTCAAGGTAGGGTTTCAGACTTTTAGCCTCCTTAATGTGACTCGCCTTGAACCCACAAGACCATTTACATGTCCTTATATGGATATATAATTGATCTCATCAATCACATAAGTGTCTATAGCCAAGAGGATCTAGACTAAAGAGACATGGGTTATGCTTCGTAACCTGATCCATGTCCATTTCCTGTAAGCAGGGGGATAGAGCCTTCATTCATTTATCAATATCCACGTCACACTGAAAAGATCGACAATAACCCCCCATAAAACATGTCTCACATGACCCCAAAATATATCCAAGACTCGATATTAAAGGTCGGTATTTAAAGCGATGTGACTAGGGTATGTGTAGAAGGGCAAATCCACCGTTACGGACATCATATTCATTGACATTTTTGGGGTTTATATTCAAGACAGTTTAAAACAAAAATTGAGAATCCTAAAACATATCAGTGACTGAATATATAGACACATTCGTCTATCAGTCACAAATACATCAAATTCCAAAGTATTCCAGTGGAAGGTTGATGAGAAACTGGAATTTAAGTAACCTTAACAGACACAAAATGGACAAAGCATTTGTAAAAACTTTTTTATAAATAAATCTAGTTCATTTAACAGGAAACTTTACTCTTGTCCGCTTTTAACAAACGCCTATAGCATACTTTAAAAGTTTCAATGTGTCATGAGCTCCTATCAGCCATCTTAGATCCCTTTATCAAACATGAAAGTGCTTGTGGTGTAGAATAATTACACCTAAAGATTGAATGTTTTGAATAAAACAAATGGTACATTTTGCCCCTAACAAATATTTTTTGAAAAAAAAAAATCGTGCCTACGAGGAACTAGTGCGATTTTTGAAATTCCTTTTGTTTTGTGATAATTTTGTTGTATAACTGTGAAGTATTTGGGGAAATGTATTTGGCCATTCGGTATCCCATACGTCACAAAAAAATTTAATATTTCGAACATAAACGGACACAAAAAAGTATCACTTGACTTGATACTAACTTTGTTGTGGTCAGTAACGTATATGAAACAAATTGCTTGAACTTGCCCATTTACAGGTGCGATAGTACATCGTCTTTATTATTAAAGTCAAATCGCTATGGTATGAAGGGGTAGATGAGGTTACCCTTACATGACCTCCGTCATGTTATTGAGTCTAGGCCATGTCGTGAATTATGCGTACGGGCATACGTTCTATAAAAAAAATGGTCCGGAAAGGGGGGGGGGGTTGCTGACAAATCATACCTAACTCAAGTTGACTTTCTACTTCAAACAGCGCACACAGTAACATTAAGAAAGGAACCGGAAAATGAATGATCTTCAATACTTTCTGGTGTTTACATTTTAGGAGGCGGCGGCACGGAAGAGGGGGCCTACCTCCTTTTATTTATCGACTAGAAAATGTTTGGAGGTCAATTTATAGTGCGTGAGTACTTCGTAGAAGCTGAAAAGATTGAGTTTGTGTACCGTATGTGTGCGCTCGCGTGTGTATGTGGGGGGTGTAGGGGGGAGTGTGTGTGCGTGCGTGTGTGTGTGTGTGTGTGGAGATTTTCATTGTTTGCTTTAGCTTTTAATAGCAAATGGAAAGGGTTAAACAAAATGAATATGATTTTGTTCATAATGTATGCCTTCACCGCCCTACTGAATATATTAGACTGATGAAAATGCTCTTTTAAATCACATGTTTTCCTACACCGTCGTATAAAAAGTCACGTTAACCAAGGTTCTCATAGAGAAATTGTACCCATGTTTGTACTAACATGATAAGAGATGGGGGCTGACAATGTCACTTGATGTCTGGAGCATACCTTAAGCGAAACCCTTTCGATCTTCGGGTAAGATAATAGAATTGGATAGTGCTTTTCTCATGATTGTGTACTTTGAAGGGCTAAAACCATTACCAGACCCCAAAACCTGGAAAGATGTACACATTTGATTAATCTTGATCTCAATTTGTAAGACATGTTTGAATTGGTTGTCGCGTTTAGAATGCCAACTGTTATTGCGGAAGAATCGCGACTAATGTAATCATGGTGGAAAAAGGGGAAACAAACAACAATAATCGAATTTCAGGAGCGATAATTTTAATTTGGCATATAGTATTATACAGGAAAATGAATGCCTTCAAAATATAACAAAGCCTCCACATCTAACAACAAGATTTCTATAATTAAAGGGGATTTCGACAGTATCGCAACTTTATAGAATTCGGTTTAATATTAAAGGGATAAATTGTTGTCTACGGTAGATATTAACATGGCATGGTCTTAATTGTAGGTAAAAATCACACGCAAGATTGATAAATCAGGATCACACTTTTAACTAAATGAATAAGATGCGTTTTCAATAACAAACTTGACAATGCTGTATGATATAAAGGTAACCGGTATTTTACAATTTTTGTTGTTTTCGAAGGGCAGGCATTAAGGCAAGGCAAAAGTTTTAGGCGGAACAACGAAAAGTGGAGTGTCCCTCTGTTTTTATGCCAAGGTCTTGACTTACAGGAGAAGGATGCCTCACTTCTCCCGGATTCCGCTCTTGTGTTTCGGACGGAATAATAATAAAAATAATAATTACAGTGCTTATATAGCGCCTAACACTTACTTTGTCAGAATAATAATGCAGCATAATTACCCTGGCTTTAGCACGTATCTTCCTGCAAAATAATATGAACAGTCATTGATATGAACTCTTGACGTTTAAGTATTTGTGAAATGTTATCATCGACTTGGATTCACAGAGGACATGGATTTTATGAGATAAGAGGGAGATGATGATTGATCCACCGCCGAGAACTAAAATGTATTTAATTTACGTCTATGTCCTAGTCTCGGAGTGTGTCAATGCTCTTGGGAAAATATTATTAACGAACATAATTAAGTCGGAACAATACTCACAAAATATAAAAAAATATCGTAAAGAAAATATTTGTCCTGCGTCATAAGACACATTCCATCGTTCTAGCGATATTTGATGGGGGATTGGATTAGATTTTGGTACCTTTTGATCATTCACCTTGGACTGGTACTTGGAACCGCCTTTAAACACAATGCCTGAAACACGCTCTGACAGTATACTAAAGAGCCAAGTTAAGGAGGTATTGATGGATGATGAGGTTTTATCAACAATCAAAAGAACGATTTGTCAAGCCCTAGATGTCAAATTCCAAAATCTAATTGTCAGGCTTGACAAACAGGATGGTGTCATCATGGATCTCCAAAGCAAAATGGAAATCATTGAACATGATTTAAGCACCTACAGAAGCAGCGACAGACATGTGAGGATAAACATGTGAAGTTACAACATCAGTTAAATGCGCAAGAACAATATTCCCGAAGAAATTACGTACGCCTGTTTTGGGTGCCAGAGCACGAAAAGGAAAACACAAACGAACTGGTCTGCGATATTGCTAGGAATCATCTTGGAGTAAATATCAAAGAGGATGACATTGACAGGAGTCATAGAGTGCGTCGACGGGTAGAACCGACAGGAGGATCGGCACGTAAACCGCGTGCTATCATCGTTAAAGTCACTTCCTACAGACTTCGGAAACTGTTGCTGCAAAACAAGAAAAAACTCAAAGTAAACAAAACTGGGTACAGCATCTTTGAAGACCTAACAGCTGCAAACAGATCTATTCTGTGGGAGGCCCAAAAAGCTAGCTGGAAACCTGAAAGCAAGATAGAGTCGGCATGGTCAATGGATGGACGCATACTTGTATCCATCAAAACTGCTGACAATAAAACAATGAAGAAGCGGATTTTTTCCGTGAAAGACATTGAAAACATGAAAACTGATGAAATGATGAAGAACGTCTTATTCTACCTGCATGAAGATAATGTACAAGTCTTTCTTGAAGTTATCTATTTGATATTTTGAAATAAGACATTTCATCAATATTTTCCAATATTTTATGTAAGTCTAATTTTCTTCTATTTTGAATTACATCCTAGGTTAATGACCTATTCCTCTCACTTTGAGTTAATTGTATTCCTTTTGTCATTATATTTCTGTGTTAAAACTTGCTATATCTGCTATTTTGTAATTTGTATCTCTTATCTTGGTGTGCGTGAATGTGTGCATGAAGTGTGATTGTGTGCTATTGAAACTGTATGGATATATCTCAGCATGTATTTCCTTTCAATCAAGTAAATGATGTAGAGTTTAAATGTATGTTTTCTGAAGTGCAATATGATATTACTAATAATGATATGAACTTTGATATGTTTTCGACAAGACTTGATACAGATGAAAATGGGTCGCTGATGAATGATATTGATCCAGATGATAATTTTTTCACATCTAATAATCCCATTGGCTACCTGTTGATTTTAATGTGAACCAAGATTTAACTAATAACTATAAACATAAATTTAGCATTCTCCACTTTAATTCTAGAAGTTTGAATAAAATTTTTGACGCTATTGATCAGTTTATTAGTCAACCTAACTTGAAATTGTCTATATATGGTTTTAGTGAAACCTGGATTCACGATAACACAATGTTGTTATTTAATAGGGATGGTAACACATTTTATCATAATGACAGACGAGGTAGGAGAGGTGGAGGGGTTGCACTCCTGGTTAATGATTTATTTGATGCTAAAGTTCGAGATGATATTTATTTACCTGACACTCTCTGTGAATATCTTCTTATTGAAATCATATTGGATAATAGTAAAAACATCATTGTTGGTATAATTTACAGAGACCTTAATAAACCCATTTGTGATTTCAATGAGAATATGAATGCTTGTCTTGAAAAAATATCTTTAGAAAATAAATCAGTTTATATAATGGGACTGTAACTAGCCTTTTATACTTTTCGAAGAACTTACAGTAGCATATTTTACCTTTAAAAAGTTATGCACGAAGGAATCTTGTTTATCAGCGCACCACATCTGAATATGGGTACCTACAATCAGGGGGTAAATTTACCGAAGATAGGCTACCTGAAACATGACAGGTAATTAGTCAGTTCTGTCGAGGAAAGACAAGAACGATGAAAAATGAGCAACCCTGCATCTTTGACATCCTGGCTTCAACAGGGCGTGATCTACCAAGGTTATCATCACTCAGTATCAGTTCTACGTGCCACAAATTAATGACATCTAGGAGACCAACCCGCATACACTTGGATGGAGAAAAATAATATACCTACTCATTTGACTTGTTTTGAAAGCTTATGAGGAAGGATTACAAGAGTCAAACTTACAGATGAAGACGTTTCTTTCAAAATAACGGATAACGAAACTTAATTTTACAAACTTACCACTCAATATCAATAGTATACGTCACACCAATACTGACATCTAGGAAAACGAACATACGCGAGGAAGTAAATACACACTCGTCATCTTTGACAGCCTATGACTGGGATGGTATAAGAGTCAAACTAATAAGGAAATAAATTGTGATCAGATACATTTGTTGCTAGACATTAGGATGATAAAAGTCTTATGTTCAAATTGTTCCTTTCAACAAAAAGGAAAGGGAAAATCATTTGTCTATACGTGGTTACCAATAAGATTCAATATTAGGCGCCACAAGAAATGGGCATGCAGGACAGCGACCCGTCACATGGATGGAGAAATAATACCTGCTCACTTATCGTGTTTGAAAAATTATGAGCAAACGAATGAGAAAATAGAGTACCGATAATGTAACATCTGCTGATAGAATGTCCGAAGGTTTTATTGAGTTGAACATGTGCAACATAAATATATTGAAGTTGAGAAATGTACATGAAAGATAATGCATTTATAAGTTAAAATGTTTTCTTAAAAGATCAAAAGAAAACAATTATCTTTGTAAAGAAGTCTGCAAATACCATTCTGAGAGATATCATTTATCTCATAAGAACGATCATATAATATATCCTGTCTCTTTCATGGCCTCATCTCTTGCATTTTATCCATGCCATTATCCCTCCCATCCCCGCTCGTAGCCTGTAAGTCACCATATTCTAATTTTATATTTGACCAGTGTGATACCCTGTAGCCTTTTTTTCTTTTTTACAGATTTTCTCATTAAATGTAAAATAAAAAGAACATCGATTGCAAGCACTATTATTCTCATGAGACTTACGACATATCGGGCATAATTTTGTACCCTTTAAGAAAGATTTGATTCCGATAATTATGACTTTACTCTCCGCGGAATTCAACCAGGGGCGTGTCTAATTCGAGGGGAACAACTCGCAATTAAAATGATTTCCCGGTTGCAGTAATTCATTTCGCCTCAGTGATTCCAGCAGAATGACCAGTTAAACTGAAAAAGGTTTTTACCCTTTAATGAGAAACCCAATTCCCGAATTTTCTTCTCTTTCTTTTAAATTGCCATATATTTACCGGAAATCTGGACCGGGCGACGAATAATCATTTTATGGATTAGCCATCATTATCGGATAACGAGTTTTAAGGCCATGATTAAGACAGAAACAACATTACGATCCGATTGTTGGATAATCTTGGCAAAATTTCAAACATTATAAAGAATGAGGCCGTTTAATACACACACTCTAATCTCGCACATTTGAGCTCTACGTTTTTAAGAAAAAATACTAATATTGATCAATTAATCACAACTTTAATATAACAAAAGGAAGAAATTCGAACGAATGGTTATGAAAAAGGTTTCTTGTTCTAGTTCCAACATAATACGAATTTTAAAATGGAACTGTACCGATTTTGACATACGGTATGCCAAATGTGTGCGTCTCGTTGTTCTTTCTTATAACGTGAAAAGATTCACCTCTTTTAATTATCCTCTAAAATGTTAACGTCGCCTAAAATCTTAACTGTAAATTGCAAAACCTTTTGAACTTGGATCTGTATCTTCATGTCACCCGACCGTCATACCTGCATGTGAATACAAGTGAGTGTGTTAAACGAACACTGGTACATGGATGAAAGGGATCTAATGGAGTATGATAAAGGATAACTCATCAGAACAAAACTAATTCCAGATCCGTCGATTCAAGTACAAAAATAGTGATATAATCACGTAAGGGTGTGAAAAACCCAATACCGAAGTTCTTAGTGACGTCAACATGATCAATTGTATTTATTAACATGTCTCAATACTGTCTTCATCACGATGACCCCATTCAGTGATATGTTAAAAACTCAAAAGGATGTTTAAAAAAATATTCAAAATTATCTTACGTAATTCGATAATCGACATTCAATGATGAATGATCCCTACGTACGCAGAATTATGTATTTATTAAGAGTTTTTGTTGTATCACTGATACTGATAGGATATTATCAATGAAATTATAAACTATCTGTGCCATGCAAAGAAGAGCTTAATATTAAGGTAAATAATTAGGTTATCACGTTTCTGATATTGTGTACAAGGTGTGTACAAAATCATGTAAAATTTAGCATAGGAGTTCATTCTGATTCAAATATCAATTTGAAAGTCTGGTTTCTTTGATTGTTAATTAACCCCTATCCTGTGTATTTACATGCATAGGATTTTAGTTATCAGAATCGGGTCATATCCCCTTTTGAATGGTTTGACATGCCATTACATTTATATACACTAAACTTATTATAATTTGAGAAATAATAGCTTTGCAATTGTGTTCATCCTCTATGGGATGTCGTCTGATTGGGAAGTGTTGGTCCATATAGTGACGTCATTAAAACATCGTTATTTTTCCGGCGAATCTCTCGTATATCCCAGCTGCTATGGAGGTGGTTGTCTTTGTATTTTTTTTAAATCACCCGATATGTAGTTGACCTAAAACTTGTACGGTGGCCATCTATTAGCTTACCAGTTTCTAGTGATACACTAGTTGACATATTTGTGATTTTCTTTGAATTTCACCTTTAAACTTTCTGATTTATAAAATTGTACAAAGCACCCCATGCAAGGCGGTGAAATTCTTATCATGAAAACATCGATCCCAAAGCTACCGATACAATGTAATTGACACACAGTGCCACATAAAGATCTAGCTCCAACTACGACGGTTGGTCATATATAATGGTGATGATAACGACGTTGATAATGATGACGATATTTTTAACATGATGATATATGACACTTCAGGTCCGTAAGTATTATTAATCTTGGCCGCTTTTACGACACTCAAACATTTTAAGGCTTAATCCCTGCCAGGTAACCATTTACCTTACCTGAATCGAGTGTGGCAAATGGCGATAATGTCTTACCAAAAGGACGATATTGATGTAGCAAGGACCCAAACCCCGTAATTTGTGATCCATGTATCATCCAAAAACATCTCTACTTAGGGTCACATATTCGGGTCACTTTTTATTTTCTTCCAGGTAGAATAACCAAACTATTGAAACTCTAGACGACATCCCTTCTAAAATCGTGGAAACCGAAGATATTTAATAGGGTTACAGAAGATCTTTAATAGGGTTAAAGATCTAGTGTGAAAACGAGTAGTAATGTTTCCAAATTACGTTTCGCTATAAATGCATTTTGTGCAACACCTTAGCGAGGAATATTTTGTACACTGCTTGCTGAGCAGGGGCATCGCTCGACCATTTTAAATAATTGGCGTATTTTCTATGAAATGGTCCAAAACAGTTCTTTAGAATGTGCTGACGTAAGGTAACCACTTTTTTCCAAATGCAAAAAAGGGAAATATCACATGTCCCCCCCTTCAGCAATGACATCGATATGTTGTTTGGGTACAAACCTGATGATGGTGTTAATGATTAACAGTAATAATATGTTACTATATACCTGTCATGAAATCACAACTTTTTAAAAAATTGTCATGCAATGTTTTTTTACTTTCTTTTTTCTCTTTTTTTTTTTTTTTTTTCTCTTTCTTTTTTTGTTTTTTGTTTTCTTTTTCCTTCTTTTTTCTCCCTTTTTCCTCCATTTTCTTCTCATCTATCTTTTCTTTTTAAAGCTTTATTTTAACCAAAATCAGGTGTATCTAGTCGGGTGTGGGGAGGAAGGTCTGCGGATCACAGTTATTTGGTTAACTTTTTCCATACCCGGGCAGCTCGACCGGATGCACCTGCTATTGCAATATTTATATATGCTTTCTATTGATTTTTTAATCTCAATTCATGTTTGTTATATTGTTGTATTATGTGACTTGATTTGCCAAATAAAATAATAATAATAATAACCTGATTTGGCACTTTTTCACGATCTCAACCCGCTGACTACTGAATTATCAAATTCCCATAGGATTAACACAGGGACCACCCGGTTCCAATGAGCAGTGGGTTAAGTTCTATCATCGTTAGAATGTCACAAATTATGACAATTCGGAACATTTTTTACTGACTCAAATATTATGCTTAAAGGGACTTGGTATCATTGTTCAGATGAGAGAAAATGGTGCTAAGGTAGTGTCTTCAATGCTAAATGTACAATTAAAGATAATCCGACAGTTTGAGTGAAAACATACCATTATCAATGATAACAATTGGGAAAAACTGATCTGATCGATTCCTGAATTCTCCCAACTATATTTGTATTAGTATGTAGTATGTAGTATGTTATTAGTATGTAGTTGATGTTAATGTTAATCGTCTCAGAGCAATGAATTGGCTCTATATACCAATCCAAACATTTAAGTGTTGATAGATTTTTGAAAGTCTATTTTCCAACCGTTAAAAACGTAGCATTTAATACAAGAACTACGCAGTTTTTTCATAAACCTTCAACAATGTTACCGGTCCACTTTAATTAGAATTGAATTATTAGAAATTATATTGAGGTTATAATAATAATAATATTTAATTCTTATATAGCGCTTAATACAAAAATTAGCACATTAATTCCGTTACTCTCGACTTTAATTCTGTACTCCATGCTGTCACATGGTTTACTTGAAGTAATGTGCTCGATATTCAGACATTTTACGAGTAGGGATTAAGGAAAGCCCAAGTGGGGCATTAACACTTTCTAAGAAACCAGTGTATGTTAGATAAATTTATCAGGGGAGCTGTGTTTGCAAGACTCAATTTGAGATACACATTATTCAAGATATTTTTTTCTGATTATCAGAATCCCAACGCTTAGGCTTATCTTGATTGAGAGCATGAATTTTAAAATCCAACAATTCATGTTCGGCGTCTAAATTTGAATAAGTTGTCTTTTTAAATTCTTATAAGAATTACATTTGATACATCGGTAGATGGGTTTACTAGCAGTAATATGAAACTCATTATTCAAGACAATTTATGTGTCATGATCGATGGAATTTTACATGATTGGCACAAGTGGACGTTATAAATCCCAAACATGCATTTGACTTGTCATCTAAATCTCAGTCTTTCTTCTCTCACTATCCCTCTGCCATAGTCTCTCTTTCTAAATATTTCTTTCTCGTCTATTTCCCTCAGTCCATCTATTTTCTTCTTCTCTCTCTCTCTTCTTTATCTCTAAATCATTGTGATCTCTATCCTCTCCTTCGTTCTCTTTTTTCTCCCACAATTGTCATCTTTATCTGAATGAATTTTCATCTCAATATTTTGCAATCACTTCTTCGTTCTCTTTCTCCCTACCACTCGAAGGGCATGATCGGTTGCGTGTACGGAAGATACCACTGTCACTGCATGTTTGCAGAAACTAAATTCGATAATTATTCTTGACGTTTCTTATGGACATCGTCTCATGGATTTTTAAAATCTACATTATGGAACCTAATCAAGCACACGCACGCCCAAATAAAACTCCAACTAACAATGGTTTACATGTAACATCGATCCTGTAGTCTTGGGCAAACAATAACGTCTCCACCCAGGTCTGCATCAGACCAGTACTTCAAATGTAGACAAATTAGGGCACTGATACCCAAGAAAATACTGTTCGCATGAGTTCTTGCAAAATATACGTACAAGCAATGACTACATGTATGTATAGTTCCTAATAAATACAAAAATTTGATTGAGTGCCATATTTAGACAGTGATTTCAAAGGCCTACACTTTAACATAGGTGTATGTGGATGAAACCACTGTATTGTCTAAAGAAGACTTGGTGTCCTCTCTTCTCTTTTAGCTGTTCAAGGAGGTGCAGTAACTCGGTCACACCTTTGCGTATGTTGCTGCATATTGTTGCGTTATGCGGGGTAGGCCTATATCAATACGTAGCCGTGTCCAGCAATACGCGGCAAATTTGAAGGTAGCAGTCACACTATTGCGTATCTAGCTCGTAGGTAGCTCGTACGCCATTCGTACAAAGACTGCCTACAGTTGCCTATGATTGCATATGACCATGATATAGCTCGTTGTTTCCAATGGCAGTAAGATTCAATACGCAGTTTGTTCGCCACGTTGCGTATGTTTCTCGTTCTTTGCTCGTTTGCTGCACGCTAGCCGCTCGCACCAGTTCATCGCGTTGCGTCTCAATGCGTGTTTGCTATTTTTAGCTAGTCTGTTATTCGTACTGCTGCGTGCCAGCTCGTTTTACAGCGTACCAGCTCGCTCGGGCTTCGACGGTGTAGAAATACTAGTCATTTTGCGGGACTAGGCATAAGCATCTTAGCTTCGGAGAAGTCTACATACAAGAAAAATCAATCCAATGACTAAAATGGCCTGCATCAGAGCTCTGCCTTGCAAAAGCTTAAAGGGGCATGTTCCCCGTATTCCAGAGGGCGTTCAAAATACGTACCCACTGGCGGACGGTGCTAGCTGCCTATTGACATCAACAGAATACGGCTCTTATACGCAGATGGCATGTTCCGAATGCCCGGACAATGCCGATTATCGCATACATGTGCCGACGTAATACCAATCGCAGTTCGGCTCTAATATAAGATTCGGCTGCTGTTTCCGCCCACTTTCGTGACGTCGCGATCGGCAGCAATCAGCTTGGCGAAGGCAGGCCAGGCCGCGCGTACTTTGATTGACAGCTGTATGCAAATTAGAAGTCGACCTTCGGAACCAAGATGGCGATCGACTAGAGCAGCGATAACTACACTGGCGGGAACATGCCCCTTTAATCTGGAAGGAGCAGAAGCGAATGATGAATATTTATTGCAAATATGCAGCGCTATAGGCAGTGACACGCGCTCAAAAAAGGAGAGGTGCGTATATGGTTGCGCCTGCGTATGTAGTACGTAGTGAGCACGTTCCATTGCGCTTCATTGGGTATGAGTGCCAATGTCGTAGTAGGTCCATGGTTGCGTATACCTGCTCTTAGCCACTCGCTATCGCTCGATGTTGCTTGTATTCACTGGTTGCCACTCGTTTCCGCTCGTAGGCGATTTGACATTGCGTTTGCTTGCGATAGTTTAGATTTATATCAAAACTAGCGAGCGACCAATGCAGGCCTATGCGCTAGTCTGCGTATGTAGTACGTAGTGAGCACGTTCCATTGCGCTTTATTTGGTATGAATGCCTATGTCTGCGTTCGGGCAATACGCAAGCCAAATACGCAAAGGTGTGACTGAGGCAAAGAGTCTCACGCAATACACACGCAACTTAAACGCCATGTTAAAATAAAACTAAATTTGGGTAGAGGATATATTATTTCTCCGACGCACGGTAAGTATGACATTTTTGGACAAGTTCGATGCTAGCCGTGTGATAAAAATAAACAAAATGTTACTGAATATTGACTATATTTCTCAAAAGATATTATAATAGGGTTATTGGGTTGTATTTCAATACTTTACCAACTTATATCATACTTAAAATGAACCTCAGTCATTTTCAAGGAAATCCTAGCAACAGCATGCGTAACAGGCATGCGTACTAAATTGTTTTAAAATATTTTAAAAATCGCGCTCTCTTTGCCCAAAGGAAATGGCAGAACTTGATTACATTAGCTGACAATGAAGAGAGTGAAATATAATAGCTTTCTTATTGGTTGTCACATCACAAATGGGCGTGCTTAGGATAAATAAAATCGATATTAAAATATTCTTGAAATACCGACTTCAAACAATTCTGAGGGTATTTTATCTCACTGTGTTTATCTAGGAAGTACAGCCCCTAGATTTCAAAGGCATCTTTTAACAATGTTAAATCGGAGATGCATGGCCCTACATGTTATCAGTGTCTGTGATAAAAATTGAAGCCCTTAAAAATTGCGCTTTAAAATGATCATGAAGTGCCTCAAAAGAGTACAAATCTTTGAGTGACCGGTTTTACCATGCTCACTTCCTAATAGACTGTAGTGTTTAAAAACCGTTGGGAAAACGGCTTTTTAAACTGCGATTTCCAACCATAAATATCTTGTTAATCAGAAAGGCGATCAGCCTGTGAAAGTCATCGGATTAGTGACTGACCTAAACGTTTATAATTCTGATTGCAGCATTAGCTAAATCCAGGATTTTGTTTAGAATCTGAGGCAAGATACCCAATCCCTTTAAACGGACCTACTCTTAACAGATCAAGCGGGCTATATATTTTTTTTTATTTATCAGTCCATCGCACATTTCAACAATTTCAGAAAAAAGAGATCAAATGTAATAAAACATACCAGATATAATATATCATGTTGTTCTAACGTCGCAAAAATTTCTACCGTCTGTAAATGTGTGATATTAAAACGGTGTATCTTCATCTTAGCTATCGAGTTTTTAAACTTATACTTGCGACAGACGATTGCCCACTCGAAGTTAAATCGATCGAAATATCTTCCGTGTAAATATTGGCGGGAAAGAGTCGAATCTAATCAGGCTGTTATTTTCACGATTGATTTGTGGGATTTAGGGCTAGGGGCTATATTACCCAAAACATAGTAGATAGAATTTTCAGAGAAATAATAAAAATGGAATGTAGCAAAAGTCAAGGTGAAGAATAAAAACATGCGGTATTTTCCAGCGACAGATTTTAAAAATGTAGCAGAAACATTTAGTATGATAGCGACTATTTTCGAATAATCAACTTAACGCAATTTCAATAGCCCTATATGCATTACCTATGTGCGAACATGACAATGACGTTCTACGTAATGCGAACATGATGACACATACAATTAGGGTTTTGAAATTGGTCTTGAGTTATTTTTCGATAATTACGATCGTTTTATCTTTAAAAAAAAATCCATAAATCATATTTTTGTAATGATTAATAAAGACAAAGCAGCTTTACCCAGGCCATGGGAGCACGGAGGCAAAACAATAAAGACACAGAGAATGGGAGGGCTCAGAGAAAGTTGATAAGAAGTTGTTAAGAAGAAGACAATACACAAAAACGTAAAGTTGATCCGTAAACTGCAAAAAAATAACAAAATTGCCGCCCCTGTGGAGTGTGGACTATTGGCCGATTGGTTTCTTCCTACGAACAAAAACCAATTAAAAAAACTGCCCCCATGACAGTCTAATATACCACAGAAAGTCTACAATAGGAAAATACATAAACGACGCGAGAATGTGTTTTCATCTCGTTACAACCCATGAACCCTGACTCTGAGCTCTAATATATTGCTTTCTAATTTTAGCTTGTTTTTGTTGGCTTATCCCTCACGAGAATCGGGCATTTCAAAAATCCAAACATGGTTCTTTAGCTCATTTTGCCACTTTCTTCAAAGTCCTCGTTTTTCATCATTGCCGTTCTAAAATGTCCCGACTCAAGGAAGGCAGAAGTACTATACCCTCTAATTTATCCCTGTAAAATGTATAATAAATGTTAGAAGTGCGGAATGACACAGTTACAATTTTATAAAGCATTCATCTTTCGTTGCATTATAATGACCTAATCAAGGAATGTGCAATTAGTTTATTATAGTATCCCAAATATACATTTGTCACTGTTTCAATATAATCATGACTTTCTAAACTTTCAGATTGTACGTATTATTATAATAGTTAGTTGCTCCGATTGTAAGTACAATAGTGATCAGAAATCACTCAATGAAACACGATAATAACGGGAAATGTTGTGTTGTGTGAATATATAAAGCCATGCACTATTCAATTAGGACCTCAGAGCCCCCCCCCCCCTTCTTAAATAAAAATCACTTTCTACTATTATCTTGCAAGCGGGGACATTTCCGTTTGCGTCTGATCATGTTATCAATCTTGTTTGTATGTTTCGGTCAATCGTATGACATTGTTACAGTTATACCGCCTCGTGCGATGTTTCTCTTCATATTGATCATGTTGATTGAGTTAAGCGCTTCAATTCACAAAACATGCGACGAGCGTTTTACGTAAAAAGCATGTCCCCTTAATGGTCAGAATGAAATTAAACTTAGGGTAGGTGAGCGAGCTTATTTCCACTAACGTACCTGATAAACATTGCTTCCAGAAGCAAAAAACAAAAATAATCCCGTTGCTTGAAATCCCTCCTGTATCTATTCTGAAGGGAGAGAATTAAAGTTTTAAGAAAGATTATGAACATTTGGTTGGTGTATAAAGCTTTTAACAAAAATTAATAGGGAAAGCAAAACGACTTTGTTTCTTGCGTTACCTGCAACATTTCAGATTCCAGTATATTTGACTATTGTTTTTCTTTGATCAGAGCTTTGATCGGACCAAATGGGAAATGAGAGGACACGTTTGACGTCAATTTAAATGCAGAACTCCACGATACGCCAAATTACTAAATACTTTGGACTGGCCAAATATTATTATCTTTTTAACCAGTGAATGTTGTTAAAAATGCACCAAAAATGAGAAGTTGAAAAATGGAAGTACAAAACTCCACCGTATTTAAAGCTTTGTTGATACTTAAATGATATAAATGAATCTTATATCCTTCAATGTATTGGTATCTGGGCCAACTCGATTAATACGTGTCTAATGGCGGTAATAACGTCACGAATAAAGATGGGTCATGATCTATTTCCATTCACTTTTCCAAGGACATTCAGTTCACATTTCACAATGGATATATCGAGTCAGTTAACCGCAATCTCCTACATATGAAAAATGTTTAGCTCCCCTATCAGATATGAAGTGTACATTTATTATATATGCACTATAATCAATGCACAGTCAATACTGATTAAGTTCATTATCTGATATTTACTGTTATGAAATATTTGGAAAACTTGTACTTATAGCTATATAGTTGAATTAATTAGTTGATTTTAATTTCCAAGTACAATGAACCATAACGCCATTGTTTTTAAAAAGGCAATAGGATAAGATATTCGATTTCCATTTAGTATCTGAAATGAATTATATCCAACCAAATAAGTCAATTGCAGTTATGACGTTTAATGGGGTTTTGGATTTAGCAACTCTGTGTTTAGGGATCTGTTCATGATAAGAGTATTTCTTAAAGCTATTCCGTAACTACTGTCAAAAAACAACTACGGCCTTTTGTTTTCATAGAATGTTTTCATATTACATATAGTACAACACTGGAGAAAAAAGATCCTGATAATGCTTGTGTTTGAAGCCGACGCTATTTTCCGTTGTCGTAGGTTGTGTGATCGAAGTTAATGTGTCATTTTGCAGTGGTATTATCCACCTGACAAGTCACGTGACACTCCTCTCCAAACAACAGGTTTGGATGGTGACAGACATACATGCCTTCCTTAGGAGCTAAACTGCATAAGTGCTGTCCTCAATTTACTTCATGTATTAAAACAATCCGAGTAAAGGACCTTGTCTTTCTGTGACGCTGATACTATTCAAGCATCACCTCTCATCCTAAGACAGCTCTGAATCAAGTTCAGCTTATGTGTAACCTCGGTCACACCATGCTGATTTGTCCTGGATGCACTCGATCGATCTGATGCATTTCTGGCTTACTTTCTTACTTACTTACTTAATTAACTAGTAACTTAGTTACTTACTTTTTACTCATTTATTCCCACTCTTCTTATATACCTTTTCAGTGACTTAATTTCTGTTTCTGTTTTATGTATTTATTTTAATAACTTTATATCCTCGCTGCAAATTATCACCTAGAATGATTAAGATCTGGAATTCGCCAAAAGTTCCTTTGGGCGTTCTTATACGTTTTGATTCTTGTGGTATGATGATCTTTCCTTGTAAATCATGGATATCGTGTTGATTCGAGGAATACTGCGACTACGACAATGTTTAAATAATGATAATAATAGCTCACATTTATAATGCGCCTAATACTTTGTTTCTAGGCGCGAAAAATACGTCATTCTTAATCGAAAAAGAGAGAATATGGTGCTGTTATGACCGCTACCGCGAGGAAAAAAGATGATATGAAAACAATTTTTCATAACGCTTCGTCCTAAAGGTAATACAAAGTGTTGGTATTGGGGCATGCATTTGGTTCAAATGAAAATATTGGAAGCATATGCGATTTTACAATATTCAATGATCGTTGTCGCGGTTGAAATCGAGCCTAAAGTGATGAAATTCTAAATAATAATCTCTTTATGTTGTACAGTTCCCTCTCAAGGCTGATATTACTTTAGCCTTAAATCAATGTTTCTCGACTACAATCGATCAATTTGCTATTCCTGTTTGGAAGTTATATATAAAAACTACTGCATATTCTGAAGTTTTAAGGTCGCTGCTACCATGTAATGGCCTTAGGCGCTATTTGAAATAATTGCAATTTAACGGGAGCATCGGTAATTTTTTTAATTCAATTTCTCGGAAGCAAAAGTGTTTTAGGGGCAAAATTTTCTAGTGCTTATAATACATCCACAGTGGCATCCAAATATATCAAAAGTTAAAAGAATTACTATCCATCCAATTTTCAAAATTTCCCCAAACTTTGCATTACCTTTAAAAGGAGATTTAAAAGAAGATGGTGGATAACAAAAATCTTTGCATTCCATTTGGGAATCAACAGGCATCAGCATGTCGGATCTCTCGCCCAGGGGATTCGACTTGACATGATTCTAACACAATGTTCCACCAGTCTCCCGCCTTGATGTGAGGACGACAAATTAATAATGTCTTTGGGATATTGGTCTTGTAAAACTCCATTTATGGAGGGCAATGCTTCCGATATAGGGCAGTTTGCTGCCACATCAGAAGTTCATGCATTTTGTGTGTGTTTTAAGTTCATATTTGCACTGGTTCATCTGCAGGCCTGTCGGCGGGCGATATTCCGACAAGAGAGAGATACCGCGCGAAATGCATGGCGCCAAAGTGTGATGGTTTATGGGTGGTGACACGATGTCGGCTTTAAAAAAGGTCAACCTGAGGAGTAAAGTCGGAAAATACGAAATGATATCAATTGCACTAAGAGGAAGATGCTTTCTCTTTGTACATGAAAACCCTCTTCTTAGAGATGGGTTGGGAAGATCATTGAATGCCGTGGTAGGTCGCCTCTTCGGGGCTTGTCTTATTTTATATATTGTTTCTCCAAATCCTCTTTACCAAAACCAGTTCTAGTGTTGTTTTACGATTAGGACATTTTTTGGGTAAAGTTGTACTTCCTTACTATATTGCGACCTAGAAAACGAACATTGATTCCATCCCATCTAAAGCCCGGGTAAAATGTTTTCATATTCGTGTCATATTTTTGTAGAAGCTTGAGAATATGATCCCTCCCCCTTTTTATTTTCTTCTAGGGGCACGGAAGCTTTCAATCTCGCTATTATTGGGTTATATACATGCTGGAAAGAAAAACTTCTCGCTAAATTTTACTTTTGCATAAACGTGTGTTTAAGAAAATGTTTAGTTCTGTTGAAGATAAAAACCGATTTGTAAACTTTATCATGAAAAATAATTACTCTTCAAAGGTCATTATTTTGATCAATGTTGAATTAATTCCATTTAATATAAATCCGTAAAGCGCATTGGGAGGGCCTGCGGTCCTGAAATGCGCTATATAAGGACAAACTATTATTAACTATTATCATTATTTAATCGTCATCATTTCTAAATCATATTGTATACCTCAATTCTTATGTTACATACCAAAGTCTATGACAACTATAATCGCACGACCGGTACCAATGTCGATCTTTAACAACGAAGATTAACAACGGTTTAATGCTTTAATTGAACCTTTAAACCTTTGTTTCCATTTTCGATTGCGATTTATTTCTTCCTGAAATCAGGTTGGAAAAAGAATTAATGAAAGCATATGGCAATAGTGCTCCAGCAGTAGCAGTAAGATTTATGTGCAGTTTCAGTCATTATATTAGAAGTGAAAATGACAATTACCTCACTAATAGATTATCCATTAATTCGCTTCCGACAAACATTCTACAGAAAACTTCTGGGGTTTCCAAATAATGTCGCTACCACATTTTTATTAGGTGATAGCCATTTTCCCGTGAACCTGTTAATCAATGATATTTTGTGGGAGATTTTGGATAGTATAGCAGTAAAAGGGATATTATAATCAAGCGGGGACAAAATATGTGATGTATTCTTGGCTGCATTAGTTTACATACAAAGAATGTAAAGTGTGAGGAGTATTATTTGTAGAAGCATTTTGTATTCAACATATGTTGATATTTATAGAAGGCCTATTTTAAATACACAAACAGTTATATTAGTAGAAAAAGTATAAAAAGTGATTAATTTGAAAACATTTATTTTTAAGAAGTGGTGGCAGAAGTTGTTAGTCGTACTAATAGTTCTACTAGGAGGAGAAGTGGTAACAAGGTTTAAACCTTGTTACCTTGTTTGATGATAAACATAGAAACAAAATGGTAACAGTGGTGCAGTTTATTTCATAGTTTTATTTTATAAGACAATATATTTCCCAATGCCAGTGGTTTACATTTCAGTCTTATAATTCAAATTCACCTGAAGCCAATGATTGTAGTTAACTCCAGCCTAAATCTTGTGAAATATTGTACTATAATACCTCAGGTGGTGCCGCTGACCACTTATATTTTGCAGTCTGTGTAAATAAAGCATTTGGGTCAATCATAATAGGATGTGTTCCATTTATGAAATGCGATGATTTTAAGCTTTAGAGCAAATACAAATGCGGTTGTCTATCTGCTTCAAAATCAAGTTCTTAAAAGGCGTCATCGCGCCAAACGACAGTATACGCAACTCATACAATTACAGACATTCTGTTGCTTTTCGTTTTGTACTTATGAATCGGAGTAGATCACAAGAATGAACAGGAGCCGAAATATTCCGGCTATAGTGTTTTATATTTTAACCATCAAACTACCACACATAATGAATAAAGACTTTGTGATTGAAGATTTGTGTTTAATTATGTTAACATATATCCGAATGAGCCTTATGAACAACAAATTAATTGGAAGTAAGTCCTCATTCCGACAGTATGCTCTTATCATGGAATAATGAGTCAAGACATTGGAAGTCACTTCAATTTGTACAGGTTTAAATTGTGCACAATGATCAAAATATGTTTCTCGCTACTTGCTTCAAAGTTAGAAAAAATAAGCTTTACAGTTGTTATGAATAGTGGATTCCCTGCTCTCCAACATCTGAAATCAAAGAAATCTTACAAAAATAGGTTATGGCCTGCAAATACGACACTTGGGCCTTAAAGCAGGAAAAAACAAAAGTTTCTCAGATTTCTTTTGGGTAGGTAAAACTATTAGGATGAAGAGATAGATCTTCGCTTTCCTATGACTTAGACGAAGATAGCAATGTACTCTCGTGTGATGTACTGCCTCCACAGGCACAATATCCGCTCTCTTTCTTTCTAACTCTTTTTTCCTTCAAGTCTATATGACCCTTTCCTCTCTCGCTACCTCTCTCTCTGTCTACCTACCTATCTATCTCTCTCTCTCCCTCCCTGTGTGTCTACCCCCTCTCTCTCTCTTTCTCCCCCTCTCTCTCTTGCTCTCTCTCTCTCTTTCTCTCTCTCTCTCTCTCTCTCTCACACACACTTTCTTCCACCTCGCCCTCCCCCTCTCTCTCTTCGTTACTTACATCTACTCATTCGTATCTAACCTCTGGTCTTTGCCTCTTGTCCTCACTATTGTGTAGCTATATAATATCATTTGATTTGATCACTACTTCAGCTTTGACTAGAAAAGTTAGAAAATCAATATCTATTTTTTTTATCTGCCTGTCTTTATTATCTCCCTCTTCTCCTTTTTTCCCCTCTCCTGTTCCATATATTTTATTTTCTTCTTCCCTCTGTCTATCATCATTTTAGTAACCGTTTTCATAATTCGTTCTCTTTCACTTTTCTCTTGTAAAAGCTTATTTTAAATCTCATTATTCCCTTCAAATCTCTATTCTTCGTTTTCCAATTTCGTCTATTTTTAAATTCATGGTACAGCGCATGCAATATTATGCCACAGTATAACGGAAACACCAAAACAATTTGCTCTTTTTCAACGATTACTATCATTCAACCCCTTATATCCATATAGAAATGAAACGAAAGAAGTTTTTTTTAATGCCGATCTGTCAAAAATCTAAACCCAGCAAAGCTCGACAAATTGTTCTTTGGTAAATTGAATCATTTTTTCGAAACTGCTAGGTAGGCTTCATGGTCTAAATATTAATGATTGGTTTTTCATAGTCAGATATCCAAGATTGACAACAAAGAGAGAGAGAGAGAGAGAGAGAGAGAGGCACTGAGAGAGAGGGAGGGAGAGAGAAATATGCTTCAACAATTGCAAAATAAGCTGACAATAAATTTTTAAATTGGAATAATCCTGTCCACTCGACGCCACCCTTTTCAAGTGTAAACATTACTGAATTTCTGTGCTGTAATGAACACGTGAAATTTCAATAATATAAACTATCAATGTATTCTTTTACCAGACAAATTACTCTAAAGTGCATTACCGCTTCATTCGTCAATTAAAGGTAAAGACCAGTAATGGTCATGCGATTGCATTGTGAAAGAAACGTTGTGGAATCGATCAGAAAAGGTTGATCATCTAACATCTAGCATCTGCAAGGTTCTGGAATCATCAAAATGATAAGAAATTTGGCCCATTCTTCGTAAAGTTACAAGCACTATACACAGAAAGATGTATACGGGACTACCCTATATCTCTCACACGACCATGAGAGAAACAAATTTACCAAATATATGAATTAGTAGGCGGTTTCCCGGCAAATTTTACGCATCATGTATTAGTCAAAACATATTCTTTCACATGATTGGTAATGAGAGCTTCCATTTCATTTTTTGAAATTGGGGCGTTACCAATACTGTTCTTTACCTTTAACTCACTAAATGGCTGATCAATTACCTTCGAATATCTTTGCCAAATAGGGTACGCAGTGTAATTGTCATCTGATTATAAAGACCACAATGAAAGGCATTTTATATATGTAACTTCTTTGTTGTCATCCAAAAAACTAAGCCCATTGTTATTCAATGCAATCATATTTTACATTTAATTATTTATGTTCAATGAGAACGATCATATACCCAGGTTTATATTAGGTTTATATTTTCACGAATAGAGGCTCTTCCGACACTATTTGCATGTTTTCCCTACCGAACTCATTTCTTATTTGTTTCTCCTCCTCTCTCTCTCTCTCTCTCTCTCTCTCCCTCTCTCTCTGTATTTATATAAATACATTCCTTTTCTATCTAACTATTAAATCAGTTATTGTCTGTCTATGACATCTTAATTTGTTTGAAATGGGCAAATTTAGACTTTTTGTGTATCCTTGCAAATCCTGTTTTGGTGTTGATTTGTTTTCTATATTATAATTTATGTTATCATTCATTACTTCTCATTAAAATATGTCATGAATCTTAATTCTCTGTAATGCATGCAACATGACTTTTCCAGGATCTTTGTCAAGTAATAAGAATCTGAGCATTAATATAAATCATCTTTCCTTTTAAACAAGAGGCGTCATTTGCTGACGGAGGACTGCGTCAGTAACTAGAGCAGTCTTTGAAGCGCCTTAGAAAGTGAAATCAGACACACAGTGAATGCAAAGGAATTGTGAAAGCATTGCTTTGAAGTTAATTGCGCCGGTTGGTAATAAACAAAATCGGAATGACGCAGGACGGCGACAGCGATTGTATAGTTTTGGCGCATCAGGTGATATAGATATTGTACTTAAACAAAATCAAAATGAACGGTGTAAACATTAAGTTAGATTACTGACTCACGCACTAAATACCCTTAGGTAACAATATAACCATAATATCGTCTTGTGAGCAACGTGCAATTAATTATGTCCTCACTATCGCAATTTTCGACGTTATTCTAACATGACACCTTTGTTTGTGAAATTATCATGTTTTCTCGGTACAATTTTTTTCCTGGCTTCAATGTAATTTGCACAGATAGCCAAGAGCCAGCTCAAAAATAAATTAAACTCCAAAAACGTCCCCCCATAGCTCTCTGCACAAAGATTTCAAACGAAATTCTACATAGTTTCAAAGGGCCGACTAAAAGCTGAATTTGGGCTAGAGGAATGGATGGCTAAATGGATAGTGCGTGCTTGTATGGAACAGAGTCAGAATGGGGAGAAAGAGATAGGGGATAAAAGGAAAGGAGGACCATACAAGTTGCAGACAGCTGCAGTGTTTGATGAATTTCCTGATAGAAATCAGTGGGCTGAACATTGCTAACTCTGGTATGGCTTTAACGATCGGGTCGTATGACTGTGAAAGGTTTTAACACTTTTTCTTTGACCTCTTTCGTTTAATTTTGCTATAATTTGGACATTTGATATGGGTATATTCAACTATCCTCATATATCTCAAAATCAGAATCACTCTGTATCATGATACGGTTGTAGAGAGATGAGAGCCTTGGATACACAGTTGACCCTTGAAACAAAATTCTCTAGCTTAAATAATATGTACAGTTTTCCCCTTTTACATCGGATTGGTTTAGTTTCACCATGTTGCAACAGTGTAAAACAGTATATTTTTTTTACATACCCCTCCTTCTACATAAATAAACATATCATAGAAAGAAAAAAAGTCGCTAGGATTCCTTACAGTTCTTATTTGTATTGGCTCAGATAATGGCAACATGATCTGTTCTTACTTTTAATGGCTCAGATCATGGCAACATGATCATGTTCATTTGACCTGAAGACAAATTATGACTATATTCTCTATGTATTTATTGATAGAACAATAATACTCAATTGAGTCGATTCAGATTTAATTTTTGTTCATTCGGAATACAAATTTATCCTTTGTGAATTGATGTATACATTTCCGCTTCATCTCGAAATACAAAGCCAATAATAAAGTGCGATATTGTCTTATTTCCCCCTTTTTGTGGAACACAGACAAGCGGGCGGCAACGTTTCATAGAAATATAGATTACAATGAGGAATTGAAGAAAAGGTTAAAAAAGAACACCCTGTCCCCTTATTTTGCCATACGTTTAAATGAAATTCAGTTTCCTATTATTTTTGTGTAATTCGACGGTTCCGATTTGTAAAGTATTGAGTGAAATAAAATAAATGATAGAGTTCTCGATTGAACGAAGGTTTCGAGTTCATGAGAATGTATTTTCAAAAGGAATTACCCCGCCCCCCACAAGAAAACAGACGAAAGGGTAGATTTCATACTCATAAGAAGGAAGTTAATGGGCAGTAACGGGAGTTGGTAGAAAACGAGCAAAGTGGAAGTGTAACCTACCACTTATCACCAACTTGTCTAATATTTTATCGTGTTGTATATCCGCTAAAACCATTTGTTGTCAAATTATATGAGGCATGATCAGTAGGCTTTAAATATGTACTATTCTTCATCCCCACCAGTCTGAATTATTTGGATCATTAGGAATCCAGCTTTATTTCTTTCAAGGGCATTCAAAGCAAAGAAAAGAACATAAGAATAAGGCTCATATTAATAATATGTGACTATTGTGCGATGAAATACAATCTCAACCCCACACAAACATATACACACAGACGCAAACGTAACCTCACTCCCTCCCTTTGATTATACGTTAATGGTGCTAATTAAAGGGGTGTAGCATGGCAAATACTGATTAACACCATCTACGACTTCTTTAGGACAACTGCATGTAAACGAATGGGCTTGATTAACGGTCAGCGCGTTAGCGACTGCGAAACAGACCGAAGTTCTCCTCACGCCTTGGTTTCGCGTACGTTGCACGCACGTGAATACTACGGTTGCGTCGACCGATTGGCGTTTTATACCCGATTGGCCCAGAGTCATGCTACACCCCCTTTAAGCTATAATCCTGCCGAAATTATCAATGACTCTTCAGGAGAAAAAAATATCTTTATTTCAGTGATGATCTAACGTCACAATGTGAGTTAATATAACATATCACAATATGAATAATATCTACGTATATGAGTAGGTTTTTTGTTAGCAAATATCATATTGGCTGAAAAGGTGTCACGTGACACTCACCATTTTGTTGTAATTTGCACGAGCATTCAATATAAGAATCCTTTTGTGCGTATCCACTGTTTGCATTTGATTAGCTACGCGCTTCTAACGCGAAGGTAACCTGAATATAATGGAGATGACCTGATTACAAAGTGCAAGGCATGAGATCACAAATACCGTCAACTTTATAATATTGCATGCATCGTTGTTCAATATTATATTTATCTCCAAACCAGAATCTCCGAAGTGCCAATATATTTCAACCTCGGCCTGCGGCTTCGGGGAAATATAAATTTGTCAGTTCATATAGGCCTATTTTGTTACATTGAATGCTGGAGCAGTATTCGTATAAAATTGCACAACTATCCATGCCAAGAAATGCTTAATGCCTAGGCCACATTTGCCGCGGCGGCCGTGCGGTCAAAAATATATACGACCTATAGCAATTATAGGACCGCTGCAGCATTCCCACGGTCACATACGATAGCAGTCAAATATGTTAGGGTAGCCGCACGGCGTATTTTGAATTTGTGGAGACAAAAAATCTGCGACTGCTGTACGGCCTTTGAAGGACGCCTTGCGGCGGCCGTATTTTTTGAAAAATACTAAGGCAGACGCAAGGTAGCCGCACGGTGCCCGCAAGGCGGCCGAAGGGGGACCATACGGCGACCGTGCGGCCATACTGATGCTACCCCTTCACCCCTGGAGTATATACAACGCCAGGCTATCGTACGCCCGACGTACGGTCGCCATACAACCGCTCTACGGCATGGCTACGGTGTGTCTAATCGCTAGGACGAACCTATAAATGAAAGCTATAAATAAGATAGGAATACGCCCTAGGGTGACCCTGAGGCCACCGCAGATTCTCTGCGGTCGCCACAAGTATCTCTCCATTTCGGGTGCGTACGGCCGCCGTATTCTAGCCGTAGAGCAAATGTGACCAAGGCATAAGGCGCCCAAAAGTACTATTATTTTTAATACCTTGGCAAGCGGCCGCAAGGCGCTGCAAGCTTTAAGGCATTACTCCCTACCAGGCTACTATGTTCCCATTGGCATTGACCACACCCGGGTAGATAGTGGTAAACGTAGATTGATGCCTTGTCCGAGGACAGTAGAGCCTGATTCATTCCTGAACACTTGAAATCAAGGAACTACACAGCTTTAATTGCACTAGATTCATTGATGTATATTAAAATGATGATCCTACCCGAAGAGCTATAGTGACGAAGTCTTGCATTATGACTGATTTCATTTACGACCGAGTTACGGGTATTTCGCATTACTAGTTATTGTATTTTAAATCAAGAATGAATAGTTTTTGCTGCCATTACAGGCGAACTTTTGGCAAGCTTTATAACTCAGGTAGATGCATGTACAATTATAAAGTTTAAATACATTTGGTGAACTACTTTTAAGACCAATTTGCAAATTAATTTTAAACATCTTTCTTGAAAAAACATTTGCCTTAAGTGACCTGTCGAATTAGCTTGTCAGAGGTGTGTCATTTTTAGCAACAGCTTATTAAAAGCGAAGTAGATTCTTTCTAAAGTAATCATTTCGAACATAAACTGCTAATCCAATATCAATTGACCAGTTATGATGGGTAAACTTATTAAAATTCTTTAGCAATCTAGTATATTGTCAAGATTATAATGCAAAACAAAAAAGGCAAAAGAACAGATACAAATTAGGTTACTCACCTTTGAATTTCTTGAACACAACACCCTCTCTTCAAAGCCCGGAGTTGCTTATGAAGTTTACCCCGTACAAGTGTCTTGTAAGTTGTTGTTCACAGAGTTCGACAGAGGAGACTTGACTTTGCAAAACGCATATATACCCAATGTCAATAAAACTGTCCAATAACGATGATAATGTGTTAAAATTGGTCCAATTGTGGTATCTGTAGCCTTAAAAACGTTTAAGCTTATTCAAAGTCGTTTATGCCTGTATCAATAATGTTAATTTCGCCGCATCAAACCATATCGGCGCTGTCTTTAAAACACAGCCCTCTTCTAGACGAAAATTATAAAAACTAGAATGCCCTCGAATATTTGAGGATTTATTTCAAAATGTCAAATCATATTCAGCATAAAATTCAGACATGAAGCACCTTCAAGTCACTGGGTTGCCGAGTTTCAATGATTAGTAAATAAATTCAGTCCCTTCGGGGACTGTGATCTAAAAACCTGGAGTCGGCGCAAATGGATGCGAAGTAAGGATAACTGTTTCACTATCCTCCTTAACCCTTGATGAAATGTCATACTTCACATTAAGAAAAGAATGGTGGCCATATCACACCTGAAGCAACCTTTTATACAAGCTTCCGATACGATTATGAGCATCGAGTGCTCGAACAGTTTAATATACAAAAATAAAGTGTTCTAGTGACGAAGAAATGCTTGCACTCAACGGAGGAATTGATGTCGTCGCTTTAAAAAAAATGCAGACACAATACGCAAACGTAGGTTTGCTTTGATTTCGACGAGGTTCAGAGGTTCAGAGAAGATGAAACGATGGTGTGAGCTGTAAGCTCAACCTTGTCCAACTACCTTGATCGCGGCGCTCGTTTGGCTGACAGCCCATTCAGACCTGTCGCATGTCTGCCGCTGATACCTGCGGGCGTCGAACCGCTTTCTTAAATTGCCCAAATGTAAAGAGGAATCACAAGGCAAGATGCAATTAACAACCAGTAGCCGATCAGACGTCTGGCGTTCTCCTAAAGCTGGTGTCGTTCCTATTTGCGCTACTAAGGACCTGCACAGGATTAATGTGAATAATGATGCAAAAAACAAAACTTGATGTCGACATATGGGCGAGAAAAACTTCCCATTTATGTTTCTTTCTAATATATCACATAATAAAAATAGATTGAAGATAATATTGTGATTTCTGAAAATGGAATCGCTTTTCGAGAAAGAGATTTTTTAGGTTGAGTCTGGATTGCTTATCACAAAACATTATATAGGGTATTTAACTATAAACAACTGTAATGTAAAACCCGATTGAAATGCTCATTGACAAACTTTGGAAAAATTGTATACAAACATGTGCATCAAACGCTTTTATAACACATTCAAGATGTGTTAGGACTTCGACCGATAAGCATTGGACGCTGCGTTATATCATGGTTCATAGAAGGTCCACGGAACTGTTATTTTGCGGTTAGACTCGTACGCCAGGCAGCGGATCACTTCAATATTTTGTCTACGAACAAGTGTTTAAGCGACTTGATAATTTCTCCATTCACCGTTCACATGTCACGGCCATAGCTATCTATATTATAGTTACATCATCGGAAGTTGCTTCTGATTGATCAGACACTTCATAAAGGTCCAACATAGTTCCCTCGCTCATAGATAGACGTGGCAGGGAACTATTTGGAACAGCACTAGTTTAAAACCTATATACGTGTCAAAACTATCTCTCTGAGTACGCTATGGCTGTTGCCAGCTGATGGGAACTCGGATCTGGTCGCGGGGTTCGGGGGGAGGGGGGGGGGGGGGATGCGCCCGAGCTAGCTCGCTTGCTGTTTGTGTGTAGCTTGTTTCTAAATCTCGTGTACGCTTTTGCAAGACTATACGTAGCTAATCGCAGGCACTGTTAGCTACACTCGCGAGTATAACTCCAGCAATCCAAATTTACCGCGAAGGGTAATGTTAGACTCTGTCTACATTCGTTCGCACAGTATATTTGACTGAACGGCAGTCAAGGTGCGGATGAGAAACCTGGTCCGTATTAAAACGGGGTAAACGCAACAAAACGTGATAGTTCGTAATATCAAACTTGGCATGACCTAACAAAACTTGAATACAAAGAAAAAATGGCCGATATCCCACGACGTACTAAGTTTCGGGCAAACGGGGCTGCCGTGGCCGCCGGGAACATAATATAAACCTAGCATTAATGCTCGCCGTGGGAGACCGGGATGGTGTCCTGACGGTGGACAGCACGGACCATATCCATGGTTTATCCCTGGTGGAATGAGATAGAAATGACGTCAAACCGTGACGCTAATAATGGTAGTTCAGGCGTGGACTTTATGAAAGGTTGCACTTCCAAATCAAATATCCGCATAACTTTAGAATATCCCACCAATAGGATTCATGAATGTCCAACACCAAGGGATGGCATATGGTTAGGGTTAGATTTAGGGTATAGGTGTCATCTAAGAAAGTTTAATCTTTAGCTTGAGTTTAATAAACCATATCAATACCGTTTATATACATGAACGTCTAACACCTATAGGGTTAGGGATGGATTAGGGTTAGTGTTACTTAAGTCTTCAGATTTAGTTTCAATCCGTCATTGTTGGAAAGTTGGTTAACCTACGAGAGTCTGGTCAATTTTTGTGTTGGAGTATTCTAAAGTTGTTCCCGAATCTCTTAAAGGTATTACAAAGTTTTGGTATGGGGTCATGAATTTGGTTCAAATTATCATATTGGAAGCATTATGCGTTCCTACAATATACATTGATCGTTGTCGCGGTTGAAATCGAGTCTAAAGTTATGAAATTATAAATAATAAACTCTTTATGTTGTATAGCTCCCTCTCAAGGTCAAGATATTAATTTAACTATGAAACAATGTTTCTTGACTGAAATCGACCGATTAGCTATTCCCGTTTGGAAATTATATAAGCCAACTACATATTCTGAGATTTTCATGGTCGCAGCTACCATTGTTTGGCCATAGGCGCTATTTGAAATTTATCAAAATTTACCGGGAGCACCGGTAAATTGTTATATTCAATTTTTCTCGAAAACAGAAGTGTTTTAGAGGCTAATTTTTTTGAGTGCTTATAATACATCCACAGGGGCATCCAAATATATCAAAATTGTAAAGATTCACTATCCACCCAATTTTCAAAATTTCCCAAAACTTTGTATTACCTTTAACATTTAGCCGCGTGCAAGAGCTTTTCTCAATGTCATGGTAGCCTAAATTGATATTCAGGGCTAGGTAATAATATGCATTTTGATATTTAATAACACTTGGCCACAATTGGTACCCTTACCCCTGCGTGAATAGTAATGTAGGCAAAACCCAACGATCGTTTGTATTCAGCCCCTTCCCGCACCGGAAGAACCTTGCACACTGGCGTTTGCTAGTGTGCTCTTCTTTCTTCTCATACGAATCACTTTGAAATCAGTCAATAATTTTAAGTCGCTATGTCCCATTTGCAGGCCCAAAAATGAAAAAGATAAATTCTAACGGCATTTGAAAGACAATACTAATTTAGAACTTTCCTCATTACAGAATGGCTTGAAAATGTCTTTTAGTGGCAAAATAACGACCATTAGTTGTTAAATCGACTTAAGTGATTGCGATTACCTAAGTAACAGACTGATTTTGGACCCTTTTACCGAATGTTCGTGCGTTTTGCGCTGCGCAAAGATTCAATCAGTTTAATTTCGGCCATTATAAGTAATGTATTATAGATGTAGACAAATGCTCATGTACCTGTTACAGCTCAATTTATGTATGTTTTTATCAAAGAAAAGAAGATGCCAGTCAGTCACTCAAAAGTGTCAGACAGTGTAGTCGAGAAGGTAAATGGGTTGCCTTGCATAATTTGAATACTATTTGAATACTGCTAATGTTTAAATGTCACAGATAGGAAATACATGACATATACATAATTCCTGCAAAGTTCTACAGAATCTGCCTGAAATGCGAAAACACGTAGTTTACATTTTAGAATGTAACGTACGAATAGCTATGTATCATCAATACAATTACCATCATCATCATCAACCACCCCCCTTTTTTTTCCCTCCCGTTCTCTCTCTCTCTCTCTCTCTCTCTCTCTTTCTCTTCTGAGGCTGTAATCACCATGAAGAGTCTCGACGTTCATTTTTGGGTAAGGAATACATGTTGGACACTAAAAATGTTATGACCAAATTATATTCATCGTAGTCGTCCAAATTAGATTAGTGGTGATAGTGGTGTTTATTTTGCCTGACAGCTAAGAAAGCATAAATGCTTGTTAGTAAGCAACCAGAAGACCGACAGGCTTTATGTCCTCTCCGAGGGACCTGGTATTAAGGATTAATGCCTTATCAAAGGGTACTAGCGCATCGACTTGGTTTGAACCTGGGTCGCCGGATTACGAGACCACTGCTCTACCGACTAAGTTATCGTGCCTCCAAGTAATGTACGAGAAATTTGTAAAAATATGGCTTTCTCGGGTAAAGCAGCTGGCCAGCTATTTCCCCCTTCTTCTTTCTTTCTTTTTCGTCGTTTTCGGCTTCTTTTTCTTCTTCTTCTGTTTCTTCTCCTTCATCAACTTAAGACATCAATCATGCACTCTTTTATTTAAGATTATTTGGTAATCAAAGTATGATATGGTGCATTGCTACCGATGTTGCTGTAGACTTTTCTCTACACTTTGCACTAAAAATGTCAAATAACGCTTTTAATAAACGAACCTAAAGAAGGAGACTTTATTCTACTGTTTATAGTTCAATTTCTTTTTTGTGTGTGTGTGTGTGTATTGGGTTTTTACAGACGTGTATCAATCAGATATGATTATTTACGTCTGGGGACCGACCTTTAAACGTCACCATCCGAAAGACGTGACTCAGTTTCGAACCTGCGTCCTCGGCTGAATCAGTTTGTAACTTCCACTGTTAGCTGGATTACAGGCGCACGCCACAACGCCTAGTTGTTTTATTTGCAAAAGAGCTAATAGAGGGCTTTTTCCTTTTTGAGCAGCGGTGCATAGTCTCATCATTCTGTCGCTGTACAGTTGAAAGTAAAATATCTGTCAGACTCCTTTTTTGTTCTTCAAATTTACTTTTAATTTAGTTTTGCAGATTAATGTTTAAGGAATGGTCGCGATTGATAACGAATAACACCACTCTAGCTCGATATTTAAAAGTTCATGTATAGGCCTATACATATTGTATAAACCCGGGGAAATGGAATCATCAATAAGTGAGTTAAACCAACAAAATGAGGTAAATATGATTTACCGTATCTTCATGCATATCAAAATTCAAATTCATACCGTAGCTTTTAAATAAATTGTCTGCTGAGAGCCATAACTTTGTTATCTCTTATCATTTTGCTTAGCACCTTGTGTAAGTAATTAGATAAGTGCGCGTTATAACAATTTATTATTATTATTGTTATTATTATTATTATTAT
The DNA here is from genome assembly GCA_035222895.1 of Strongylocentrotus droebachiensis. Taxonomy (NCBI): domain Eukaryota; kingdom Metazoa; phylum Echinodermata; class Echinoidea; order Camarodonta; family Strongylocentrotidae; genus Strongylocentrotus; species Strongylocentrotus droebachiensis. The sequence goes on along the minus strand of JAVYIG010000231.1, from coordinate 280,611 downwards.
TATTATTGTTATTATTGTTATTATTATTATTATTATTATTATTATTATTATTATTATTATTGTTATTATTATTATAAAAATGGATTACTCAAAATATTGTGGCTTTTGGGTGAAATTGACTTTTTCCTGTTTTTGCCTTCCTTCTTTACAGAACTCGTCAGAAAGTTGAATAAATCTGTTAAGCTCTCAAAATATCTGACCTTCGATTACTTCTGATGAACCCAGTAAAATAATTTCAAGATATCAACCTTAAATCAATATCAGTAGCCTCCTGAATCACCCATTTAAAAGGGGTTGCACACAATCATATATATTACATAATCCGCCCAAGGATCAGCATGATTTATATAATCACGAACAAGATTTTGAAATTATCTTGAATTTACTTGTTCAAAGTCTTTACAATCGAAAATATGGGTGAATACTTATTAAATTCAAACAAAAAACATGTATTAATGTATGATATAGTGTATGGCTATTAGTTTTAGAAAAATGCATAGAGGCCTCTATCAACATTAATGTTCCAGTAATTCTGCTTTTTAAAATGCAGATCTCTTTGGCACGGTAAATATGATCAACAAATATTGTACAGGTATGACGAATTTTCAAATGTAATATATCAGTCGTGTTATCTGATAGACACCTACATGCTCAGAGCTTGAATGAGGTTTGAGGCGTGCATGAAAATACAGTACCAGCCAGGGGCGTACACAGGGGGGGTTTGGGGGTTAAACCCCCCCTTTGGTATTTTTATGTGTGTAAACCCCCCTAAAAAACCTAACCCCCCCCCCCCTTTTTTTTTATTATTAAAAAAAAAAAAAAAAAAAAAAAAAAAAATTATGCAAAGGTTGTGTTGTTCTGGTTGAAGACTTTACCACAATCTGGAAAATGTTTGAAGCGATTGCATGTTTTACATTTTTGTTTACATCTTTGTCACAAGAGAATTTTCAACTGTCATTCTTTATCATAATTACCAAAATTCTAATCTAAAGCAAGCTATATCGTCAACGTCTACAATATTGCTATCGTTAAAAAGAATAAAGAAAGCCCACTGTTTAGTTTTGTTGGTACTTAATTTTTCGAGTAGAAAAAAGAAGTCTGTTACATTTTTATATTTCCTTCCTTTGTTTTGTTCACGATTCCTTCAGAGTGGCATTTTCTCGTGTCTTCTGTTTACTGCAGTCTGTTTAATTGAATCAGTATAAAAGGAGAAATGGAAGAAATGGAGGAAGAAAGAGCAGTCAAGGTGAACTAAAATGGGATCGAGCAATAAAAAAAGTATGAAGATCCTTTCTCATCCGCTTAATCAATTTAAAATCTATTCAATTCGACATCGATGAATGAACGGGTATCAAGCGAACGAAGAATCTCGCACAATGACTGGCCTTGAAATGGAAAAAAAAAAGCTTTCTGCCGCTAGTCAGCGACATTCAGAAATATAAACCGTCTTAAGTAAGACAAGAGTCTTGTTGATAGGATTTTTTCGCATGATGACAATCATTATAAACCTATAAACTACAAGCTAAGCTTTTTAATAGGTTCCTCACATTTCACTCTGTATAACCTTCTATTTTATTACAATTAATTTCGACGTCTTTTCAAAGAATTAATTATATAATGTGACACTTTTAGTATATTTCATATTATGTTCTATTTTTGTCAATTATGTAAATTCTTTTTATTTGTGAAATGTGAAATAAACTTGAACTTGAACTTGAATTATTTTCACAGAGCCTTAAAGCAATATCTTCACAAATATGTGGATAATCCACAATTGATATTTTGTTTTAGTTGGGGCGGTATTTTTATCTATGTTCTGATAATGATTGATATTATCATAGCTATAGGAGTCAGTATTTTAATTTATAAATTGATTGGGTTTTTTTCAAGAGTAGAAGTGAACCTCCTTTGATAGGATAAACATGGGGAATTTGAATATTAATGGAAAAACATAATTCAAGCAAGTTAATATTATATGAATGATAATCTTTACACAAGCTATAAACAACGTTTCATTGGATAACATTGTTTTTTATAAAGTACTACGTTTCTCTCCTTGACTTTAAGGTGAGTATTTATTTGCAGGTCTGTTGTATTCATATTCAGGCTAATAATGCCGTCTATACGTATTTTGTTTTATATTCCAAACAAGCATAACGTCATTATCTACGTCTGTACACAACTCAATGTCTCTGCTACCCTACGGTGTCGTCTTTAGCTAGGTTCACACAACAGTTCATCTACTTTAAGTTTAGGTTGGGGTTATACGCTTGGTGGTCTTAAACGTAATTTAATCGCAGGAGGTGTCGTGGTAAAGTGATGAAATCACTTGACTCTCAATCTGAGGGTCTGAGGTTCGAATCTCAGCCAAGCACTAACGTCTTTTGGCAACACATTAATCCACGTTTACCACTCTCCTCCCAGTCGTAAATCGGTACCTGGGTATTACTGGGGTAATAAGAATTACAGGGCCCTTAGAAAGTATAGCACTGATGCTGATGAGTCCTCCCTGGGTATTAAGCACAAATTCCATTATTATTATCATTATTATAATTACCATCTTGTTGATAGGAATCGTGTGGATGTGGTGGTTACACGAAGTTATAAACCACGATCGATCTTAAGGCTAGTGATGGACTAGTTGATTTGGAAGGTGTGTCTTTGTTGCTCTATCTGTGTATGCGTGACAATGATTAGTATGTATACGTCAACTTTAATATGTATGAAGTTATATTTCTCTCAAACACGTACAGAGGGGCTTACTTACACCGAGTTGGTCTGCATTCCCGCGAGGAATCACCTAGTGGTCGACAAAGACACTCGAGCTTCAATAAGCATAGAGGTCTATTCAGATATTAACTTCTTTATTTTATTATTTATTCTGACAGAGTACCTATTGATCTCCGGTATATTGGATGCTCTGTTTCAAGTACAATCAAGAATGTTCTACTAGTTCTTGTCCTAAAATCGTTGGTCTCTATGGATAATGTATGTATGTTGTTGTTGTTGTGTTTTTTTTTTTTTTGGGGGGGGATGAGGTGGCCTTCAAACCCCAAAGCACACACAGGACATGATAATGGAATTACACATTTATACCACCAACAAAAAAGCTATATGCCATGTGCAAAATTTCAAAATGGTTTGTCACTACATAACCAAAATTCCACCCCTTTTGGCTGAAAGAGAATTAAACAACCCGGCCTTTTCAGGGTTAATGTACAATATAGAAGTCACATTGATTATTTTAAGGTTGAATTTTATGTATTTACATGAATTATCTTTCATTCCATATTTATGAATACGATGATATTGTAATCCCCGCCATGGCCTTTTGCGGTTTAATTAGTAGACATTACTTATACAGTCAAGCAACATAGAACAAATAACACGGCATTCACATCACATTACTCGTCTTGAAAATGTAACATGTTACACCTTTTCGCAAAGAACAATTCCAACAAAACTCTAAATTTTGTTCACGCCCTCTATTGGATGGATTTATTCATGGACATCGATAAACCAAATGGAGGAAATAGTTTTGCTATGGAAGAGAGAAGTATTTCTCAATCAAAATAAGGCCAACCTTTTTCATTGTAATAGGTCTACTTTGCGCTTGATAAGAGCTTTCCTTTTTGAAAAAAAGTTTTCCTTTTTCTTTCTCATTGGATCTAGTACATGTACTTGACCTTGCTCTGAACATGATGTCAAGTCCAATCGTCTGTTGTAGTTTGTTATCGGATGAGTCCAAGGCTATGTCCTATGCGTTACCAAGTATTATTGACCTGTATCATTGAAATATAAGAATATATTGACAAACATTATTTTATTTGATGTTTTGTCTATTTTAAGTTCTAAAAGGACTAGAGGTGCTGCAGCTGCAGACATTTGCTACAAAAGCAGCACCTCATTGGGTGCAATTCTGCACCCTTATTTACTGTGGTGATCACCAATGATTTTATAAAAATATCACCATGGTCATGTGAGCATAATAGCGACAGATGTGAAGGTGTAAATGGCTCCCTCGTTTAAGGGAGAATCGTCGGCAAAGTAATTTTCCGCCCAACATCTTGTCATTTTTGTACAGATAACAAAAGAAAAGATAACAAATCTATGATGTATAGCGCTAACATTCATGTAATTTGGGTTTAGGAACAGTAGATATACATGTACATTTTATTGTACCCGACTTATTCTGGAAAAACTGGGTCTTGACTCTTTAAACCTCATGCAGTTTGTTTTGTATGTTTGTTTGTTTGATCCATTGTTATTACAAAAATGCATTTCATAAGCAAAATGTCACCAAAATATTGAAAATGAATAAACTTAGTAGAACTTCGCAGAAAAATAAACCACATGCCATAAGAAATCACTTATCCTGGAGAAAAAATATTTTCATAAGATTAAACGGTTTAACCAACCAATGAGATGTGCAAAGTTTTTAAACTAATCGGAGGAAAAGGGGTATATCTTACAATGCTTTTTAAATTGGTTCTGGTAATTTGGCTGAAACTGTGAACTTTGGCCTGGAAAATCAATGTCAGAAGAATTTAAAGCGTATTATGTAGATGTAATAACGGACAAAAGGTTTTTATTTTGATAGCAGAATATTTTGTACAATATAAAGAATATCAGGTACCGCTCCATTAAATCAGGATTTCGGTAAAACTTCTTATCATTGCTGGAATTTCAAAATTGATCATTCTATTTTGCCTAATATTTATAACGGCGCTTAAATGGACCATCGAGAAAGGAAATTTGAATAGCTGCTCGACCTTATATCAGTACACAGGCGAGGATCCAGGATTTCTTAGGGGAGGGGGCCCAACTTTTTTTTTTTTTTTGGTCCTCGAAAATTTTAAAATTTGCACCCCCCCCCCCCTTGAGCGCCAAAAAGGTAAAAATCGCGTGATTTTACATGATTTTTTTCTCAAGGGGGGGGGGCCGGGCCCCCCGGGCCCCCCCCCCCTGGATCCGCCACTGTCAGTACCATCGCAAGTAAATTTGCGTGAGACTAATATCTATCGTTCACATTCCCAAACTACTAAAGATACATATGAGCTGATAAATCCTTCTGTTCAGAAATCAAAATTTATCTATACCACGTTTACTATACTAAATATTAGTCTGGGAAAATTGTTTTGATGACGATTTCTGGTTAGGCCGATATGCATACATTGAGCCGTTCAACCAAGCTGCCCAGTGTACATGTTTATCATATTTGCCGAATGTTCATGCATAATAACTCTGGTTCTGTTTGAATCGAATTTGGAACTATAAATGAAATGAAAATACTTACATTATTAAATGTATAATTTTGTCGTACTTTCCCCTCGGCGATCGTGCTACATGGTTGTGATCTACTTCGATTATAGAGGGGTGTGTGCATGGGTGTCGATCCCGGGGGGATGGGGGTAATATACCCCCCCCCCCCATATTTCAGGTGGGGGGGGGGGGTGGCCTGTACAATCATCCCCTCCCCAATAATTCACCATCAAAAATAAGAATGAAGAGAAAAATTAACGATGAGAGCGCGATGAGAGTAGTTAATGGTTATTACTCGCAAGATGACCATCAATATACACATTTTGCTATCTCATTTTCATAATAGCCTACATACGTAAATGAGACAACTGTATATGAGACAAGAATAAATTGAATTCTCGCTCATACGGCTACATCAGGAATTGATGAATTCATTCAATTTATTCAATCAACAGCATCATAGAAATGCAGTGCGCCGAATGCAAAGCCGCATGCAGCGTTAAAAAGCAACGAGCTAAATGTTAAGTGCGAAGCGCAAAAGTGCAAAAAAAGAAGTAGAAAGTGGGAGAGAGAGATAATGAGAGACAGAGAGGACAATTATAGGATAGTAACCCAGGTAGCAAGCCCATGTTGGACCCACATGGGTCCCATATTCTCTGAAATGTTATCTTAATTGAGGGTGACTTGAAAAAGTTAATAACTTGGAAGGCAGGGGTGCAACCTGACAAACGTTTCTACCTCTTGGTTGCTTTGATCCATTGCCGAAAATATTTTGGCACCTATCATCCCCCCAACCACGAATACAAATCGACACTGTTGGGTGTGTGTGTGCGTGTGTGTGGGCGTGTGTGTGTGTGTGTGTGTGTGTGTGAGTGTGTGTGTGTATGTGTGAGTTGAGAATGTTAGCAGACATCCACTGAGTGAGTAGTGTGTGTGTGTTTCGGGGGGGTGGGTGAGTATGTGTGTGGGTGGGTGAGTATGTTTGTGTGATGGAGGGGGGCAGGGAGGGGGCAGGATTGTTCCAGTAAAATTACCTCCAGATTTGTTTAAGTTTTTTTGTTTGTATATAAGTGAATAACATTTACAGTTGACATATTATGTTTAGGTACTTATACGTTTACTTTGTTGCTAAGTTATATATATACTGCAAATAAGTTTGTGTTCAATTATGTTTATGTAAAAGCATCAATATTGAACACGTTTATTTTATTCAATTGTATGTTATGGTTTGTATTGCACATTTGGAGAAACAAAACAAAATTGTTTTTTAAAAAAATATATAAAAAAGTGTGCGTGTGTGTGTGTGGGGAGCTTAATCTCATTAATGTCACATAAAAAAGGGAAATAAATATTGCTTTCAATTGAATTTCACTTCCAGGATCAAACAAAGACGTTTAAAGGCTGAACCAATCACATCGCCCCCAAACAATGCACCTGAGCCCTCTGTTGAGTATGAGAACCCTGTATTGATGACACCAACTAAGACCACCACAGCTATGAAAACCTGAATACTGACGACCATGCCTACCAAGATCTTAATACAGATACACCAAACTACCAGAATCTTTCCGACCCCTATATCTATCAAGCGCTTAAGAAACCCAACATCAACGTTACCTGTCAAGATGTCACAAAATCAGACCGGGTGACACTTACGAAGAAGTATAGAGGTCATTCAAGCGAAGAAGAGGGGTATGGTGCAAACATTGATACATGCTGGATCAACAATAAATCAACAAGTTTTGCGATATACAGAGTTGGTATTATTTGTCATGATGTTCTTACTACTTTGCTTGTATACATGTACATGCTCATACTACCGTACTCTTTATTTCACTTGTTACAAGAAACATAACGAAACTTAAACAGGTATTCTTAAGATGTTATAGAAACAGGAATTATGTTATGTGATTTTTTTCATCACTTCTAGCTTGTAAATAAAGGGAATGGAAGGGAAGTTATCATGTCTAAATTATTTGAATTATTGATGCCTGATACAGGAAATGTTTTGTCTGTTTTCCCTTGAGGCGTTGCAATGATCCTCATTGTTGTAGATCTCTTTTGAGATTGTTTACATGTGTAGATTATATAGATTTACCAACAACAAAAAAGCATGCCAAGAGCAAGAAAAGTAGTTTTTTGTAAGCTAATGTAAGAATATATATATTACTCAGTAGTTGAGGCCTATTTTCCACAAGCAACTTCAGTATACTTTCTTTAAAACACGTCGGTCATCCTCGTGCATGAGTAACTGCCTGTAAAAATGCATAATAGACCGTTAACACTTTGCCTGTTCCCTTCAACTCTATGTTCGGTCGCTTGTTCGCCACACGTGCAATATTGCACAAAACAATAGGCAACGAATGACGGAGGGATTGCTTTGTGCATCCCTATGGCTTTGCAAAATTAACTACTTCCGGTCTCGACTGGCTCAATGAAAACCCTTTTAACACTGGTAAAGATTAATTACAATGGCCCCTCCTGCAGCCTTAGCGCTCCAGTTTTGTAATCATATTTTAAAGGCCGTTTCCGTCCATCTTTAACTATATTTTTAATTTTAATTGTACATTTAATCAGTTTAATACATATACAGGAACACAATGGAATTTACGCTTACAACTGTTTAAATATAATTTTAAAGAAGCATTCTTACATTTACTTGTTGGATCTAAATGTTGGAATACTGTCCCAATTTATTTGAAGTTGTGTCCAACATTGTTAAATTTCAAAAAGATATATGAATCGCATCTGCTGTGCAATAGCACTTAAAACGCAGGTCATGCATGTAAACTTTCTTTCTTTTGTTATGTATCTTTCTCGCTCTCTCCTTCATAATTTTCTTAATATTACTTTACACGGAAATTGCCCCAGATAAGCCTTTATTTGGATTTTGGTGATCCGGGTAGTTTACGGGTAATTCTTACCTTCCCCTTTTTGTATATTATTTTAGTGTTTGATTGTTGGATTTTTAAAGATATTTATTATTTGTTTCTCTGTAATTTATATATCATGTATTTTCATCTTTTATATTATATTTTCTAGTTTGTTATCTTTGAATGTGGAAATTAATAAATAAAATGAAATGAAATGAAATGTTTCACTGGAACAGTATAATATACATGCAGACACATAAAGAGGTAACTCATGAAATAGGCTGTGATTAATAAATGAATGCAATCAAACGCCCAGACTTTTCCTGTTTTTCCATTGTTTTCTTTCTTGTTAAATAGGGGGTGTCGAATCTGACAAAACGCCTCCCAAACTTCATATAATTCATACCAGCCTGAAAGAGTAATTGAATATAGGTAGTTCATTTGTTTGAAGTGGGGGGGGGGGGCAAAACAAAAAAGGAAACCTCAAAATGAACATACACAATTTTTCGACATTGGTATATACCCCTACGTCGTCATGATTGTGATTACACTACCAATTATAACATCAATATTTGTTTAACGCTTTACGTGGTACAAGATAATGCTGAAGGATCATACTTTGCAGTTTGGTGTGATGGTCTGAATATCAAACAAAAAAGGAAACCTCAAAATGAACATACACCATTTTTCGACATTGGTATATACCCCTACATCGTCATGATTGTGATTACACTACCAATTATGACATCAATATTTGTTTAACGCTTTACGTGGTACAAGATAATGCTGAAGGATCATACTTTGCAGTTTGGTGTGATGGTCTGAATATCAAACAAAAAAGGAAACCTCAAAATGAACATACACCATTTTTCGACATTGGTATATACCCCTACATCGTCATGATTGTGATTACACTACCAATTATGACATCAATATTTGTTTAACGCTTTACGTGGTACAAGATAATGCTAAAGGATCATACTTTGCAGTTTGGTGTGATGGTCTGAATATTAATTGTTGAGCGAGCGGGCCGAGCGAGCCAAAATTCTATGATTTGTGAGATGGCAGTGCGAAAAATTACATCTTATAAAGAGGAAACAACGAACCCTGATAAGTTTTAAGCCCAATATAATGAAGAAAAAGGGCACTTATGAGAATGGAAAAGGGACACTTAGTGTAAAGGAAAAGGGGCAGTTGTTGCAGGAAAGTGCACTTATCCGATTTTAATAGGGCATTTGTAAGAGGTGAAAAGGGACATTTATGATAAAGTGAAGGGGATCTTATGAAAAATTGGGGAGGGCACTTATCACAAAGAATGGGGCCACTTATTAGAAGAGAAGAGGCAATCCTTACATAGAAAAAAAATGCACTTGTCCTATGTGAAAAGGTGCACTTTGTGGGTACCTGAAAAGTGGGGAAGGCACTGTGCCCCCCCCCCCCGGGGGGGGGGCACTTCTCCCTTTAGAATCCATAATCTCGGTCCCCAACATAAACAAATCCTCTGTGTGCCCATGCCTTGAGTCATAATGCGTGGCCGTACAGAGGATTTTTTATGTTGGGGACCGGGGTAAATTCAACGAAATATTAACAAATTTATTGCATTTTTTTTGTTTTTTTTATTTGTGGGAACTGCTCCCTACCCTAGCCCCCGCTGCGTACAGCCATGGTTTAATGACAAAGCAATGGCCTCGTAACTGTGAGGCCCCTGGATCAAAACCGTGTCGATGTGCTTTATTAGTGCCCTTTTGTGGGGCATTAATCCTCATTACTGTCATTTATGACTTAAGGGCGTAGGTCCCCTGGTTGATAAGCATAGTAGCATACACATGCTTTAGCGGTCACGCAAAACACACAGTGGCAAATTATTATTCAATACAATCTGAGAATGTATACTATTATCTAGATCTATTAGGAATAAATTATTTTAAAAATAATTCCATAAATTGGGGTAAAATAAAAATATTCCAACTATATGAGCGACAGTGTATGTTATTACTAAAGAAGAAAAAGGCCAGTCAGTCACTCAATAGTGTCTGACAGTAAAGTCTAGCGAGTAAACGGGTTTCCTTGCATAATTTGAATATTAGGATACTGCTCACGTTTAAATTTCACAGATAAGACATACATGACATATTCATAATTCCTGCAAAGTTCTACAGAATTTGATGTTGGCTGCAGAAGAGACATAGTATCTTTAAGTGGGAAAAAACGACCATTAATTGTCGAATCGACTTTAGTTGTTGCAATCACTAATGTAATAGTCTGATTTTCAGACCCTTGTACCGAATGGTCGTACGTTTTGTGCTGCGCAAAGATTCAATCAGTTACATTTTGGCCATATCAAGAATTGGGTTATTGATGTAGACAAATGCTCATGTATCTTTTACAGCTCAGTTTATGTATGTTATTACCAAAGAAAAAACAGGAGTTTCTCAATAGTTTCTGACATTGAAGTTTAGAAAGTAAACGAGTTTCCTTGCATAATCTGACTATTTGAGTTCCACAGATAGGACATACGTTACATGTTCATAATTCCTGTAAAGTTCTACAGAATTTATGTTGGCTTCAAATGGGAAATAGTGCCTTTCAAAGGAAACAAAATAGTTGATGTAAAGGAATATTGGGGAAGCTATTTTAAGAAGCAGAAACAAAATAACGGGAGTTTAGTGGATGTAAAAGAGTATCGTACTATAATGCAGTTTAACGGTACTGTGAAGCTCCTCAGATATTTATTATCGAGGAAGGTTTATGAATATTCTTATAGAGAAGTTACAACATTTATTTGTTTTCAAGATTCATGATAGACGGGGATTTTCAGATTTTTAAAATGAGGTATAAAGGGACATATTCAGTAGGCCTAAGAAAGTTACTCTCGTTACAGACTAAGAGAAATTCAATAATACTGCTTCATGTAGCAATATGTACTAGAGAACACTTATTGAGATTCGGCTTTCTTGAAACAAACTTGTGCTCATTTTTCGTTTTCAACCAAAAGATTAAAACATATTTACACTTGTTCTGGGAGTGTGTACATGTTCAAAGGTTATGGCAGAATGTAATAGCTAAGTTTCAGCTAAGGGAATTAAGGTCTGTCGATTGGGTGGATTTTCATTTAGGGTTGTCCGGATTATTTCCAGGAAATATTTGGTTGTTACAGGTCTGCAGCTGCTCGACAATTGATGTACGATGAGTTTCTGATTAATCTCCAAACGTTTGCCGTATGCTGGTAACCTTACAAATGTCACTTGAAAAACTTATAAATTTCCATTGGTGCTTCTACTGCTCTTTCACATATTCACTTTGTTTAGTTTTTATCAATTAAAAAGAAAAGAGAAAAACTTTTAAAAATAATAACAAAGAAAACGTTGAATATCTATCACTTAATTTCTCTCGATCTAGTTAGATCATGTTATATTTTGTGATGTTTTATTTATAACATATTGGATTTAATTTTCTTTATGAATGATACGATTTTGCATTTATCGCCTATAGAATGAAACGAAAATTTTCATATCATTTGTACTGTAATAAATGTTGTAATATGTGATATGTATGTGGTTGGTATTTGTGCTTTGGGTATGTTTTTAGCCCTAGAAAGTATACTTCATGACTGCATGGTAGGGTTTTGTGTTCCTTCTATTCATCTCCCTTACAGAAATAGAAATAAGAGCTACTAAGTGGAAGTTCATTATTATTTGTGAGGGCTCGATGTATAATATCCGATAGAACCATTCAGCAGGTCTAAACTAGTGACCACATTCTTGGTTTTTAACATTTTGCTGTACATCATGCTAAAGAAGTAGATATTTTTTTGTGTCCTACCATGTAACCTATGGTTTGGGAGCTGAAGGTAAAATGCATCTGCATAAGTATCAGCTTGATAAAATCACAGTATTGAGCATAGAGTGGCTTTAGACGGTGCCATAGTGCCTCAAAGGGATGTAGAAGCGCGATCACTCAGTACAGTGATTTACCTAAGCTGATTACCCAAGCTAAGTAAATGATGAAACAGGGCCCAGTATCAGATTGCAGATCTCATCAACTATCCAAAACTATATACTTTTTACCTTTGACGCCATGAAAAGATTTTCTAATTGGCAACGTACTCAAGTAGAGAATAGGTAATAATTTTGTTGTTACACTAATGGGTTGTTTACTATTCATTAACTTTAATAGTTAAAGGGATAGTTGAGTTCTGTTGCAGAGGGCGCTACACAAATAATTTGTTGTGAGATAATGACAAATTGAGTGTCAAATTTGAAAGAACATATAATTTTAATGACAAAATCATCTTTGTTTGATCAAAATCGGTTCAGAGACGGCTGAAATATCCATAAATAAAACCGTTTCTAATTTTGTGTACCACCACAAGTATTAGACAATTTGAAAAAGCCGTTGAAAAAAAAAACGAAATAGCGCCTTATACGTTGTATTCCAGCCAATGCCGATGTTGGCTTTTTTCCGTGTTAGTTATAATACGCACAACCACCCGGCCCATGTATTGTTATTAGTTAATTAATTGATTAATTATTAAACGGTCACTGTATTTTTTTTTAAGTAGAGTGGAATTGGTATGATCGTATTGACTAAATTTCACACATTTTGGGGGTCTAATGTTACCTTCATAGCAATTTTAGGTCCTAAAAGGGCACTAGAAATGTCATAAATAAGAATAAGTGCAATAACCATGCACATTGAAGACATTTGCGGTCTGAAACCAGAACTCAACTATCCCTTTATGAGCCTTCGAACCCTTCAAGATACTCGATTATATCTTTAATATATAAAATAATTAATGTGCAGGAACTGGTCTGGGATGTCTCATGGGATGAAAAATATGCAAGTAACTAAAAGCAATTTCCCCCAAAGCTCGCTCGCTATGCTCGCTCCCATTTCTAGATGAAATAATTATGTTACTTACCTATCTGGGAATGTGCTTAAAACCCAATCAGGAGTAGGTTTTTACTCTTTATAACATCTTATTTATCGCACTGCGACCTCACAGATCTTTCAAATTGTTCTCGATCGCTTCGCTTCGTTCGCTCGCAAATGAATTTGCAGACCATCACACTTAACTGCAATGTATAAGCAATATCTTATATGGTGTATAGAGATAAAACAAAAATTGAAATCATCCCTTATAATGTAATGGCAATATATTAAAGGGTATATACCAATGTCTACAAAATTGAATATTATCGTTTTGAGATTTCCCTTTGTAAGTGCCCTTTTTTCTCCAGTAAGTGCCCAATTTTGTTGGTACCCCCCCCCCCCCACCACCACATTTGTTGGGTCGCTCCGCCGCCCTTGCGCTTACTATGACGCGTACTGACCTACAATGAGCTAATTCATAAACAGCTGACTAAGCAATGAGACGATCAAATTCGGTCTCCAAATTTGGGAAATGCTTTCATATTTTCTTGTCATAATTTGATTCGAACTTTGAATTTGACTTTCAATATTTGCATTCGTTTATTACATGTCCGAAGCGTTTTTAGTTCTGTCTGGCATCAGTATCGACTTCAAATATATGTTATTGACATTTGTCGCTCGATACATATTCATGAGTTCAACTTCAGAATGAGTAAAATCAAGGTAAAATTAATGTATTCACTAAAATACCGAATCATTTGACTTCGTAGCGTTTGGAAACTCCATTTTATTGAACAAAAACAAAAATTCTCTGCTGCGACTATGTGACATGAATTTTGAATAGACTACAGACGTTTATGCCTCATCGGATAAAAAAAATAGATGATTTGATGATATTTTCACCTTAATGCACAGTTTACCCCTTTACTTGTTATTATAATCATTATTGTTATTATTGCAATTATTTATATCTATTCATTCTTGATGAAGGATATAAATCAAACATATCGTGAATTGTTAAATCAAATAGGCCTATACAGTGAGCTGAGCTGAGAGGCTCCGGTTGAAATTATGGATTCTCTTTGGTGACAGCATAGTTACCATTCCCTTCAGGGTTGTGTCCCTCAGAGAATGGTGCTCTCTACCAGTCACCTCAGAAAATTTCAACTAGAAAATAATAACTATTTTCTGCCATCTGTTATGGTTGTACGAAAATAAAAGGGGAACAGAGACTTCGGAATGCTGACTGAGCATTGCGGACAATAAATTGTTATTGTGGGTGGCTCCTCTTCTTTCTTACCCTTCCCTTTCTCTCTCTCTCTCTCTCTCTCTCTCTCTCTCTCCCTCTCTCTCTCTCTCTCTATTTCTCTACCTCTTTTCACTCTTTCTCCACATCCATACACACATACGTAACCACGCCCCAACACACATACATTTTTAGTATAGTTTTATTAGTCAATGCAAGAAAACACCCCTTAGAACATGTAAAATGCCAGTCATTCTCTCCTAAAATGCTTATGGAATCATATAAAGTGTCTTTGAATTATACCTGACATTCTGCCACTTTCTTTCACACACTGGTCTTCTTCTCCTCTCCCACCCCTCTCTGTTTGTCTGGCTCTCCCTCTCTGTCTCTCTGTCTCTCTCTGCCTCTCTCTATCTCTCTCTCTCTCTCTCTCTCTCCTTCTCCCCTCTCTCCCTCTCTCTCCATCCTATTCCCCATGCCTGTCTATTTAAAGGTAATACAAAGTTTTGGTATGGGGTGATGAATTTGGGTCAAAAGAACATATTGGAAGCATATGCAATCCTACAATATTCAGTGATCGTTATCGCGGTTGAAATCGAGTCTAAAGTGATGAAATTGCTAATAATAAACTCTTTATGTTGTATAGCGCCATCTCAAGGTCAAGATATTAATTTAGCTATAAAACAATGTTATTTGACTAAAATCGACCGATTTGCTATTACCGTTTGGAATATACATATCAGATCTGCATATTCTGAGATTTGTATGGTCACAGCTACCATCGTCTGGCCGTAGGCGTTATTTCTAATTTATCAAAATTTACCGGGAGCACCGGTAAATGTTTATATTCAATTTTTCTCGAAAGCAGAAGAGTGTTAGGGGCTAAAATTTGTAGTGCTTATAATACATCCATAGAGGCATCAAAATTGTAAAGAATCACTATCCAGCCAATTTTCAAAATTTAGCAAAACTTTGTAATACCTTTAACCGTATGCCATTTCAGTTAATTTGATATGCCCTTGTTCCTGTTCGTCCTGTGTTGGTGGTTGTAGGTTATAGGTTGATTAAACATGATGATCATAATGTGACTCTACGTCTCTTTATACGTACACTGTACAGCTACTTTAAACAAAAAATATTCAGTTGCTTCAAATATTGGTGTGATTCCTTGCCGTATTCATGTATCAAATACACTTCTGTGTTCCTCCCCCCTCTCTCTTTCTCTATCTCAGTCTCTCTCTCTCTCTCTCTCTCTCTCTCTCTCTCTTTCTCTCTGTTTAATTTAATTCGGAGTTGTTGTGTGCATAGTGTTATCACTTATAAAAGTCGAGCTTTTATTTCATACTTAAACTTTCCCATCACGGCAGTGGCGAATCCAGGTGGGGTATATCAAATAAACTGACAGGCATATGGAATGGGATGGAAAGGGGAAAGGGAGAGAAGAGAGAGAGAGGGAGATAACAAAAACGGGTTAAAGGCACACTGTCCTATTTGTAGCTACTTGCTCCCTCTATATAGAAAACTTCCCAAATCGGTGCCTGTTGGTCCCCCATGATCCTCTTTTTCTCGTAAATGAGAGCTGAGTTAATGAGATAGCCACCTGTCACAGTGACCTTGTTGGCTTGCTGTGTGGTCTAATCCCTTCTAGCTGCAGTAGTAACGCCTACCTTTAAAACACGTTAATTTTACCATTATTTGGAGACGGGCCCCATTCCCTGATGCTGAAGGAGGGGTGCAATTTTCAAATTTTCGAGGGCAAACAAAATAATTTGTGCTCACTACAAAATATATTTGTCATATTGACAAAAGCTCAATTTTTTATTAGGCTATTTTTGCACATTGATTTCAATCAATGACATGGTATCATAAATATCCGTGACCCTACTTGGCATGTTTGGTTTATTTTCTTTTTCTCTTGTGTATTTAGTTTATTAGACAACAGGTCATAAAATTATCATGACCTCCAGATGGTCCCATGGAGATCTATTTCAGCTCGTTGCTCTGATCTAGAGCCGAATCGTTATAGGCCCGTCGACTGTAGACTTCCCACAGCTGCTCAGAAAATTAGGCTCCAACCACTTTGAGCTCAAGGGGAAATCCTGTATTGTCTGGTATATCTTCTTCCATTTTGTTTTGGAGTGGAGGGGTCAAACAGGGGAATTTCCTACCCCATGCGAATTGGCTAGTCATATTTTTATATCCGTGTCAATCATTCAAGTCGGTGCCTGCAGACTAACCACCAGACATGTGGGTTACTTTGATCGCACAATTATTCCCCAAAATTAGACTTCCAGAAAAAAAAAATTCAGACTTGTTAACATGGTTGAGGATGTGAGATATCTGATTTCTCTTTACTTTAATTCATATCTGGATTCTAAAAATTGTTATGAGCTTATAAACAAGATCGTTATCACAGGTAAACATTAGTCAACGATAAATGGAAGTGATATCATGTGCCAATCACATAACAACGACATCCAAATAACATCATGATTTAAAACAAAGATATATAATCCATGATCAAACTCGATATCCAATAGGAACAAGAGCATTAACATCGAACTGAATCATTAAAAAAACCTACATCCCATGTTAACTTTATGTGTTAATGTATCTTGGTTATGTTTTATTTATTACTTGTCTAACTGAATGGATTACGTGTATTCGAGATACATGTTTATTTAATATACATGTACATGTATTTCTGTATTTACTCTATGTTTTGATAGTGATGTGTACAAGGTAGGTGGGCATATGTGTGAGATGCGTCCGTGTGTGTATGTGTGTGTGTGTGCGCGTGTGTGTGTGTGTGTGGTTGTGTGTGTGAAGAAAAACAGAAGGATGAGCTTATTATAACCTTGAAGATATCTGGAAATATAATCCTAATGAAAGATTTACCACCCAGAAAGGTGTACGCTCCCTTCATTACAGATTTACAACTTTCATAAACTTTACGAATTCGGGATTGCCATGATGAGTTTGGATTAATCAAAAAAGGAGGTCAACAATATTTTTGTAACAGCTAGGATTAGAACGATATGTCATAAAAATAAGGAATTTTAGTACAAATTACTCCAATGAGCAATTCATACAAAAAGTATCTCTCAAGTTAGGTTTTGTTCATAATGACCAGTGTTGTTTTTGCAAACAAACGTCATAATCATATTCACATTAACTATCGAATTTCGGATATGTCAGAGCCATGTGTCAAGGATTGATTGAAAAAATGGGCTCATAGAATTACAAAACGAGTGGGGAAATGTGCATGTATAGTTGTAATATGAACTTCGATGAAAACTAAATGCCGCAATGCATTAATCTTTATAATAAATTATATTATATTTCGGTCGAGGTCAGAGAGTGTAATTCCTACACCAGATGTGAAAAAAGAAGATATTTTAATATATCGATGAGGAAAACGGGTTGGATAGAAACAGAAATTAATTAGGACTACATCTACAAAAATGGGAAAGTATTTTACTATATCAAGTGTCACGAAAAACACCTCATCTTAAACAGACTTGAAGGGATCAATTAATTGTTGTACATGTATAATGTTTCTTTTTTAAATTACCATTTTATTTTTTCTACTTCTAAGTAAAATTATCAAGACTGAAGGCTGCTGTTTGTGCATATGATTGTGTGTGTCTTGGGGTGAGGATGGTTGGGGAGGGACGGGGAGTGTTTCTGGATTTAAAGGCATTGTTTAACAATGTTAAATCTGAAATGCATGGCCCTATATGTGTTATCAGTGTCTGTGATATGGTGTAATATTGAAGCCCTAAAAAATTGGCGCTTCAAAATGATCATGAAGTGCCTCAACAAAGTAAAAAAATCTTTGAGCGACCGGTTTTACTCTACTCATTTTGCCCTAATAGACTGTACTGTTTTTAAAATTGTTAGGGAAACGAAAAATGAATTTCGATTTCCAATCATTAATAATCAGACAGGCGATCGGCTTGTAAAAGTCATGGGATTCCTGAATGACTTAAAGGTTTATAATTATGATTGCAGCATGAGCTTAATCCAGGATTTTGTTTCAGAATCTGAGGCAATGTTACCAAGTCACTAAGCATTGATCAGTGCTTAAAATTCGTTCATTAATTTCTCTTTTCTGTAAAATCATTTTGTATAATTCACACATTCAAGTGTAATAAAATTGATGCTGAGTGGAATCGAATAAAGATCATGTAATAATATTACTATGTACAGTGTAGGAATGCAGTTCATTCTCACTTTTACCATTTTATTGAAATGCGTGTTGTGTTGCTTCTCTAATTAAGGAAGTAAAATCAATGTCCACGGACATAGGTATGACAACCAACTTGCTATCGTTCGATTTCCGTTACTTTGTTTCCGATGTTAATAATAGTCATTCAGTTAGTTAGTTAGATAATTATTTCGGTAATTATAGGTAGCAATAATTTTTATTGGAAAATATGTGAAAGCCAACTGGCTGAATGGCAGAATTTCAAAACAAGTAAAGGAACCAAGTTGTAAATCATAATACAAACTGAAAATCAAATACAGTAACGTATCAAATCGGAGAAATAGTAGATTGTGAATGACTCAGTTATGCGTGTAGCTTATGGTATTATATATAGTAACATTATAAAGCTCGGATATTGAAGAATGAAAGAGATAAAGGTAAATGAAATAGAAGACAGTAGGTGTATTATATTGTGGATAAAATATGAGTTATACTGTAAAATTTGACCCCTAAAAATTGCAACAAAAGGTTTTTCGACGGTATCCAGTAGTGTTTGAGATCAGGAACAACTTACCAAAATTACTTACCAAAATTCAAAATACCGTCGAAGATGGGCGTTAGTTCCTTTAACTAGCCACTATTCGTGATATGTCCATCTTAGAGGTGTAATTTGTGTGTTTCGGTGGTCGACAAATCCATGTAGACAGTTTAACAAAACCTGGAAATAAAAATTGGTTTTCAAATGTTTTGAAACCGTTGAAAAACGTTTTGTTGCAATTTTGGCGGGTTGGGGATTTTTCCTATCAAGGACTAGTCCTATCAAGGCTGTTATCTGATATCATATCAATAATAAAAGTAATATCAAACCGTTCATGTAAAGCTCATATAACATCATGATATAAAGTCTCTTTGTGCTCCCAAAGCAGTGTATTCAAGGAATAAAACCTGCCAGGTAGCTTTTAACACCTCGGAGGAGAGAGGCAATTGCTAAAACCCTATCCTATGTATAAAGACACACGCACCAGACAGATATCCGAACCCCAACTATTTGATTGAAATCCAAGTGAAGGAACTACTACACCACCATGCTCCCATTTCAGCAGAACTGTTGGTTGTCGTTTAGAGCATATGTCATCGGACTGTGGATCCCAAGGTTTGTGTTTCGAGTCCCGTCGCAGCTAAGACGTCCTTTGCCAAGACATTAATCTACATTTTGCCACTCTCAACCCATATGCTGAATGGGTACCGGTAGGATGGAATTCCTTGAATGCTGTAAGCACCGAAAACGGTAGCCTAGAAAAGTTTTGAAGCGCCTTGAGCATTTTGCTTGGTGGATATGTGCGCTATAAAGGTAGCTGATATTAATATTAATATTAGCATTAGCATTATCATTATTATTTGTATTATTATTATTATAATTATTATTATCATCATCATTATAGGTGCTTAATGACCGTTGAATACGTAATTCAGTTTAGTACGTGAGCCCATGTTGCTCGTATTTCTCATACGTCATTTTACAACAGTTTTGTAATGCAACATGATGATTTTAGTGACAGTATTGAAGAAAGATATCGTTAAGACAGTACGGAAAGAGCTTCCGTTAAGAGCACTTCGTATTATTTTACTTGAAAATGACTGTAATTTTATTTGACCACTTTGCCAATGTACTGTAAACATTGAACACGGCTCATACTTTTCACAACTGGGATTGTTATTACTTTATTACTACCAAAAAAGGGGCCTCGTTTCCCCCTGCCTCCTGGCAATGAAAGGTGTTATGAAAGGAATAAGGACAAAGTCAAAGTCCAGTGTAATCAGAGTGGAAATAATACAGGTAGGCGTTACAAAAGTTTTAGAAGACCCCCCCCCCCCCCCATATTTACTGTGTGTCTTCTATTCACGAATTATATTTCGGGCTGCAAAGCGAAATCAATATTGACTCAGATGATGTCTTACAAAGAACATACACTGCCTGTAAATATACATGGGCGTATGTTTAAATATACGATTTTCTATTGAAAATAGTTTTAGTCTTGAGCAAAACGTACGTTTGAGCTGCCGTATTTGGACGAGATTCTCTTGTTATCAAGATTATAGCACAAGTGAAATACGGTGAGTACACATTATTCTAATTCTTTCGCATAGGGCTATTATCATTTTAAGCTCTAATTTTCTCTAATAGGTCGAATAGCGAATCCTTATGAAGTAATTGATATCCTGTTCAAAATGAAAATAGTGAAGTCCAAATCGATTCTAAAGGTAATGCAAGAAATTCGACGGCAGCCGATCGGCATACCCTAAGATCCGCTACTCATAACTAATACATGCAGATGCTGGATTTACCCCATGAATTTAAATTGAACTTGGAGTAAAAGAAGAAAAAATTGTGCAGATGAAAGGTTGGGATTAAAAAGAAAAATATGAACGCTGTGATGGTACAAAACTTGAGAGCATGTATTTGATAGAATTTACTCTGACTAATAACAATAATAATATCGGATATTTATATAGCGGACATATTCACCATGCAAGGTGCTCAAGGCGCTCCGAATATTACCCGGCTCTGCTAGGCTGCCGATTTCTGCGCTCACAGCATTAAAGGAATTCCTTCCTACCGGTACCCATTCAACACCTGGGTGGAGAGTGGCAATTGCCTAAGGAAATTTGTGCCGCGAGGGAACTCGAACCGCGGACCCTGTGATCCACAGTCCGACGATTTATCCACTAGACCACAACACCTCTAAATTTGTATTGATTATTATTATAGCTTTATTTCATAAACCATAATTTAAAAAATTGCATGAATATGACCAAAAAAAATGACAGTATAAGCAGTGGCGTATCAAGATTTTCTGGAGCCTGGTACAAAACATAAAATTGCCCCTTTTGTTTGTTTAAGACTCCCCGGGTTTGCCGCCCCTACTGGCAGTTAAATATTTTAATTTTTTCTTTCAGTGTTTCATGATATTGCATCGACCGGGAAAAGGGGGCTGGTTGGCTCATGAGAGCTGTACGAGAGGGAAAACAAATACTGAGAACAATTAAAAACCTATTTCCCTTTTTACACCGTATATTACCCACAATTTCATGTTATCTGAAATAGCACATGTAATAGAAAAACGAAATTTGATTGACATGAAGTGGTCGTCCAATTATGGTTAGCATGGCAACCAGAAATTATGGATTTTTTTTTCTCGGTAGAATTTGAATAACAGGTGTAGAGGAGGGGCGAAGAAAAAGTAAACCGAGCACATCGTTGTATGCGGGCCCCGGGCTTATAGGGTTAAATTTGTAGACATGGCATTAATATATTTGTCGGTAATTGGTGGCTAGTTTTGTTTGTAATCGGTGGCCTTTACACCCCCCCCCCCCCCACTGAAAAAGGTCTAGTGACGCCCCTGCCCCCTACGGCACTAGTAGTCCAGTCTTTGGTCGGATGATTTATATAGTATGACACTCGCCTATGATATCTAGTGAGTGTTCCCCGGTTATACATAATGTTGCATTATGTAAAGCTCAAATATGTTTAGTATGTTGTTTGGTTAGAAAGCAGAAACACGGGGGGGAAACATATTTTTAACGAGTGACGATTGCATAATACTACTGTGCATCGACCTATGCTGGAGTTATGGAGACCTCTTAGAAGTTAGAATTTAAAAGTTACAATTCTCCCTTAATGCTAACTTTTTTTTTTAAATTCTCGCAACCACTGCGTAAATGATAATGCCTAGAAGAAATGTGTTGGTGCTTGATTTTTTTTTTTTTTTTTTTTTTTTTTGGGGGGGGGGGTTTTACTTACTGCTTCATTTGTCACGCTTTTATTGAAGCTAACTTCTTTAAATAATTGTTTCATCAGGACATCGCCTTTATTACGAAATGGAGATGTCAACTATGAAAATGACGACCATGATGAACACGACAAGGAATGGCACTGTCAATGATAGCACCACTGAAGCGCTCACTTTGGCCACCCAGGTGGTCAACATCTTACTCCTGGTATTCTTGATGATATCTATGGGTTGCACCATCGATCTCAAGGATTTGAAACAAACGGTCAGTATCTGGCATTACAAAAACAAAAAGCCTAGGTAACCAGCTTACTTGAAGGGGGTGAAAGAGCAGTTTGCATCCCCGACAAATTTTAGACCAAAACAAACATGATATCCGACTGTTCAGTAAAGTAAGAACATTATTGCAAGGTAAGAAATATTCAAATTGCTGTAAAAACCTCATTAGTAATGAACCTTATCTTGGAAAAGATGCCTAGAGCAGATCATCATACTTCATCATCCTACTGCTGTTAGTGATGTTCATGCAGGCCATATGTAGGCCTATTTTCTTTTCTATTGAAAATTTAACAATATTTTTATGAAAATATGATTCCATATTTTTCTTCAAATCAGACTAAGGCAATTGTAATAGCCTTGTCCATCATCTATTAAAATGAGTTTACGCTATATTGACGTATTACGTAATTGGAAAATGATTTTTATGGGATTGACATCAGTGTATTTAAATGCCTTTGAGCTTAATTCTCGAAAATCTTTGTGATTGTGCTTACAACTTTTTAACCACAGTTTCGTCATCCGGCTGGTTTCTTCGTTGGGATGCTATGTCAGTTTGTCCTGATGCCCCTCATCGCTTTTTGTCTCGGGCTTGCTTTTAGACTGGAGGCCGCGGGGGCTCTCTCAGTTCTCATGGTTGCTTGCTGTCCCGGGGGCACCCTCTCGAATCTATTTACATACTGGACTGACGGTGATGTATGTCTCAGGTAAATAATTGTAATTACGACAAAGGTGGTGGAGGTTGAGCAATGGCCACAGGAGCAATGGCCATTATTTCACCTTCGCCATCTTTTTGCATGTTTGACAAGCATATTATGAATATGTCAGATCACGTTTCAAATGTATCAAAATCTGTTAATGTCCACTTACATAATCTCAGTAGAACAAGTAAATTGTAATTAAAGTAAAAGTTCGTATGATAAATTTCTCTCTCTTTGTTTGTTCGTAAATAGTTCTTGTTTATGCGCTTTGCTCTAATAAAAAGGCACTTATAAATGTAATATTATTACAGTAGTAGTAGTATGTCATTATCATTATATACCTCTATTTAGAAATCAAACCATCTGATTGGTCGAAATTGGAGTCGTGATTTTAGCCATGCCCGCCTACAGGTCAAGAGTGGATGCCCGCCTTCCGGTCAATAGTTTGTTAAAGATGCCGGTTGCACCGGGTAACGGGCTGCACAAATACATTTTGCTGAGATCGGTTTACAGGTTTCTTTGTGCGAGCGCGGATACCATACAATGTTATTTTGTCTGCGATTCCCGAATGATCGCTATATTCAGGCAACTCAGATTTTATGTGATGTTTTAACCAGTCTTTACTCAAAGAAAAGGATTAGGTAAGAATTCTTTGTAGATTTGTTTGTGAATTCGGTATATAAAAGATTTATGGACTGCTTTAATATTCGAAGCATTGCTGTTTCTATACCGCGGCGCGCAGAGGGGTTATAGCAGGATGTAACTTCCCTTTGATCCTATATAAACAGCGATGTCTTACAAAGCAGTCAATATTATTAAAAGATATCGACTGCTACGAGAGGACTGGCTGTTTTATACGCTCAAGGGACATTTGCCTCCGCTGCTATCACCCCGAGGCGCGCCACGGTCTTAAAGCAAGTAGAAACAGCCAGTCTTCGAGTATTAAAGCAGTCGATATCCCTTTTATATGCCGAATTCAAACAAAAGTCTACCAAGAATTCTTACCTTATCCCTTTATCGAGTAAAAATTGGTTAAAACATCACGGAAAATCTGATAAACTGTCTGTTTATCACCGCCCGAAAATGGCTGAAATTTTCGATCAGTTGGGAAACGCAGACAAAAAGCACTGATGTCCGCGCTCGCTCAAAGAACATTTTAACACGTAAACCAATTGGTTTTGCAGCAAGATTTCATCATTTTCCCGGTAACTGGAATTTTGCCGGGATTTTACTCTTGGACTATTAAATGGTTTTGGCATTTTTCATTTCTTTACTGGAATGGCTGAAATCACGACTGCAATTTCGACCAATCAGATGGCTGGATTTCTAAAGCGAGGTATATAATCTATATTATTATTTTTACAGAATTAGTGAAAAACATCCTTATAATTTTCAGAAACCGTTTAGCGTGCCAATGAATTTCCTTCCTGCGGTTATCAATCAATCAATCATGCAATATTTCAAAAATGAAAAAGAAATACGTCTTCCACTTTTCTTTTGCCTAACGTGACACAGTGTATGCATGACAACAATCTCGACAGCGGTTGCTATCGGGATGATGCCCCTCAATCTCTTCATCTATTCCCGAGTATGGTCCGACGACAATACAGTCATTCCTTTTGTCAACATTGTAACCACATTGGTTAGCATTCTCATTCCCGTCGCCTTCGGAGTGTTTGTCCGCTGGTGGAGGAAAGAATGGACCAAGTACATCACCAGGGTTAGTATAATCAGGCGCGGATCCAGGATTTCTTAGGGGAGGGGGCCCAACTTTCTTCATTTTTGTTTGCTCCCGAAAATTGGAAAATCGCGCCGGCCGAAAAGTCGCTCAGTGGGGGGGGGGGGGGGGGGGGGGGGGGGGGTAGTGAGCACATTTTTTTTTTTTTTGGTCCTCGAAAATTTTTCAATTTGCCCCCTCAGCGCCAGGGGGGGGGGGGCCCAACCCCCAAAAAAGGTAAAAATCACGTGATTTTACATGATTTTTTTCTCAAGGGGGGGGGGGGCCCGGGCCCCCCGGCCCCCCCCCCCCCCTGGATCCGCCACTGAGTATAATAATCTTAAACATACATCTTCTATATCAATCCGGGGTTGAACATACCTTCAAGATTCCTTGAGGACCACGCTAAACTTCCAACTCCATTTAAGATGGTTTATTTTCCAGGTCTAGAAACCTAGATTTCACATATTTAATTTCAGTGTTTAGTACATCCGATCATCAGATTCATATGACTGTGTGCCTCATCTCCACTCCGTGGTAAGTATTCTCAACAGATGAATACTGCGATGGAATATGGAAATTATGATGACCGCAATGCCTAACCAGTAGGTCCCCGTTTCTCTCCTAGGTATAGAGAGACAAATGTAATATAATGTCTAGCCTTTTGGACCTTAGTGTGGCGCAAGTTCTCATCTCTCTTCAAATCTCCATTCAAACAACTTGATTATGACATATAGCACCATGCCTTCAGTGTTGCCCTCATTCTTATTTATGCGTGGCTACTGATCGGGGGGGGGGGGGTAATCAATTAAAATTGGTTTCGATCTTTAACAAAAAAATTAAGGTCAATTTCAAGGCTTGATGAAATACTGCCCTGAACAGGTATACTTTACCTTTTTTTCATTCTTACCCGTTCTTATCAATGTATCCTCAGGTCGGAGTAGGCGTCGCTTTCCTCTTTATGATCGCTGCCTGGGTTCTGTTCTTCAAACTTAACCCTGGCTTCCTGAACGCTGGATGGCAATTATGGATGTGTGCCATGTTGCTCCCATTTCTGGGCTACGG
Organism: Strongylocentrotus droebachiensis; assembly: GCA_035222895.1. Lineage (NCBI taxonomy): Eukaryota > Metazoa > Echinodermata > Echinoidea > Camarodonta > Strongylocentrotidae > Strongylocentrotus > Strongylocentrotus droebachiensis. The sequence goes on along the minus strand of JAVYIG010000231.1, from coordinate 254,598 downwards.
TTTGGGTTATGGCTTGGCTGTCTTGCTCCGTCAACCCCATAATAAGTGTCGCGCTATCTCCTTCGAAACCGGCTCACAAAACGTTTCTCTAGCCACGACACTGATTGTAGTGAGTTTCGCCAACTCACCACTCTTCTACGACATGCTGTTCTACCCAGCTCTCTATGCGGTCTTCCTCTACGTCGATACGTCCATAGTCATCGCAATACTCAAAGTAGGCATGTACCTCCATAAGAAGCACCGCTCGACCACGGATAAAGAACATGACGAGAACAAAAATGACAAGTTTGGATATGATAACGAAGCCATAGCCACAGACCAGGAGGAGGGGGTGAAAACAGTTGCAATGCAACAGACAGCAGCAGACAATTACGTGAAAACAGATTAAGATACTGATGAAGGGCTAAAATTTGTATTAAGCGGACAAAATTAGGTCATGAAATCATTTTCCATTATCACGTCTGGAGAAAAAAACTATAGGAACGAAATTTAGAACTAATGAATGCTTTTTACAAAATATAAATGACGTTGGTTTAAAAAATGCAAAATGCATACGGTTTTAAATTGCGATGTTTTAAAGAATTGAAGTTACAGTGGTCATTTGACTGTTATTCGGAACGTTGCCAATAGAATTTCATGATTCTCGGAAGGGTCTTTACTTTATCTTTATCTTTACTACCATGCAATTTTTCATGTTGCATAACAAAGTGATTTTCTATGTTGTTGTTTTTCTCTTTGCCTCTAATGAGGTGTGGATTCAATATTCAACAATAAAACAATTTCTCAAACAATTCAGCAAAACAATGGAACATCAATAATAAACATAATATTGTTTCAGATGTAACCAATTAGATTTGCAGGTGACTTCATATTTGTTACTTTCGAATGTGTATCTATATTTAGTCTGTGAGTCATTTCTCTCTTAAATAAATATATCGAATTCGATTCCTTATTATCATACCCATACTTATTACGAACATTAATCAATTCATAAATAGACCAAGATGTAATCGTCATAAACAAATCGATTGCGGTTTGCGAATTCATTTTAATATTAAAAGCATGTAAAACTAAGTCCTTTAAATATTCAAAGAAGGTTTTGTTTGTCTTATTTGAAAAAAAGGCATGAACAACATCTTCAGTTTCTCGGCAATTTAAACAAAGGTCATCGTATAGAGGAGCCCATTTGAACAGATTTGTCTGAACTGGTAGCATATCATAAAAGATTGAAATTGAAATCACGTAGACGAAATTCGTTAATCCCAATCAAATTTCTGTTAGATTAGGACAAGAATAAACGTCCTTCTGCAAGACATTTTTCCAACACAACCATTTATTTAATTTGATTTCTTTATACCTCATCATATTATACCACTAAAATGGCTAACAGGCTTAACTGCTTTCCCAAATACAATGTGGGGGGTAATAAAATTATGATCTTTGAATCCTAAAGTTACCCTATGCTTTTATCCTGTTTTTTGGAATTTATTTTGTGTAGCTTTGTATAGTCAAGAATTCAAAGTTCTTCACTTCGTCTAGTTTTAAGACGGATATATAATTCATTTACTGAAACAAAAGTGCCGTATTTAAAGATATCCTTTAGATATATAATACCAGTTGCATACCAATCTTCTTAAAATAAAATTGTATTTTCAAAAACAATTTTGATATAATATAAAATATTTTCGTCAACACTTTTATGTGGCTGACATTCAACTGATTTGTAGTTATTTTTATGAGGTGCCCTGCAAGTAATATTTCAATGTAAAAGTTTTAAGAAATGTAATGCATCATCAGTATAATTGCAATTCAGAAGTAGATGCAGGCCTCCCAAACAGTCAAACCATTGTTGACTCATATCTTTCCAAATTTCTTTTGTATTGTCTAAAATCATTACAAGCCATTTAAGCCTACAACTGAACGTTTGCCTTTTAACATCGACCATTCTTATTCCTCACTTTACAACAATCATGAGTTACAATACATCGTTTTACCTTTTCAATTTTAATTTTCTAAAGAAATTTAAGCATCAAGCTATTAAGATTTTTTTTAATAGATGGTATTGAATCAACAATCATTACAAGTTCGCAAACAGTGTTCATTGTCGCAAAGAATTTTTGAAAATATTCAAAATTTCTTTGTGATTTTTTTGCAAGCGTTTGCAATACAGTCGTAACCGTTTGCGAAACAGTCGAAAGCCTTTGCAAACGGTTTTAAGACGGTGTCGCTGAAGTTCTTTATGATTCGCCAATGCTAGCGACCACTTAACCATATGGTTCCTATATAAAATCGTCCCATATCATATCAGGAGTAAGCAAAAGGTCCCAAACATTCACAAATAGTGGCAAAGGGTTGCCAAATAGTTGCTAATCTTCGCAAAAACTGTCGCTGACATTTGCTTACAGTCGCTTATAGTCGCCAACTGCCTTTCGCAAACGCGTTCGCAAACATTCGCTCAAATGTTGTTAATTGTTGCTAAACATCGCTAAAGGTCGCATAGGCGAACACTGCTTTTCGCCAAAATTAGTTTAAAAAAAAAGTTTATAGGGAGCCGCACGGCAAACGCAAGGCCATTGTACGCCCGACGTTTGGGTGTCGTTGAACCGCTCTACGGCATGGCTAAGTCCTGTTTAATAGCTACGGAGAACCTAACAATGGAAAAAGTGATAACTCCGCGCTTTAACACCCCCCCCCCCCCCGGCGACCTATACGGCCTGTAAAAGATAGTTGAAACGCCCGCATATAGGCTCCCGTATCCTACCCGTAGAGCAAATGTGACTGAGACATAACACTCGTTAAAAGTGTCAACTAAAATATCACAGACCTCATTCCAGAACACCTTTAAAATTCCGCGATTATTCTGTCAGAGTCTAGAGTTTTTGTTTTTCTTCATTGAGAATACAGCTTTTGTACATTCTTTATGTGTTTAATTAACCTTCACATATATTATATTCATCGTCAGAAAGAGATGAAATATTTTGGGAAGAAATGTAATCTTCTGCGGTTTAAACATCAATATCTTCTGCACCATAATAATATTAGTAGTACATAGCATTTGGTATGCGCCATCGATCTAGTAAACTATTCTGAGGCGCAGAGGGAGTTTTAATAAATTGTTATAAAAACGTACGGTTTGTTTCAATAATTCGTCTTCCGTTTCCTGTCTTTAACTGATTTATGTTTTTTTTTCTGCTAGCATTTCTTTTTTCTAAGTTGAGAAAATAATTCGTACTTCTTTTTCCCTTTTCCAAGTTGCCTTAGCTCTGATACCAGCTCGTTTATATTCCATTTTGTATATATTTTCCAGCTCTTCTTTTATGACTCTCTATTCTTTTTCAATGTCATTATTTCCACTTTGATTATTATTAACCTTATGTATGCACATTAAGCTTTATTTCTATAAACCCTTTCTATTTTTTTCTTTCTCTGCAACTTTATGTCAACAAAATTTTCCTGTACATTCACGTATCTCTATTTTCAAAAGTTCCCATTTCTGTAGGGGACTCATATATTTTGAGAATTGATGGAACTAATAACATGACGGTGGTGAAGATGGTGATAGAAGATGTTGATTAGGAGGAGGATAATGATGGTGGTGGTAGTGGTGATGATGATGGTGATAGAAGTTGAGGAGGAGGTGGATAAATGATGAAACTGATGATTGTAATGATTATAATAATGTTGATGATGATGATGATAACGATGATGGAAGTGATGGTGATGACGATTGTGGTGATGATGGTGATAGAAGAAGAAGAAGGAAAAAACGACGACGACGGTAATGTTAATGATGTTGATTTATAATAACTATGATGATTAAGAATTACTTCTTCACTGTGATTGACGGAAGAAATGAATTCAGATTATTTTACGATGCGATAGGCATTCTTATTACGCCTTAAAAGTAAAGTAAACATTTTAGAGAACTCATTTGGGTTTGATGGGTATTATGATTCATATTTTATGTCCGTCTTATATCTTGATCAATATAAAGTTTTTTAATGCCCTGAAACTCAATTGACTTTGACAAAGTTTCCCTTTTTACAAGTCATAGAATAGATTGTTGTTCAGTTAAATATTGTTTAATACATGTAGTTGCTAAATATTGGAACATGGATTTTAGTACTTAGTAGCCAACTATTTGTATTTTGGTCGAAATCACCATAAATCCAATTGTTATTCTATAGATTTAAGCGGATTGAGATATAAAACATAACGCCTTATATAGGTTATTATATTGTAATTATTTCAATGTTATCGTAGAAAACCTATTGCCTGACTTATTCTGCATCTCGCATGATTGAATATATGGGGATATGACAAGCACTTTGGATGGATTATGATTATTCCATTGCTTAGCCTTTTATGAAGATCCTATATAGCAACGGTGCTGTGAACTGAAAGGCCTACAAATATGTCTTCAATTGTGCAAGACTTAATTTTTCCCACATAAGATATCAGCACCCCCATTATAAATACATTTAGTTGTTCCAGGATAAGTACAATATGTGTTATGTATGATTGTGCTGATGAGAGAGGCTATAATGAGAGAGGATGTGTGTGCTGAAAGCTGGATCAAAATCCATGTAATCCACCACTAGAACTTGGCTTTTTGGATACAAATTTGCTTTATTCTACATTATTGACACCAGATGCAACTATATGGGCAATTATTTTGTTCATTCTATGTATTTTGGAGAGTTTTCTTGGAGAATACATTTTGATATGCAGGCATGCCACTGGAGTGATTACCATTTCAGTCCCACTTGTGCATTTCTATGCGAGCAGTAACTTCACTACTTTTTTAGTTTGGTGTTCTCAACAAACACGATTGTGGACTGGACCTTACTACAAGATAACATCAATATCATCAGGAGTGATAAGTGTTGCTACTATCTTTGTTTCAATCAAAATCATGATCCATGCTGTTGGATGTTTTTGAGATTTTGAGTGCTCTTTCAGCCCTTGCTTTGACCTTGAAATTGAGTGAATAGGCCAGGTCTTGTATCTGTACAACATTACTTAACTGGACTGAGTGAACTTTGAATTTTGTCTGTACATAACTGTATTCAACGTAAGATGGCTACCCGCAAAGGAAACAAACCACCTTCCCACCTTCTGCTACTACTAGAATCAGACAAACTAGAGGAAGTGTGAACTTAGATGAAAAGCAGTCGACAAGCGCATCCAAATCAAAAGATGATAAATGCTGTGGCTCATGTAGACTGATCGTTTTGCCTGATGATTATGCCATTGAATGTGAGTTATGTAATTTCTGGTTCCACTGCACATGTCAGAATGTCTCAAGCAAATTATATGATATAGTCAATGAGGAACCAGAATCTGTCCACTGGTATTGTCACATCTGCAACGGAACAGCACGGAGTATGCTAAATGCAATGACATGAAAAGGGTGATGCAGGATTACAGAGAAGAAAGTGTAGACACCTTCCATCAAATGACAACAAAGTTGGAGGAGGTGAAGAATGGTATGATCAATGCAGAAGGTGAAGCCAATTCTTTTCAGCCTGAAGCTGTTCACGTTGAGCTACACAAACTGGTGAAAGAGAAATTTGATGAAATGGAAGAAAAGGAAAAGAGAAAGGGCAACCTTATACTCTTTGGAATTCCGGAGTCTACCAGTATCAAATCTGGCACACGAAAGGCAGATGATGTGAAAAGGTTTCGAGATATGATCGGAAGTAAGCTTACCAATGATAAGATAGAGATCAAGGCATTGTATCGACTTGGGAAGAAAGACGGCGAAAGACCAAGACCATTGAAAGCAGTTTTGAACAACCAGTCCATCAGAGATGAGGTATTAAAGACGTTTAGAGATGGAGGCTTGAATCTTATAGAATATCAGGAGAGATCGGCACAGATATCTAGAGATCGTACTAAGGCAGAAAGGGAAGAGTACAGGAAACTACGTGAAGAGTTGAAGTATTGATTGGAGAATGGAGAGAAAGACTTGGTCATTCGAAATGGAGTGATCAAGACGAAACAGTCTTTTCGCCACCCAGGCGAAGAGTCTGGATAGAAAACAGAATTCATCAAGTCACAAGGGCACATATACAAGCGCCACTAGCACCACCAGCACTGGCCACAACACCTTCTGCAGCAACATCACAGTCACAGGAGAAAGGTGCAAAAAACTTAAAGATAGTGAGGGGGGTATCACAAAGGTGAAGCCTCCCACAGACCAAGGACCGTAACGAAGCAAACCATCACATGCACAAATGTACATAGAGCACCCTTAAAGCACTACACACATTTGGAAGAACCAAGAACTTTGATGGAAAGCCACCACGAAGAGGATCATCCAAATTATTCTGATATAACGGCACAAGAGACACATGGTAGCAAAGAAGCAGGTATAAATGTGTATAAACTGAGTACTAAGAGATCAGAATTAAGATGTAGTCTAGAGGAACCAACCACTTTGGAGGAAAGCCACCACAAAGAGGTTTCATCAAATGTTGTCAATACTAAACAAAAAGAACAATTAAGACGAAATGCAGGCCTGAAGAAATGCAACTCAAACAAAAGAAAAGGGAAAGTGAAAAACTACATAGATGAACAAGGACCTCCAACAGAAAGAAATTATGGAGGCACAACAAGTACCCACGATGAACTTAAGGATCAATTGAAACAAGGAAAATTAAAGGATACTCACGCCAAATCCACAAATGCCAGGAAAAAGTTGATGTGCATCTTTACCAATGCACAAAGCATCACGAACAAAGTAAATGAACTGTCTGCCGTAATTGAAGCAGAAAAACCAGATCTGGTCAGTATAGTAGAAACCTGGTTGAATGACAAGACCACAAATGCAGAAATTCAAATGCCAGGATACCAAATCACAAGACTAGATAGACAAAGAGGAGCCCATGGAGGAATAATTTTATATGCAAGAGATGGCATTGAAGTGCAACCGAGAGAGAGCCAAACACTAGCTGAATATGACGAAGCACTGTGGTGCGATATCTCAAGTAAGGATGCAGCCCTTGACTTACTTTTGGGCATAGTGTATAGGAGCCCAAACAATTCAAATGACCAAAATGACTGTCTGAATCGAGTTTTGATGCAATTAAATGATGAACATAAAGATATAATGATTGTCGGCGACTTCAACTACAGAGACATTGATTGGGAAAACATGCAAGCTGCTTCAAGCAAATCAGGTGCATTTCTAGAAGTTATACAGGACAATCTATGGTGTCAGCATGTGACTCAACCTACAAGGCTTGATTCAATTCTGGATCTTGTCATCACATCAAGTCCTCGCACATCTTGGAACCAGTGATCATAACATGTTAAGATGGGAAACCAACTACTATGTCCAACCATGTGTACCTCAACCTAAGAGAGACTACAAAAATGCTGACTTTTATCAAATCAGAACAGAACTAAAAGAAATAGATTGGATAAAGGAACTTGAAAACCAGACGACTGATCAAATATGGAACACAATTGAAAGAAAGTTGAAGCAGTTTTTAATGCATGATCATGTACCATTAAAAAGGCAATATAGAAAGAAGAAAGCTATCTGGCTTACAAAAAGAACACAGAAAAGCATCCGTCGAAAGCATCGAGCTTAGAAAAGGTACAAATCAGATAAGACAACCAAGAACTTAGAGTACTACAAGAAATGCCAGAGGGACGCCAAACATGAAATAAAGACGGCAAAACGTGACTTCGAGAAGAAACTTGCTCAAAACATTAAAGAAGATTCGAAGAGCTTCTATGCATGTGCTCGATCAAAACAAAAGGTCAGAGACACTGTAGGACCTCTTAAAAGAGAAAATGGAGAGTCAGTCCCATCAGGCCAACAAACGGCAAATATCTTAAATGAATACTTTGCAGCAGTCTTCACTGAAGAGGACCTAAATGTTCCCAATCCCCAGAATGTCTTCATAGGAACTAATGAAGAGATCCTTGCTGAGATAGAAATCACTGAAGATTGTGTGAAAAAGAAGCTTGAACACCTCGACCCATCCAAAGCAGCGGGTCCAGACAATATACCACCATCTTTTCTAAGACCCCTGGCTGAAGAACTGAGTGTTCCATACACCATTTTGTTTGGAAAATCATTAAAGGAAGGACATGTACCAGAGGAATGGAGATCAGCCCATATAACTCCAATATTCAAGAAAGGGGCAAGATCTAAACCGGAGAACTACCGACCGATCAGCTTAACATCAGTCAGCTGTAAAGTACTAGAGAGCATTATCAAAGACAAAATAACTAACCACCTGAATAAATATGGTCTGATACAGGATACCCAGCATGGTTTTAGGAAAGGGAAATCTACAACTACCAACTTGCTAGAATACCTAGAAATCATCACCAAATCAGTAGACAATGGTACACCAGTAGATGTAGTATACCTTGACCTAGCAAAGGCCTTCGATACCGTCCCACACAAGAGACTAGTAACAAAGATCAAGGCCCATGGAATAGATGGTAACATATTACAGTGGATAACAGCCTGGCTCAACAGTCGCAAGCAGAAAGTCGTTACCCAGGGAGCCAAATCTAACTGGAGACCTGTTACCAGCTCTGTAGTACAAGGATCAGTCCTGGGACCACTGTGCTTCTTGATATACATGAATGACCTCGAAATTGGGCTAACCGACAAATCAACAGTTAGCAAATTTGCTGATGACACCAAGCTAATCCATCCAGTGCAAATAGACAATGATAGAACAGACATGCAAAACTCCATCAACCACCTTCATAGATGGGCAAATACATGGCAGATGAGGTACAATGCAGACAAATGTGGAGTGATGCATTTTGGAACCCACAACCCACACTACACATACACGATGGGCAACTCCCAGCTGAAAGAAAGTACAGAAGAAAAGATCTAGGGGTTAATTCTAGTACACAAGTCCCTGAAAGTTGCCTCCCAGTGTGCTGCAGCAGCAAATAAAGGAAACAGGACACTAGGAATGATAAAACGCAACTTTACATTCAGGAGTAAGGAAGTGATCTTGAAACTATACAAGTCACTCGTCAGACCCCACCTAGATTACGCCATTCAGGCCTGGTGTCCTTACCTGGAAAAAGACAAAAAGAAGTTGGAAAAAGTTCAAGCAAGAGCCACAAAACTCATCCCAAGTATTCAACATCTACCATATGAAGAGAGACTAGCAAAACTGAAACTAACTACTTTGGAGAAAAGAAGAGAGAGAGAGGAGACCTACTGCAAACCTACAGGATAATGACGCAAATCGACAAATCCAACCCCGAGAAAACAAGAGGCCATTCCATGAAGCTAGCCAAAACAAGAAGCCGCCTTGACATCAGGAAAAATTTCTATAGCCAGAGAGTTGTAAGCAATTGGAACAAGCTGCCACAAACTGCCATTGATGCTCCCACACTCCTAAGCTTCAAACAACAACTATCCAACCTGGGTTTTTAAATGGGTCCCATGGGACCCCCTTAACCCTGCCACACCACATTATCTACGGGATCTTTATCACCACGATGGCGAGGTGTGGACTTCAAGGTATATTCAAGGTATATTCATGTTATTTATATTAGTTTATGCGTACTAGTTTTTCTAACCTGTAAACCCGACCTTTTAAATTCGAATTACTGCAGTTTGCACAATATTAGCCTTGGGTTTAAAGGGAGGCGTTACTACTTCAACCAGAAGGGATTAGACCGCCCAGCGAGCCAGCGAGGTCAGTGTGACATGTGGCTATCTCATTAACTCAGCTCTCATTTAACATAAGAAAAAGAGGGTCATGGGGGACCAACAGGCACCGATTGGGGAAGTTTTCTATAAAGAGGGAGCAAGTAGCTTCAAGTAGGACAGTGTGCCTTTAAAGGTTGTGGATCCAATTTGGATTGCAATGGATCAATGCCATATGTGGCAAAATATCCATTGTAAGTGAGATAGCAGTATGTCAATAATAACAAAAATTAACATTGAATCTTTATTTGAAAGGTTGGAAAAAGTGGTTTATTCAATATTGATCAATACATATTACAGATACCCCAATTAGTTATGATACATTATTTCTTTCAACAATTGACAATCAATCGTTCAAACTAAAGAACATTAAATTGCTTGTTAATGTAATAATTCGGTTAATGAAGTAGCGACTGGTTGAATTGGTATGATACTTGATTATAATTATTAAAAAATCAAAAGGAATTAAAACCAATCTAACAGATTCTGGATTGTAAACCTATTAAGGTGTCAGAAACAAACGTATTTAAAATGTACTTAGTACGAAGATAACAATTATTTGGATGGATAGTAACGGTAAACATTCTTGTTCATAATTTCGTGTTTGCTGTTCGCTCTTTTATCTCCTATCAGATTAATGGTGACTTTTAACTGTTAAGGTAACGGGATCAAAGGTCATAGCTTCCTGCGTGCACAGACTACATTTGATTAATAACCTCAAAATCAAGTATATATCAGACTTCGGAGCTAGCATGCTAAGATCACCTGTTATTTCATGTCATCCACTTTCCACAGCTATCAAAAGAGTCAGTTTATGCTGACATGTCAACAACTTACTATTGTAATCTTATTCCAATTTACTCCCGATCAGATGAGAAATCGTTTCTAAATCGGCACCCGTTTCATCAACACGGTGAGTTATTACTATTGTTTTCATGATTAGGTTGAGTTGTTTATCATTATTCTAGGCGTATGTGTATCATTAATCGTAGTTCGTATAGCAAAACGTGTAAATGTAGTGCATCGTTTATTTGATCTTTACTTTCATCCGTTGTTTCCTTGTTGTTTTTTATTCCATCCCTTTCCGGCTCGAAGGGTCCGAGAGCTGTAAAACATATCTTCTTTGCAGTAGGCTAGTCATTGGTATTTCTGTCATGAAATATGAGTGAGAGCAAGATGCGATTTTTTAGTGGTATGGAATCCTATTACCTATCCAGTATAATGATACCTCTGACTATAGGTATATTCATAATGTGGTGCAAATTGAATTAGTATTATTGGGCTATTAAGTCCAAGTTATTGTCCTGTACGTCACAAACAACGTTTAAGATTGAAATAAATATAATTATATGAAGTTAAAAGCCCTATTAGTTCTTATTTCAGACTAAAAAATGAAATTAAAATGCATATTTGATGTCAATGTAATATGTTTCAGAATTATAGAATACTTTGTGACGTACTGTAGCCTGCCCAGTTACCGCTCCCCTGAGCCAAGTGGTTTCATAGACACAACGGCCGTCTTCCATTGGCAAAGTTTCTCCGGTGCGCAATGAATAGAAGGCGTGCAAGTAACTTATCTATTGCAGCATACACATTGCAAGGAATGATTGAACGAAATATAGTACATTGTCGATGGCGCCATGAGTGGAGAAGCGGGAAAGACATCAGTGTCTGAAAGTGAGCATTGCGTTAAAAAAAACCACCAAGCTCCATTTTAAAACAGTTAGAAGGAAATTGTAGTAAAAGATTTAATTTGGTTTATAGAAATATGAAAGCAGGCATTTCAGATGTTTTACCTGAGAACATTTCTTGCGGAAATTATTATTTATTTATTAAAAAAAAGGTTTTCTAGGCTTGAACTCGACCATGTAGCCCCGTGCTGTTCCTGTTCTATTTCCGCTCGCTCCTACACATGTGCTACTTCAATTAATGTATCGAAATTCGTTTATGTCCTAGCTGAGTAAAAAATTATAGCCCGTGAGTTTTTAGTTTGTTTTTATGATTTTGTTGTTGTTTATTTGTTTCTGGTTTGTTTTTAAAATAATACATTTCAGTGTATTTATTAATGTTCACACACTTGGTCTATTCCAAGCACAAATGCTGCTCGATCGGGAGTAAAAAGGTTAAACAAATACAATTAATCCCTATGGTCTAGATCTACCTGCAGATAAAATTAAAATAAATAATGGCATGTAAATAGACTTGAAAGACAAAATCTTTGAATGTTAAAAAAAGGTCTGGAAAAAGGTCCTTTCCTGCCATGCGACCGCATCTTGTGGTGAGTTGAAGAAGGCCTTGAGGAGTTCCCTCTGATGCTTTGCATCTACTATAGCTGAGTTGCGAGGTGCGGGAGGTTGATTCACATCTAGCCAGTTCACACATGGTCCCTCTATGCTCCTGGGATGACATCGTATTTTTTCAGGCCCATGGTCCGCCTCTTGTGCTGCAATGCCTGGATGCTTCTGCCTTTAAGGTTGTGCATAGCCACTGCCGCCTCAACCATATCCTTCACAGTATTGGGATTCTGCTCTAGAGTCCTGAGGAGACACCTGAATCTATTGGCCAGGATCCCAAAGGCATGTTCCACCACACTTCTCCCCTTGAGAGTCTGTAGTTGAACATACTCTCCTCCCTGGCCACCCTTCTTCTGCCGTATGGCTTCAGGAGGTAGTTCCTGAGTGCGAAGGCGTCATCCCCCAGGATGAAGAAGGCATGTCTTGGAGGTCATCAGGGCTTGCAGTCAGAAGGCAGGGTGGGGGGAGTCCTAGGACTTCCTCTTCCAGGCCGTTGAACAGCTGAGTCGCCAAATATCTTTCATATGGCATGTGTCCTTTTCCACCAAGCTCGATCCACACAAACTTGTAACCTGCATCCAGTATATAGTATATTTGTAAAAGCGCTTAGAAACATTTGTATTAAGCGCTATATAAAATATTTGTATTATTATTATTATTATTATTATCCAGAGCCAGGAGTGGTATCGGAAAGAAGCGCTTGTACAGGCTGCCAGTGTGGGGTGGTTTCTTGATCGCAATGTGTTTGCCATCCAGGGGGCCCCAATGGCGTAGGGGATGTTCCATCTGGGTTCAAACCGGTTAGCTACGGCTGTCCACGCTTCAGGGGTCACAGGTAGGCTAAAAGCCTCATCTTTGTACGCTTGAACAATTGCCTGGCACACTTCTGAAACCAACTCTGAGAGGATGGACACTCCACACCTGATGAAGGCATACGCAAGGGACCGATAGTTGTCTCCAGTGGTAAGGTGCCTCAGTGTCACTGCCAGTTTCAGTCAAGGTGAGAGGGGTTGCCTGAAACTGGTGCGTTTCCTCTCGATTGCTGAGACCACTCTCTGCAAGAACTCATCGAAGAGCCTTGTTGTTAACCATGTGTAGTTTTGGAACGCTATTGGATCTTCCAGCCTCAATTAGGTGTCTAGGAGGGTGGAGAACTGGCCAAACTGTTTGTCCTCTCCTCTGTGAGCCATGGTCGCACCCAGAACTGCCTGACTGCAGCTTTCCTGACCATTTGTGGTTGGGGCTGTGGCTAATCTGGCTGTTGCTCGTTTTCTTCCTCTCTGGTGATAATATAAGCATACAGTAATACTCAAATGCCGTGTTGTCATCATACTCAACTCCTGCCATCATCAATGGTTGTGGGTTGTAGTGTTCACTCTGTAGAAGTTCAAATAACGATGAAGTCCATGGTCAGTTGGCCTGTATATGTATCTGTCGGGGTCCAATTGTAGCTCACATTGTGATCACTCTGGACCCTTATCGTGAAAGACATCGTGAGCACAATCGTATCTTGCCGCTAAAGTGCGCATCGGTTCGTGATGAACGTAACGGAAGGAATCCGAACGTATCTGCACGTACCCGATCGTCCCAAATCGGGGACCCCGATCGTGATGATCGTGTCACATTGAGACCCAATCATGGACTCAATCGGAACAATCCTATCGGAACGTATATGATCATATCTGAACGGGAGACCAGATCGTGTCACCTGAAATTGACCAATTGTGACCATATCGCATCCAAGCGCACCAAATCATACCGGAACGTATCGAATCGCATCACCTCGTATCCAAACCTTACATTTCAGAGAAGTTCCACGATCAGCTACGAATGGCCAATCGTGGGGTTCATAACGGATCGCACGACATTGGGAACGTAGTATCCCTGGTTCCAAACAACAGAGCCTACATGTGAGGTTCACCGCGACAACATTTAAGCAACGGGCTGGAGCAGGGCAAATTAAATGTTTGGCGCTGGTGTGATCACCACGTCATTGTTTAGCACAAAATTGTTTGGAACCAGCAACCTTGAGCTAATATGAGGTATTTGTAATAGGAGCTCTGGTACACGCTACGCTGCAGATCACTTAATAATATTGGATCGAATTGATCTGGTTTGGGTTTTAAAAGCATATGGACATACATATGAACATAAACAAATGATTATTCAAAAAGCACACGGCTGTTTTCTCTATTGAGAGCCACTAATTAAATTGTTCTGTTAATCCTAGCACAAATATTCAACACTAAACGTGCTCAAGGGAACTCCAATATGGCCATGGTCGAGCTATGCTTCCGTTTTCGGTTCCTGTCGGATCTCCTTCTACTGGCGCCCATTTTATACATCAGACATTGCAGTGCTGAACGGTATTGAAGTTCAGACTAAACTTTGAAAACGTGTCCTACTAAAGCTATTACGAATTTTTTGGTTGCCATATAGCCCACCCCCCCCCCCCCCCACCACCAACGGAAATTACTAACACCAATGCAACTGCCACCTCTAATGCGACTGGTAGATTGTCAGTCTAGTTTGGTGGATACAAGCATGGAGAAGACACATGACGTTTTCTAATCTTCGTATATAATATGTATTAACAAAAAGAGTAATATTTCTGGTTAAGTGAATGTAAAGAAAGGTTATTGCCGCCAAAATCTAACTGATAAACGACATGTGATGGCGCTGCTCATCGACAAATAACGATGCGACAGAGTTATGACAAGTTAGAGGCATCATAAGTCCTCTGTCAAGACTTTAAATGTAATATGCTACTCTACACCCAAGTGTAGTAGATGGAAACCCTGTAGGAAGAATTTGTATGAAAACTTGAGCATTTGATCATGTTAGCTCGGCTTAAGACAGGGTAAGAGCAAGAGGACTGCTAATATGCTTTATACCTAGAAAATTGTTATTCTAACAAATGCAAAACTTCTACCACAAACCAAACCATTGATTGTTACCTTTATTATAACACAATTACATACCTATGTAGAAATAAAAAATATATCATCGAACTATAGCTTGACTCTCTTAACTTAAATCACTTATGTTACATTTTGGGCCTTAACATCAAATTTGGGGTAACTGAGACATAGTTGGCGATCAAAGCGCTGTACCCACAATCTATCATTCTATTTTGATACCGAAGGAGATATTTATTTTGATCATATTACCCAGAAATAGTTAAAAGCAGATTTCTTGACTGTCTAGAGTTGCAGGTACTTTAGGCCCTTTTGGAGCAACATTGGAGTATTTCTACTGAATACTACGTTTCAGTAAAAAAAAAATATATATATATATATTTGTTCTGAAATGAATTAAAAAAACACTGGTGGGCTCATAAAACATAACCATTTAGGCACTTTGGGCACCGACTTTCCAAATAGTCGGTGGCACTGTGTTTAGCATTAAGGTTTACTTAGAAATCAGCATTTGAAATAAATGTGAATGCCATTTCCCTGTTTATGTATATTATTATCATTATTACAAACCTTTTTTTTTCTTTCTCGTGAAGTTGTTACTTCCCTGGAATAGATGACAGTGACAGGTAATGCTACGGTCACAAAGGTTCGTACGAACGATGATTTCGTACGAAACTCCCTGTTTTTCCATTGTCTTCCCGAATTTCCATTGTCTGAAAATCGTTCGTACGGCGTTTGTGGCAGTTCGTAATAAGCCTCGGTCACAAATGCCATTACGAACTGCTACGAACGCCGTACGAACGATTTTCAGACAATGGAAATTCCGGAAGACAATGGAAAAACAGGGAGTGTCAAAGGAACATCCCTTCATTGCTATTATGTAAAAATGTGTAGAACAGGTGTCACATGCATATTCACCTTTTTACATAATAGCAGTATGTTCCTTTGTCTACCTGAGGAACTGTATATTTTGTCCGCTTTCTTGTCCGTCATGTTCATAGTGTGTTACGTGTTGATTTCTATGTCCACATTGTGTGTCGGTCACGGCTCAGTAATCACATGTTAGATGAAATGGAATGTAGATCAGTGACCCCCCCCCCACCTCAGTTGCCTTCCAACTACCGGATACACTGCACCATTAGAAACAACCGACAGCGAAATTAAAAATCCATCGATACACCATTTTCTTTTTGTATCCGCTCATTCCTTTAATAGCTCTTTCGCCTGAAGAAAATAAAATCATCAGTGCCTTCAAAATGGAAAGAGAGGCCATAACTACACTGATGACGACGATGCTAGAAGTGGCAGGGAATAACACTGCACCGAGTAACATTGCATCCATAAAGTTAGCCACCAAGGTGATCAACATCTTGATCCTGACCTTCCTCATGCTCTCTATGGGATGTACTATTGACCTCAAAGACTTCAAAGGCACGGTTAGTACAAACAACATCTGCTGCATTTCATTTCTTCTGCAACTGCTCTTTTTCATAATCTGAAATATGCCTGATTGTATCAAGCTTAAGGACGTAAATAAAGATGTAAATATTTATATCTGATTGATACACGTCTGTAAAAAGCTCCTATCTATTTTGTTCATAGTTGCGATTAATACAACTTTTTAAAACTTTTTTTCTTTGTTACTGTTGCTGTTTAATCTCACACCTGCAAAGAGCATTATATTCCAAATGAATTCGTTTACTAATCTGTAATTTGTAAAACAAAAATATATCAAACCGTAATCTTATAGTCAGGTGTGTCAAATTGAATATGAAAGGGGTAGATCAATATTAGACACACCTACAAAAACAAGTATTTTGGTACAAGCTTTGGTTTTATACGACCAATCTGAAAACAATGTGAATGTAAAAGTTTGCTAATAGACACTTCAAAGAGAAGTAGGTATGAGATATTCATGTTTATTGATAATTGCACATTGAACTGAAGACTTATTTCGGTATCCATCGCAGTTTCGTCATCCTGCTGGTTTCTTCGTTGGGATGCTATGTCAGTTTGTCCTGATGCCCCTCATCGCATTCTGTCTCGGGCTTGCTTTCAGACTGGAGGCCGCGGGGGCTCTCTCAGTTCTCATTCTTGCTTGCTGTCCTGGGGGCACCCTCTCGAATCTATTTACATACTGGACGAAAGGGGATGTCTGCCTCAGGTAAAAACAAAACTAAACAATAAGTGCTCCTAAAGGCTCAGATTTGTATTTGGTATCAAGGGCTGGGAATGAGAATCGAATCTAAAAATGACAACGATGATCATAACTATGAAGATGATGATGAAAGTACATGTAGTAGTAATTATGATAACAATACCGAAACTAATGATAATA
Source organism: Strongylocentrotus droebachiensis (assembly GCA_035222895.1). NCBI lineage: Eukaryota > Metazoa > Echinodermata > Echinoidea > Camarodonta > Strongylocentrotidae > Strongylocentrotus > Strongylocentrotus droebachiensis. Next base: position 237,342 of record JAVYIG010000231.1, on the reverse strand, counting down.
ATGACGATAATGATAATAATTATGCCAATAGTAGTACTACTAGTAGTAGTATAGTATTAAACAAACAAAAATATTTCTAATAATCATGACAATCAACAACGAAGATAATGATAATAACAAAAACGATGATAATAATGATAATAATAATAACGATAACAATAAAAAAGTGAATAATGGTGTAAACATAGCACACGGTCGTGACAAATATTGATATACTAATCATAAATGTAAATCATCAAAGTTCTACTTGTATAATTTGTGTTACGTACTGTTTGTTTACATACAGTTGTACACAAGGGGGCACGGGGCACTAGCCTCCCCCTCTCTCCCTTTCTCTCACTCTCAAGTGATGATGAAAAGGTGACGCCTGGACCATTTTTTAAATTTGCATTTTATTTTCTTAGTAAGACCGGTGGTGCCCCCCTCCCCCCCCCCCCCATGTGAAAATAAAAGAATCGTTTCAATGCCCCCTCAGTGGATTGAGTCACGCTACGTCACTGCCTATGACCACTCATTCTGTCTAGCCAAAAAAAAAAAAAAAAAAAAATAGGGGGATATGAATAATAATGCATGTATTTTATCATTTTTAGTGTGTGCATGACGGCGGTGTCCACGACGGTTGCTATCGGGATGATGCCTCTTAATCTCTTCATCTATAGCCGTGTGTGGACCGACGATAATGCAGTCATTCCTTATGTCAACATTGTAACCACCTTGGTTAGCATTCTTATCCCCCTCGCTTTCGGGGTGTTTGTCCGCTGGTGGAGGAAGGAATGGACAAAATATATCACTAGGGTAAGTTTATTATTGTCTATTTCTTGAAGAAGAAACAAATGTGTTGCCTATTAACACTTCGATTCCTTGATTCACTCCCTTTCCACTGTCGCTCGTGTCTCACACGCGCATCTTTTCTCTCTCAAAACATTAGGCATCAAATGATAGAGGGTTTGCTTTGATGTGCAACGCTATGGCTTTGCAATATTAACCATTTCTGGTCTTAATTACCTTCTTGAAAACCATTTTAACACCTGTATAGGTTAATCTTGCTCTAGAAATAATTAAAAAAAATAATGTAGCAGCCTCTGGTATACCTATCACATGAAAAATGCAATGTGGGACGGGGAGATTACTTGTATGGTAAACAAATTGGTTTAACCGCTGTTCATCTACCCTCACGTAGGTGGCGCAAAGTCCACTGATTCACTCTCTCGAAAAATCACTCTTCCCGAAAGAAAAAAAGGGAGCGGTAAATTTCAGAGAGAGCTAATCACATAAACCCAGGCGCGGATCCAGGATTTTCCAATAGGGGGGGCCGAAAATTTTAAAATCGCATAGACCAATATTTCAACTTAACATACCAATACTGACAAGGTCATAGCACCTTACCGGTACCTTTTTAAGCGGTCACAATTTTGGAGAGGGGGCAGGCTCGCGTCATGTATGTTGTCCGATATCAACATCCGCCTTTTTTTTTTTTAAATGTATGCCTTTTTTCCCCTACCGCGCAAAGCGCGGAAGCTTTGACATTTCATTAAATTATTAGAAAAAGAAGACGATTCATTGTACCGTTCCGACTCTTAGTTCATGTTTCGCCCCTCCCGCGCGAAGCGCGGAAGTTTTGACGTTTCATTACATCATTAGAGAAAGATGACGATTGGTTGTACTGTTTTCGACTCTCAATCCTTGTCTGGTTTCGTTTCCCCCCCCTCCCACGCGAGGCGCGGAAGCTTCCAAGTTTCATTGAATTATTAGAGAAAGAAGACGATTCGGTGTACCGTGTCCTTGTCTGAATTCAGATCCCCCCCTCCGCCTCTCCCGCGCAAAGCGCGGAAGCTATGACGTTTCATTAAATTATTACTCTTAAAATCTTTGTCTGAATTCAGTTTCCCCCATCCGCGCGAAGCGCGGAAACTTTGCCATATCGTAAAATTTTCAGAGAAAGAAGACGATTCGTTTTACTGTTTTCGACTCTTAGTTCATGTTTCGCCTCTTCCGCGCGAAGCGCGGAATTTTTGACGTTTTATTACATCATTAGAGAAGCTTCCACGTTTCATTGAATTATTGGAGAAAGAAGACGATTCATTGTACCGTGTCCTTGTCTGAATTCAGACCCCCCCTCCAGCGCAAAGCGCGGAAGCTTTGACGTTTCACTAAATTATTACTCTTAATCCTTGTCTGAATTCAGTTTTCCCCCTCAGCGCGAAACTCGGAAGTTTTCACGTTTCGTTAAATTATTAGAGAAAGAAGACGATTCGTTGTATACTGTTTTCGACTCTTAATCCTTGTCTGAATTCAGTTTTCCCCTCCCTTAATCCTTGTCTGAATTCGTTTTCCCCCTCTCCCATGCAAAGCACGGAACCTTCCTTTGTTTCATTAAATTATTAGAGAAAGAAGACGATTCGTTGTACTGTGTCCTTGTCTGAATTCAGATTCCCCCCTCCCGCGCAAAGCGCGGTAGCTTTGACGTTTCATTAAATGATTAGAGAAAGAAGACTAATTGTACTGTTTTCGACTCTTAATCCTTGTCTGATTTCGGTTTCATTAAATTATCTGAGAAAGAAGACAATTCGTTGTACCGTTCTCTACTCTAAATCCTTGTCTGAAATCAGTTTCCCCCTCCCGCGCTTCGCGCGGAAGCTTTGACATGTTCATTAAATTATAAGAGAAACAAGACGATTCGCTGTACCGTTCTCTACTCTTAATCCTTGTCCGATTTCAGTTTCATTCAATTATCAGAGAAAGAAGACGATTCGTTGTACCGATCTCTATTCTAAATCCTTGTCTGAATTCAGTTTTCTCCCCTCCCGCGCGAAGCGCGGAACCTTTACGCTACCCTTAATAATATACTCTTAACCCTTGTCTGAATTCATTTTCGCCCATCCCGCGCGAAGCGCAGAAGCTTTCAGGTTTATTAAAATTATTAGAGAAAGAATACGATTCGTTGTACCGTGTCCATGTCTGAATCCTTGTCTGAATTCAGTTACCGCTTTACAGCTTTGACGTTTCATTTAATTATTAGAGAAAGAAGACAATTCGTTGTACCGACTCTTAATCATTGTCTGAATTTTCAAAAATGTTTCTCTGTCCCATCGAGCAAAAAGTATCGACACTGCGGACCTGACACAGCAACATAATTATCATGCGTATCTTTATTGCTCCCTCGACGTGGCGACTCCACCCAACATCCCCCTCTCTCTCTTACTCCCACCCCTCTTCCCTCAGGCCCTTACCTTCATCTCTCTCTCCTCTCTTTCATTTTTCTCTCTTTTCTTCTTTTTTTTTCCTTTTCTCCTTTTCTTTCTTTTCCTTTTCCATTCCCTTTTCTTTTCTCATTTTCCTGTTTTCTCTTTCTTTCTTCTCTTCTCTTTCCTTTCTTTTCCTTTTCTTGTTTTCTTTCTTTGCCTTTCCCCTTTCTTTTTTGTCCTCCCCTCCGCTCACTTTTCCCGACAGCTGCACAATTTTACCGACAATATCCTGACAGGTGGGGTGTCGCACCCCCCCCCCCCCCCCTTAGCAACGCCTCTGAGCGCAGTGTCTGTTTTAAACGTTTAACTTCGAATCCGCGGCTCAAGATTTAATGTGGCCTGCCCCCTCTATTCAATAACACCCCCCCCCCCCCCCCCACTCCAATAACGTCTCCCCAGCCTTCTGGAATACTCCCCGATCTCCCGATTACAATTCTGCTCCTCTTTGTAGGGCCGGGCGGGGATTCATCATGAGTGCTTTTACATGAACCTTTTTAAAATAAATATAGTATGCTGGATTTCGACCCGGATTGCAGAAACTAAAATGATAGGGTGATCATCCCCAATATACGCTTGCAGTTCACAGTCATGTGCACCCCCTTCCTCCTTATTCCCTTATCCACCGTTACCGTCAATGCTATTTACATATGGCCGGCCCCCTCTTCAATAACGGCCCCAAGCCTTCGGGAATGACCCCCAAAATTTCCTGATTACCTTTCTGCCGCCCTTTAGAGGGGCCGGGCGCAGCCTTTTCAGAAGTGTTTTTACACAACTCTTTTCAGCTACTACGGCTCATAAACAAGTATGCTTAGAACTATTGAAAATAAGCTGAATTCAGACTCAGTTTTGCACAACCTAAAAATTACAATACGGACAGTCACTGACCCCCCCCCCCCCCCCCCCCCCAGTTTTCCCTTACTCGTTGTTTCTGTCACTTTGTGCCATTTCCTTGTCTTTCTTCATTTCTCACCCGGCTTCTCTCTTTTTTTTCCTTTCTCTTTTCTCTCTCTCTCTCTTTCTTTTCTCTTTTTTTTTCTCTTCTCCTTTCTTCTCCTTTCTTTCTCTCCTCCTTTCTTTTTTCCCTTCTTTTCTTCCTCTTTTTTCCTTTTTTCCTTTTTTTTGCGCCGCCAATAGGGGGGGGCCGCGGCCGTTTCGGCCCCCCCTGGATCCGCCACTGTAAACCCATCTATTAACAGAGTTTGGCCGACTTGGTTCCAATCTCGTTGGTATGTGCTTGTCTAACAAAGCAGTATACGCTATTAGTTGACGTTAAAGGTATAGATCATCGACCAGTTCTAGTCATGCGATTGCATTGTGAAAGAAACGTTGTGAAATCGATCGATCAGAACAGGTTGATCATCTAGCATACAAATATTAGTGTGTACAGCAAGGTTCTGGAATCATCAAAATAATAAGAAATTCGGCCCAGTCTTGGTTAGTTACAATCACTGTACACAGAAAAATGTATATGGGACAACGTGATATCTATCCAGTCCGGATTTCCGGATTGGTTCAACATAATCTGAAAAGGTCAAGGCATGTGAATGAAATAATCAAGTGAGCAGGCACAATACTACACATGCTCAGAATTTTGAACGGATTCAAAGTTCCAGCGAATGATCTATTATGTGTCTACGGGGAATATTAGGCCCCAGAGTGGCATTATTAATACTGGGATAACTGAAAACTAACACAACAATATCAGATAGGATGAATCCAAATACGGCACGTATTGTGCTTGGACCGCATAACTGTACCATGGAGTATATCTCCATGACTGTACTAATTAATATTGCCAACCCTCAACGAAAGATCAAGGAAACTCAGTGGCATCGAGTCTAGGCAAAAGATCGACCAGACAATCATCAAACTTTCTCCCACTGGCTTTCTCCTCCGCGCTCAACTTTACATTCTTGATCGTAGAGAATGGCCGAACCTATTTCGAAGTCTTTTGCAAAAAAGAGCGCTACTAAAGAAGTGCTTTCCCCTACGTCATCAGGCTCTTGAATGCACATTTAAAGAAAATAAAACAAATCCAACAACTCGTTTGAATAAGGGAACACTGATCATGAGGACAGTGTAATGTTTTCACCTCTTTTGGTCAGCAATTTACTTATTTACTTATTCGTTTGATTTATCGTGTAATAAATACTAAGGGGGAAATGTCTATCACCAATATCCCAAATACAATATAATATATTATATAATCGAATTATCTACATACTGTTAAAGTGTCCGCATCTCAGGTTTTGACCAAGAATTGTCATTGGGGGTAGTTGGGTTAGCCGAAATATTTGAAAACTGCATATAAAATATACGTTCACTGTTCTGGAGATGGCGGAACATCAAATTTAATAATCAATCCATGACGATTAAAATATTTCTACATTCTTCGGGGTGTGTTATATTTTTCAGTGATAATGTGTTCCTTTCACCCCTCCCCTGATCAATATAAATGATGCACTCCTCGGTCCAAACACACTTGTGTGATATTTAATACACATCATTTGAATTGAGATGATTCTATGCATGTGGTGTCATTTTGTTTAATTTCTTACTGATTTGTATAGGTTGGGATCATCTTCTCTTTCATGTGCATCATAGCTGCTTTTGTGATGAGTTTCATCCTCAACCCTACGTTCTTGAACGCTGCATGGCAGCTATGGTTCTGCGCCGCATCTCTACCATTGTTAGGTTACTCTCTCGGTTACGGCATCGCCTTCCTGCTCCGTCAGCCCCACAAGAAGTGCCGCACCATTGCCTTCGAGACCGGTTCGCAGAACGTTTCTCTTGCCATGACCCTGACTGTGGTGACCTTCGCGAATTCGCCGTTATTTTTCGATATGCTCTTCTACCCCTCCCTGTACGCATGTTTCATTTACATCGATTCGTTTCTAGTAATCGGCATCTACAAGATCGTCGTGTACTTGATGAAGAAGAACGGCTCGCACATGGACAAGCACATTGACGATTTCGACGTTGTTGATGGTGAGGATGACGATGATGACGAGGTGGACATTGAACACGATGATGAAGTTATTCGGAAAGACGAGAAAATGGCTTTGAAGGCTATCAGTGTGGATAAGACTTCTCCTGTCGTATACATGAACACTGATGGAGACAAGTACAAGAAGATGTGAATTATGTTAGTGCTGAAAAATGTATGTGTAGTTGTGCGTATCAGGAAAATTTCTCCTTTGGCAATTTCCAGCGGGACAATTACCAATTAATAGGGATTAACCCTTTGGGAAATCACCCCCAAGAACAAACAATTCAATTAAACAGTTTACAGTAGTTATCATTAACATTTGGGACAAAGTCAATCAACTGAATTGCCTTTCTTTAGAATGGGAAGGAAAATGGAAGCCTTGACCTAAAGGTGTGACCACATTCATTTTTAACCTAGTCGAGGAACTCCTCAATGATGGGCACACTTTTCTCCATGTAGCCAGGCTTACTCAAGATCGTTCAGAGAATCTCGTTTCCATTGTTCGTCTCAGAAATCCATTGCCATCCGCTTTGGAATTTAAGACTGCACTCAACCTTGTCAGTATATGGCACATTTCTTAATTTAGTCTTGATGAGATACTTTGTTGGTTTTCTACTGAGGAAATACTTGATAAAATCTACTCATACAACTGACACATCCTCTACTTGGGTCTGTTAATTATTTTATGATTCCTTCCTTTTCCATTCTTTTGGGTTTATTCTTAAAAGTCCCTAATGTTTGCTTCTCAGACAACTACACCTTCAAAGACATGCCTGTATATTGTTTGAGGTCTTCCACATCGGTGACAGGCACTGTAACTACTATACTAATCCCAGAGCTTCACAAGTAAATCGGCCTATTATTTCCGCGAATTTATTGCTTTTTACTATTTGAAATACAATTTTATGGTATTTATATTTAAACCACACACCAATGAGCATTTGCCGAATGGGTGAATTTTATCCCTGCTAAATGAAATAGGGGTCACCTAGTTTTTGTTTGCAGTGTAACATTGTTGCCATGCTTATCTTCTGCCAAAGCTTTGACTTTGTCCACAGATTACATGGTTCTATGCTCATGTGTCTAGTTTTGGTCGGTGTAGTCACTAGAACAATATGTATGGGGGTTGAGAGGGGATTTTGAGGCTATTCTGGCTTCTGCAACAGTATGAGGCTACCACAACTATAAAACGTTCGGTGGTGCTGATCAATATAATATCAGCTATAGGAACTAGTATATCTGCACAATACCGTATTGCAGCAGGCGGGGAGCCATAGCAACAGGATTGTGGTCATTATATAGCTTCTTTATTGGTGCCTCCACTTTCTCAGGATGTATATATAGGAACCTGAAGAGTACGGACTCTCCTTCATAGGAGGAGGAGCTATATGTATGTCTCTCTGGAGAATCAGATGCTAAAGTAAGTTTTAGGACGTCCTTCAGAGGTGATGTTAACATAAAATTTGTGAAAGAGCACTGGTATTATATTCTCTGACATCGAAAACCATGACACAGCATTAGTACAGTATTCTGGACAAGATATTTTTAATTATATCCCTCATGTATAGTTTTTGCATTGCGATTGTACAGAGCACGAAAAAGGTATAGTTTCACTATAAATTTGAGAGGGTGAGAAATTTTACTATTCGGAGTGGTATAGTAAATTCCGGAATCCACTTTTTCCACCGATCACCGATATTTCTGCGATTGATATCTAAATTTCTAATACTAGTATTTGGAGAGCGACGAGCGTGCAAGTTTCTTCAGCCGGTATGCAGGGTGTTTTTGTTTTACATTGGACATTATTGATGTTGTTATCACTACTGTAATGGTTACTATTATTATTATTACTGCTATTATAATGAGCATTAGTTTTACTGCTATTATTATTGTTATTATTTTCATTATTACCCAATACTGTTACAGTACTACTATTGTACCACTCCTGTTTAATTTTATCCCCCCTTTCAATTTAGCCATTTTTAGCAATCCTAATATATTTGTCAGAACTTGACTTAAGATTAAATATCAAAACGCTATGTTACATATACATGCATTTAAAAGAACAAATAAATACTTTCATGATCCTCGATATATCTTTTTTTCTTCTTCTTCTTCTGGTAATCTTCAAAGGACTATGTAGCCTATCACGAGGATGAACTCAAGTGGTGTGAGGAAGACAGGTGATATTTTTAGTGGGATAAGGGCATTAGATTCCTTAGGAGTAGTCCCTGGCAGTTCTCTGGACTGCCAGCATGCACTACATTTGCCGGAAGTCAGTTCCATTAACTTTGGGACAGAGTGTTTGGCAAATACCACCTTGTCTATGTCGCTTCTGGCTCGTTGCAACTGGAGGGTCATGCCATGATTCTTCCGTGTTCGTTATTTGTTAAAGGAAAATAGGGCTTTCAAGGGAAAGGCAGAGAGATTATTCCTATCTTGTGCACCATTCCCAGTGCAGTCACACTGCTGGTTCTCTTGTCAGGCGCGGATCCAGGATTTCTTAGGGGGGGGGGGGGGGGGGGGCCCAACTTTTTTTTTTTTTGCTCCCGAAAATTTGAAAATCGCGCCGGCCGAAAAGTCGCTCAGTGGGGGGGGGGGGGGGGGGGGGGGGTAAGCGGACACTTTTTTTTTTTTTTTTTGGAGTCCAAAAAAAAATCGCAACGACTCAGCCAGCCGAAAAGTCGCTCAGTGGGGGGGGGGGGGGGGGGGGGGGGTTAGTGAGCACATTTTTTTGTTTTTTGTTTTGGTCCTCGGAAATTTTAAAATTTGCACCCCCCCTTGAGCGCCAGGGGGGGGGCCCAACCCCCCAAAAATGTAAAAATCGCGTGATTTTACATGATTTTTTTCTCAAGGGGGGGGGGGGACCCGGGCCCACCGGCCCCCCCCCCCTGGATCCGCCACTGTCTCTTGTAGTTCCCATAGTGATGGATCCGGCGCTGGATGTTTCAAGACCCTGGATATCTGATACGTTGTAGGGATCCCAGACGCTGGAACAGTTCTCTAGATGAGGGCGGACTAGGGACTTGTACGAAAGAAGCCTGGGTATCAAACCTTCTGCATGGGACAACCTGCATAATAAAAAATAAAAAGAGAGGAGAAAGCAAATAAGTTAAAACTAGCTACACTGCATTAGATTTTAAAAAATAGTACCTCCCAACTTTCAGGTCTTACATTTTGGTTTTATTAACAAATGTTAGCCTTTAAAATGTCTATATGATAGGGCCTTTTTTGAAGGGTAGAGTAACGGTTTATATTTATTTTCAATTTTTTTACAAGTAACTGTCAAAATTTGTTTTCTTAAATTATTATTATTGTTAAACATTTGCTACATGCAATAACAGGCAGTACAGGTGTAGTTAGAAGTCTATTTATTATAAGTTGTTTATAAACATAGGTGTATATACTGTTCTGTTCCTAAATTTTGTGAGAAAAAGTTTGATAGATATTATTTAGTATTGAACACAAAAAATGCCTTTAGTAAGTCTTTCAATATCATGCTGAGTGAATATACTGGATTGTTTATTTAGCAACACCGTACTTTTTCACCCAAATAAAGCTAGAGAATAAATGAGAATTATAAGATGTAATGCAACATGAGATGACAGTTCCCCCAAATATTGGTAATATGTTCATGATGAGTGCAGTTCTCATGGGCCATACAACCTGATTATTTTCAAACTTCATACAAATATACCTTACCAGAGTTCAACTTGGGTGTTCCTGATTAGACTACACCATAACATATGATGATCGGGTCCTGATACTCTCTGCTGCACTTCTGTAGCCATTATCTGCTTCTTGGACCCATAGAATCTACAATAAATATTGAATGACAAGAGAAACTTAGTAAGGTTAAAGTTAGTATCAAAATCAGAGGCGGCGCTCCCGGGGGGCAAGGGGGCACAGTGCCCTCCCACTTTTTCAAGTACCCTAAAATTGCCCCTTTTTGCATAGGAAAAGTGCCCCTTTTACCTTGACAAGTGCCCCTTTTTACAGAGGAAAAGTGCCCCGTTTATTTTGAAAAGTGCCCCTATTCATTTTGAAAAGTGCCCCTTCCCCTTTCCACCTCTGATAAGTGCCCCTTTTATTTTGACACGTACCCCTTTTCCTTTGAAAAGTACACATTTTCCTTTGCAATAAGTGTCCATTTTCCATTCTCATAAGTGCCTTTTTTAATCTCTAGTAAGTTCCCCTTTTTAGATACGAGAAGCGCCCCTTTTTCACTTTTGATAAGCGCCCCCTTCACCTCTGATAATTGCTCTATTTAAATCTGAGAGGTTCCCTTTTTTTGCCTTGACAAGTGCCCCTTTTCCTTTGTAAAAAGTGCCCCTTCCCCTTTTTAACTTGGATAAGCGCACCTTATATTTTCACATGAGCCCCATTTCCCTTTTAATAAGTGCCCATTTTGCTTATGATAAGTGCCCCCATTTAAAGAACAGCCCTTTTCCCTTCTCATAAATGCCCCTTTTCCTTTTCATCTATGAAAATAGTTCCTTTTCATTCTCATAAGTGCCCCTTTTCATCCCTTGTAAATGACCCTATTCAATTCTGAGAGATACTCGTTTTACTTTGACAAGTACCCCTTCCCCTCCTGATAAGTGCTCCCTTCATTCTTATAAATGCCCCTTTTATTTTGACACGTCCCCCTTTTCCTTCCCAATAAATGCTCTTTTTTTCCCTTATAAGTGTCCCTTCTCTTTCTCATGATTACCCCTTTTCGTCTTTGATAAGTGCCCCGTTTATTTTAATATGTGCCTCTTTTTTTCCTTTTAATAAGAGCCACTTCCCCTTCTCATTACCCTTTTAACAATGATATGTGCCCAAATTCTTTTCTAATAAAGACCCTATCCCTTTTTCATAAATGCCCCTTTTCACTTCTTATAAATGCCCCCTATCAAAATCTAATGGGCGCCTCTTTTCCATCGACAAATGCCCATTTCCTTTTCATCCCTTTTTTTAGGTGTAAGAAGTGCCCCATTTTCACCTCTGATAATTAGCCTTTGTACTCTAACACGTGCTCCTTTTCTTTTCTAATAACTGTCTTAACCCTTTCGATAAGTGTCCCCTTTTCCTCTCATCATCAAACGTGCCCCTAATTTCAAGCGACTAAAAGCAATTTCCCCCAAGGCTCGCTCGCTACGCTCGCTCGTAGTTATAGATGTTATATTTATGTAACTAAAGCTATGGTCACAAATCAGAGCAGCGACAGACCGATCAGTAGCCTGCTCGGTCGCTGCTGGAATTTAGGCATCGCCCAGCGTTTTGGTCGGTGACCGGGCGGCGACAGCCCAGGCACCGAGCGTATTTTGGGCGGCGAGTGAAAAGTGAGCAGGCGCCGCCCAAATTTTAACTCCGCGCTAAAACTTCAGCGGCGACCGAGCGATGCCCTAAAAACGAGAGGTGCCTGGGCGGCCGCTGCTCGGTGGCCGGGCAGCCGCAGGGCAGAATTGGTTAAAAACTCGCCGCTCGGCCGCCGAGCAGGCTACTTTTGGGTAATGTGACCATAGCATTATCAAAGATCTTTTCAGTCTTCCGTTATGAGAATGTGCTTATATGACCCCATCAGGATTGGGTCATTCCTCTTTATAAGATGTATTTTTTTGCACTGCGACCTCATAAATCTTTAAAAAGAATTCTCGCTCGCTTTGCTCGCTCGCAAATGAATTTTTAGACCATCACACTCAACTGCAAAGATGATACGCAAAATCTTATATGATGTATAAATAAAAACAAATATTGAAATCATCCCCGATAATGTAATCACAATGTCTAAAATATTGTATAATTTTCCCTTTGAGATTTCCCTTTGAAGGTGCCCTTTTTTTTTCCAGAAAGTGCCCTTTTTTGTTGGTGCCCCCCCCCCCCCACTTTGGAAGTCGCTCCGCCGCCTCTGATCAAAATGCATGTATCAGTTATCAGTTAATAGAGTTAAGTTAGAGTTAGAAATACCCATGGATAATTATGTAGGGTTGGATTCAGAATTCTGAACAACAAAACACAAAAAGGGGGTGGCATATAGTCCTGATATTTTACTGTAAGCAAAGTAAATATTAAGACATTAGTATTAAATACGCAAATAATATAAACCTTTTTTCTCTCTAAACATGTCTTTTTCCTCTAAATATTCCAAACAAGACGCAGTGTCGTAACTTAGAGCTCAATCAGGGGAACCTAGTTCTAACATGATACTGAGGTGTAGCCTACACTGTGGGCAAAGTTATAGCCGCGCCAGCTCAGGAAACGCAGTAAATTCTTGTGGTTATTGATGTTACTGAAGGAATTGGATTTGTACGTATCTTTTTCTTATGCAAATGACTTTGGAAAATGTGCATAAAACTGCCGCTGAAATGACTGTGAAAGATTTAAAAGTTTGTTTTGTAATTTTATGAAAGAATTGTTGCAAGATTGCATAAATGTGTCATAAGTAATTTTTACTTTATTCAAAAGGTGCTTGTAGAAGAATAGCAAGAAGAGTAAGGATATTTTGTTTATAGTATTTTGATAGGTCCTTGTGTGTGGGCGCGGGAATTTGCCTGACATAGCAGTGAACGTAAGACACACATTGCATCTTGTCATGGGCTGATGATGTTGTGCGTGTGACGGGCTGTGTATTTCCTATAGTGTAAGTTTACACCTGAGTTTACCTTTGGAAGATTGAAGTAACTTGTTTTCCTTTAAAGAGATTCAGTAACTTTGTCTCAGATTCTGAAACAAAAGCCTGGATTTAGCTCATGCTGCAATGATAATTATAAACTTGTAGGTCAGTCAGGAACCCATGACTTTTACAAGCCGATCGCCTGTCTGATTATCAAGATATTAATGATTGGAAATCGAAACCAAATTTTGCGGTTTCCTCACGGTATTCATAACACTACAGTCTATTGGGGAAAACGAGTGTGGTAAAAACCGGTCACTCAAAGATTTTTTACTTTTTTTAAGGCACTTCTTGATCATTTTGAAGCGATTATTTCTTAGGAATATTACACCATATCACAGACACTGATAACACGTATGGCCGTGCATCTCAGATATAACGATGCCTTTATGGCATCGTTTAAGAAGAAGAAAACGGACTCAAGGTGAAATGCAAGAAATGTGAATTCTTCCGCCAAGAAGTCAAGTGCCTGTTCTGTTTGGGGGGTGTGGGGGGTGCGACACCACCCACCTGTCAGGATAGTGCCGTTAAAATTTCGCTGCCGTCGGGAAAAAAGAGAAAAGGAGGAGGGGAAAAAGATAGAGGGAAAGGGACAGAAAAGAAAAAAAAGAAAAGGAAAAGAAAGAGAGAAAGGAAAAGAAAGGAAAGAAAGGAAAAGAAAGGAAAGAAAAGAGAAGAAAGAAAGAGAAAAAAGAAAAAGAGGGAGGAGAGGAAAAAAAGGAAAAGAAAGAAAAGGAAAAAAAAAAGAGAGAAAAGGGAAACAAAAGAAACGGGGGTGAGAGATAGGAGAGAGGGAGGAGGTAAGAGTCTGAGAGAAGAGGAGTGGGAGTAAAAGAGAGAAGGGGGTTGTTGGGTGGAGTCGTCTCGTCGAGGGAGCAAGAAAGACACGGGTATATATGTTGCTGTGTCGGGTCAGCTGTGTCGGTATTCTTGCTCGATCCTCGTATACTATATCAGAGCAGAAGTTTGAAGTCGGTGAGATGTATATTGTCGGTCGGCCGACAAGTTATTTTTCCCTACGAAATGTGACTTTTTATCCGCTGTGACGGCTTCGAGAGTGACTACAACTACAATACTTGTATTTTCTCGAAGTTTCACTTTCCTATAATATCAGCTAAAGAAATCAGAGGTTTAACATTTTTGGGGAAACTAACTTCAAACAAGGATTAAGAGTCAACAACGGTACGACGAATCGTCTTCCTTTCTCTATATTTTGACAAAGTCGAGAACGGTACAATAAATCGTCTCCTTTCTCTAATTATTTAAGGAAACGTCAAAGCTTCCGCGCCTCGCGCGAGAGAGGGGAACTGAATTCGGACAAATGGGGCTGATTAGAAAACGGTGCAACGAATCATCTTCTTTCTATAATAACAAAATCAAACGTCTAAGATTTTCGCGCTTCGCGAGGGAAGGGGGAAGCAAGGATTAAGAGTAAAAAACGGTACAACGAATCGTCTGCTTACTCTAATAATTTAAGAAAACGTCAAAGCTTCCGCGCTTCGCGCTAAAGGGGGACACTGAATTCAGACAATTAGGGCTTATTAAGAGTCGAAAACGGTACAACGAATCGTCTTCTTTCTCTAATAATTTAGTGAAACGTTAAAACTTCCGCGCTTCACACGGGAAGGGGAAACTTTATTCAGACAAGGATTAAGAGTCGAGCACGGTTCAAAGAATCGTCTACTTTCTCTAATAATTTAATGAAACGTCAAAACTTCCGCGCTTCGCGCGGGAGGAGGAGAACTGAATTCAGCTAAGGATTAAGAGTCGAGAACGGTACAGCAAATCGTCTGCTTTTTCTCATAATTTAATAAAACGTCAAAGCTTCCGCGCCTTGCGCGGAAGGGGGAGAAACTAAATTCAGACAAGGATTAACAGTCGAGCACGGTTCAACGAATCGTCTACTTTCTCAAAACTTCCGCGCTTTGCGCGGGAGGGGAAGAATCTGAATTCAGACAAGAATTTACAGTCGAGAACGGTACAATAAATCGTATTCTTTTCCTAATAATTTAAGGAAACCTCAAAGCTTCCGCGCTTTGCGCGGAAGGGGGAGAAACTGAATTAAGACAAGGATTAAGAGTCGAGAAATGTACAGCAAATCGTCTACTTTCTCTAATAATTAAATGAAACGTAAAAACTTCAGCGCTTTGCGCTGGAGGGGGGGGGGGGGGACTGAATTCAGACAAGCATTTATAGTCGAGAACGGTACAGCAAATCGTCTTCTTTTTATAATAGTTTAATAAACGTCTAAGGTTTCGCGCTTCGCGCGAGGCGGCCTATCACCCACAACCCCCAATGATGAGCGCGCTTCGCGCTCTCTTTTAGTGATCCGCTTGCTCACTACCGCCCCTCCCTAAAATAAGATCCTAGCTCCGCGCCTGCATTAAAATATGTAGCTATGATGCTGACTAAGTTGCCGAAATAATTTGTATATTTATGTCGTCGAGGAAAATGACCATTTGCACATACGCAAGTACTATAGATAGTCCATAAGAAAAACAATTTAGCCTTCGGCCCCGGGTTTATAGGGTTAAATTGGTAGATATTGGAAATTTAATTTTGTCCGTAATTGGTGGTTAGTTGTGTCGGTAATCGTTGGCCTCTACACCCCCCCCCCCCCACTGAAAAAAGGTCTAGCGACGCCCCTGTGTTGCCCTGAAAGGAAATAGCAGCAAGACAGAGTTTGAGTGGGGACAATAACAAGAAGATGCAACTTACTAGTGCCCCAGTGCTTACCTACCCCCAGTTTGACAAGGACGTCATCTTGGTGACGGATGCTTCCATGAAAGGCTTAGGGGCATGCTTACTTCAGAGAGGAGATGATGGTCGACCCCATCCTATTGCATACGCAAGTAGGAGTTTGCGGGAGCAGAGAAGAACTATACAGACTTGAGCAGTTTCAAACTTGAACTACTTGCCCTTAAATGGGCTGTGACAGAAAATTTTGCACACTATCTCATGGGAGCTCATTGCACTGTGTTGACAGTTATCAACCCTTTGGCAAATTTAAGCTCAGCGAAGTTAGAAGTTGACACGGTATCGATAATATCAAGGTGTCTTGTATAGAGAGATAGATGTGATTATTGGCAAGGTACGACATCTGTTTGTACCCCAAGTGTTGAGAGAAACCATGCTGAATTTTACTCATGACAGATGGGGGCACCAAGGAGCGGACAGAACAGTGCAGGAACTGAGGGACAGATGCTATTGGCCAGGAATGATTGGGGAGGTAAGACTTTACATCAAGAAGTGTTACAGATGTACTATGTCAAAGGTACCTCGCCTATGTATGGCACGTATTTAGGGAAATAAATAAATATATGCAATACTTTTAAAAGATATATTTCACTCAAATGTATATTTTTAACACTTTCAGAAACTTTCAGAAACTAGTTGACAAGTTTTATTTGACAACAAATTTATTTGACCTATCTTATTTGACAGTCTTTTCGACCAAAACATTTATTTGACAAAAATGTTATTCGACATAAATTTTATGTGACACATTTTATTTGACAAGTCGACATAAATTTTTTTTGACACAGTTTATTTGACGAAAAAAAAATATTTGACAAAATTATTCGACAAAATATTAATTTGACAAGAATTTTATTCGACACAAAATATTTTTGACAAAAATTTTATTTGACAAAACATTCGTCAAAAATTGTATTAGACAAGATTTTATTCGACACACATTTTATTTGAAAACAAATTTATTGCCAAAATTGAATTTGACACGTATTGTTTTGTTCTACAAAAATATTATTCCAAAGAATTATTTTACTTTTTATTCGACAATAAAGGTATTCAACCAAAAAGATGTATTCAACAAAGAAGCTATTCGGCGTTCCATACATAAGCATGCCACGAAAAAGTTATTCGTCAAAAAGATTATTCGTTAATACCCCCTTTCACATACACGGATTTTCTTACGATTCCTTACGGATCGCACAAATTCACGGATCTTTCACGGATTCTTACGATTAGGCCACTTTTACGACCGATTTAAGAGTTGTTACGAGTTATTACGAGCTATTACGATATACTTACGGTAGAATTCCACGATTTGTTACAAGTTGTCACGGATAACTACGAGCAACTTACGTGTTACTAATGACCTGTTAACGTGTTGTTACGAATAGTTACGAGTTAGTTACGAGTATTTACGAGTCCTTACCATTTTTAACCAAAAAATAAAAACAGAAAATGAAGTGTTCAAATTTGCAGCTTTTATACTTTTCCCCAAAAATGTAAACGATACGTAAAAATACTTAAAGTATACGTATTTTTTTGTAAAGTACTCGTAACTACACGTAAAGTGCTCGCAATAATTCGTAACAATCAGTAAAGCCATTGTAACACGACCTCAATGAAATCGTAAACAACACGTAAGCACTCGTAATAATCCGTAAATAATCCGTAAGTAATCCGTAAATAATCCGTAAACAAATCGTAAACCAGCCGTAACAAATCGTTAAAGAAATCTTTACGATTCATTCATTTTTCCCTTTCCCTTTTTTGTTGCCGTCAGAAGTGGCGCATTTGCAATCAGCATATGCCACCAAATAAAGAAATATTGCTAATTGTATTTTTTAACATCTTTCCTTAACATTTACAATAAACAAATACTTAGCCATACGGATAGGATCGGCGACCCTGGAACGTATCGGCGGACAGATGATTTCAGTCGATTTGTTCCTGGGGGAACGAGGTATAGTACTAATCGCATGCGAAGCCAGCTCGGCTGCTGTACTGTGAGGACATATCCACTCAAGGCGCGAGAAGCAGTAGACAGCAGTATTTCAGCTTCACGTGGGATATATCGTGAGTTTCTTTTATATATGTTTATCTATATAATTCTATGTCTGGAATCTACAAAATCATTGTCTACATGCAGTACAGCCTAGTATTACGTTAATTGATAGTATATTTACTCACTGACACTGTTAATATCTAATCAGGCTTGTTCTTGTTAATTTTTGATGGGGGCGGGGGGGGGGGGGGGGAGGTGGTAACCGCGGCAGGACAAGGCATAGACAGAAATATCCATTATTTAATAAAACTGACTTCTGTCAACCTTCCCGATACACAGACGATACTGTTTGTCGCAGGCAAAGGGTTGGGGTTGGAAGGAGTGGTTAATTGCTACGTCATAATTATGATATAATTGTCAATACATAACTATTGACCTCAAGGAGAAAACAGTGTTAACACGGTTGAGGCTTCCGTGTGTTAATAAAACATTATTTCATTCTCATTAATATGTAAAGATTTATACAAATATTCATGTTTTTAAATTCTCATTTTCATCATAACTAAGGTCAATAATGCACAATGTTGATTAAAATTGTTAATGTACCTTGATAGTGGGCCTATATCAGATTAGATAGCTGTGATCTGAAGTTTTTTTCATAGTACACAATCCCCAAACGTCTTTGCAGCTCTTATTTGTTTCTACACCCCCCCCCCCTTTTTTTTTTTCTCTCTCTCTCTCTCTCACTCACTTTTTGCCTTTTGTCCCTCTTTTCTTTCCTTTTCTTTCTCGCATCGCTCTAGCTGTTTTTCTCTTCCTCTTTTTTATCGGAGGAATTTGCAGTATTGTTACTCATATCAGTTTGCTATTTATGTATGAATGCATTAATGATGTGAATCTGAATAATATTCTTGTTGTAAACTGTCGGTTGAGAGCTGAAGGGTGTCGACCCATTCTTGTTCAACTCTTAGCTCTCTTAGCTCTCAGCATACAATATTATATTTATGCCTATGTTATATTGTAAGTTACACCGATGGGAAACAAATTTCTGCATAAACACGGACAATAAAACTTAAATCTTGAAACACGTACATGTATATTATATATATATTATTGACGACTAAGCATGTTAAATTATTTCTTTGATTTTTGTTCATTTTATGTGTTGATACTAAATTGGACTTTTAAGTGTTTAATGGTGTCATATGGGTTCCTTTGCCTGAGAGGTATTAAATGATGCCAATTAAAGTCTGACCTTGATCATTTTAATTTTTTCTGATACCTTTGATAACAATAATGAAAATCTTTATAATGTTTTATTGCTGATAAAAGCAAGTTACTGCCAAATTATCTGACATGGTCGCCATATAATGCAAACAATAAATTGTGTCATAATATCTATTCGTATGAATAAAAAAAAAGTGATGATCATCAAGTTTAAAGTCTGATGCTTTTATGGCGTCTTCTTGCAACCCAAACAAAATTAAATATCTGGAGAGTAGTATCTGGAGTTTGTATGTGTGTGGGTGCGTGTATATCTCTAACATATGGCTCCGAATAGTGTAATTGGACAACGACCCCTATCGTCAGAGTCCAGCAGCCTAAATGTTAGCCAATGGACTTTTACACTCCAAAAATCGTTAAAAATTGACTTTTGAAAGTTCACCCACCGTAATGTGATCAAAATATGTCGCCAGCTCGCTTACAATTACTCTATCAATCAAGAACCTTTCTCGTCATCGAAGCCACTATACAGTGCGTCCCAGAAAAAACGAAACCGAGAATTATCGATGTTTTATCATAACTTAATCACATTTGTAATTAATAAATGATACATATTTGGAAAGCTTAGATCCTCCTCTTTCATTTGATGAACTCATTATGATGCATATTTCACGCATGAGTGATTAAAATCAATTTGAAGAGAGGAAACCGAAAATTCGTTTGGCGGGCGGTATCTGAATTTCAAAGAGAAAATCACATTTCTAGAAAGTTGAGTTTCTGCCCTTTCATATGACACCTCAATCAGGAAAGATGAGCAAGGAATGACAAAGTTCTGTTGTAGTTAATGTAGCCCTTATATTTTCATAATTTTAGTAAACAAATTCGTTTTCACTGGCTGCCTGCCGTAGCAAAAAGCAGAATTGACAAAAGACTTAACTCCGTTTTGTTGACAATCAGCCATGCATGAAGTCTTTCGCCTACGGCTGATTGTCAACGAAACGGAGTTAAGTCTTTTGTTAATTTCGTTTGTTAATACGGCAGGCAGCCAGTGAAAACGAATTCGTTTAATCAAATTATGGAAATGCAAGCACTACTTTAAACAAGCAGAAGAAACAGAAGACACCATTATTTTTCTTCCTTTATTTAACTTAGTCTTATGTATTATTCTTTTCGTTTGTATTTAATGCATCCAAAAAAATGATTACAAGAATGTAACATGCCAAATGTAATGATGTATTATACAACATGTGGAATATGAAAATAAACTGAAACTGAAACTGATATATCACGTTAGTATAACATCTATAACGTAACAAACTGTGAGCTTTACATTGCTCGAGAGGAGGAGGTGGGAGTAAACGTTTATGCTCAGTTTTGAAGGCAATGAGCGATTTGAAACGCTCATCGTAATCGCAGTTCCACGGTGTACTGTTTATGCTCACTTCTCTGGCTCCTCCAGGCAATTCTGGCTGGGTGGCCTTGCAGTTGGATTCGCAAACCTGCACTGCGCATGCTACGTAGACCCACTAGAGGTCAGTGCGTTGACCCTATTTAAACGCGTTTACAAAATTAATGATTGTGCGTTTATGCTTCCCAGAATCGCCGATTTTGCAGGATCGCCGATCGTAAACGAACCTTTTTGTGAGTTTACGATCGGCGATTACGATCGCCGTTTTTCGGTGATTCTACAAAAATGAGAAAGGACGCAACCGTGTTTTGAACTAAACGCGTAACAGATGCCTCATTCTGGCCCGAGAAAGCTGAGCATAAACGTACCCTAAGAGAGAGAGAGAGAGGGGGGGGGGGGGTTGTTGGTGGAGTCGTCTCGTCGTGAGAGCAAGAAAGATACGCATAGATATGTTGCTGTGTCGGGTCAGCTGTGTCGGTATTCTCGTTCGATCCTCATATACTATATCAATGCAGAAGTTTGAACTCGGTGAGATGTATATAATGTCGGTCGGCCGGGGGGTAAGAGCACTTTTTTGCACAAAAAAAAAATGAGGGGGGAGGGGGGTAACAGAATGTGATAGAAGGAAGAACAAAGAATAACATATAAGGAAAGACAGAAAGTGAAAATGATAGAATGAGGGAAACAAAGAATTACATAAGAGAAGGTGATAGAAGAAAGAAGCAAAGAATGACAAAAGAAAAGGCAGAAAGAGAAGGTGATAGAAGGAAGAACAAAGAATAACATAAGGAAAGACAGAAAGAGAAGGTGGTATAAGGAAGAAACAAAGAATAACATAAGGAAGGACAGAAATAGAAAGTGATAGAATGATTAAAACAAAACATAATATAAAAGAAGGGACAAAATACGTTAGTAAACAAAAGCTAAAACCAGTTTGAAATGTTAAAGTGTAGAGAAAGGCCAAATTTTGGAAAGTCATCTTGATTCAAGGTTATAATGTTTGAAAGGGGGTATTCCTACCGCCCCACAATGTTGACGACGACTACAATTACTTCTCCTTCTCTTCGACAGGATCCATAAGTCAGAATGTCCTGCCTATTTATAACGCAATAGTATTAACAATGTTTCTGCTTTCCATTTACAAACTGTCTATAATCATTTTGGTTTTTACGTTTTGTCCCTCCAAATTAATGAACGAAAGAGTAGGCAGACTAAATGGTATTTAAAGGTACTATGTCACATTTGCAGGTCAACAAAGTGAAAAGGTTAAATTCCAACGGCATTTGAAAGACATTACTAATTTAGAACTTTCCTCAAAACGAAAGGGCTTGAAAATGGCTTTAAGTGGGATAATAACAAATATTAGTTGTTGAATCGACTTAATTTATTGCAATCACCTAAGTAATAATCTGATTTTCAGAGCCTTTAACCGAATGGTCGTATGTTTTGTGCTGTGCAAAGATTCGATCAGTTTAATTTTGGCCGTTACAAGAAGTGGGTTATAG
Organism: Strongylocentrotus droebachiensis; assembly: GCA_035222895.1. Classification (NCBI taxonomy): domain Eukaryota; kingdom Metazoa; phylum Echinodermata; class Echinoidea; order Camarodonta; family Strongylocentrotidae; genus Strongylocentrotus; species Strongylocentrotus droebachiensis. Next base: position 215,557 of record JAVYIG010000231.1, on the reverse strand, counting down.
ATGTATACTGCTCATGTACCTGTTACCGCTCATTTTAAGTATATTATTACCAAAGAAAAAAAGATGTCAGTCAGTCACTCAATAGTGTCCGACAGTAAAGTATAGAAGGTCAACGGGTTTCCTTGCATAATTTGAATACTAGGCCACTGCTAATGTTAAAATTTCGCAGATAGGACAAACATGACATATAGTCATAATTCCTGCAAAGTTCTACAGAACTTGACGTTGGCTGCAAAAGGGACATAGTATCTTTAAGAAAAATACATATCACAATATTGTCTGCAAATTCTACACTCCTTTCTTGCAATACTTCATCTTCGTCAGACCTTTAATCTCGACACTATGGAAGATTCGACCATGATGCCGACGACGATGATGAACTGGACGATGAGCACGACGGGGAACGAAACCTTGATTGAACCATACACTGGTCCGGATTTTAAGCTCGCGACCAAGGTGATCCACATGATCATCCTGATCTTTCTCATGATCTCCATGGGATGTACTCTCAACTACAAGGATTTTAGAAAGACGGTAAGTAGTACAGGTTTTTAGCTTTGTGTGTGGTCGGCTATAGGGAGGTGTGGGTGTGGGAAGGTGCACGCGCGCAAGAATGTGCGGGAAAAGTGAAGGGCGAGTCGTATATTATGCGCGTTGTCACTGCAGTGCTGTACATAATATGTGTGTATGCGTGTTTAGTTGTTCTTTAAAAAAATGTAAATTCACTATTTGAATAATAGGAGATGTTTGATATGACGCCATGTCTTTTAGGGTAGTTTTCACTAGTTTTATCTATGTCGATTTCTTGCCGTTAGCGGGGGGGGGGGGGGGGGGGGGCGAAAATATTAGAAAAGCTCCCGCCTGTTTATTGGTACCCTTGTTTGTATTATTTTTAATATTAATAAGGCGGTGTCACACAGAAAAATCCCTTAAAAAATCCCTTGAAAAATCCTTTCAAGGGAGAATTTTCTTGCTTCGTTAGAGGATTTTTAATGGGATAATTGGTGACAGACAGCAATTAAGAGGATAACTCAAATCCGGATAACTAAAATCCGGATTTTTGGCCTCTGTGTGACACCGCCTATTGTACTATTAGTAGTAGTAGTATTAGTAGGGGGTGGTAGTAGTATTGGTGAAGGCAGTATGATGATGATGATTATTATAAATATTATTATTATTATCATCATCAACGTTGTTGTCATAATTTGATATCACAGATCCGTCGTCCAACTGGTTTCTTCATTGGTATGTTATGCCAGTTCGTCCTTATGCCCCTGATTGGCTTCTGTATTGCACTAGCCTTTCAACTACCTTCAGCGGGGGCTCTATCCCTTCTAATCCTTGCCTGCTGCCCCGGTGGCACCCTCTCTAATCTCTACACCTACTGGGTCGATGGAGATGTCTGCCTCAGGTAAGTGGATTAACGTAGATTTATGTAGGGAAATCTGGAATATTACATGCAGATAATGGTGTGCTGGATTAAGCCCCCCCCCCCCCCTTCCTCAAAAAGAGTAGTTGTTAAACAAAATAAAGTTTCTGAATAGTTCAGAAAATACTTCCGCATCAAACTATATGCGACTATAATTATGCAAGCGACTTGATTGCGCCGCATTTCGTAAGATTGTTATGAAATCTTTAATCAAAATTAATAGTGACTTCTCCTGTTATTTCAGATGTATGTAAATTAGATTATCACCTGAATGAATTGCGTCAGATTTGCTCAAGGACTCTTGACAAAAAATAATCCATTCCCTACTCAGATTTCTTCATATAGATTAATAAAAAAACATGTTTTTTATTAATAATGGGTCGTAGAATGTCTACTCAAAATCAGTAAAACGTTAATAAATGGCAAATTAGCGAAATGTATCGAAAGCACAAACAGACGTAATCATGCAAGGAGACGCTAATCCATAGTCCAACTGACCTACTGGCTAAATAATACATGCACATAAGTCATATTTACTTTGGACATATCCGACTTAAACAGTGCCATTGTCGGTTCCACGCTCAAAAGATATGTCCATGAAATTGCGCCGTTTCAAGGTTTAAAATTATTTAAAAAAAGGTTCCTACCATTGGAGAAGGATATCCCTCCAACACCCCTTCCTCTTTCGCAGCCTTTCCACTCTGTAACCAGCAACGGTGACGCGCCACTGATAAAAGGGGCACGTAAAAGTGACCCATCTTACAAAGAAATAACACCTTCTGATGTAAAATTAGATTTTTTTTTTCATCTGATGTTCCCTCTAATTATATCAGTGATGACAAAAAAGGGTTTCTTTTCAAGGTCTTCATTATTTTGATTGTGTGCGCTCAGACACACACAATAGGAACAAGATGAAAGTAATATCAAAGAAATATATCACGACCCCTTCACGACGTACAGAAAAAGAAGAGAATAGAAAAGTAAAAGGCAAAGATATCGAATGTATCGTGAGTTTTGATCTAGCAACTTCTCTGAAAGTGACCGATATTTTCATTCTAATGAGCCTTTCAGACGAGAGTGACGATCTCATGTTTGTTCCTTAATGTACATGAAAAGAACTTACTCATGCACGCTATGTAACGATTCATGTTCGATTCCGAAACGTTTTTAAATGATAAATTGGAAAAAATAAATAAACTTTCTACCTCAGTCACGAGGTATTTTTTAATGTGAAGAAAAAGATAAAAATTAATTTCTAAGGAAAACATTATTTCAAAAGAAACATTTTCATTACTTGCTCCTAACACGTTTGTCTTTGTTTATTACAAGTTTTGTCCCTATACTCTGATGTTCGCAATTTCTTAGAACGAATTTAGAGATAAGGCGAATAGGATGAATATGTCTAAACACCCCCCCCCCTTTTTTTTTTCTCTCAAAAAGCGTGTGCATGACAGCAGCTTCGACAGCGGTTGCTATCGGAATGATGCCCCTCAATCTCTTCATCTATAGCCGTGTGTGGACCGACGACAAGGCGGTCATTCCCTATGTCAACATCGTTACAACTCTGGTCATCATCCTCATCCCCGTCGCTTTCGGTGTATTCCTGAATTGGTGGAAGAAATCACTGACCAAGCATTTTACTAGGGTGAGGGATAGGACTTTGCCAGTAATCTACGGCAGAGTTTTCACACGAGCGGTCCTAGAACATTGTTTGGGAGATGGGCTTTTTTCTTTTCTTTTTTCTTTGTCTTTTTTTCATTATAATTATTGGGGGCGTGAAGAAATCGCTACTGATTGATCCATTCCGAATAAGTGACCTTGCTAGGGTTTCATCAGAGGAGGGCATGAGCCGGGGGAGGGGGTACTCACATGTTAAGCCATACGGGGGTGTGCCGTTCTAATAGGTCACTTTTTCACACACAAAAATCCCTTAACATGGGTCGCATTTATAACAAAAATACCCCTTACCAAGAAAAAAAATCCACAAATGACCCTTAAAAACGGGTAGGGGTTTCGAGGCTTGAGCGGCATACCCCCGTCCAAAATTGTCTGGCAATTCTTCTGTTTTTGAACAGAAGAATAAGTAACTACACTGGAAGCTTGTAGGAGGTGCCATCTACTATGCCGTGCTTGAAATGATGTCTTCTTTGTAGACATATTATGTCCTGTGCTATTTACTTCCCTACTTTTTTAGTCCGGGAATTTAGTATGCTAGCTATGTAGGCTGACAGGCAGAGGCCTATCATGGAGGCATCTTCCGCGGTCCGACCCCCGTTATTGACAACTACAAGATCTCAAATATTTTCGAAAAATCAACTCATGACAAGCACATTATTAATACCCTATTCGTACGATCGTGTTAAATGGGCATGTTCATTGTCCCCTTAGGTTACTCTTTCCTGATATTGCTCACTTTCTGGGATATAATTTTGTCCAAGATTGCCAGTTTTATCAAAAACTGATCATAAGACACATTAAACACAATTTCCCCCCAAAAAAACATTATTTCAAAAGTCTTTACTTTAAAGAAGGTTCAGAGTTCCGAAATTTATGATGATATTTGTAAATAACAGTTGAAACTTCAGGAAGTATATCCAACATACGAGGACGGCAGATTGTAAAACTTGAGTTTTGCATTGTTCCATGACCTTTCTCCTTTTCTGCACCATTAGATTGGCATCGTCTGTTCCTTCATCTGCATCATCGTCGCCTTCGCCTTCAGCATCATAATGAACCCTGCCTTTCTCAAGGCTGGATGGAGGCTCTGGTTCTGTGCCGCAATACTTCCAATGATAGGCTTCTGCATGGGTTACAGTATCGCGCGCCTGCTCCGTCAACCTCATAAGAAGTGCCGCGCCATCGCCTTCGAGACCGGTTCACAGAACGTATCTTTGGCCTTGACCCTAACCGTCATCACCTTCGCTGACTCTCCTCTCTTTCTTGACATGCTCTTCTATCCCTCCCTCTACGTCTGTTTCATCTACATCGATTCCTTGCCCGTGATCATCTTGTACAAGATCGTTTCCTACTATCGAGAGAAGAACTGTCCACGAAAAGAGAAGGAACCCAACGACAAAGACGTTGACGACGAGGATAACGACGATTCTGACAACAATGAGAGCGACGAGAAGGAGAGCACAAAGAATCAAGAAATGAAACCCATGCACAAAAAAGACTTCAACAAAAATGGGGAGATATGATAATGTCGATATCATAGGATACCTCGCTCGACTTACTCCGTTGTTAGGTTCGTGTAGGGTGCATCCATTCTCTTTTTTTAATTTTGTATTTTAAATATTAAAAATCTTGATCATAGCATTATGAATACAAAATATTATTTACTCATTTTACCAACGTATTCTCAAATATTTTAAAATACAATGATTAGATCGAGCAGGATCTAAAGTTCAAAATTTTAGCAAAATCTATTTTTGTTTAGTATAATATTATGTGCATTTTATGAACTCGTAATAAGCTTCTCCTGGCAGTGTCACTCAGGCGCGGATCCAGGATTTCTTAGGGGGGGGGGGGGGGCCAAATCTGAAATCAATTTGAAATCTAGTGTACTGAAATTTGAAAATCGTGCTGACCGACATTTTGCTCAGTGGGGGGGGGGGGGGGAGGGGGTGGGGGAATAGTGAGAACTAATTTTTGTTTTCTATTTTGACCCCGGAAATTTGAAATCGCGCCGCCGATATTTCGCTCAGTGGGGGGGGGGGGGGGGGGGGGGTGGGTGGCATAATGAGCGCTTTGTTTTTTACCCCCCCCCAAAAAAAAGGGTAACTTTTTTTAACCCCTTTTTTTTGCCCGTCTTTTGGGGGGGGGGGCCAGGGGAGCCAAGGCCCGCTCGCCCACCTCCCCCTGGATCCGCGCCTGGTGTCACTATATCTTGGCGAATGTCAAATCGTACTTAGGGCCTAATCACAAGTGTTTGAAATTTTGAATTGTTGACTTTACTGCCTTGTATTGTCCTTTTTTTTGGTAACATGTATTTTTTAAATAAAATATGTCATATATTCGTAATTTGTATTCCTTTATAATACTTTATCTTTTAAATTGTCTATTTTATATTGAATGCAACTTTTTTACCTTTATTAAGGGTGGTCGTCTACACTCTTATTTCCACGGAGTCAAATTTCACTCTGAATGGCGTCAGCTGGGAGTCAACTCTATTCCTAGTTTAACTGACACGGAAAAGGAGTCATCTTGACTCTGAATTGAGTTGACTCCCAGCTGACGCCATTTAGAGTGAAATTTGACTCCGTGGAAATAAGAGTGTATCTATCTTGTGTTATCTGATGTACCGCTTTATAACATATTACCTTTTTTTGTACTCTTGGTCGATTTATACTGTTATTCTGTCATGATTGTATTCTATTTTGAAAATTTTATTGGAATTGAATAAACTGAATTAAATTGAATTGAATTTTTCAGATAGTTGAATGTGACTTATCTGTATAATGTCTGTTTAGGTAGTGATATTCTTCATGCAAATTTACGAAAATTCGAGTCCCCTCAATCCACCTCCTTGAAAAAGAGCACAGTTTGCAAAGTTTCAGAATAAGGTACCTCAAGCAGACATATAGCTAACTCCCAAATCTATATTTTTTTTAAAACACTATAATTAAGGTGAGCCTACTTTTTATTTTATAGTTTGACTACAGCTTTTCTATCGTCAACATGACGAAAAGTTTAATCTCATGTTTAATCTCATGAACAGAGTCAATCGTGACTGACATTGTTCACCAATGGAAGAGTGAGCATCAAGTTAAAATGCAAATCTTTATTTCAGTCTATTCCAATGTCCCTTTTGAGGCCAACTTCAAATTCCGAGAAATTTGCAGGAATTATGAATATGTATGTCCTTTCTGTGAAATTTAATCATTAGCAGTGTCCTAGTTTTCAAATTATGCAAGGAAACCCGTTTACCTTCTAGACTTCACTGTCAGACATTATATACCTCACTTAAGAAATCCAGCCATCTGATTGGTCGAAATTGCAGTCACGGTTTTAGCCATTCCCGTAAATAAATTAAAAATACCCATGTAATAGTTCGAGGGTAAAATTCAAGTTACCGGGAAAAGTTCAGTCTTGCTTAAAAACTGGTTTGAGCGATCGCGGATACCATTCGTGTACGTGTGCGAAGAATTGGTCGCTAGACAGCAAGAACACCAAAAGGGTATGCCCTACGTGAATGAATTGGTCTTATTATCAGCCGTAGACAGAGTCGTCTCCAAAGGGGGGGGGGGGGGGTGTTCTGTGGACACCCCCCACCTGTCAGGATATTGTCGGTAAAATTGCGCTGCCGTCGGGAAAAAAAGAGAAAAGTGGGAGGGAAAAAAAGAGAGAGAAAGGGAAAGAAAAGAAAAAAAGCAAAGGAAAAGAAAAGAAAGAAAGGAAAGGAAAGGAAAGAAAGGAAAATAAAGAAAAGAAAAAGAAAAAAGAAAAAGAGGGAGGAGAGGAAAGAAAGGACAAGAAAGAAAAAAAAGAAAAGGAAAAAAGAAGAAAAATAGAAAAGGGAAACAAAAGAAACGGGGGTGTAAGAGAGGAGAGAAAGGGGAGGTAAGAGCCTGAGAGAGGAGGAGTGGGAGTAAAAGAGAGAGGGGGTTGTTGGGTGGAATATACTGTTGACTGACTGACTGACTGACATCTTTTTTTCTTTGGTAATAACATACATAAAATGAGCTGTAACAGGTACATGAGCAATTTTGTTTACATCAATAACCCACTACTCGTAATGGCCAAAATTAAACTGATTGAGTCTTTGTGCAGCACAAAACATACGACCAATCGGTGAAAGGCTCTAAAAATCAGACTATTACTTAGGTGATTGCAATCACTTAAGTCGATTCGACAACTAATGGTTGTTATTTTCCCACTAAAAGCCATTTTCAAGCCCTTTCGTTTTTGAGGGAAGTTCTTTCAAATGCCGTTGGAATTTAACTTTTCACTTTTTTGGCCTGCAAAATATTTTCTTTAAAATATGGTACGTCGTCGAAGAATCATATTTTGGATCATATAGAATTATAGATGGTTCGTACTGTCAAATTTCAATAGCTTTCTCATTGCTCATTTGATCTGAACAGAAAAAAAACATGCAAAAGGTTTAATGACATCAAACCGCTTCATAACTAATAGTAAAACAAATGACTAGCAATGCAATCGTGTCACAACGATATGCGTGCAATGACGCCCATGTTTCTTCGTGTCAACCGAACAATTTGTAAGAAGTCTGTAGCCTTTGTGATAGTGGCAGAGGCGGCGGAGCGACTTCCAAAGTGGGGGGGGGGGGGGGGGCACCAACGAAAAGGGCACATCTCAAAGCGAAAACGTACAATTGTTTAGACGTTGGTACATACCCTTATATTTTTATTACATTATCAGGGATGATTACAATATTTGTTTCTCTTTATACATCATATAAGATATTGCTTAAGCATCATGCTTTGCAGTTGGGTGTGATAGTCTGAAAATTCATTTGCGAGCGAGGAAATTTTTCAAGATTTGTGAGGTCGCAGTGCGAAAATTACATCTTATAAAGAGGAAAAAAAAAACAATCCTGATGAGATAACAGGCACATTCTCATAACGGAAGACTGAAAAGACCTTTGATAAGTTACATAATTATAACATCTATAACTACGAGCGAGTGAGCTTTAGGGGAAATTGCTCTTAGTCACTTGCTTCTTCATTTTTTTTAGATATTAGGGGCACGTTTAATGATGTGAGTAAAAAGGGAAACTTACAGAGGCGGCACTCCCGGGGGGCCAAGGGGGTACAGTACCCCCCGACTTTTTCGAGCACCCGAAAAGTGCCCCTTTTTACATAGGAAAAATGCTCCTTTAACTTTTTACATAGGAATAGTGCCCCTTTACTTTGACAAGTGCCCCTATTAATTTGTATACATGCTCCTTCCCCTTTTCAACCCTGATAAGTGCCCCTTTTATTTGGACACGTGTCCCTTTTCCTTCGATAATTTTCCCATTTTCCTTTGCAATAAGTGTCTATTTTCCATTCTCATAGGTGCCTTTTTTAATCTCTAGGAAGTGCCCCTAGATAGGTACGAGAAGTGCCTCTTTCACTTTTGATAAGTGCCCTTTCACCTCTGATAATTGTCCTATTTAAATCTGAGAGGTACGTGCCTATTCTACTTTGACAAGTGCCCCTTTTCCTTTGTAAGAAGTGCCCCTTCCCCTTTTAATAGTGCCCCCATTTTGACTCGGATAAGCGCACCTTATATTTTCACATATGCCCCCTTTCCTTTTTAATAAGTGTACCTTTTCCTTATGATAAGTGTCACATATTTTGTTCAGTAGCTTGGGGGGCCTCCTTTTTTTTTTAACGGGCTGTTACGTTATTTTTATAATTATCATTTTGGGCTATAACTTTGCGTTTACGACATCAAATTTTACCAAATTTTGCAGACAGTTGACACATACATGGACACATATGACTGCAGAGTTTCATTGAAGAAGGTATAAGCATGGAAGGAACGCCATTATAGTTGTTCGCAATTTCCTTAACTACTTCATATTTGGAAGGCAATTATCGCAAAGTCGGTCAGCGTTAGGGTTGATATTTTTTATTTGGCTGAAAAGGACATATCTGCAAGTATGTAAATACAAAAAAAGGTACGAGTTTGGCAAGAAACGATTGAGATACGGCCACAGAAAGAGAGAAAATTCCCAAAACTTTATAGGGCGCTATTTTTTTTTCCTCATATTTATTGGAGCGTGAAATTCAGCATGGCTAAGTGCGATTATGAGATAAAGATACTGCAAGAAATTGAGACGTATAGTAACGGAATTGGTAAGAGAGAGTTATTGGCAATTTGAGTAAGGGAACCCGGGGCAAATCGACCAAAAAATTGGAAAAACCAGAACAGGATTATAAGCAAAGTAAAGCAAAACATTTGGTTTATCCTTTTATCTCAGGACTACCACTAACAAATGACACTAATAATGTTTCTCAAATAATCAGTTTTATTAAATGCTATGAACTTCGATAAAAAAAAATTAAAAAATCAACCGGACGTCATCGAGGATGTTAGTAGATGCCAGCCAGGAAAAGGACGTCCGGGGCAAAGTGAAACACTATGTAACACTATGAAAATAGTAAAAATCCGGAGGTCCGGGGCAAAATGAAACGCTGTACAACGTACACATTCCACTATGCCCCGAACATACTAGAGACTATGCCTACGAAATTTGAAAGGAAAAGGACATGAGAAAAGCACCCACGTAGGAATAACCAGCACTACGTGCAAAACGAAAGGGATTTCTGGACGATAAGTCCTAAGAAGAAGAATAGGGACTTTTATATTTGCACATCGACATGGTGGACTGCTACGTGTGACGTCCTTTTAAGGCACTTATAATAGATGTTAGTAGATTCCAGGAAAGCACCACTTATGGGGGTTCAAAATAGCCCCCCAAAATCGCATCGCCGCTTTGCAGCTCGAGGATGATGCTCCGCATTGTAGTAGATGCCAGCCAGGAAAAGATCACTTAATACGGGAGTTCAAAATAGCAACAAAAAAAATCGCATTGGGTCAACCCGCCCCTGATACTCGTCATTGCAAATAATATTTATAGGCCAGAATGTGAACGAAAACAATGCAATGACGAAGAACGTCATTGCAAATATATGAAATGTCCACTTGGTATGCGTCCTTTACTGTAAAATGGGGACTCAGGAATCCTCAAAAAAATCGTCTACTCCCACACGAAAATGGGGTGTCAATTACTCAGTTACCAGTTAAGGAAAACAAAGAATAACTTGAAAGATATAAAGAGAAAATGACAGAATGATATAAACAAACAAAAATAAAAGAGAAGATAATAGATCGAAAAACTAAGAAAAGTTCAAGAAAACGTAGAAAAAGAAGAGAATAGGATAAAATGATTGATAAAAGAATACATAATTTGGGTTTTTGTTGTACGCAAAAAACCTAAATTTTGTATTTTTTCATCAATATTGGAGTACAAACACATTTGTTTTCAAAATTCTCGCAGAAATGTGTCTTAAATGACATCCTCTTTCACGTAATGATACAATATAAGTGAAATTTAGCCTTTAAAAATGTGGGGCTCCCAATTCTTTTACAAACGTATACCGGTCTAACAAAGTGAGAATGTGGTCCAAATCTCTCTCACTCTCTCTCTTTCCTTCTATATCTCTCCTCCCCCCCCCCTCCTCCTCCTATACAGACGAAATACCAGGCTACACAAAGGAAGACAAATTATATTAAGGCAGTCTTGCAGCTTAAATGTACATAGTTTACTAAATCTGATAATCAGTTTCCCGTAATCAATCTAGAGAATCAAGCATAAACTTAAAGCTCCAATAAAATCCAATGAAATTAAAATGTATTATGGCTTCTAAATACGATCGTGTTCTTTGCAATGACATTTTAAAACATAATATATATTTCTTTTTAATGCACTTTGGAGATCTCCCAGAACAACTCATTCCACTGGTAATTATACAAGTTAATACAATATCGTATTATGCACATTTTTGTAACTACATGTAAATATACATTAGTTGCACTTGATCACTATAATATTGAAAAATGCAACATTGTACCAACTAAACAAATTATATGTGGTTAACACAGAAACAAGCAATACCCAAGATTTACGATGTGATGCTGTTTGATATGAAACTTGAGAATGAAAATATAATTGATCACTTCTGTAAGTATATCAAAACTATCATAAATACTTTAGGGGAATTTTAGCATCCCACCCATGTAAATGTGTGCCACGTAAAAATAATAATAATAATAATTAAACAATATCAATAGAACATCAATATCGAAATTATCATTCACATTTGTTATGTTTTTTATTGTCAAACATAGGCTGGTAAGTGTTATATAATTATTTTGTAATAATATATACAAGCTACATTGTTTGTTGTTTATTTGTGATTACTCGCAAAATTATACCACTTGTTGATTTTCTTGTTGATATAATTGTTTTATTAATGTATTGTGAAACAAAATGTTCATGTATATGAATGAAGTTTACAAATAAAATTCAAAATTCAAGCAAGAATATATAGTTAGATGAATGATAATCCCTATTCATCTTTTATTTGGCTTACAGTATGACATCAAAATTGGAACAAGGTAATCAAAAGATTTGTCACAACAGTTTACAGGTGTACTTTGAAGAAAAACAAAGAATGGGTATATAGGTAATTCATATCATATTCTTTACAATTTTTGGTCAAAGTAGGTCAGTCATAATATTATTGCACAAAATTATTTTAAAATACCAATTAATAATTATAATAGTATGATTCACATTTAAAAAGTTACATATGATATTCATGGAACGATAATGTGTTTTGGGTAACAATACTGACCACGTATAACATGATAGCAACTACTTTATTTACAAAAATCTGTAAGTCACATATTGAATTGTGCAAACATTTCTATGGGACATAAAATAGATTTATCAAAAATATTTGCACTCGTGTTCTATTATCTATCACCAAATAACTGTGAACATGTAAACAATTACATTTTAACTTGCATAAATGTAGATATTTAAAATGTAAGTACATGTGTTGCCAATGGAACATTTAAAAAAAACACTGCAACTCATTGGTGTAACTATATTTTTTGCACAGATTAAAACAAAAAAGATTTTAAAAGAAAAATAATAATGACAATAAATCAAAATATTACAGTGGATTAGTTTTTCCTCGAAATGAAGCTATGAAATCTTCATAACTAGGACAAAATAATGAACATTTATAAACATGTACATGTACATGTATATGCATAACGTAGATCTTTCCACATTACATTAATTATTTTCTGTTATTGATGATACTGGAAATGTACTACAGAGTACCTGACAAATCATTACATGATAACACTGTGCACACAATTTAAATAAAATCAAATATCCAAAAGCAAGAATGAAAACCTACAGCTAATCTTTGGTCTACATGTATAGGTAAATGGTCAGAAAGTATTGATATAAAATTGATTTGAATATTGCAATCAACTTCTAATTCAGACTTCTTTATGCATGATCATGGTATATTCTGTTTAGTCATGCCTATATCATATCTTTAGACAACAGTAAACAATGCTTGCATAATCATAGAAGACCATGTTAAAAAGTGCACCAGTGACCACAAGATATTTTGTATGTTAGGGATTCTTTTAAAAATACTAAGAATTTCAAATGCTATAAATGAAATAATGAATGATATCTGTTCTATATTTGCCAACTAAATTGAATATCAGACCATCCTATATCTCCATAAAATGTATCTACATGTACATGCATGTTGTTAGTTTCAGTGGAACATTATTCATAAGGTTTCATAATTTTGTTTGCATTATGATGATATTTCAAATGCATTGGGAACATTTCAGAACAAATTTAGCTTGCTTTCTCTTGAATTACAATTTCCCACATTCTAATACTATGTGTACTTTCATACATTCTACATGTACATGTACATGTATGTACTCAATTATATCAACAATACAAAAATACAAAAATTACATTGATTTTCTTAAATAAAATGAAGGCACAATCCTTATGCATAGTAAAAATTAGACTAAACTACACTTGCTACGGCATATATAGCAATATACATTCCCATAACGCATTGCGCCTCCAATACCTTGGTGATAGGGGGCGATTCTGTAATTTGTACACACCAGAACTTCCGGTGGTTCTAAAACATGTATTCCGCTATGCTACGATTTGCTAATAATTCCTGTTCTGCAATTCTTAATCTTGCTCAATAATTACAATTTTGAAAAATACAAAAGCAGATTAAGCAGTAAGCATACTTCTTCATTAAAAGTAATATATACCAGCATTGGCAAATGCCAGCAATTGCAGAAATTCTCTCTGAAAAACTTGACACAATGCAACACAAGTGGCTTCTTTTCCCAAGCCATGACTATGCGGTTTTGTAAAGAATTTTATAGAATTTCCCGTACTATACACAGTAGGGTCACACATTTGAAGACCGAAGGCCTACATTTTTAATAAATTTACATCATTAGAAATTTAGGCAAAAGTACATTTTTCGATTCTTATGCCTACTGACATTGAAATATGAGTGACTCCTGCTTCACTGAGTGTCAGTAGGACAGAGTCCAATACTGTGTGGACCATTTGACCGGCAGTTCATGTAACTTAAAAATCCCTGCAAATTCGCTAGTAAGAATAGAGGGCCACTTGCGTTTGCTTGTTTTCAGCTTTATCCGGAAGGGAGAACTCTATTATGTTTGATTCATAAGGACAGCTCCTTATGAAACAAACACAATACAGTTGTATGTATAATAAATTAATAATAATGAGCTGTATATCACAGATAAAATTTGCCATTGCCCAGTGCAAACAACGTAAATTGGAAAAGAACATCACCATGACTGTAATCCAAGTTTTCTTTTAAGCGCTGTACGTACACATCTCATCTTTTTTCCTTTAAGACTACCATATTCTGCATATTTAAGTTAATGAATGGTTGAATTTGCAAAAATGTAATTAAAAACTATAACAATATATAAATGTACAACAAATTAAAAGCTATTTAAATAAATTTCAGCATAAAGTGAAAATTTTATGGCAAAAAATAGAGTTGTCAGTTTGAGAAAGTACAAATTTGCCTCTCATGTATTTTGTAATTTTTTTGTCAGTTTGGAGACAGAATGGCATTAAGTCATATACATATACATATACATATACATATATACATGCAATCCAACAGAGACTTAATGCCCTACTGGCTCCAAACAGACAATTTAATTGTTTTGGCATGCATTACATAAATGCACTTGGAGCAATCATTACCAACTTCCTATGAATTTCTTAGACAAATATTGTTCTCTTTTCTTTTTCTTTTGTTTCTTTTCCTTGCTAAATGTAAATTGGTACCGGTATTCAGACATGTTCAGTATTAGTATGATTTGTATTTTTTCTCAAGCATGACTAATGAAAATGAACATGCAGGATAGTATATAACTGGCATTTATGAAATAAATTAAATTGCACCAATTTTCAAAAATAATACAACCACTTTAGAACACCATGTGTAATGCTGGAATATCATTATGAAACGTTCATAATCGCAAAAACAATTATGTAAGAAAGATTTCTGTGACAAACAAAATCAATAGTTAGAAAAGACTAGGAATGAAGTTGTTTGATGCTATATCTGTGATGCTATGCTACCATTTGGAGAAAATATACCCGTATAGCCTACAGGATATTGGTACAACAATGCAAAGATAACAAGATCAGTGTAGCTATACATCTTACCACTAAAAAATATATTCACAGTTTTTTCCTGTCTTGCTGTATCACTGTACTCTGACTGAATATGTTTGTCACAATCTTCTTGGTGTATAAGAGCACATAGACAACCAGGTAGGACACAAAATACCAGACCATGTAAGCAATAGACAAACATGCAGCAAAACAAGCCAACATGTACCCAGCCTTGTACAGTGATTTAGTGTAGATGCAGGTGGCGACAACAGCTACAAACAGGATCAGGGGAAGTCCGTTATTGACGAGTGTGATGAAGAAAGATGTCTGTACATTCTGACTGAACTTGTTCTGCTTCATAGCTTGTTGCACCGCCTCATCGTGAGAGATGGTGTGTTTAGGTTTGAATCTCATTGCTGAGGATATCGGTGAAGTGGCTCTGCTGATAAAATTCAGAAGTCCTTTGTAAGAATTTCGGATATCAGGGACTCAGAGATGTATACAGACCTCTTACTTGAAACAAATATAATATTTTACTTGGTAAACGCTCAGTTTCAAAAATCCAGAACCGATGAAGTCTGTGAGAAATGACTCGGAAGCATTCACTTTCTTGCCGTTTGTCCAATGATCACTTCTGGATAAGGGTGACAACGTTAGCTCAGCTTGTCGCATCTCACAATGGTATATACTGTACATGTATATCTAAACAACAAAAAAGTATGAAATGAAAAAAGACAACATTAACAACTTTGCTCATGATTGGAACAAGACTGTACAATGAATTTGATATTTGCTCATAATGCAATACTTCTATGTACTTTTTATTTTCCCAGATGGCAGCTGTAAATATAATTGCTGCTAGAATAGATCATAACCTATCACTCCCAACTCAAGTTTTCTTTATAACAAACTTTCATGACAAGTATATTCTAGTGCAACAAAGACTATTTTTTTTCGTATTTTGGTAGTATTAATCATTTCATATCAAAACAAAATATCATGGAATAGGCCTAAGGGCTTTATTAAGATAGGGATCTTCTCCTTCTTTTCTACTTTTTGAGACGTATTATCATCCTCATTGCACCCTACAATACATCATTGACCGTCAAGTACTCATCATCACCATCAAAAGGCATCAATCATCAGAAATAATCAACTTCATTGAACACAACATCTTAACAGCATAGGACAAGGTTTACAGTCAACATTTGACATAAAAACTTCCCTGACCACTTTGATGGAACATCACATCAAACCAGCAAGAGAATAAAAAACAGTCTGTAGCCCGACAAAGACAAGGCCACTATAAAGTATGAAGTCTCTAGTTTGCAAATCAGAAATTTAAATAAACTTTAAAATCCATGTGAAAATCCTTTTGTTTGTAATGTATGGCCAGAGTGGCAGGTCTGCAGAGTGCAGAGTGCCTTTGTCTCTGCCCATATCATGATATACTTAACTGGATCATTACCGGTAAACAAAACAAAACTCACAACAAACTCAAACCTTCATTTCCATGCAAAAACAAGGAGTAAAAACTTATGAGAAAAGTCTTATTTAAGTAATTTTATTCATGAGCCTTCCAATGCCATAGGGTCTCTTTCAAGTTAAAAATACTGTACTGCTTTTACTTTGTACATGTAGACTGTGTAAGGACTAACACTGACAGATGTAGACATGGAAATCTTTGTTTTTGCGATGTTAAAATGACTAGAAATAGTACTAGATCTAGTCTACTACTAGTCTAGATCTAGGGTCTATTAAAGTTCTAGTTCTACCTAAATCAGTATGGTGGTGTGACCAAAGTTCGCGCGTGACCTAAGTTTGCTATCTCAAAAAATCAGTAAGATTACGAAAATCTGATATCACCAATGGAAAGAGGAACATAAAATTACCCAGAAGGGAAATTTTCTTTGGAATTGGGTACGAAATTGTGAAAATATTGACAAAAGATCGGCAAATTTTGCAATAATTTGCGTCCGTTCCGAAAAATGATCAACTTACCGATAAGGGTCTGAAAATCTTCAATTTGAGAGCAGATTTCCTCAAAATTGTAAGTAGATCTAAACAGTGGTACTAACTGATTGTATGATATCTTGCCTTGCAAATTATGATATTACCTTATTTTTGATGGATCACACTTTTTGATAAATCAACTGTAAACCCCCGTGCGTGAAGTTAGGTCTCGTTGTTTTTATGACTTTTTTAGATGCAGCGCGCACGAACGATTGGACATCAAATTTTTAGATCGCGATATCTCCGAAATCCTTCGACGATAAAATTTTCTAGTTGAACTAGACCTAATCTGTAGTTAAAAACTTCGCCGTCCCTTTGGTAATAATTGAAATCAATAAATTTGTGTAGAATATGAGAAATCGTAGTTCAAATATCACATTTTGTAATATGTTCTAAAATGTCCGCGAACTTTGGTCACCCCTTCATAGAGTCTACACCGCCTTTTCTTGTGATGATGCATATGAAAAAATTCTTGCTTAAATTTGGATGTAATTATCACCACACTTAGCTTACACTTTAAATATACATGTACAAAGGATTAAGATGCGATGAAGCATTTAATAGGGGAATTCCATAGAAAATCCTTGTCACTTCGACTTCAATTGAAATGGTTAATAGGTGCGCGGCCAGCGCCCCGCCCCGACCGGCCCGGCTCTACGACTTACGAGTTACGTACAGAGCAAAGTCCTTCAGCTCAGCTCAGCTCAAACTCAAGTCAAGTCAAAGACAAAATGATCGAGTAGCCTAGGCCTAGTGTCTTAACTCTTATTTCACAAGAATGCCAAAAATACCATTAAATCTATAAAGACCAGTAATCTACCTGTTCAAACCCAAACGTTGTTGATGTTGGAGAGTCGACTCAGTTAAACAAAATCCCGGCTGTACAAATCAGTTTCGGTGCTTTTTTTTTGTACGCTTTAGCTTGCTAGTTGTACTTTGTCTGTATTATGGGGTCCAGACAAGCCGACCCAAAGCCAGCCCGACCCTTGAAAACCCGACACAATACCCTGGACAACTCGACTGTCGAGTTGTCCATGGTGGAGTGCTTCGGCGGACAGCTCGATCCACCTTTTCCCCCTCATGATTTCATCTTCTACAAAATTGTTATTATGCCTCCGTTACGAAGTAGCCGGAGGCATTATGTTTTCGGGTTGTCCGTCCGTCCGTCTGTCCGTCCGTCCGTACGTACGTCCGTCCGTACGTCCCGTTCTCGTGATCGCATTATCTGAAGAACCGATTGATGGATTCCTGCCAAACTTTTGTCATGTATGTATCTTGCAGAGCCTATGAACTGATTAGATTTTGGGGTCACGAGGTCAAAGGTCAAAGGTCACAGGGCTCATTATGTATGCAAAAACAGCTCGTGATCGCGTTATCTCAAGAACCGATTGATGGATTCCTGCCAAACTTTGGTCATGTATGTATCTTGCAGAGCCGATGAACTGATTAGATTTTGGGGTCATGAGGTCAATGTCAAAGGTCATGTGGCTCATTATGTATGCAAAAATAGCTTGTGATCGCATTATCATTAGAACAGATTGATGGATTCCTGCCAAACTTAGATCATGTATGTATCTTTCAGAGCCAATGAACTGAGTAGATTCTTGGGTCATGAGGTCAAAGGTCAAATGTCATGGGCTCATATATGTATATGAAAAATTGATTGTAATCACGATATTCTGAGAACCTGTTAATGGATTACAATGAAACTTGAATTTGATTTTTTTTTTCTGTTTTGGTTTGTAAACTTGCTCTATGACGGAGGCATCATTTTCGACTGCGCGCAGTCGAAGTTCCATCTAGTTTTATGTATTAATTATGCTTTTATAAACATGAAAAATGGAAAATGTTAGTATTTTAAGAGCTGTTCTAAATAATATAAAAGCTGATTTCCGTGGCAACGAGAATATATTTTTGACGATTGCATGCCGGATAACTTCTCTTTGACAGGCACGTAGCCAGGGTTTGATGTTTGGGGGGGGCACATACATGTAATCAGGCGCGTACGCAGGATTTTTTCAAGGGGGGGGGGGTTTCAACGACTCAGCCAGCCGCTGAATAAGCGGGAGGGGGGGGGGGGGGGGTAAGAGGACACTTTTTTTTGTTTTTTGGTCTCGAAATTTGGAAATTTGACATTTTGCTCAGTTGGGGGGGGGGGGGGTAAGTGGGAATAATTTTTATTTTATTTGATTTTTTATTAAAAAAAAAAAAAAAAAAATCAAAAGGGGGGGGTTTTAGGTTGTTTTTAGGGGGGTTTACATACATAAATTTACCAAAGGGGGGGTTAACCCCCCAACCCCCCCCCCCCCCCTGCGTACGCGCCTGCATGTAATCGATCGAGGTAATACAAAAGGGGTCTAAAAAGTTCAACCGATCTTGGAAATTTAGGGGGGGGGCACATTGGTGAAGCATTTGGTACCTTACGACCGTTTGGTCAATTTTATAGTGGGGTATTCTTAAGTTGCTCCCGTTTAAATTTTATTTGGGGGTCAACTGCCCCCCCCCCCTCCCCCCCCCCCCTATCAGTACGCCAAAATAGGGCTGTATAGTATTGCCATTTTAATATTCAAGATAGAACAACAATTTCATTTATGACTGATTTGGCTGCCGGGTACCCCTAGGGCCCTAGCTTCTTTTTGTTCGTAACCTAGCCATCCTAGCGCTGCATATTAATATTTGATGAATATTTGCGTTGGTTCGGTGTGGTGGAGATCAAAATAAAATCGGCCAGATTGTGGACTAACCGGACTAACCAGTATGCAGGGGCGTCGCTAAAGGAGGTGGGGTTGCGACACCCTCTACCTGCCAGGATATTGTCTGTAAAATTGCGCTGCTGTTGGGAAAAATGAGAAAAGGAGGAGGGTAAAGTGAGAGGGAAAGAAAAGAAAAATAAGAAAAGGAAAAGGAAGGAAAGAAAGGAAAGAGAAGAGAAAAAAGAAAGAGAAAAAAGAAGGAGAAAAAAGAAAAAGAGGAAGGAAAAGAAAGAAAGGGAAAGAAAGAAAAGAAAGAAAAGGAGAAAAGGAAAGAAAGAAGAAGAAAAAAGAGAAAAGGAAACAAAAGGAACGGGGGAAGAAAGAGAGGAGAGAGAGAGGGTGTAAGAGCCTGAAATAAGAGGGGTGGACTGGGAGTAAGAAAGAGAGGGGTTGGGTGGAGTCGCCAAGTCGAGGAAGCAAGAAAGATACGCATAGATAATTATGTTGCTGTGTCGGGTCCGCTGTGTTTGTATTGTTGCTCGATCCTCGTGTACTATATTATATATCAATGCAGAAATTTGAATTCGGCGAGATGTATTATGTTGGTCGGCCGGCCATTTTTTTTTTTCCCCTATACGAACTGTGACTTTTTATCGGACAAAGAAACATTTTTGAAAATTCAGACAATGATTAAGAGTCGGTACAACGAAACATCTTCTTTCTCTAATAATTTAATGAAACGTTAAACCTTCCGGGCTTAGCGCAGGAGGGGGGGGGGGGCTGAATTCAGACAAGGACTAAGAGTCGAAAACAGTACAACGAATCGCTTCTTTCTCTATTGATTTAATGAAACGTCAAATTCGCGTGGCTGGGGGAAAACTGATTTCAGACAAGCATTAAGAGTCGAAAACTGTACAGTACAACGAATCGTATTCTTTCTCTCATAATTAAGTAAAACGTGAAAGCTTTCGCGCTTCGCGCGGGATAAAATGAATCATCAGACAAGGATTATGATTAATAATTTAAAGAATCGTCAAAGCTTCCGCGCTTCGCGTGGGAGGGGAAACTGACTTTAGACAAGGATTGCGAGTAGAAAACGGTACAACGAATCGTCTTCTTTCTCAGTAATTTAAAGAAACGTCAAAGCTTCGGCGTTTCGCGCAGGAGGGGGGGGGGGGGACTGAAGAAAAATGTTTTAGCTCCTGGCCCCGGGTTTATAGGGTTAAATTTGTAGACATTGGCATTAATATATTTATCTGTAGTAGGTGGCTAGTTTTGTCGGTAGTCGCTGGCCTGTACTTGGTCGAGTTGCCCAGGGTATTGTGTCGGGTTTGTCCAGTGTCGGGCTGTCTTTGGGTCGGGCTGTCTGGACCCCTACCGTTTATAATCTATCCGTATTTGGAAGGCCAGGCGAAAGAAAAGGTTCATGTTCATGCCAAAGCAAAGGCCAAGGTAAGAGGTAAGAAACACTGTTTCATCTGTTGTGGTCATTTGATATCTAAGAACGATACAATTTAAGGCTGTTATGTTCTTGTTACACCATAGACCGAAAATTTCTGTCTCTTTCGTTCGTTAGCTTAGGCCTAGTTATACCACATGAGATGTCTTCAGGAAGCTCCAACACCGGCGCTGCAGGCGTCGGACGCCTGCTGCGCCGGTGTTGGAGCTGCCTGGAGTTAGTTAGACCGAATTTTTCTGTCTCTTTCGTTCGTTAGCCTCTGATTTGGGTAAGGTCGGCTCTCTCTTTAGAGAGAGCCGACCTTACCCAAATCAGAGGCTAACGAACGAAAGAGACAGAAAAATTCGGTCTAGGAGTTAGTTACCAGTGCCCAATGCCATGGCCATGGCAAAATATTACTTTATAATAATATAGCCTAGGTCTAGACCCATGCTCACATAGCTGCATTACCTGGCCTGGCTTAACTCCAGGGAGCTCCGATGCTGAGGCCTTTGGCGTCGCGTACATAGACTAAATGCGCATAAATGACACATCGAAAAAGTCCAATGCTCCCAAGCTATTCTTGAATTCAATTATTGCTCTTAAGTTTTAGCTGCGTTCTTTACCGTCTTGATACTCAAACCTAGATCTACAGAAGTAATCATTGCAACTATGGCTGACCGAGGGTTTTACTGTTATAGCCTCTGAACTTGCTAACGGGGGAGGTGATATTGATGGTAAAATTGTTTTGCCGTTAGGAAAAATTAGAAAAGAGGGAGGGAAGAAATGAGAGGGGAAGAAAAGAAAGAGAAGGTATAGATCTAAAGGGAAGAGAAGACAACAACATGGGAGAAGAGGGGAGGGAAGGGAAGAAAGAGAAGAGAAGAGAAAAAAAATGGAAGGAAAGGAGAAAAGGAAAACAAAAGGTATTAGATCTATACCCACAAAAAAAATCTATAAATTCTGGTTGCCATGCCAACCATAAATGGACGACCAATCCATGTCAGTCAATTTCATTTTTACTTTTACATGTGCCATTTCAGTTAACAATAAATTGAGGAGGGGCAAAGAAAAAGTGATCTGAGCACATCATTGTATGTGCCGCGCCTGTGGTGCCCGGGACCCCGGTTTATAGAGTTAAATTTGTAGACATTGGCACATTGGCATTAATATATTTGTCGGTAATTGGTGGTTACACTGTAGTTTTGTCAGTAATCAGTGGCCTCGGCAGTGTACACTCCCCCCCCCCCCCTCCCACTGAAATAGGTCTAGCGACGCCCCTGTATGCTGGTATGATTACTCTATTTCCATTTGATTGCATTTGATCTGATCAGATTTTGGGTTTATAGGTCAATTTCTGAAATACTGTATTTGCCTTGTTATCGCAACATCTCACTAGAGATATGAGGCACACCAATGGTGATAGCATGTACTGTAGCACCATAGGAAGATGATCTACCGGTAATCAAATTTTAGGTACTATAGGTCAATTTCTGAAATTACAGGGTTTTAGCCTTGCTTATTAGGATACCTCAAGATTCAAGAACCACTAGAGAGATATGGGGTTCAAACTTGGTGATACTACATGTACATGTACAGTATGTATCATCATTTGAAGACAATCTGAATAGATTCATGGTAACATGTGTGTTATGGTATTAAAATGGAATAATCAGTATATAGTCTGTAATAATCAATATATATAGTCTGTAATAATCGATGTACATGTATATAGTCTTAGTCTGCCCTCCACAGGTAATCGTTATATAAGCTTTTCCCTTATTTATTTCCACTTCTTTACAACTTTGATAACGTACATTGTATGATGAGACCTCGATCGAGATTCGTAACACTGATTCTGTCTGCCGAAGCAGCTAGTCTATTATAATTGCCAATTCTTCAAAAGTTGTATTGGAGTAGGATCGAATAATGGCGCTGGGCATTACATTTTTTGAATTGGTTAACAAATGCATAACACTGCTGCAACATACTGTAAGATAGGCAGTCATTAAAATATTGAAATATATATATTTTTATCTCTCTCCTTTAATAGTAACCTTTTTTACTTTTCCCTTGTGGCTGTACTCGGGGTAAACCGTATGGAAGGAAAACATCTTGCTCATGCAGATACAAAATGTATTTTGTTACGGCAACTAAAGTTGTTTTTTTGTGTGTAGGAAGTAATTAGGGGGTTGTATGATGATGTTACATCACAGTGACATTTTTGTATAGTTTTTTCACTTTTTTGAAGTGTAAACGATGTTTGCATTTGTTCTTGTTCGTCTTTCACCAACCTGTTTCTTTGACTGTTTCGCAATCCATCAGAGCAACTTTCTATTAATGTTGGATTTCCTCTTAAAGGTAAAGACCAGTAATGGTCATGCGATTGCAAATTGTGAAAGAAACGTTGTGGAATCGATCAGAAAAGGTTGATCATCTAGCATCTAGCATCTGCAAGGTTCTGGAATCATCAAAATTATAAGAAACAAATTTACCAAATATATGAATTAGTAGGCGGTTTCCCGGCAAATTTGTTATCATCATGTATAGTCAAAACATATTCTTTCACATGATTGGTAATGAGAGCTTCCATTTCATTTTTTGAAATTGGGGCGTTACCAATACTGGTCTTTATCTTTAATATTTTGTTGGGTCCTTGAGAATTGAGTGAGTCTCAGTGATCATTCTTTGTGTGCAAATATGACATTTAAGTTTGAACACATCTACTACTTGTAAGATATATGTTCATGTATGTAACAAGCACATTTTGAATGTTTGACTTACAGATTTAAAATGGCTCTAGCTGGATTGAAGGTGATTGAGATAGCTGGTCTAGCACCGGTCCCCCATGCAGGAATGATCCTGGCAGACTTTGGAGCTCAGGTCATCAGAGTGGACAGAATTATGCAGATGGGTGTAATAAGTGACACGCTTTCTCGTGGCAAGCTGTCTGTTGCCCTCAACCTGAAGTCACCAAAGGGAGTGGAGGCATTCAAGAGAGTAAGCAGCAATGCTGATGTACTGATTGAACCCTTTAGGCCAGGTACTCAATTTAATCTAGATTAACTTCTTTCTCTGTATTTGTTTGGGGCAAATACTCAAGTAGCATTCTATTTTCTAATTTGTATTTGAAATTCACACAACATACAGATTGCAGGATAATGATATTTTTGACAACTATCTGTCAGATATAGAAATTAATTCTAATATCGGAAGGCCATGTATTCGACCCATATGAACAAGAGTTCCAGTTAGGGATCTAAGCGCAATGTAGTACCATGTAAAAACCCATCCAGAACAGATATATACTCACTGTGTGGGAAAGCTGTGATGGTCTTAATACTTCTATTCAAGGCAGGCTTGCTCATTTCTTATGTTAGGAAGTATGCAATCCAAGCTTCTCCATGAATAAATAGAATTACCGGTAGGCTCTCATTAAGATACACTGGTTCCGGTTGAGCACCATCTGTTGGCATCATTTAATGTGAAAGACTCAATGTGCAAAATGGGCAACAAATTATATGAAACAAGAAGTAGTAGAGTAACTTTCGAATAACCATCATTGGTCTGGCCGTTTTGTTATTATTATATAAAAATTTATATCCATTCTTTAAAACAAAAATTAGTTACATAGTGAAAGACAAAAAAAAGTCTCTAAACATGTACAAAATTCATTACTATTTCATCAGGAACATACCAGTTCTTGACTTAAAGGAAGCCTTACCCCAAGAAATATCTTTAGTTACTCTGATAGGTTAAAGGTAAAGACCAGTTTTGGAAACTCCCCCCTCTCAAAAAAATGAACTGGAAGCTCTTATTACCAATCATGTGAAAGAATATGTTTTGACCAATACGTGATTATACAAATTTTGCTGAGAAACCGCCTACTACCGGTAATTGATATATTTGGTAAATTGTTATATCAATTTGGACCTAATAGATATAACGCACGTGTCGCGCACGTGTGGGGTAGTCCCATATACATCTTTCTGTGTACAGTGCTTGTAACTTTATCAAGACTGGGCCAAATTTCTTATTATTTTGATGATTCCAGAACCTTGCAGTACACACCAATACTTATATGCTAGATGATCAACCTTTTCTGATCGATTCCACAACGTTTCTTTCACAATGCAATCGCATGACCATAACTGGTCTTTATCTTTAATTAAATTTTTTTAAATTCTTCAATTATTCTACAAAATTTCCTACCAGTGTATGAGAGAGGTATAAAACAAGATTTCTAGCATAATGTACAGTTTCTCAGCAAGCTATTGGCATCACTATTTCCTGATTTAACGTGACATGCTATGCAAAGTCGTTTATTAATTAAATTTATTCAAGTTTATGTAGGCTTTCTTCCCATGTATGTGTGGTGATGAAGTATTTCATTCACCTGCTATCATCTTTTGTACTATAATTGTCAGAATACAAATTGCATAAATAACTTGTTGCTCTTCTGGGTGAAGTTTTTGCATTAATGAAATAGATTTTTCAACTGCTATATTTTAGTATTTTCATTAAATGAGTTATGATAGGATGGATTCACAAATAACAGTGCCCCACCACCAAGCCGTGCCAGGCCAATTTTCAGCTTGCGGGTAGACATTTTTCAACTAACTGTGCAGCACAGCAAAAAATTTGCCAACAATCTAAATGACCAAAGAGGTCCAAACTGTTTGATAATTTCAATGAGAATGATTACAAATTGTAACTTTTGGACCAAACAGTGACCAAAATGACCATGTTGTTGCTGATTGGGTCAATTTGACCACTTTTTTCTAGCATCAGGGCACATTTTTACTTAGAATAGGCCCATCAAATCTCTTTTGCTGAACTTATTTTAGAATGGGACATTTTCAAAGTTTGTTTGCAAAGTTTAAATTGGATTTGAATTGATCAGCAAAAGTGTAGAATAGACTACCGGTAGCATGTAACTAAATCTTCTATGCAGTGTTTTCCATAGTTTCATTAGTGTTCTTTTCTGTTTTGAATCCCAATAGGAACGATGGAGAAGATGGGTCTTGGTCCATCTGTGTTAATGAAAGAGAACCCAAGATTGATCTATGCTAGATTGAGTGGCTTTGGACAGGAAGGTCCTCTAAAGCACATAGCAGGTCATGATATCAATTACATTGCAACCTCAGGTAAGTTTCATAATCTTGGAGTTACTTTTATCTTAGTATGATGTTCTCTTTCAGTTTGTACAAATTGTTTAGAAGAAAAAAAAATCTTACATTTGAAAGTTAATCATCAGATAAGAGAACTGTGTTGTAGTGGTAAATGTAAATATTGTTTTATTTCCCTCAGACAAAGATATGATATGCTCTACTTGTGAATTTTAATAACTAAGAGTGTTGATCCTATACATACTCTAAGTTTTATTCATCAAAGATGTACAGGATAAGGGCAATTGTTGTGATTGGGTTTCATGTTAGGTCTAAGGTTAGCATTTATACCCATAGCAGTTCAAAATTTGTGTAAGGTCTAACTTAATCAGCTTTCCCTCCTCGAATTTGAACAAAATAAAAAATGTATATTAAATGAACCAATGTGAAGGAAAATATTAAAATTCAACAGAAAATTGCCAGTTTGTACCTGAAAATAGTGATTAACTGATTATGTATTAAACAGCATTGCCAATTTAGAGACTTTAATGAATAGTCAAATTAAATTACTGTTATTCGTGAATGGCACAACATACTGCATTAGAAACAGACTCAACATTTTCTGTGATCTTTTATATTTCTTCTCATAATGTGTAATCCCTAGTATTTTGGATCAAAAGATAATGCAAATACATTACCAAAAACAGACACTGTGCTCCTAATGGTTAATAGAGGTAGGTATATGGTTAGGTTAGGGTTATAGGTAGATCGCTAAGTTTTGAAATATCAGGAATTTGTCTAGTGCTAAAAACTGACTGCAAAGCCATTGTTGAAGGAGCATGAATCATAATTCTAATTTGACATTGTTGTAGGAGTGCTGTCTCTACTGGGGCGAGCAGGGGAGAAGCCAACATTCCCTATCAACTTGCTAGCAGACTTTGCTGGAGGGGGTCTTATGTGTTCCATGGGTATCATGTTGTCTCTCTTTGAAAGAACAAAATCTGGACTTGGCCAAGTCATTGATGCAAATATGGTGAGTATGATGTAATGAATGTGTTGTATTATCATTGCAAATGTACTGGTTAGCTTTAACCCTATTTATGATTGGTATTTTGAGAGCCGTGGAAATTACAATCGATGCAATATTTTGCAGGGATATTGACTTGCATATAAAGAGTACCGCTGCATTAAAAAAAAAAATGCTTTATTATTACTTTTATGATTTATGCAAATTAGATGCCTATTTTTATATATTTATTGATATTGTCTTTGAAAAATGACGTATGAAGGTCAATCTTTAAAATAGCATTTGTTAGTAGCATAGTCGACATTATTGTAAATACAAATTTTCAAGTTTCAAATCAATTCATTTAATAGTATTTTATTAATTTGTTATGTATTCTATTATTTTTTATTTCTAATGTATTTATTTGGTTTTATGATTTGTTGTTTCAGACATGTGTCTTGATATATTACAAGATCAAGAAAAAGGCATAAAAGACACAATTTGAAGTGTTGTTGAGAAATTTAGGAAAGCAGCAGGTTGTACACAAATGTATGCAAAATGTACATTTTCGTTCACTTTTGGCCTGGCATGTGACTGTTATATGCTGGGAGACACTTGAAAGGCAAATGGTGATCTGCAGCAGTTGCGTAGAAGTCATGTATTTTGTTCAGTCAGAATAGGATCCTCTTTACTTGTGTCTTTTTCTAAGGCATAAAACCATTGAATATTAAAACTTAGATAACTAAGATGAATTAAGAGCGCATTAAGAGTATTGTGTTCACTCAAGTTCACTAAGAAACTTTTATTTTGAACAGAGCAGAAATTTCCTTTGTGAGCCTTGGGAGCGCCAGGAGTGTCAAGTCTGGCAGACATGAGCGCTATACAAGAACCCACTATTATTATTATTATTGTAATTATCATGATAAAATTTATATTGCCATTGATATGATCCTCATTTGATTTATTTACAGGTTCATGGCTCAGCCTATGTAAGCTCCTGGTTAATGAATGGGTCGTAACATGGGTCTCATTTGATTTATTTACAGGTTCATGGCTCAGCCTATGTAAGCTCCTGGTTATGGATGGGTCGTAACATGGGTCTCATTTGATTTATTTACAGGTTCATGGCTCAGCCTATGTAAGCTCCTGGTTATGGATGGGTCGTAACATGGGTCTCATTTGATTTATTTACAGGTTCATGGCTCAGCCTATGTAAGCTCCTGGTTATGGATGGGTCGTAAAATGGGTCTCATTTGATTTATTTACAGGTTCATGGCTCACCCCATGTAAGCTCCTGGTTATGGATGGATCGTAACATGGGTCTCATTTGATTTATTTACAGGTTCATGGCTCAGCCTAATGCCCTATGTAAGCTCCTGGTTATGGATGGGTCGTAAAATGGGTCTCATTTGATTTATTTACAGGTTCATGGCTCACCCTATGTAAGCTCCTGGTTATGGATGGATCGTAACATGGGTTTCATTTGATTTATTTACAGGTTCATGGCTCAGCCTTTGTACAGTAAGCTCCTGGTTATGGATAGGTTGTAACATGGGTCTCATTTGATTTATTTCCAGGTTCATGGCTCAGCCTATGTAAGCTCCTGGTTATGGATGGGTCGTAACATGGGTCTCATTTGATTTATTTACAGGTTCATGGCTCAGCCTATGTAAGCTTGTGGTTATGGATGGGTCGTAACATGGGTCTCATTTGATTTATTTCCAGGTTCATGGCTCAGCCTATGTAAGCTCCTGGTTATGAATAGGTCGTAACATGGGTCTCATTTGATTTATTTACAGGTTCGTGGCTCAGCCTATGTAAGCTTGTGGTTATGGATGGGTCGTAACATGGGTCTCATTTGATTTATTTACAGGTTCATGGCTCAGCCTATGTAAGCTCGTGGTTATGGATGGGTCGTAACATGGGTCTCTTCAGCGATGATAGAGGGAAGAATCTTCTTGATACAGGAGCTCCATTCTATGAAACTTATCGCACCTTAGATGGAAAGTACATGGCTGTGGGGGCTCTTGAACCACAATTCTATGCCAAGTTTCTACAAGGTGAGAGCTTTGCAAATGCCTAAGAGGGGACTAATCACTCAAAACAATGTTAGTCTCCATGTTTGCGGTTCCATGCCAGTATACTATATTTATAATACCAGGAATTATGAATATATCATGTATGTCCTATCTGTGAAATTTAAACGTTAGCAGTGTCCTCATATTCAAATTATGCAAGGAAACCCGTTTACTTGCTAGACTTCACTGTCAGACACTATTGAGTGACTGACTGGCTTTTTCTTCTTTGGTAATAACATACATAAAATGAACTGTAAAGGGTACATGAGCATTTGTCTACATCAATAACCCACTTCTTGTGATGGCCAAGATTAAACTGATTGAATCTTTGCGCAGCATAAAACGTATGTCCATTTGGTACAATTGTCTGAAAATCAAGACTATTACTTTTGGGCTCTATAGCCCTAAAGTCGATTTGACAACTAATAGTCGTTATTTTCCCACTTGAAGACATTTTCAAGCCCCACCTTTTTTAGGGAAGTTCTAAATTAGTATTATCTTTCAAATGCAGTTGGAATTTAACTTTTTCATTTTTTTGACCTGCAAATGGGACATAGTACCTTTAAAGAGAGTTCTAGAAGATTAGATTTCATATCTACATGTATATGTAATGTAATATGAGTGCAATCAAGTAAACTGTCCTATACAAAAACCATCATGTATGTTTCACGAGATGAGAGGGAATTAGCCTTTGAAAGCTCAAAAGAGTATTGGAATTAAAAAAATAAAAATAAAGCAGTAAAGAAGAAAAAAATGGTATGAAATACCGCATCAGATATTCTCGTACCTTTTCTATAAAATTCACAAACGATTAATGTGGAAAAAATGTGGTTTTTATACTAATTAGTGCATGTCATAGAGGATTTTCTGTTGTGTTGTTGCAGGTCTTGGACTGTCTGATGATGAAGATCTACCATCACAAATGAGCAGAGAGGACTGGCCTAGTATGAAGCAAACATTTGCCAGTATCTTTGCCACCAAGACCCAGGCTGAGTGGACCCACATCTTTGAGAAGACAGATGCCTGCACCACACCAGTCCTTACCAGAGACGAGGCATCTGAGCATCCTCACAACAAATCCATGGGACACTTCTTAAGGAATACAAGAGGGGGGCATGAACCCGCCCCTGCTCCACTCCTGTCACGTACCCCTGGTAGGCCATCCACAATGGCCCTCCCAGCTGTAGGCCAAGACACATTAGCAGTTCTAGTGGAGGCTGGGTACAGCAAAAAAGAGGTTAAGGAGATGTGTGCTAGCGGAGTGGCAGAAATGGCAGACATGTCTCCCAAGTTATGAGGAGGTTCGATATCTTGGCTATGCTGATGTGAAAATAAGAATGAAGCAAATTGCATTCCTAAGAAATCATATTTGGCCTGCAGAATCATTAGAATGATAAAAAAAATGATTGAAATTCATGGCTACTTGAATTGAGTCAAAGATGTAAAGATGCTCAGAAGAAAAAAAAACTCAATGAGGATGAGATTGAGATGGATTACCATACAGCCTAGAGGAGATGAAGGAGATTTGTGCCAAGAATATTGCACATGTCTTTCTAATTATGAAGAAAAGCTACATCTATCCAAATGGGGTAACAAGGATAATTCTTAGGATGTACGTGCATGTATCAATAGGCTATCAAATCAAGCTCCTGTCAAAACACTGTTTAGCCTCCGTCCACCAAAGGTGGTGGTGTATTTTCAAACATGGTGATAATGTGTATTATAATAGGAGGACAAACTGATCAGATTTTGGGTTAATAGGTCAAAGGTCACAGGAATTTTAGATATTAGCCTTGTTACTGCGATATCTCAAGAACCACTAGAGATATTATAAGGCTCAAACTTGGTGATAGTATGTATCACCATAGGAAAATGATCTGATCAGATTTTAGGTAATTAGGTCAAAGGTATAAACAGAAGTCAAAGGTAACAGAGGTCAATCTCTGAAATTACAGGTTTTAGCCTTACTTTTGCAATATCTCAAGAACCACTAGAAATATGGGGTTCAAACTTGGTGATGGTATGAATCATCATAGGAAGACAATCTGATTAGATTTTTGTAGTAAGTAGGTCAATGGTCACAGAGGCAGACCTGATAATAACCCATTTTTTTTTATTTTTTTTTTAGGGTGGGTCGGTTGAGGGTGGGGGGGGGGAATTTTTTTTTTCAGTGCTCACTACCACCCTTGCAGAGGTCAATTTCTGAAATTGAAGGTTCTGAGCCTTACTATTGCAATATCTAAATATGGTGACAGTATTACCTTTTGGGGCTAGTAGGTCAAGATCATACATGTAGTTGACAATTGATTATAGGGCTAGGCTTATTGTTTTCATTGTGATATACACCTGTATGTCATGAATAATTCCATCCATTTCCTATTCTGAATTTAGGCCGGAGGTATATAGGAGACGCAGTCGCATTTGTCTTGTTTTATTATAGATTAGCATAGATTGTGAAAGTTATATGCATTGATAGAATATAGGGCCACTTAACAAATCTTAAACAATTAAAAGGAAAATTCCGAGAACATTCTTCCAAATGTTAGTATTGGATATATTTTCAGATATATTCATGTTTTGATTCATGATGTATTTTTAGAAAAGTGATTTCATTGGATGTGAGGGGCCCAAACTCAATTACGACTTCTTTTAATATGCATTGAAACATACATTTTGTTCTCTTATTGTTATATTCCAACTCTTTCAACTAATCTTGATTGTCAAAATGTTGTGCCTTAAAAAAAAATCAGTTTCTTACCATATCTATTTCTCTAGAAAACATATAGTGTTGCATTGATCTCACATCAATTTTACAAGAAAATTGTTATTTGTGAATCACATTTACTGCAGTATTTAAAGAACTGGGAATGCTTTTTTCTGAAATTGTGATAAAAGTACATATGACTGGAAAAATATTTATAAGTAGAATGATATGCACACCATTTTCCTCAGCCCCAATCCACTCAATATGATATCCATGTGTGAGAAAATCAAAAAATGCTTTGAAATTAGCATTTGTCATATATTTCATGAAGTATTTAGTTGGCGATATTAAACAAGAGACGGGCGTATACCGTATTCAGAAAACGATGTTCAGCAAAAAAATGTTAATTGTCAGAACAAACTGAAAATGGGAGCAACCAACAATTATAATTCATGCAAATGCAGCAAGCTTTGCGCAGACTTTATCCAATGACTTGTCCTAATTTGATTTGGTATATGTTATGACTATTAACAATTTGTTTTACTAACATAAAAGATGGCAGTGTTTTCAGAATACCACCCCATTGCCCCGTCTTATGTAGAGTTAAGATTGACCCGAAGCAATCACAAGCAATCACTAGTTCCATTTGATATCAATCGCAAATAATTTCCAATGAATCACATCTGTTTATGAGACGGGCCCAGGTCTTCTGTATTGTGTATTTTGTTCAACCTTATATCATAGGGTATGTATACAAATACTCAAGGTTGCTGTATGCCTTTGCCATTTTATCTGAGAAAGTTGGATTATTTTATGTATTGTCCAAAAGGATATCTTAAATCAGCAATGTAAATTTTATCATGACTCTGTTTGTTGATATGTGAAACACTATCTCAGGAATTATTTGAGTCTAGGCCTGTATGTATCTTAAATAAAATGACATTTTAAAAGGAATTAGGGGGAATCACTTTTTATTTTCCATCTTAGGCTTTAGTGGAAGATAGGTATTGGTAATGAAATGTAAGCATTCATGTTTTAACAAAATTTCGTTTTGTTACTTGCAAGCTCAACTGCCAAGATTTGCCTCAAAGCAAGTAAATGAATAGAGGCAAAATACAATTTGTGCTATAAAAAAAATGAAATGATATACTCATCAACTTCAACCCAAGTTTTGCATTTGGGTTCACTAAAACACCCTTTCTCGGTGTATTTGTTTTAACTGTACGATTCAAATTTCTCTTACATGTGTAAGTAATAGATTTATTTTTTCTATAATTATGTGCAACATATGCATTTTGTTTTGTAACATCTGAAATCAAGATGAGCTTGATAAACTGAATTGAAATAATGTGAAATTATAATGAAGAACAATTCATTCATATTTAAAAAAGGATAGGCCTATCGATAAAAAAGATCACAAATTCGGCATGTTCATCTGTCATTTTGAAAGGATTGATGTAGCTATCTTACATGAGATTAAAGGACACTTGTCTGCTGGAGCTACAAGAGTTATTGCCCTTGTGGCTTTAAACAGACAATATGATCAACTATTTTCATTTTCATTTTATTTCATGTTCTTTTTCCGCTTACAATTCAAAAGCACATATAAAGTTAACCTGATATGAACTATTGTTTCATGATCATATGGGCATCATACGTAACTTTATCCAAGGCATATTGGTAATATGAAGCGACATTTTAAGCATCTTCTAATCATGGATGATATGTACTTCCACATTTAAAAACAAAAATTAGGAAGCCAGTTCACATTATTTTTAGTTTTAAATTGACAAAGACAAATACTGTACGCTTTGATTATCTCAAAACAGAAAACATTGAAATGTTAAGGTAATATTTGGTAATTTTTGAAAAATTGCAACATTATACATGTAATGCATCTTTCTCATAATCAAAAGGCTTTGAAAATATATTGACTGTGGGAGAACAACAATTGATGTATTCATATTGACTCTTTTGTAGAACACTGTTGGTCATAAAGGTGGAATAATTATTTTTACCCCAATTTATAGAATGATTTTGACAATGATTTATTCCTAATAGATCTAGATAAAAGTAAACATTCTCAGATTTTATTGCATGATAATTTGCGAGTGTTTGTTTTGTGTTACTGCTAAAGCATGTGTGTGCTTCTACGCTAATTAACTAGGGGACCTACGTCCATCAATCATAACTCACAGTAATGAGGATTAATGCCTTACAAAAGGGCACTAATATAGCTGATCGACACATTTTTATTCTGGGGCCTCACAGTAAACTAGGCCATTGCTTAGCCACTGAATCATGACTGTACGCAGCAGTGGCTAGGGTACGTCGCCTCCCCCACAAATACAAAAAAACAAAGAAAATGCAAGGAATTATCAATAATTCATTGCATTTTTTCCCGGTCCCGACAGGAAAAAATCCACTGTAGGGCCATGCATTTTGGTTCAAGGCATGCCCACATAGAGGATTTTATCTTCAAACATATTCACCACTTCTTGATCTACACACCAATTTATTGGTCAACTTCAAATAGGATTTACCAAACAGAATACCAAAGTGATGGCTTAATATGCCGAAAGGGTGTGTAAAGTAGCGTCGCGTTGACTTGAACGCGACCATTCATCCCAAGCCCCCCCCCCCCCCCCAGTTTGGGGGGAAAGAGAATTTTGTGAGTTATATGAAGGAGAAAGGAAAAAAAATAAAAGAGAATTAAACAACGATAGAAGAGAGGTGCGAGAGCATGAAGAATTGCATTTCTGTTAAAAGAATATTGGGATAACAACCAAAGGCGTCGATAAAGGGGGGTGTGTGGGGTGCGACACCCTCCCCCCCCCCCCCCCCACCCCCACCTGTCAGGATATTGGCGGTAAATGAATTCAGACAAGGCTTCCGCACTTCGCGCGAGTGAGGGGGAAACTGATTTCAGGCAAGGATTAAGAAATGAAAAACAGTACAACAAATCAATTTTTTCTCTCTAAAAATCTATGAAACGGCAAAGCTTCCGCGCTTGGCGCGAGAGAGGGGAAACTGAATTCAGGCAAGGATTAAGAAACGAAAACAGTACTACATCCAATAGTCTTCTTTCTCTAATAATTTAATGAAACGTCAAAGCTTCCACGCTTGGCGCAGGAGGGGGGGGGGGAGGGGGAACTGATTCCAGACAAGGATTAAGAGTCGAAAACAGTAGTACATCCAATAGTCTTCTTTCTCTAATAATTTAATGAAACGTCAAAGCTTCCACGCTTGGCGCAGGAGGGGGGGGGGGGGAACTGATTCCAGACAAGGATTAAGAGTCGAGAACAGTACAACGATCGTCTTCTTTCTCCTTTGCTACACGCCTGGCAAGAAGAACCCCAAATTATGCACATTGCAAAATTGCGTCTTCCCTGCCCCTTTCCCCGTAAAAAACAAAACCTTCTTATGAGATCCGGTCCCCCTTTCTTTCTTTTCCCTTCTCATTATTCTCCTTTTCCCCCTTTTCTAGCTCTCCTCCGTCTGTTTCCCCTTTCTTCCTTTCCCGCCTTTTCTATCCACTCTCTTCCCCTAGCTGTCTTCCTTTAAATTCCCCCCTTTTTTTTTTATCCTCTCCTCTTTTCTATCCGCCCTCTTTTCTTCCCGCCCTCTTTTCTTCTTCTTTCTCATCTCTTCCCTTTTCTTTTTTTTCCCCCTCCTTTTTCTTTCCCCCTCGTTTTTCTCCTTTTCTCCCTTTTTCTTTTCCCCCCTTCTTCTTTTCCCTGTTCTTCTTTTCCCCCCTTCCCCCCTTCCCCCCTTCCCCCCTTGAATCTGCCACTGTATAATTGTCCCCTGGTAAAATTACCCGGGGTTGATTGTCCAGGGGGTATTAAATGCAGGTACTAGGTGCGGATCCAGGACTTTCCAAGTAGGAGGGGAGGGGGGTGGGGCGGAAATTTGATAGCGCAGACCGCTATTTCAACTCAACATACCCAAACAGGGCCTGTCAACGTTGGAAAAACTGCTTCGAGGGACAAAACTTTGTTGTTGTTGCCAGGGATGGGTGCCTGCCCCCCCCCCCCCCCCCCCCTTGATCCGCCACGTTATGGATCTAGTGATTTGTGACGGAAGCACACATGGCGCCCCATATGCATAGCGATCAGTGGTACAGAATAGTAAACGTACGTACGGTACGGTCGTCAAGCTAAAGAATACGGAACGCTATACGCTATACAGAATATGTGCGTATTATCTGTGAGCTGCTCAGCCTGCTGTGTCAATCTCTTACTAAAAGTAGTGTAGGTCGCAAAGTTGGGGAAAAGGACGGTATGTTTTAACGATTTTTCCTTGTTAAGTTCCTGTAAAAAAGGGTGGTCGATCTCGACGTTGTTTTAGTTAAGGTACCGTACCTTACCATGCTTACCGTAGGCCTAGACCTAAACTCATTTTAACTCCGCCGTTTTGGTGGAGCTCTACCGACTACCGTTACTCCACACATAGGTGCATTACCACCCTGGCTGTGTATTAAAAGCTGTGCTATTGATTCTAAACAATTTCAAACACCACTGAGCAAAACTCAACTGATTTCACTAAAAATCGGTACTTTAGTGACGATTGATGACACCTAAATAGCAGTAAAATACATTTTTTCAACTTTCCGATGTTATAAAGAATAATTAAAAAATTCAAATTGTGAGTCCAATGTCAAACTTGCCGGTCAGCCGCATCGGCATGATTATGTGCATCTGTGTGTTATGAGTGTATTGACTATTCATGTAAGAAAATGCTGCCTATTAACACGTAGTTCAGTGCTAGAGGTCAATACGCATTAGCATTGACTTTCTATGCTTTGCTGGAGTGCCGTTACTCCTAAGTCCATCCGGAGCTCCACCCACCGGCCACACATGTAGCTGCATTACTAACCTGGCTGTGCATTGATTCTCAACATTTCAAACACGACTGTACAAAACTCAACTGATTTCACTCAAAATCGGTACTTTAGTGACAATTGATGACACCTTTATTGGTCTACCGTCTAGATGTAAATAGCAGTAAAATACCATTTTTCAAACTTGCCGATGTTAGAAAGAATAATTTAAAAATTTAAATCGTGAGTCTACTGACTTTTACTGTCAAACTTGCCGATCAGCCACATCGTCTTGACTTGAGACTTTATTGCGTGCATTTGTGTGTTTTGTGTGTATGGACTATTCGTGAGTGCAATTCTGCCTAATGACACGTAGTGCTGTGCTAAAGGTCAATAAATAACCGTCTGATATGGGTCAATTCTTTAATAAAACTGACATTTGTTGACATTCCCCATACACAGACGGTATTCACGGTAATCCAGACGACTCGCACCGGGGGGATAGATTGGCCAATTTCTGTACCTCTTTTTTCCTGGGAAACTTTCTCCCCCGATTTTCAATATTTAGATCTAATTTTCTGATTTATAAATCAAAAACTAGACGTATAGTTCTAGGTCTAGTCTATTTTTATCCTATTTACATATAGGGTAGCGCGCCCAGTATTCGGTCAGACAGCCGTTTCAACAGCTGTAACAATTTAAAAAATAATTTATGAGCCATGAAACTTGCACAAATCAGGCAGCTGAACAAATTTTCTTAACTCTCAAGATTAAATCAGATTTAGGGCCCCGGAAAGATCTCCAAGTTAGCTCGAAATTGGTCAGTGTCACACAACTTTCTGCACTTCTGCGTTCTGTTAGCACATGCGCTAACATGCATAGCCATATGTAGAAGTCTATTGCGAAACAACTATGTGTGCTGTCGCAATGAATTTAGTATGTGTGTGAAGAGGAGCTCTTCCGTGTTCGCTCCATCGCAGAAAATTTGCAAATGACGCACTTGCCGATGTGCATGAGGTATTTATACGATACCCATGCCATGCGGTATCGCTCGTCCAGTATTCGGTCAACCCATTGACATTCAGTTCTTTATCGCGCAATTGTGTGAAAATAGTGTGCAAATACGCTTCGCTTCTTGGCAACGGAGATACCATGCACAAATCACGTGACCGAATTATATTCGGCGCGACCGAATTCTGGGCAGAAAATGCTCCGTTTTCTTTCGGAAGTATTTTGCTTATTAACATTCTATATTTTAAGTGACTATAAAATCCTGTTAGAGGAATAAATCTCTTTTATTTTGATGGGTAGATTGCCAAATAAAAGAGGTAAGAATTCAAAATATTAGCGATTTCCCCCTAAGTGACCGAATACTGGGCACTCTACCCTAGACCTCCATGCAACTTTTTATTTCTTATTTCAAAATGCGAAATTTACGGACTTACTTAGATCTACATGTAGATCTAGACCTAGACTATATGAGTTACCGTACCCAATTTTTATCTCAGAACCGTGAAACGGTACGTTCATCCATTCAAACTGGTAATCTATGACATGACACGGCCAATATATTTCCGGATCAACCTACCAAAACATAGCGAATGGCCAATCAGAGCACTTGTTTAATATTGGGTTTATGAATATTCATATATCACTGGGTCATGCCGTGCTGACTCGTACGTATATTAGCTATTGGACGTTCGAAAAGAAAAAATGAATATTCATCAACTAAAACTAAGATGGATGACAACGAATCATGTTGACTATGAGACTTTCTCGGATAAATCATTAATTTAGGATCTAAATGAGCAGCTATTGTAAGTCAAAGTAGATGTTTCTCTGTTAATTTTTTATCTTAAATAACAATTAGTGTAATATTACAGCCTGAGCCAAATTGTATATGAACTTGAAGACGTAATGAGTGAAAAACTTGTTGCATATCTCATTCAACGCAGTCTGGCCAAACCGACCCATTTGTTCCACTCAGTCCCCATAGGACGTACTTCAGTCTATGTATAGAGGCGGTCAGAGGAGCCACATGTAATCTTAGCGGGAATAACCGTCGATATCAGAGACTGAAGCTTTTGGTCATTGACTCTCTATGCTTTGCTGGAGTGCCACCGGCCACCTCCACTCCAGCAAAGCATAGAGAGTCATAGACCGAAAATTTCTGTCTCTTTCGTTCGTTAGCCTCTGATTTGGGTAGCGTCGGCTCCTCTCTCTTTTCGGTTCAGTATTAATATAGATATGTTGACTGCCATGAGAGGCATTGCTGTTTCTATACTAGCTCAAGGGGACGTTACATCCTGCTATAACCCTGAGGTGCGACATGTTTATTGTTTGGATTTGTTATTTGAAGTGATACTACATCACTTTTGACTAGGAAACAAGTCTAAAGTAAAGCTTATCTTTGGTCACTTGATACTTTATTGTTTGCCTATATCATATACAAGCTTGCTGATCTAATGCAATTTATTATTTTGTTTGCTTCAATCGCCACACAGATAGTCACGTTTAGTCATGGCTTCCAAACGTATAACCCAGGATACATTTGATGCTGTTGTGAAGGAGAATATGGAAGAATTTGAGATGAGTGCAGAAGAGGCTTTAGCAGATTCCATTCAGCAGTTTGAATCTCAGGGCATCAACCTTGCCAACATCATCAAAGAGGTGCATATCGGTAGGTCAAAGTTTGCTTGAATCAGTGTCAATGTAATTTTTAAAAAAAATACCTTTTCTGTTTTTCAAAGTCATGGAAGGAACTTCAAAAACAAATCCTTTACCAGCAAACTTTCCACTCTGAAAAAAGCATGCTACTGTGAATAATTAAGCTATATAATTTTCAGACCAAAGTAGTATGATATCTTGGAGAAATTTGATAAATAGTCTGTTTCTAAAAAGAAGTTTTTGAACAATTCTCTGATAGCTGGTAGTTATTATAAAAACTTAGTTTATGACACTGACCTTGATATTTTTAATAAATGCATTAATTTAGATTGTGTAATATATTTCAACCGATGCCCCTAGTTGTTAATGTGAACCTGCAGTATATCCAATTCAATCATAAGATTTGATCATCACGGTACATATTATGTCATCGATTAATTTTACATTTGATTATGATTGATGATCATAAATAATCATGATCGATTCAGTGTTGTTTCTGTGAATGAAATTTAAAAAAGCAATTACAATTACTATCATACATTGTATACATGTATGTGATTTGTAATTGGCTTTTTTCACAAAGAAAGAAAGAAGAAGGTATTCCTGACTGATGATAGACGTCTTGCCACAGCAGGTGCAGGGGTAGGTCTGAGAAGACACAAATGTACTATCATGCATGTGGAAGCCTGCAAAAACGAAACACCATTGTCAAATTGGAAGAAGGTGAAGTGGGTAGCAAATCAAAGGCATTGTCACATGTGAAACACATGTTATGTCACATGAACTTTTTAGTAGATTTACTTAATAATTTTTCTGTCTCAAGGTAAAGGGAGTGAATAATTGATAATGTATTCTTATCTTATTCTTAGGCATCTTTCTTCGCTTTTGCAATTCCTATTGTTGAATTATTGTCTTTTCTATATATAGGAGAAGAATCGGGTGAACCAGCTAAGCATCCTGTTAATGTTGCCCTGGATGGATTGGCAGAGGGAATTAAGAACATAACATCTGGGGCTGAGGGTATGGAGGTACAAGAGGCTATCATATCACACCTTGAAGTCTTCAAGACAGAGTGTGACAAAGATTTAGCACACCGAATGCAAGCTGCCAGTAATGAAGCATTCCCTACCTTGCTGCTTCTGGCTCAAAGTCGATTAGCAAAGACAGATGAAAAGTTCCAATGCAAAGCTTTGGAGAGCCTGTGCTCATTGCTAAATGGACAGCCTGATCTTATGACGGCAGATGGTATGGATTTCTTACTTGAAACTGTGAAGACTTCAACAAGTAATGAAGGGGATAGTCATCCTCTGAATTTTGCCCTCACCATCAAAGCGATCAGATTTAGTTGCATCAAACATGAGACAAACAGGCAGGCATATGTGAAAAAGGGCCTTATCAAGACACTGATCAATATCTTAGGAAACACAAAGAATGATATGAAGGTCATACGAGGAGTAGACGCCACATTACGTGCACTGGTTGTTGATGATGACGTCAGGGTACCTTTTGGGAAAGCCCATGACCATGCTAAGCTTATCGTTGAAAGTGGGGCATTGAAGCTGCTTCTTGAAGTCATGCAGAGTGAGTAAACTATATTATTTGAATGAAAGATAGCTTGATAGATAATACAACCCATATTACATGCAATTCGGGAGTCGAAGATACAATTACACAGTTTGACATGGTTGTGCAAGTACTACTAATATGTTTTTTAATTTTGCTAAAAGTGTGAGGGAAAAAAATGTCTACGGTAAATAGTTTTCAGAAAAAATTATAGCCCTTTAAATTACAGATGGGTCATTCCATGTTCACCATTAAAAACATATTTAAAAGTTTCAGAGATATAATATTTTTTGTTTAGAAGCAATAAGAACTCACAGATATTAATAATAAACAGTATTAAAATGTACATACAGCTCGTACAATATATATGTACATCTTCAGCAAACCCACTGCTTGTGCAGTGACTGTATAACACTATGCGTAGTAAACTTCATATGTTTTTAGTGAACATGTCAGAGATTATATTTCTTGAAAATGTTGTCAAGGTCATGTGATCCACAAGGTCACACTCAACAAGTACACTACAGTGTAAGTTTAAATCCTGTCTGTACTAGTTTAGCCAGGAGGGATTAAACCACCCAGGGTGGTCACTGACAGGTGGCTATCTCATCAACTCAGGTCTCAATTAACATAAGAAAAAGAGGATCATGGGGGACCAATGGTCACCGATTAGGCATTGTTTTCTATATATAGGGAGCAAGTAGCTATTAGTAGTACAGTGGGGATTTAAAAAAAAAAAAAAAAAATGTTGGGTTAAACCTATTGGATGGTTTGACATGGAATGACCCAGATAAAACATGGATCATCGCCCAAAGAATTCCATACTATTATCACTTTCCACTTAGTCTTTTTCCCACTGCCTTGTGGACTGATTTTTCAAAAGTTAGATGATTGTCCCTACTTGAATTTAAGAATGTCTTCTGACTAACATGCATTAATTATGGAGCTTGATTACATTGAAAGAATGGCTATTCTCATCTCATTGCATAAGAAGGCAGGTAATCTGTTGTATTGCATGACTTCCTTGCAGGTTGCATGCACGATCAGGCTGCTGTAGGTGACCTCAGTGCGACCTTAGGACGTCTCTCAGTCAGGAATGAGTTCTGCCAA
This sequence comes from Strongylocentrotus droebachiensis, assembly GCA_035222895.1. Classification (NCBI taxonomy): domain Eukaryota; kingdom Metazoa; phylum Echinodermata; class Echinoidea; order Camarodonta; family Strongylocentrotidae; genus Strongylocentrotus; species Strongylocentrotus droebachiensis. The sequence goes on along the minus strand of JAVYIG010000231.1, from coordinate 173,671 downwards.
GAGATTGTCAATCTAGGAGGTTTGAAGTCAGTCTTGAAGGTGTTGGGTGATGATCTAGCTAGCCAGGTGGGTAAGAAAAAGGCATTTGAACGTAACCAAAATATGCAATATGGGTTGTATTACATGTAAAGGGGTAGTCCACCCTGATATTAAGTTAGTTTAAATAGGAGCAGAAAAATAAAAGAAACATGTCAGTGAAAGTTTGAACAAAAAACAATTAAAAATAAGAAAGTTATGAATTTTTGAAGGTGCAATCAATGAAACACAAATTGGCAACTCTGTGATGCATCTTGCTATCCTCCTATTTACTTGTACTGAAAATCTTTTTAAAAAAATTATGTAAAATTTAAATTTTCAATCATGCATTCACCCTTTATACAATTATTGCAAATATGTTTTTAATCAACCCCTGTATGAACAAGTCTATTCTGTCAGCAATAACAAAGATAATGAGAGTTTATGAAAATGTCTGTACAGAAGAAATCGGAGAGGAACTTGCAGAACGTCGCAGTGTTGGCAATTTGTGTTACACTAATGACAATTTTAAAAAAATCATAGCTTTTCCATGTTTTATTGGATCTTGCTCAAACTTTCATTAATTTGTTTCTCTCATTGTTTTGCTTTTATTAAAACCAAGATAATTTACGGGTGGACTTAATTCCCCTTTAAAACTAAAGTGGCCAGGTTATTTACATGTAGGTGATTAGGTCATGCCACAGCCGAGGGATTCTGACTTTTCCCAAGTGTCACATGACCTAGATGCTTGAGAAGGATAACACTCAGAGAAATTAATTATTTTGAAAACAATGTCCAGTTTTATAAACAGTATTCCAAAAAACGATACTAGTACGGTACATGTATCTTCTGTTGGAGAATGAACTGTGGCATGACATTTCACCCAGTGTTAAAAGTGACATTTTAGCAACCTTTCTGACCTGCCCAAGCCAATTTCTAGGTATTTGCAAATTCAATGCAAAATCTGTACTGTTGCTGTACAATGAGAGAATGAGAGAATATAAATTTCTACACGTGGGGTGTAGAAATTTATATGGGCATCAGGTCTGTCCAGTTTTCAGCCATCGGGCCCTGGGTGTAGGAAAACAGTGATATATCAGGCCTATTTATAATCGATCCAAAATTAAGATATGATTGAGTAAATCGACTGATTTAGAGATTTTGAGGAAAGGTGGATGAAATACTATCCTTAATTATCATTCTGATTTGTCCCAGGTGTCACATGACCTAGATGTTAGAGTCATTAGTTTCATTATTTTGAAAGCAAAGTCAAGTTTTATAAACAATATTCCACAAAAAAAAGCCTTACAAGGTGAATGAAATTTGGATGCCTCTAGCCACTGAAGGCGAAGGTGGTGCAGGAGGCATTATGTTTTGGGGTTGTCCGTCTGTCCGTCCCGCTTTCTTGTTATCGCTATATCTCAAGAATGATTTAAGATATAAACTTCAAACTTAAAGGGATCTGGTAACTTTGTCTCAGATTCTGAAACAAAATCCTGGATTTAGCTCATGCTGCAACGATAATTATAAACCTATAGGTCAGTCAGGAACCCCATGACTTTTACAAGAATACGTACAGTGTAGGGCCGTGCATCTCAGATTTAACATTGTTAAACGATGTTATAGGAAGACAATATGATTTGATTTTGTAGTAACTAGGTCAAAGGTCACAGAGGTGAAATTCCAGGTATTGGTCTCGTTATCGCGATATCTCAAGAACCACTAGAGATATGAGGCTCAATCTTGTTAAAACTATATACTACCATAGGAAGCAATCTGATTAGATTTTGGAGCTACATGTAGTACTACTAGGTCAAGATCATCGTCGTCAGTTGACATTTAATTTTAGGCTTTTTGTTTTCATTGTGAAATGTCGTGAATAATTCCATCCATATCCTATTCTGAAATTGGGGCAGAGGCATATAGGAGACGCAGTCGCATTTAATTTGTTACCAGTAAATGCTGATGGTTTCATCAAGGTTGAAATAATGATGTGTCTTACGAAGGGCATGTAAACTTCCATAAGACCATAGTGATCTCTTGACAAAAGTATCCATTATCTATATTGACTTTACAGGTGGTCGTGAGACAGCTTCTTGAACTACTCAAGGCAATAGCTGGTAATGATGAGGTAAAGATTGCCATAGTCGATGCAGGAGGTATCCGTACTATCCTGGGAGCCATGTCAAGATACGTACAATCACCTCAGGTGAGAGAGAAAGAGTCTGGATCAGAGACATGGATTCATGCTTGTCTTTCCCACAGGTTATTTCCATGTCTACAGATGTTGCCTTTCTATGTTGCAATGTACAAGTACATTCAGTATATGTTTATATCATAGAAATCATGCATAAGACGTTGTAATTGAAGATGCACTCCCAAAATTAAATGGGATCTGACTGTCAGCCTCTCAGGACTTGTGTTTGGATTTTAGGGTTGCTTTATAAAGCAAGATGCCTAAGTTCTGTCAGTGCCTAGCAAAGCTTATGAATTGTTTTAATTAAAGAGATGAATAGCAATCTTTGTGAAAGAAATGCAAATGTAATTTCTTCTTCCATTCAAAGGACAACCTTTGAAGTATACATTAAAATTCAGAGTAGAAAAGTCAATCCTACTTCTGTGGGGAAATAACTTAAATATTTGTGTCATTGGTACCATGATATTTCATTTAACTCATGATTGGATATATAATGATCTACATGTACTTTTTATCCCTTTAACTTACAGGATGTAAAAAAAACCCATTTTTGATAACCTAATTTGTCTCTTGGATGGTATTTTAATAGGTTTGTCAGGCTGGATGTGGAGCTGTGGCAGCCATAGTTCTTCGTAATCCAGTCAACTGCCTAGCAGTAATGGATGCTGAAGGTGCCAAACTTTTCGTTCAGATTCTTACCATACATTCTGGTGAAGCTAAAGTTCAGGTATTATTCTTGTAATGTCTTTTAAAATTCTTTGTACAGTTGCATTCAAACCACAAACTACAAACAAATACCTGCCGATTTAGAATTAGTTCACACAATCTACCGATAGAAACTGGAAGACATAGACGTCCGGAAAAATACCTTCACATTTAAGAACTTGTAATGACTGTAACTTGGGAAGGGTTGGGGATGAATTTCATACCACATTGGATTGTACATACTGTATGTACATGTAAGGCTGAAAGGGGAGTAATTCTCAATAAAATGGCTGTGATATCTGGACATTGAGTTTAAAGATCTTAGCAATGAAGAGAAATTTGTAAGCATTATTAAACTTGAGAATGAAATATAATTAATCACTTCTGTAAGTATATTAAAACAATCATAAATACTCAAGGGGAATTTTAACATCTCGCCCATGTAAATGCAGAGGTGCTAACCAGTGCGATTTAATCGTATTTAGTACGATAATAAGAGTGGAATACGATATCACCTCTTAAAATACGATTTTTCAACAACAAAAAAACATTTTTTTTTTGTTTTTTGTTGTTGTTGTTGTTGTTGTTGTTGTTAATACCCATAAAAACCATGGAATCGCATAAAAACATGAACAAGTAAACCCCCGCAGCCCCAACAAAAACTTTGCTTTACAATTTTCTTTTAAAATTTTAATGAAAGAGCAAACATTTTACTTGACTGTACGTACCAGTATCACATTTTTCTGAAATTTTACTGGCCCGGGGCCAACCGGCCATTGGTAGTGTCGAGTTTTCGTGAAAATCTGATTTTTCTCTCCAAAATCTGATTTTTTAGGATACTCAGTCTGTTTTTTTGTGTCAAGAGGTTGGCATCTCTGTAAATGTATGCCATGTAAAAAAAATTAAACATATATACCAATAGAACATCAATATCAAAATTATCATTCCCATTTGTTATGTACCGGTATCTTTATTGTCAAACATAGGCCGGTAGGTGTCATATAATTATTTTGCAATAATATCATTTACCACTGTATATACAAGCTACATTGTTTATTGTTAACTTGTAATTACTCATGAAACTATACCACTTGTTGATTTTCTTGTTTATGTAATGTAATGTGAAACAAAATATTCATGTACCGGAATATGAATGACGTTTACTAATAAAATTTAAATTCAAATTCAAACCAATAAATACTTCCACAAATTTCACAATTTCATCAAATTATTCTGATATTTATGATATTTATGATTTTTATGTCGTTCTAAACAGTAACACTAAGTCAGAGTAACTGCTAGCACTTTGACTCAAATGTCATTCCGTGATGTTTGATCCTACAGACACAAGCCTGTATGGCAGTGAGGAATCTAGTCGCTAGGACCTGTGAGCATCAGGTTTATATTTTTGATCCTACTGAGCATAAGGTTTATATGTTTGATCCTACTGAGCATAAGGTTTATATGTTTGATCCTACAGACACAAGCCTGTATGGCAGTGAGGAATCTAGTCGCTAGGACCCGTGAGCATAAGGAGCCATTTATACAGCTTGGGATTGAGGGCCTTCTCAGAGATGCTGCAAAGCACTGTCCTGATGAATCTAAGGCTGCGCTAAGAGACTTGGACCTCAAAGTGGAACTACGAGAGCTGTGGAAGGGAGAAAAGACCCCGTTTACCAACTAGAAGCTGAAATTATTGTCAAAGTAATTGACAATATTTTCTTGTTACATTATATGTCTTAAATGCCCTTCTCCAGCAAGCTATAAAGCTTTGTCAATTTTTTTCGCAAGAAAGGAATTTTGGTATTTAAATTCACCTCTTCATTTCCTCAGATAGTATTATAGAAGAGTCTTATCTTATTTTATAAGAGTGTTACCATGCTATTCATGCATTTGGTACATTTATGCTATTATAATAAAAGGGTGTTTTGCAACATTTCTAACTCTTCAATAAGAAGTTTTGTGGTGAATCATTGTAGGTCCTGGAAATATGTGGTGATCTCCTGTCCTTGATATTAAAAGGATGTTCTGATACACTGCAGGACTGGTATAAGATGTCTTTCATGTATACCTCCATTAAAGATCTACAGAGATTTTGTGTGACTCCAAATAGAGAAACAAATGCAGGAAAGTACTATTAGGGTTGTGATATGATCCAACATACTTACAAGCAATGAAGGTCTCAAGAATCGGGGGAAACACATTGTGGGGAAAAAAGAGGATTATAGATGGTTGTTGCTTGTATCTGTTCCCAAAACTCTGACCTTTATTCCCCGCCCCAGACCTTGGAGGAATGATCCTGACCTGTCACAACCTGTATCAATTATATTGGTTTTTCATTGTAATTTTTGTTATATCCAATACACCCAAAATGACTGGACGTCATATATATATATGTATTTAATTGTCTAAAAGTGAACATATATAAAACAATCTAAAATGTTCTTTACAAAATATATATTGTTATCCTACCATAACCATACAGTACTTCAATTTATCTTCTACAAAAGCAAATGGGCAAGTTTGTATGATAGGAATTGACCAATGCAGGATACTCAACAACATGACACTACTGTAGTAAATCCAAAGCTTGCCCATTGGGGTCAAATGGTAAAAGGATAAATATTAAGCTTCCTGATAAACTAACAGATGCATTCATGTTTTCCCTCTCTTTTCTGAAAGGATCTATATTCTAGGCCCAAGTCATAATGGTTTTCCTTTATATTTAACCAGGGCCTAATCAATGAGAAAGAGTGATCACAGTGCCCTGGTTATGCTACATGAGAGACAAGAGGACAGATTTTGCTATAACTTTATACATACCTAATGTACTTCAGTTGATTCTCAGCTGATACAACTTGACCAAAATGTTAATTCCATAATGAAGTTATGTAGATATGTTTATGTGAGAAAGGCTATTAGCCTTGTGTTTTGCTGTGTAAAGACTTGTTCAGATATGATGCGGCGAAACCGCTGCATTTTTAGAATAATGAAATGAAGTGTAATATTTCTGTATCTTATAACACAGAGCTTACCAGGTAATGACTATGCGTAAGTCCTTATGCACGCAGTTTCCATTTATTTACACGTTTTAAAAACGTACTATCTTTTATTTTGGCCAATCTGAACAAGCCTTAAAGGTACTATGTCCCATTTGCGGGCCCGAAAAATGAAAAGGTTAAATTCCACCGGCATCTGAAAGACAATACTAATTTAGAACTTCCCTACAAAAAAGGGGGCTTGAAAATATCTTTAAGTGGGAAAATAATGACTATTAGTTGTCGTATCCACTTAGGAGCTATAGAGCCAATAAGTAATAGTCTGATTTTTTTTCAGACCATTGTATGTCATTATCAATAACCCACTTCTTGTAATGGCCAAAATTAAACTGATTGAATCTTTGTGTAGCATAAAACGTATGACCATGTACCCTTTACAGCTTGTTTTATGTATCGGTATGTCATTACCAAAGATGAAAAAAGCCAGTCAGTCACTCAATAGTGTCTGACAGTGAAGTCTAGCAAGTAAACAGGTTTCCTTGCATAATTTGAATATTAGGACGCTGCTAGTGTTTAAATTTCACAGATAGGACATACAGTGCACATGACATATTCATAATTCCTGCAAAGTTCTACAGAATTTGATGTTGGCTGCAAAAGGGTCATAGTATCTTTAAGTGCAATTATATTGTCTACTAAGAGCCAGAAGGGCATCATGTAATATCCCATTGTGGACTTGTCTAATGCTCTCCTGGCACTCAGCAGACCATATAATTATGTGTGACATTGTGTTTATCCTTTTCTCTTTGTAACTGCTGTTATGGAAAGTGTACATATATTTATTGTTCTTCTATGAGATGTGCGAATTTGTTATATGCATTTTTTTATTTGCAATGATTCAAATAAAATTTGATTTCTGAAAATTGAGTTTTCCATTCATTTTGTACTACGGTATTTAATTGTGTTGCAAATTCTTTCTTTTTTTTTCTTTTTTTAATCAAACAAAAAATGAAGCTATTTAAGTCAGCATTAGTTGGTGTCCAAAAGAATCTGAAATGTTTGGAACTAATACTAACTAGATTGATATGATTTAATACGATTGCATTTGCCAAAGCCAATGGCCTGAATTTATGCAATAGAATGGTGCAAATTAGGAGTACTCCCGAGGGAGTGGATATGGCACATACTTAAATGTGAGACTCTGAAATCCATTCACTGGGTGTAATAATGAAATTACCGGTATAAAGCATAACAATGCAATATATATATGATACAACATATTACTACAAATGAAATATCACACATCCATAGTCCTTTTGAAGCGGGTATAGATGTTATATATCATAGCGAGATATGCACTTTACAAGAACGAAGATACGGTAGATAGACAAGCACACATAATTTGAATACAAATAGAGAGAAGATGTTGTTCTGTGACTGAGAGGTTGGAAAGAGACTCAACGCAAAAGTAAAAACTTTATTGATAACGTAATGGTGTTGGTGTAATAGATTTCTCCCTCAAGGCTTCTTCAAGTTATGAGTATGCAAAGTACAAGTGTATTTATATGATGCACAAAAAAGTTACGTGCCTACTATTAAGGCAACAGGCACAAAATCGTAGAGAAATACAAAAAGAGCCAAAAATGAAGAGGGGGAGAGGAAGAAAGACGAGTGAGAGAAAAATGGAGAGAGAGAGGGAGAACAAGAGAAGAGAAACTAAAGTGGAAAAAGGAAAAACAGAGAAGCAGAGAGAGAGAGAGAGAGCGAAGGAAGGGAAACAGGGGGGGGGGGGGAGGAGAGAATAGAGACTAGCATATTTTCAGCATCTTGTCATGATACATGATACACAATATACACAAATGTAACACAAAAGATTAATACCAGTCAATCTTCAAAAGTTTTTTGCTAGTACATATGTTGTTTTTATTGGAAGACAAAAAAAGTAAATTGAATACCGGTACATGTATATTTGAACAGACCTTAAGAATAAATAAAGATATGTTTTATTATATACACTGTAGTTGCATTCCGTCTGTTTGTTCATCAAGCTGCTTCCCCCTCCTACATTATAAGGAAGTTTAGACCTCTTCTATCTTCTATCCGTTGCCCACACATTGCTACACACACTAACCTAATTTTTATGATCATATTATAATGCCATTATTAGCATTCAATGTTTTTTGAAGTTCCAGGCAAACATTTACAGGAAGAGAATGATGACAAGGGAGTTGAGTACATCGCTTGTAATTCTGAAATACAGTTATGTTACGTTTCATACATAAAGTGATGACTGCTATCAGGCGCGTACGCAGGATTTTTTAAAGGGGGGGGGGGGGTTTTAACATTTATAAATCGGTCCGAAAATTTCGCAACGACTCAGCCAGCCGCTGAATAAGCGGGGGGGGGGGGGGGGGGGGGGGGGTAAGAGGACACATTTTGACATTTTGACCCGTTGGGGGGGGTAAGGTCACCTTTTTTAGGTTGGCCATGGGAATATTTTTTTTTTTTTTTTTAAATAAATAAATAATTAAAAAAAAAAAAAAAAAAAAAAAAATCCAAAAGGGGTTTTTTTTTTGGGGGGGGGGTTTACACACAAAAAATTACCAAAGGGGGGGGGGGGTTAACCCCCCAAACCCCCCCCCCCCTGCGTACGCGCCTGACTGCTATTGCTCATGAACTCTATGTGACATGTATCTGGTATAGGCCTGTGTACTAATTTATGCATACTTCTTGAATAATAGTTCCTCTAGACAACTCAAAAGCTTGCCCAACATTGCAACAACTAAATGTAAACAAAGTGAATACCATCTGTAGAGATGCCATTCTGCATGGCAGGTGAATGAAATAGAATGAAATAGTTGGTAACGGATGGCTCTAAGAAAAACCAGCATGAATTTAAATACATGTAATAAAGTAAACAAGTCTATTGAGCATAATTGCTAGAGTGCATGTGCCACATTTTTCCATAAATAGGCCATTTTCATAACGTAACTAAATTTATACATAAGTGTCTTTGATACAAATCATTTCCTTCACATGATATAAATAATTGTATTTCAATAGTCCAAATGAAAATTGCATTTATTACGTGTTGCTAGGTAGGAAAATCCATAATGTTTGTTTTACATAGCAACAACTAACATATGTAATTTGCATGCTGACTATTGAGATACAAGGTGTATGAATTAATTTGTATTGAGGCTCTTCACAAAGGCATATATATATATATATATATATGCATAAATTTGGTTATTGACAGAGAAAAGAGACAACATCTACTACAATGGCATTACATACAAGTATACTTCAAGCTACTTGGAATGAGTAATTGCATGTCTTTCAATCATTTACCTACTTTCTGATCATCAGTATCAAAAATGGGAATTCCAAAATGATTTTGAAGCATTAGCATTGAAAAGAAACTCATTTAGGATCTCTTAAAAATAAAAAGTTTAGCAATAAAGGTTTCAACTCAAAGTAAATGCAATATAAATAATAATGATAAAAATGTTACACTTGTATAGCGCATAATAAATTGCAATTAAATTCTCTATGAACTATACATTATAAACTTGGAGACAAATATTTGTATATAATACAGAAAATGATTAACTACTTTAAGAAAAGATGGGTCTTAAATCTTAAGGGCTTTCTCAAAAACATTGATGAAGATAAGATATATTCCTAAATGTTATGGTTAGGAGAATTCCAGAAAGCTGGAGCTGATGCCATGAAGGATCTGTTTCCGTATGTATTCATGATTATGGGGTTTATTGCTAATTTCGCTTCGAAAGATTTCTATTAATTATTATAAATATTGCTCAATTTTCTCCACGGATTACTTATTTTACAATACTACACTAATGCTTTAGCAAAATTATATGATAACTCCAAAACTTTCAATGCAATATATGTTACCTCCTTGAACTATTTTTTGTAATCTACAACATTTACCTATCTAATAATTATTTCATAAATTGGCGTCTCCTTTTCTACTTCCCTTTCAAGCGTAATTTTGGATAGAAACATTTTTTCCTGTTCTAACGTAATAATCCTATAATTATTATGAGGAAATATTCGCCGTTATAATTAATGAAGTTCATGCACTTTTTATTGTAAAATCATTTGTAATTCAGCTCTCAAGCTGCGATGATGATTATTGAATAAATACCATTATACATGTATATGTGCTTGCCATATCCTTACGGTACTCTACTCACTCCATTTTGTCTACTTATTCCCAAACAATGAAGAAAAGAAGAAAAAAAATCAGTGTTATTTCCTCCTCTTTCTCATCTTTAAATCTCAGTTTGGCAACTATAAATCAAACTAGCATAATATTTTCTTTTCTAAAATAACAATTCATTTCCTAAAATAACAATTCATTTTGAAATTTGTGTCTACAAAATAACTGATAAAACATCTGTTAAATCTCAAATCACCTTGGATGGAATAGCTAAGTATACACATTTTGTTTGTTCAGGATTAAAATAAAACATGCTCAAGCATATAAAAACACATGAAAATTTACTAACTGCAATTTACAGGAATATTATATTTCACTATAAGACATATGTCATGAAGTGTGACAGGATGAAGTGCGATTGGATGAATGATTTTGACATTTAAAATCAACCAAAAGAACATTAAAATTATATAAAAAATAAAAATGAAGACAAAAAAACAAGCTTAGGATTTTTAAAGTATGAATTAAAAATGGGCAAGGTTGAATATATTTCATTACATACCGCATGTCTAGATTCTAGGCCTCTGATTGGTCAAATTTGCGGCATGAAATTCGCTACAGACTGCCGGGCGATAAAAATATTGACCGAGCATAGTATTATGTCTTTGTATGCGCGCGTAGCTATGGCAATTTAGATACGCACCATATCATAAATGTATACCCAACAACATTTTGAAAGAGCGATCGATGAGAATTACATTACGGTACCGTATTTCATCTGTCTTTGAAATTAATTTCTGAGCTAACGAAGGATATGCGGTATATAAAAAAAATAGTGAGTGCCTTTTTGTTCGCGTTACGTTAAAAACCCATGGCCCTTGGTGTTCTCGCAACTGCGCTATGCATAGCACAGTTGCAAGCTCACCTCAGGCCATAGTTTTTACCGCGCCCTTCAAAGCAGTCAACATTTATATAATATATATGTGTATAACCTGCACTTTAGAAAATCTTGATAATGGTTCCATATTTATTTTGCAGCCAGGTTAGTTTTAATAACACTTCACTTATTTTCCAATCTCTTCTATTTTACTTCATCTGTCTATCATGATGACATAATGATTACAAGACAGTCCAACTGTGGTCATGATTAGGGTCATCATATGTAACAACTTTTTTTCTATAGGCATGTTGATATGCAGTACAACTAAGATGGTCCAAAATAAAAATTAAAACATGAAAATTTGTGACTTTCGGAGGGAGTTTGAACTGATGTGTACAACATGCAGAGTCTCTTGCATTCTAAGATGCTCTTTGGTACCATCTGAGCCATTCTTTGAACCATTTCAAACAAAATTAATGATTACAATGTAAAATGAAACAAGATAATGGAGTGAAGTGTCATAGGTGTCATAAAAATACTCTCCCACATTCTATGTTATTGTTTTCTGAACATCTTCAAGACCTGCTGTCACGAAAATCTTCTGTCCATATCAATGTCGACAAAAGGCCTCTCAACGATGGCCGTAGTCGGAATAAGGCTCTTTTCCACTTGCATGAGTTACTCCAAAGGTCTATGTGCAAGCGGGCCTTTCCATCTGTCTGAATCTATGCATGCAGGTCTCGATCAAGAATTGACATACCGTCGCCACATACTTTGAAATGATCTGGAGTTGAAGAAACTGACGAAGATAAGCACTACGATGTATCCAACCAAGAGAAGGGAGAAGAGGTTTTCTCGTATCCATCTCTGACGATGTGACACCCTTGAAGATGTCCTGGATAAATGACAAAATACAGTAGACAATAACCGTCATTGTGTCACTTTCAGGATAGAAATAAAAAAGCAATAGGCCTATTTATCCAGGTTCAATGGGGAATCCAACCTATACAGAGTGAGTCAAAAAAAAGTTTACACCTAGAAAATTGCTAAATATTTCAAAAATCATCTATGAGCAGTAAATTATTATACATCTTATGAAAGAGTATTTTATCCCAACTCATTTGGTATCATTTTTGTGTGGTGTGTTTTCACGCTTGGATGAACAGGAGGCATTGTTTGCGAGAGTGCAAAAATCAACTTGCGCCAAAGTTGCTTATGTGATGTTTGAATAAAACAATTGGGATTTGGGTATTAATTCATTCTTTTCAGATCCAAATAACATCCCTAACAAAATTAATCATGCCACACATATCAAATATCGAATATCAACAAACATTTGTGCGCGTGTGTGAGTGTGTGGGTGTGACTTTGCTTCTGCAAAAAGCATATGCAATGCATTTCATTTGATACATTCAATTCATTCGTTCACTCCGCTATCCCGACCTAATACATGCTGTAGGCATCACTTTGGCGCAACTCGAGTTTTGCACTCTTGCAAACAATGCCTCCTGTTTATCCAAGCGTGAACACATACCACACAAAAATGATACCAAATGATTTGGGATAAAACACTCTTTCATGAGATGTATAATAATTTGCTGTTCATAGATGATTTTGTTAATAATCAGCAATTTTTAAGGTGTAAACTTTTTTTTGACTCACACGGTATAGCAAACTACTCGAGAGGAAAGCAACAAAAATCAGAGAAGTAGACTGGTCAAACTTTGAAAGAAATCAGATAAAAAATAAGAAAGTTATGAATGTTTGAGGGTTGTAATCACTATAGGTATGGTCTCTTCAAATTAGCTGAATCATTAATATCTCTGTGATGTAGTGGCGGACAACTTTTCCATTTGTTCCAACATACAAAATGACTAAAATATCAAGAGTGGCAAATGTGGATTCATGTCTTGCCAAAGGACATTAGTGCTCAGCTGGGATTTGAACCCCAACTTTAGGATTGAGAGTCTTGAAGTGAATGATCCACTTTACCGCAACACCTCCGCTCAATAATAACAATAACATGGATTTGCATACTACTACAAGCTTGCGCTTTTTTAGCATAATCTCTTACCTTTGTGATATCTTCTTGTCAACAAAGATGAGTAAATACTTGATCTGAACTGCTTCACTGTTAGTCACCACATAATATCTTTCAGGTACAGCACCTCCCATACTGTCTGGCGCATGGGATCTAGAAGGAGATGGATGGCTCTGTGCATCTGGAATCAAAACATAAATTATTCAATCATGAAAGCCACTTTGTTCAAAGGCTCAAATCTTGTCTTTTTCTTCATTCATTCATTAATCTAAATTTACTTTTTTTAGTACCGGTACATATATTGAAGTAAAAAAAGATACAGGTGACTTCTAGATTTTTCAAATTACTGCATGGGGTCGATCTAAAGAAATCTTTCTGCTAGAAATTTATAAAGAATCAGGTGTGAAAAAACCCTGCAATTTCTATATCAAACAGTTAAAGAGACATTGATCATATGAACATTAGTTTCCGTATAAGAATCATTCATATGGAAATTTCGTATATATGCCCACCTAATGCTGAATGTTAAGATTTTAGTTTATTGGACTGTAACTGGGACATTATTGCAAACTAGTTGGAACAAGGTTTAGTGTTTACCTACACCATAGCAATATTATATTGAAAAGCATCAAAAGCTTGAAACGCAGCCTTTCTGACAACTTAATTCCCACTCGCAGGATATCATGATCATAATTGTTTTCCTTTTTTATATTGTTTAAATGTACATGTAACAATGATTGATCAGTTGATTTCCACCAAAGTCTTCCAGATTTGATTCACAGACTACTGACCTTTGACCTGACATTTGACATCAGGATGATCCAGCATTGCACAGACAGCAACACAGCTCAGTGTGCTACCTATTAGACTCCGGGTCCAGCCCCTGCCTGCAGGGCTGTATGGTAACGATACTGCCAGGTCACTTGATAAATATGTGCCCTCACCATACAGAGTGTTCTGGGTAAGATGTCAAAGTCAAAAATCTTTTAAAAGTACACATGTATATATTTACCGGTACAACTAGAAGGATAACAATTTTTTTTTTTTTAAAGATATTAAAATTGAATTCATTGTGTTAACTGAACTGAGTTGTATTCACTGACCTTCATGATATAAAAGATATTATATACCTCTCTTTAGTATGTTGAATAAATATAATCATCTGATTGGTCAAAATTGGATTTGTGATTGGAGCTGCCATGCCCGCCTACCGATCAATAGTTTTTTAAAAAGATGCCTGTTGCCCTGGGTAACGGGCCACATAAATTGTGCTGAGATCCCCATTGGTTTACGTGTAAAAAGTTTCTTTGTGCGAGCGCGGATACTATACAGTGTTTTTTGTCTACATTCAGGTAACTTTCAAGCGATTTGTTTGTGAATTCGGTATATATCTATAATACTATTCAATATGTTTTGACTTTTGACATTTTTGTTTAATTTTCTTTAATCGTTTATAGATCTGTAAGAAAACTTAGAAAAGCCCTGCCTGAATGAATTTGAATAACAGTGATTATATTCATACCGCTGTTTGAATAGCCCTAATATAGTAGATTTCAATTCAAGGTTTATTAAAATATATTTTTTGCAGCCGTTGATGCCCGAATCGCAATATAGTTCACAAATAAAAACATGTAAAATTACAAAATATACATACCAATTACAATGAACATAGATTGGCATGAATTAAAAATAAAATAAAATATAAAATACATACCGGTATTTAAAAGCAGAAAACCAAAGAGTTCAAATGTGAATTTCAGAAAAATGGGTTGTTTAAATTTCAGAAAAATGGGTTGTTTAAATTTCAGAAAAATGGGTTGTTTAAATTACATCAGGAGTTTAGTGATTAGATCCTCATAACCAATCAAGAAGTTATTTAAGAGGATCCCAATATTGTCACCACTTACATAATGTTGCTTTTTATCATCTTTTGGAATGCTCTTTCAACAAAGTCAAATTAAATAACTTTAAGCCTTTAGCAACTATAAAACCGCCCCTCCTTTTACTCAGTGAACCCGCCCGAAACCGCCCGTCTGTAGTATCGATCCTTCTACAGCACAGGGTCTACCGTGCTAATGTTACAGTATACGTGCGTAATCCTTACAATGTCTACAGTAGGATTCTGCATACAAAAATAGTGCATGTTTCATATTAATTGTTCAAAACAATGTCAAAATGAGAGCAATATTGCAAATTTTGCAACATCTTCCAGTGAGAAATGGGCCATTTTTTTTTCAAAATCTCTAGTTGCTAATGGGTTAAGGTACAATAAAAATTCAAATCATGATCATTATTCCTAATACCAATAAATTAGACTAAGTAGACAGGAGCTTCTATGTTCAATCAATCTCACCTTGCTCATGTGTGCATGAAGGCCATTGTTGGTGATGGAATGAAAGTTATCCCATCTACTGCCATGGTAGGCATACAACATATCATATTGCTCACTCAGGGTCTTGAACCTCTCACCTGCAGCAGAATGGTACTCCACTTCAAAAATGAAGCTTGGTTTCACTTCATAGCTAGCTGCTCCAGTTAACTCCTGAATAGCATGGTACTATAACAAAGATGTTTACAATAAAAAATAAAAATTTCTGACTCATCATCTTCTTTCTTGAAAAAAAAAGAACTCAAAAATAATCAAACCACACTCAGAATTGTGGGTGATAACGCCACAAAATCTCTGATCAGTCTGATGTGCACTTATCAAAAAATTTGAAATTTGCAAGTACACTATATTCAACAATATGAAGAGAGAAAAGAAATTGAGTAGTTGACAGTAGTGTGGTAATTATTGTTAATACCTTCAAAATCAATGCTGATACAGATATTTCATGGCAAAATAGTATTCTGATAAAATGAGAATTGTGAAAGAGAAACTTTGGAGGGTAATTGTTATGTCATTGAATGATGAATGGCCTAGTAAATGGTGCTGGCTAAATGTCCGGACAAGTTTCCTGCTGGTGTTCATTATCTAACCCATTAGATCATAGGAAACTGTATGATGCCCAGCATTGAGTTTCAGCAATTTTTTTTATGAGCTGTAGATCTATACTTGCCTTCTTGTCTTCGACTGATTTGACAGTAAAGATGTTTGGTTCCAGGACCCACTTTAGAAGATCCCATTCATGCTGCTGCATTCCACTTGAGCCTTTTCCCTCTGATATCATCTTCATGTTAGGAATCCTCCCTGCTACACATTCCTGATCAAAATAATCAATACCAAAAAAAATACCAATATATCAACATTACTGATGTCAACCATCATCTACACAAATACTCTAAAAAGCATTCCAAACAAAAGAAGTTATTTAAACTACCCGGTAGTCATATTTACAACATGGTGAAGCGGATCCTAATCAAATGATTGGTTGAGAGTGTACACTTGACCAAGCATTTATTTTGCCTAACACATAATTTAACTAATGACCGGTCATTAGTAAAATTATGTTATAAAAAAAATAATACACATCATTTTGTTCGAGCATTAGTAAAATTACCAATACTCGAAAAAAAAATTCAAAGTCGGGGGTGCGGTTTATACACGGTACACCAAAAAAAAAAAAAAAAAAAGTTTTGATTTATGCCCCTCCACCTGGCGCTATGCCTGGCAATGTCTCCCAGCTCAGTAATCTGTGTGTTGACTCACCACTCGGAAACTAGAACAACACTCAAATTTGTCTGTCATCTTTCTGATAGATTTCAATATGTAGTTGATAATAATAATAATTCCTCCAATTTTTCTTCCATTACACGGCGTACCACAAGGTTCTATCCTAGGTCCTTTACTGTTTTTTAAGTCGGCCAAAAAAAAGTCGGCCAAAAAAAAAAAAAAAAAGTCCAAAAAAAAAAAAAAAAATTATGGTATTTGTATATATATTAATAGCCCAGTGTTAGATCTTGATATGTGGTCAGCATCCTCTGATTAAGAACTTTTAATGAATGTAAAAAAATGAAATCAAAGATTAGAGAAGGGAGTCATGGAAATTCAAAAGTTGACAATAACCAGAAGTTAAGCAAACCCCAAACATGATGTCAAATACACAGGATCTTCACTTCATCAGTTTTGCTAATATGGCTTACCGGTAGTAATGTAAGAATAAACAAATAAATAAATAATGTAATGGGTTTACACTTTTTACAGGATTGGTGTGCATATGCCGTCATTGATGTGTGTACTTTATTTTCTGAAATCACATTGATTTATAAACATTTTCGAGCGATTTCAAGTGTGGATCATTACAAAAAAACATATGAAAATATTGTTAAACATACTAAAAATAAGATAAATGTATTTGGATGTGTCATAGGCAAGAGCAAGAAGAAGCATAGAAGTAATAACGTAAATTACCGGTAGTTTTTCTTTGGTTGTGTTCGTTCACACGTGCGAAAACTCATCAAAAAAAAGACTAAAATGCTAAAGGACGGGACTGCAATAAAGTGTCTTTTAGCTCGTTGGATGACAACAGACAAACTGCATTTTGGTGGGATGTCCTAAAGTTAAGCATCATTTTCTCAAAGTTTTGAGAGGGGTCTTCTATTGTTCCAATCTAGTCATTTATGATTTGGAATATCTTCTTCTTCTTTTTCACTGCATGCTGCCATCACAATAATTAAGGAACCTAGAAATAGCTTCCGGACACCTGTACATTAAGCATGCATAATACTTGTACCGCGCGCATGCTCTGGTACACCGGAAGTACATAAGTCTCAGAAGTGGCTCAAAATTACATGTACATCCAGAGGCTAAATCCGGGCATTTACATGTAGATCTAGGGCATTTGGCGATAGTGAGAATTATTGCAAGTTACTATTTTACATATCGGTAGATCTGTTATCAACGCCAAGAATGTGTATGTATTACAGTACTGAAGTAGCTTTAGATTCTAGATACATGTAGATCCTGGAAGAATGAACCCATCAAATCTTACTAATCTCCTGTACCAGGAAATGATCCAGCCAGCTTGAACAGGAAACAAATTCTGGAACTGAATACAGATGCATGACATGCCTACACTGTACGTTCAGTAGGCCTATCTTCTTTAGGATGCTTTAATTTTAATTAAAAGAAAAAGGTTTACATTCTACAAATTTGTTTATAAATCAAAATCTTTTTTCTTAGTAATGGCACTTCTACTCTGTTTTACTCTTACCTGGCAAAATGCTTACAAATTTACTAATGGTTTCAATCCTAGATTATTGGAGATTGAGTTATTATATTAATTTAGGCAGCATTTAAAAAAGAACAAGAATTAAAGATGAAATTATTAGATTGGAAATAATATCAAATACTAGATTACATACAGTGTACATCTAGTACATACAGTGTAAATCTAGTACAGTTACATATTATGCTGAAGTATGGATCAGCCAGGAAAAAGAAAAAGTCCTTATACGAGGCTGACTTAGAAAATTCTAAACATCAAATACATAGATCTAGATTGCTTGAAATACATCATAAATCATATTAATTACACAAACTTATTTTTTCAATGGTTAACTTTTAACACTAATAAAGTAGCAATGACAATTATGATTAACTGTACTCTGCAGTCTTTACAACTCAAGACTCACTGGCCCGAATTCACGAAGGAGGTTTGTCGACAAACCTCCTTTTGTTTCGCCAAACCTCCTTTTGTTCTTTACAAACCAGGCTTGTAAAAAACGTGTAAAAACGCGTCATATGACGTACGAAAACCAAGGTTTGTCGACAAACCTCCTTTGTGAATTTGGGCCACTAAGTCTACTTCTACTTCCACGTAGATACTTGACAGGATCCATAAGTCAGGATATATACACCTGTACATGTAACGCTAAGTTTACTGGGGTGTGCAGGTGGACCACTACACTGGGGTTTTTCCCTACTCTCTAGTCTTTAATATGAATAGTGCAGTGGGTTCTTAATGTGCAAAGGTGGTGACTCTCCTATACACGGTGCCTCCATTTAACCTCCTATCCGAGGGACAGATTTTTTCCACTTAACACAGCCTGCGTCTATGAAACAACGGGAGGCGCACGTTAACACACAACGCAGGCTTTAGTCATCCACCTGGGTGGGATTCGAACCAGAGATCTTTGGTTGGTTTGACAGGCAGACGCTTTACCGACTGTAGCTCATGAATGAAATGCGGCCCGCATAGCAGCGATGAAATAGAGTACAGTACATTTAGACACAGCCATCTCTATTTTCCATAATTTGTTTTCATCATATCATTTACAACATATTGACTCGTTACTTAAATGTAGTTGATACAAAACTCATCAAATTCCCTCTCATTACATTAACAACACTCGCCTGTGAATTTCAGTTTGTAATTTCCGCACGCAGCAACGTTTGTAAATACATACCCCCTGTAATGTTGTGAATCAAGAAATATGTTTGAAATGCCATACTTGTCTTGGAACCCCGTAGTATTAAGAAGATATACAGGGGTGTGCCACTCTAATGGGTGACTTTTTCACAAAAAACCCTTAACATGTGTCCCTTTTTTACAAATAGACTACCAGTATACCATTAAAAAGGGTCAGATTTTTTCAAAATCCCCAAATTTTTAGGTGTTGTAGATCTATAGCAACACCCCAAAAAACACCCCAAATTGTGAAAAATTGCCTGAATTCAAGAAATATTCCCCTAAACATGGCCCATTGATATGGGTAGGGGTTCCGAGGCTTGAGCGGCACACCCCCGACCACCCCCGACCAAACCAAATCTAAGTACAACCCATTTCTCGATCCCGTCTTTGAATTTTCTCATGAATCTTAATCGTAAACTGGATAGTCCCCTTTTCTTTACACCGCGTTCAATGAGATGCAGCCTCAGGCCTCAGAAATCACACTAAAAATGTAAGCCTGATTTTTTTCCCACTGATTTTGTTGTTTGATTGTTTGTTTTTGCAAAATTGCAGGTGTGTACACGTATTGCATGAGTGTGTGTGGGGGCCCGCCAAGAGTTGCCAATCGTTAGTTGTGGCCCGCGAGGTTTAAAAGGTTGGCCATCCGTGGCCTAGAGGTTGACGATTGTCTAAACAAAAAGTATAGAATCTACATGTAAATACATGAAGAGTCTATTGTAAAAGTAATGCTGCTATGTGTGGACTGAGCTGAGTGAGGGAACAACTTTAGAATACCCCACCACTAAAATTGTAGGGTACAAAAAACTTCACCAATGAAGCTAAATCGCAAGACTTACATGTAAGTAACTCTAAGTCTAACCCTGACCCTACCTTACTCCTAGTCTTTGACGTTTATGTACATTAACCCCATTGGTGGGGTATTCTAAAGTTAATCCAAAATGTGGTCTTCTTTTATATTTTACCAATGCAGAAAAGTCCTTCTCCCCGTCTGCTGTCAGTAGATGAGGGCCAGGCGGATATGGTCTCAGTACACTGTCATGTCTGTAGCTATCCAAAGCTCCAATGAATAAGCTCCATCGCAGATCTGCTGCAAGAAAATCACTTTTCACAAGTTCAATTACAGTGGTTTGTATATCCTCCATTGTTACTTCAGCTTAATTTCCATAAGGCACACAACAAATAAATCTAAAAAGCATTCCCGCAGCACTACATCATCATAACACTGCACTAACACAGCTAGCTACCTGCACTGTACTTGGAGCGAGATGTGCCGGTAATTAAATAACACGTCACAGTATTTTGGCGTAGCACTAGCAGACGGCTAGCAGACAAACTGCGCAGCTTGCAGCATGCAGTGGCCGTGCAGTGCTGGCAAACTATGCACTTTAACTTTCAAGTCTGAAGAACCGCATTTGAATTCGATTCGAATTTCCATCACGCTTCGTACTCTATTTCTCAACTTGCCGATCTAGTTTACGTTCGTTAATTGCAACTTCACGTCACTCCGCGTAATTTTATTTGCATAAATTAGGGAATTTCCCCGAAAGTTTTGCTACCAATAAAGGCTTCGGGCGAAGTTAGCCGTTAAACAATAGTAATCGCGCTACAGTGTCTTCAAAAATAAAAACAAAAAATGAATGTGTAACGTATAGGTGATAAAGAGAAGATGAATCAGATTAAACACTTTTACTGGAGTCTTGAAAGAAAATAAAACGTGGCATATTATAGCAGAGCAAATACCATATAGACTGGTACATTTCAAGTGTTAAACCGTATATTTTCAGTTTCAAATTGACTTAATTGAGATTATAATACACCCATTTATTTAGGACCGCGCAATTCTAGGGAGTTTAGAACTAACAAGTCCCTGGTTTACCAAATGAACTGATGTACGAATGACATTTTAACTAAATAATACCTCACACCCTTTTAAAGGTGAGATGTTACTCTTAACTCTCATGTCATATGCCGAAGCAATCTGTCAATCTTACTGTTTCAGATTGAATATGGGGCTCAAACCGGCATAAACGTGGTTTACCCGCACTATAAAAAGTTTGGACGAAATACGTTTTATAATTTGAAGGCTTTTAAAACTATCGTACACTGTCGCTCATATAGTTGGAATATTTTTTTTTACCGCAATTTAAGGAATTATTTTGACATTGATTTGTTCATAATAGATCTAGATAATAGTATTCATTCTCAGATTTTATTGAATAATAATTTGCCAGTGTTTTGCGTGACTGCTAAAGCATGTGCATACTACTATGCTTATCAACTAGGGGACCTACGCCCTTAAGTCATAAATGACAGTAATGATGATTTTCGCCCCACAAAATGGCACTAATATAGCACATCGACACGGTTTTGATGCTGGGGCCTCACAGTTACGAGGCCATTGCTTTGACTGTACGCAGCGGGGGCCATAGGGGGTAGTTCCCACAAATAAAAAAAGAAAAAAAGAACATGCAATACATTTTCAATAATCCTCTGGACGGACATGCATTATGGCTCAAGACATGGGCACACAGAGGATTTTTTTATGTTGGGAACCGGGGTAAAATGCAATAAATTATTGAAATTTTATTGCATTTATGGCGAATTTGGGGCTGATTTCAACATTTTTTTGGCCGGGGGGGGGGGGCACGTGCCCCCTGTGCCACCCCTGGATCCGCCACTGTTATTATTATATCATCCCCCTTTCTTTCTTTACCCTTCTCATTATTCTCCTTTTCTCCCTGTTCTCTCCTCCGCCTGAGAGAACCCTTTCTTCCTTTTCCGCCGTTTCTCTCCTCTCTCTTCCCCTCCTTTTTCTCCTCTCCCCTTTTCTCTCCTCCCTCTTTTCTTTTCCTCTCTTCCATTAGCTTTCCTTTTCCCCTCCTTTCTCTCCTTTTCTCCCTTTTTCGTTTTCCTCTTCCCCCTTTCCCCCCTTTTTTAACCAGGGGCACGTGCCCCCTGTGCCCCCCTGAATCCGCCAGAGCTCAGGGGTTTTAGGTATTTAATTACAGTCAGATGAGCATCCAGGGGCCCGCCTTAGGGCCCTTGGTAGGGTCCAGGGGGCAGAGCCCCCGGAAGCTCAGGGGTTTTAGGTATTTAATAACGGTCAGATGAGCATCCAGGGGCCGCCTAAGTTAGGGCCCTTGGTGGGGTCCAGGAGGAAGAGCCCTCGGAAGCTCGGGGTTTTTAGGTATTTAATTACGGTCAGATGACCATCCGGGGGCCCGCCTTAGGGCCCTTGGTAGGGTCCAGGAGGCAGAGCCCCCGGAAGCTCAGTTTTTTTTAGATATTAAATTACGGTCAGATGAGCATCCAGGTGCCGCCTTAGGGCCCTTGGTGGGATCCAGGGGGCAGAGCCCCCAGAGCTCAGGGGTTTTAGGCATTTAATTACGGTCAGATGAGCATATTTTGATATCTCATTTGTGACCGTTGGCAGGTCACCTATCCTTTTCTCTCTCTCTTTCTTTCTTTCTTTTTCTCTGTAACATACTTTTCCAAAAAAGTGAGGGGGCCTCGAGCCCCCGAGCCCAGCCTTTCTGCAGACCCTGACATAAAGGCTTCTAAATAAGCATATTTTTTGCCCGACTGTAAATTTGGGAATTTCTAATTTTCCAACAAACGCATACAAAGGTATGACTTACCAAAAAATTGAGAAAAAATATCGGAAAATCATGTAATTTTAGCAACATTTGTAAATCACTGTAATCGAATAAGAAATAACCCCCCATCAGTACGCCAGCGTTCAGGGGCTTATATGTCTTCTCATCCCTATAACAAAAAACAGACACGCTTTCCCATTCTCTCACAATATGTCCACGATATGCGCGTATCGCTTAATAACCTCTATTGATAAATATAGGTGGCATATGCGCAATGTAGGCCTACAAGAAATTTAATTCCTGTTAGCTTTCCTTTTCTTTGAATGGAATTTTATATGTGATTTAATTCAAGTTTGTATTATTGTTATGTTCTTTTGGGGTTAAAAATACAAACCATTTTGACTCCTTTACTGCTTTTTATTTTGGAAGGGGGGGGGCGTTTTGTTTGTTTGTTTGTTTGTTTTTTTTTTTGGGGGGGGGGGGGGCAAAAATGTGTTTTGCCCCCCCCCCCCCCCCCCCCCCCCTCCCCCCACTTCCGGCGCCTATGCCTGTAAGTACCCAGAGCCAGAGGTCCCTTCTGTCGAAACCAGCGGTGGCACGTGGAGCCATGCAGGAACTTGACCTGCGTCTGAGCTGCGGAAGAATTTAGCTATTCGATTTTGTTTCTGCATGCTACAAGTCATATTCCGCCCACCGCCAACAAACAAGACAAGCACGATTACTATACCACAACACAGAACAATTATGGCACACTAACATAAAACATTGAGAATAGATACCGAAATATCTGTTCAAATAGTTTACCAATATAGGCCTACACTGTGAAATGGTTGGGCAATATTTTTTCAACACTTTGCCCAACGTTGTTGCAATAGTCAACCCAACCATCTATTGACATTTTGTAATTCTTCCGATATACGCCAGTTTGAGCCCTATTCAATCTAAAACAATAAGACATAAAGTTTCGACATGTGACCTGTATGAGAGTAAAGAGTAAGATCTCAGCTTTACATTGGTGTCGGCCATTATTTAATTAATTGTTATGAATTTGTTTTGTTCAAAATATCCAAATATATTCTTTTACTCTCGTGGCCGTTACCGTCGGCCGCGATGCGCAACTTTATTTTCCTTTTCGGATGTACGATTTGGAGACACTATAGTTCGAATTTTTGGTCGCTAGCCTCCTTCTTATTGGTCGCAGTTTCAATGAGCGAGTGTTTTGATTGTGCATGCAGTTAATAATCATCTAGAGTCTAGGCCTACCTATTTGCCCGATACCAGATGGCTAACTAGCTCGTTGACTATCCACGAAGAACTTTATTAAAGGCCCACTGAGCTACTTGCTCCTTATAGATCTATATAGATCTAGAAACAATGCCTAATCGGTGACCTTTATCAGAGCTGAATTGATGAGATAGCCACCGGCACCTGCTAAATCCTCCTAGATCCTGGCCAAGGCAAAATAGGACAGACGGCCTTTAGACTTTAGGCGAAGAAAGTGACAGGTAATCATGACTTTTATAATTTCTTCTTTTATGTTTTCTATTTCTTAAATTTTATATGTAGATTGTTAGTTCATTCGTTCGTGCAAAAAATATCAGGGAGTACATCATCTAGATAGGAAGATCCTTACTGAGCCAACAGATTGTCTCATCATCGAGCTCACGAAGTCCGGAAGCGCCGTGGGGGGATTTGTAGATCGGACAATCATCAATGACATGATCCATAGTTTGGATCTCTCCACAGGCGCAGTTTGGTGATGATTTTATGTAGTCTAGACTATTCATAGTACTACCATAGTAGACCCTAGTTAAATCCTTCAATTCTAGAACTTCAAGTCGTTTCCGCAGATTAATTTTGATTTTACAAGTTTCTAATGATTTGAGTGTAGATTAGGCCAAATTTCAAAGCAATCATAATGCTTTGAGTTATGTTTCTCCATTTCCTTTTAATAACAGTCGATAGCTTTCGAAAGAAAATCTTCACAAGATGCCAAAGCGGACTCCAAAGGGAATCTTTGGTCTTCCAAGTAGAAACATGCTCTTCTCCTTCACACCCCGTGTGGGTCATGAATGGCCTGATGAGCAGGACGATGATGGTGATGACTCGGACTACGAGCCTGGAGGAGATCTCAAACCTATGGTAGAAGACATACCCAGAAACTCTGAGAGGTAGTTATTCTCGTATCTTCCAAACTTTACTGCTCAGTAATAAAAGCATCTTCTTAAAAATGACATTCTTGTTTTATTTTTCATCATTGGAAACTTGTTTGAAAAAAATCATAAGATGTAAGAAATTTGTTCTGTCTTTAATATTAGGTCCATGTCCATTTCCTTTTTTGTTGTGTGTAATAAAGTTATTTTATACTCTCTTCTTTCTTGATGATGGCAGTGACGCGTCGGAAGAAGGGACATCCTTAAGAAAACGTAAAAGGAAATCAAAGACACCTAAGAGCAACAAGAGGACTAAGAGAGAGAAGCCCAAGAAATCGAAATCCCACGTGAAAAAGAAAAAGAAAGCATCTGAAAGGACATCTGAAGGGAAAGCAAGTGTTGAAAAGACTGTGAAGAGAAGAACAATTGTTGAATCTGGTAGGGATATTACTGCAGTTGGTGAAGGGGATGATCTATGGGGCCAGAGACTGCCTGTGATTGTGTTAGAGAAGGTTATATTCTTTGCTGTATGTGAGACGGGTGTCGTTCCACTTCTCTGCAGGTAGGTGTAGGTACTTTTAGGATTCTAGCCATTACATTACACACTAGATGCTCACACCAAGAATTTCCTCAGAAGCAAAATACAAAGGCGAAAACCTACCAGACGGTAAATTTTACCTCATAATTAAGGGACTAATAAAGTAATCACAGGAATTTCAATACATAATTTAAAGAAGGGATGCATGATATCGCATTTGATTTTTACCTACTAAATTATTAAAATACCTACTGTAATTATACTATTTTTAATTTGTAATGTGGCCAGTATGGCACATCAATATTTCTAACAAATAATATTCCAGTTCCCTAAAATGACCTCTAAATGGGCATGGGGAGATCTGCTTGCTTGCTCCACTGTAGAGAGGTGTACTTCACTTGCCTTGTTAATTATTAAATCACTGCAAACCTATGTCGAAGTAGTGTGATTTGTCATGTATTTGGGGCCCTTTCTTTGTCAAAACACAAAGCTCATTTCATTAATCACTTCTAAATCTAATACATAGGAAAATTGACAATATAACCTTGACCCTTTTCCTCTAGAGTTTCCAAAGTGTGTCGTTTGTGGAGAGAAGCAGCCAAGGCATCCTGCTTGTGGCATCACGTTGCCCTTGACAACGGACGGGTGAAAGCAACCGATGCAACCCTTGAATGGTTAACTGCAAATCGAATCCCACCACAGCTCAAAACAATCAACCTCAATTCATGGACCAAACTAACCGACAGGAGTTTTGTGGTAAAACATTTCTCTTATAGTTCAGACAGACCTACATTCTTTTAGAAATTGCCATGTAAATTTTTGCGTACCGGTAACTAGACAGTTGAGAAAGATTTTTTTTAAAATATTGATTCTACTAGCATACATTATTGTAAAATATGAAACGTTGTAATTCTATTCATGGCTGAGCTGTACTTTTTTCTTTTAGTATCAGTTAAGTTAATGCAGATTCACCTTTTAACATTCTTTTTTCCAAAGTTATTTTTGAACGCAGCATGCTTGAGGATTGCTTGCCATATCTAAAAACCTGGTGGGCCTATGGAGCGCAAACTTGAGATTTCAGCTTTAAGTGGGAGTGTCGTGGTCGAGTGGTTTAAGGCGCTTGACTGTAGATGCGAAAGTCTAGGGTTCGAATCCTGACACGGCACTAATATCCTTTGGCAAAATATTTACCTGCACTTGCTACTCTCCACCCAGGTGTGAAATGGGTACCCGGTAGGATGCGAACGTTCATGTGGTTGGACAAGCAAGTGTGCGCTTGTAAAATGGCGACTGGCTGGAATGCTCCCCAGGGAGTGGAAAATGTGCACACATTGTGTGCGGGTAAGCTTGAATTTGATGACCGGGGTAATAATACATCTGTAAAGCGCTTAGGCACATCGTTGGATTGGTGTATTGAGCGCTATTTAAAAAAACAGATTATTATTATTTAAAAGCCACAATCACGCCATATACCAAATTTGGCCAATTTGAGGGAGAAACATTTCTCTCATTCAGCGACCTACATACATGTATTAACATATGGGTGAATCATGTAGCTGTCATTTTTTCAAAACCTTCAAACTTTTACCATTTCTATTTAGGCTCTGGTTGAGGCGTGTTCTAACATCCAGAATATCAGCGTTCAAAAGTGTGCCAAACTGACCAACCGCTCAATATATGCCATCAAAGATCACTGTCCAAATCTCAAAGAACTTGATCTGGGTTTCACTGGGGTAAGTTTGGTCATATAACATATGAGTACATTACAGATGATGATCAATTATGTTAGTAAATTTTAACAGAGATTTGTAAAAGATACCAAAAGGAATGAATGAAAGTTTTCACTAAAATCTAAATGTTATCAAGCCACCTATTCAACTAATTATCAAACTTATTTGATGAATATTATATTTTTATTTTTTCTGAGTTCCTTGGCTTCTTCCCCCAGTGTAAGGGAGTTATTAAAGGAGAGAGGAGGGACATTAGAGGGGCTTCAATTAGCTGGATGTTCTATCATAAGTTCAGCTCATCTTATGAGCTCTATCAAGGTAATAGTGCGGTACGGTATGTAATCCCGTAGGATTTTTGTGCCAAAAATCATTTTTTTGCTGTTTTGGCTTCAAAAGGGTCCCAATTGGCCAAAAATGATGGGGTTCAAATTTTCAGACCCCTCCTTCATTTCCTGGGGGGTCCTAGACCGGGAGCCAGTGGGGGTCAACCTAGCTGGGCAGGAAACCAATTTTAATGTGCACAGATGTAAAGATCGCATAGCTCCACATAACAAATTGACCGTCTGGCATGTTCCAAGTGGTGGGTGTGGCTAGGGGGACGTCCCCACCAAAAAAGTGTCCCTTTTGACGACAAAATAGTATTGTGTGAATAATATTTTAAGGAAACCTTGAACCACCATGAGTTTGGTGTCATATGAAAGAAATTTAAATTATCTACATTTTGATACCAATTTCAAAGAATTTGGGATTAATGAACATCGCAAATCTAAGTAAAAAACATGATTTTTGTGATTTTTTTCGAAAAATTTAATTTTATAAAAAAAACATTATTTTCCATATATCGAAATCGGAGAATTGCATTTTTTTATAACTTTCCAGGAATTTGCTTATGCACAAGGACAATATCCTGAGCGAGGGAGAGGTTTATATATCGTTTCAATAAAAAGTTATAGCAATCCAAAGTTATTGATTTGATTTCCACAAAAACAACATTTTTGCCCACATGTGTAATAACTGTATGCATCTACGTGCATTAGTGTATTAAGGACCTGTTTCGTGTGTTTACATCGAGTTTTAAAGCTTACTTTGAACTAAAACCTCTAATCACCATGTATTTGGTGTCAAAAGATGGATAATTAAAATACCTTCATTTTGATATTCTGTGTGATGTAGTGTGTGAAATATAAATTTTGAGCACAAAAGGTGCTTTATTGTAGATATTCCTCTGCTTTTTGCCAGTATATCGGTATATTAACTGGACAAAAGTGATTAGACATTATTTTAGTAGTACAGAAAGTTCAAAGGATTTAGAGCCCTGAGTGCAATTGATAAGTTCTTCTCCTGTACTCTGGGATGTTTCAGGAAATATGGGCATTGGCAGTTGCCTCCCCCCCCCCCCACCCCCACCCCGCACCTTCCAGCCGCTTGTCATAATCTTGCCAATGCCCAAGACACGTTAGTGCATCGATCAACATGAATATAATATAATATCGCCATATTTGGTTTAGTGGTTTATTTTGCCTGACTACTATTCGAAAACACGTGTATGCTTGTAAGCAACCAATACTCCGCATAATTCCTATTTTGATAAGATTATAATGACATAAACTTTTCTCAAAAAATAGTTTCGGTTAGCTAGGCAAAGTTATTTTTTCTCTCGATTACAAGTAATTCGGTACAAAAATCGAAGGAACATTATGAAACTACTTGATTCGATTGAATCTCAGTTTTAGTCTTTGTGTGTTTCAAATAGGAAGTTCCAGAACTACAATTGAGATCAATTAGAAATCTTTTCTGCTCAGCCATGAATAATTTAAAATCGTTACTAACTCCTTGAACTTCTAAGGATCTCCCGATTTGATGATTGGAAAATGTCATTTGGTACCAGCTTATAATTTTGACAACACATCACCGTCTACGTTAGAGTTCTATCATGCCTGTTGCATAAATCATATGGTCTTTTTGAACATGTTGCTGAAATGACATGATTTTCTGTGATTTTTTCTCTTTTTGGGAGGTAAATTATACTTTTGTATGCCTTTGTTGGAAAATGACAAGTCTCCCAAATTTACAATTAGGCAAAAAAATATACTTATTTAGAAGCATTCATGTCAGGGCCTGCAGAACGGTAGGGCTCGAGCCCTCCTCACTTTTTTGAAAGAGTATGTTAAAGAGAAAAAGAAAGAATGAGTGACCTGCCAATGTCACAAATGAGGTGTCAAAATATGCTCTTCTGACCGTAATTAAATACCTAAAACCCCTGAGCTTCCGGGGGCTCCACACCCTGGACCTCACCAAGGGCACTAAGACGGGTCCCTGAATGCTCATCTGACCATAATTAAATGCCTTAAACGCTGAGCTTCATGGGACACAGCCCCCTAGACCCTACTTCAATTAGTGACATGCCATTGTCACAAATAAGGTATCTGAATATGCTTATCTGACCGTATTTAATGACTAAAACCTGTGCAGCTTCCGAGGGCTTCGCCCCTTGACCCCGCCGGGGCACAGACACTGGACCCCACGCCAATTTACGCTGCACTCGCTCCGCTCTACCTGATCGTTAATAATCCACTTTGAAAAACGTTCCGCGGGGCCGGCATGTAACGTGTAAGAGTGGTGGTGGTGCAGATTTTTCTTCAGCCCCCAAAAAACGTTTTTGCTCATTACGCCACTGCCCCTGAAAGGTGAGCCCCTGGAATGTTTGCCCCCTCCCCCAAACCCAAACTGTTGAACTCTCTGCACTACTAAATGTCTAATTACTTTTGTCCACTTAAAGGTACTATGTCCCTTTTGCAGGCCCAAAAAATGAAAAGGGTAAATTCCAATGGCATTTGAAAGATAATACTAATTTAGAACTCCCCTTAAAGAAATGGGGCTTGAAAATGTCTTTAAGTGGGAAAATAACGACTATTAGTTGTCAAATCGACTTAGGAGCTATAGAGCCAATAAGTAATAGTCTTGATTTTCAGACCATTGTACCGCATGGTCGTACGTTTTATGCTTTGCAAAGATTCAATCAGTTTAATTTTGGCCATTACAAGAAGTGGGTTATTGATGTAGACAAATCCTTTACAGCTCATTTTATGTATGTTATTACCAAAGAAGAAGAAAAAACCAGTTAGTCACTCAATACTGACAATAGTGTCTGACAGTGAAGTCTAGCAAGTAAACGGGTTTCCTTGCATAATTTGCATATCAGGACACTGCTTACGTTTTAATTTCACAGATAGGACATACATGACATAGTCATAATTCCTGCAAAGTTCTACAGAATTTAAGGTTGGCTGCAAAAGGGACATAGTATCTTTAATATACCGATATATTGGCAAAAATCAGAGGAATATCTACAATAAAGCACCTTTTTGGCTCAAAATTTATATTTCACACACTGCATCACTCATTGAAATTGATATCAGAATGAAGGTATTTTAATTATCCATCTTTTGACACCAGTACATGGTGATTAGAGGTTTTAGTTCAAAGTTATCTTTAAAACTCGATGTAAACACACCAAACAGGTCCTTATTACACTAATGCACGTGTGGGCAAAAATGTTGTTTTTGTGGAAATCAAATCAATAACTTTGGATTGCTATAACTTTTTATTGAAACGATATATAAACCTCTCCCTCGCTCGGGATATCGTCGTTGTGCATAAGCAAATTCCTGGAAAGTTATGAAAAAATGCAATTCTCCAATTTTGATATATGGAAAATAATATTTTTTTATAACATTTTTTTTTCGAAAAAAATCACAAAAATCATATTTTTTACTTAAATTTGCGATGTTTATTAATCCTAAATTCTTTAAAATTGGTATCAAAATGTAGATAATTTAACTGTCTTTCATATGACACCAAACTCATGGTGGTTCAAGGTTTCCTTGAAATATTATTTACACAATACCATTTTGTCGTCAAAAGGGACACTTTTTGGTGGGGGCGTCCCCCTGGCCACATCCACCACTTAGAACATGCCAGACGGTCAATTTGGTATGTGGAGCGATGCGATCTTTACATCTGTGCACATTAAAATTGGGTTCCTACCCAGCTAGGTTGACCCCCACTGGCTCCCGGTCTAGGACCCCCCAGGAAATGAAGGAGGGGTCTGAAAATTTGAACCCCATCATTTTTGGTCAATTGGGACCCTTTTGAAGCCAAAACAGCAACAAAATCAACTTTGGCACAAAAATCCTACGGGAGCTGTCTCAGTGACATACCGTACCACACTATAAGTTAAGGTAATGTCTTGGAATTGCAGTGCTGTGAGCTCCAATCCTGCCCAAATTATACAGGTTTTCAATTTATTTCGATTTGTTTTCTTGTTTAAAATAAGGATATAGATAAATTATTTTGATATCATGAAATTAAAAGTGTTCCTTAGCAGAGGGAAATGGTATAAGCATGTTTTCTTTTAATATTAAGACAGCAATTTTTGGTAATTGGCATCTCTCTTTCTTCCCCTTCTAGTCATTCTGTCACAATCTTCGTCTGCTAGATCTGTCAAATTGTCACGTGACCATTGACTGTTTGATGCTGCCAATAGAAGAGATGCAGAAAGGATGTCCTCTCTTAGAGATCTTAAGATTAGCCGGGATTAGGGTTCAACCTGCTAATGCATCAGCTAAAGCACAGGTATATATATATATATATATATATATATATATATATATATATATATATGTCTTCTTCATGAACTCAATAACTTCATTGTTTGGAGCCAGAAAGGTTTTCACATGTGTTGTTATTTTGAATTTCAATCCCATCTCGGACCTTTTGTAATATTTGTACTTTTTATAAAATGGGATCCCGGATCGTCTAGATTCCCAGAATTAAAAATAGGCATATCTATTTAAGGCCTACTTCCCCTAACTACTATCCCTAGCCCTCAAATTGTCAAAGTCGGCACACCTAGGGTTAGCTAGCTCCCTAACCTGTACGATCCTCAATTGTTACACTTCCGCCAAATTCTTTAATGCTGATTAAACTTATACCAAAATTACTTTGTAAGAGACAGTAATTGTCCTAAAAATGCCTAAAATATCTGACCTGGCTTTTACATGTATGTCATGAAGGAATAAAGGTCAACAGCTTAAAAAGCTGAGAAACCCGGTTATGCCATTTTCATTGCTCTAGAAATGAATCTACCAAGTACAATATTACAAGTCATCTAAAAAGAGGTAAATAAGTATCTACAAAATCAGTCAACTGTAAAGAGCTTGTAAAATTGTTTACATATTTTTAAGCATGAGTAGAAGCAAAGGTTCGTTAATCCAATTATACCGGCATTTTAGAAAGAGGTCAATAAGTATGATAATAATTATATATCCATCTATATAGTGCAGCTACTCTATGAATATATGCTAAGGTATTATATTATCACCCTGGCTGTGGCTGAGCTGCCTTGATAAGGTGCTAAAGCATTCAAGGAAATGCCTCCTTCACAGGGGCAATTGTAGATGAATGTCCTGCCAAAGGACATTAGTATCTCTGCGGGACTCGAATATGAACCCTAGTCGGCTGAAGTATCTATGACACTTCTACGTACTCAAAATCAATCAATTGTAAACAAATAGTAAGATTGTAGAGGTATATGTTTAAATACAAAGTAGAAGTGTCGTAGTCGAGTGGTTTAAGCACTTGACTTGTAATTCAAAAGTCATGGTTCGATCCCTGACATGGCACTAATGTCCTTTGGCAAGGCATTAATCTTAATTTGCCACACTCAACCCAGGTGAGGTAAATGGGTACCTGGCAGGAATTAATTCCTTAAAATGCTGGAGCACTGTAAGGGCAGCTAGGCTAAAGCCGGGATAATAATAAATGCGGCTCGGAATAGAATTTTTAGATAGACGGTGCTATAGAAATGTCTATTATTATTATTATTACAAACAGAAATAATATATGATAATCAGTCAATGTCATGCAATATTACAAGTCTTTTAGAAAGCATCAGTGCCTGCCCTATTTTTGAAGAAGATGTACTTGTCTATAACATGTAGCAACTGATAAATGTCAGTTAATCACCTAAAGTGAATTTTTGTTTACAAACGAATCAAGATATTGAGTGAAAGTAGATCTATATGCTACCTTTTACCTAATCTTCACATTCCCAAGCACATTCAGATCTGAAAATGCCTCTGTTGTGAAATGAACAGAAGCCTTTTGTATTTTGATAATGATCCCAAACAGAACAGATGATGAAGTTTAATGTTTATGGTAGTTCCTTTTCATTGAATATTAGTAAATGTTTTTGTTTTTGTTCAGAGGGAAGCAGAAGGATTCAGTAAACTCAAAGAGCTGAGTTTAGCAGTAGCTGATAACGTAGCATGGCAGGTAGTATTACCTACTAACCTAGGCATCAGTGATGATTTCCTACGCAGAGTTCTCAACAATTCACCGTATCTCAAGCTACTTGACCTTAGAGGATGTACTTTGATTAAAGTGAAAACATTACAGGTACACATCTAAACGGATTTTAGTCTACATTTATTGCACTTGAATGTTAAAGGTAAAGACCAGTATTGGAAACGCCTCAATTTCAAAAAATGAAATGGAAGCTCTTATTACCATTCATGTGAAAGAATATGTTTTGACTAATACATGATGATAAAAAATTGCCGGCAAACCGCCTACTAATTGATATATTTGGTAAATTAGTTTATCTATTGGTGTGTGAGAGATAAATGCACATGTCGCGCACGTGTACGTAGTCCCATATACATCTTTCTGTGTACAGTGCTTGTAACTTTACCAAGACTGGGCCAAATTTCTTACCATTTTGATGATTCCAGAACCTTGCAGTACATCTATGCTAGATGATCAACCTTTTTTGATCGATTTACAACGTTTCTTTCACAATGCAATCGCATGACTATAACTGGTCTGTATCTTTAATTACAGGCATTATTTACTATCTTGGGTGATATAAGCAATGCAAAATCTTGAGTTTAGTTCATGAAGATATAAGGCACTGGTTTTTTTAACTATGACCAAATAGCTTAATGACCCTTTGACAGCCTGAAACTTTACAAAGATAAAGAATTAGAAATCAGTTACAACTTTTTCTTGTAGAATGGACCTAGTTTAACCTCCCATAGCTTAACGAAAAAAATTCAGCGTTGCTTTATGTGCATGAGGTATCCCTGAACAGCCAATTGTTTACGGAATTTTGTAACAAAATTGACATACCTTTTTTGTTGGAGCCGAAAAAAATATATACCCACAAGCAATATGTTTTTTTTCTATTGATGATTAATGAGCATGGGTGGATCTTAAAGAAAGTTAACAGTAATCTGAATTAACTCCTGTATTTTGATAGAACAGTGCAATTGAAAATGGTGTTTCGGACGTTACATTTTCCGTAAACAATGTAGGCCCTCATTTAACCCACTAGAACAATCATTTAATGAGATTGTTTATGGTTTGAATAAGCTTATTAGTTACTCCAAGTCATTAAATTAAAAGAAAATATAATTTAATTGTAGTAGCGCTTATATTATAAATATATTCAAAATTTGAAAAAGTTGTCTCATTTTCCGTAAACAATTTTGTAACGTCCGAAACAACCTTCAATTTGAAGTAGCAGAAAATAAATGAACTGCAGGACTTATCTTTCGTAACATTTTTTAAACATTTCATGGCGGCTACCCACCAAAAAAAAGAAATGTGCAATACATCATTACAATACTATTTTATAGTTAAAACCAATTTTCCGTTAACAGTTGTAACGTCCGAAACAAATGTAACGTCCGAAACAAAAAATATCAAAAATGTGATGATAATCCATATTAGAGGGTATCTGGAGTGAATAAATCATTATGAAATAAGTTATTATAAGTCTTAACACAAGTCAAAACACAAATCAGGTCTTTCAAATCCAATAATTTTGTGTAAACTCAAGAAGGGTGTTTCGGACGTTACACTATTTGATTGTTAACACATAGTTTGCAAATTTCAACTAATTTTCGATCATATGTGCAAGTTACGATTTCACAATGCACACTCCTGTTAAAAACACTATATTGATAATTTCATTTAGATCTAAATATACAAATATGAAGAAATATGATGCAAACAATCAAATTTTCCGTAAAATATCTAAATTTTCTGCAAAATTGACTTATAAAACATAAATATTGAAGCCACACTTTGTGGTGCGAGGCATTCCTGGCTGCTTTAGTATATTCTTAATTGTAATTTATCAGAAAAAATCTCAATAAAAGTGACTCATAAAAATTATTCAGCCATTTTAACAGCACTTTCTGTTATGCTGTTAGCACGTTTCGGATGTTACATTAAACTGTTAACAGACATTTTCATAATTTAACTGGTTCAAATGAGGGGCAAAGATAGATGTGAGAATAGCACATTTTAATTTTTCAACCTCTCCTCTTACTATTTACATTGCTGTGTGTTTGCAAATCATCACGTTTTCATTTTTAGAGAGGTTGTTCCAAATTATGTCATATAACCAAAGATTGTATGGTCAATCTAAACTATTTGGTAGGTTACAAAAGCTCAAAATCACCCACTTAAGCAATACCCAGTGTACATGTACATGACACGGGTAATGATACAGGTATATAAAGTTGATAATATCAAGCAAATTAAAATGTTTTTCTAAAAATGTATGGGAAATATGGATTTTCATTTGAAAATACCTTTTAAAAAGGGCACTCAGTACACGTAACTAATCTGTGTAGAAAGTACATACATGTATAAAAGAAAAGGGCATTACCAGTAATACCTTATTTAATGATCCAAATCATATACATGCAGTATCTTCCTCAAATCTATGTATACATACAAAATGTATAAGCTAGTGTAGGGATTTATTTTGAACTTCTGAAACTCCCCTTCATATCCATGATTCATCCCTTTCATATTAATAGGTCATCCCTCATTCACATTCACCCTTTTCATCCACCATCCTTTCATCTGTCTATCTCTCTCTCTCTCATTGGTTTCAATGTTCACCTGATGCAGTCAAGCTTATATAGTATAATTTACATATACTATGAATATTCAATATATACCCTTTGTTTATGTTTGAATATTCAAGAATACTTTGTGATGTTGATTTATACTTGTATGGGACTATATGAATATTTATTGATTTATTCTACTTTGCATGGAATGTATATGGAATGCTACATAGAATGCTGTAATGCTTCTACACATTAAAACCTGGTCAGTTAGCTAGTAGTCAATATATCAATCCTACAACATGTCTGCTGGGCTGCCTCTGTGTTAAGAGTGCTAGGAATTATCTGTTAGAACCGCAACCCTACACTAGTGTGAAATATAAATGGGCTGTCCGTTTTTGTTTTCCCTCTACAAAATGTCAGAGTTGGGGGTGCGGCGCTGCGGCCTTATCGCCGGCAAATACGGTACATGTTTAACCTACACTGTATATTGTTTGTCACCTGTAATATAGGCACAGCAAGAGTTAAGATCTATCAACCAACCAACCGACCAATCGATCAATCCATCCATTCATCAATCGGTCATCAATTAAATAAATAAATAAATAAATACTTATTTAAGAGCATTAAAACATATTGTCGTTTGAAACAGCCTCCTAATACAAAAAGTGGTAAAGGATGATTGTTACTACAGTAGTATTATAACCTAAAACATACACAATTTTAAAATACATCAAATATGTCTCATTCTCGAGATGTACATATATTAGGATTCACTTATTTCTTATTACCGTACTTACATGACTGGGGGTACTTTTTTATAGTTTTATTTTTTAAAAGATTTGTCAATGTTTCAGTGCTTACATACATGTATGTGTTAGTGATATTATTGAATGACACACTATATAGTTGAAGGCAAAGAACATTAGCAAGCTGATTAAACATCTATATTGTAGAGTTTGTAGAAATTGATGATCTCATTGAAATGTTAACATCGTGTAACATCCAAAACAAACCATAGAATACATTTCACACTGTTGTTCATAACATGCAATAAAGAGTATGTTTCTAAGTGAATTTTCTAAGGAGTTTTGATGACTACAATTGCTATTAGCTTCATATTTCACTCTGTTAGATCACATAAGCATTTTTAACTACCGGTACACGTTCTTGAAATGAATAATATACCTTACATAAATTGAGTGGTCGATGAAGACAAACTTGGTATACATGTATGTGCTAAACTAATTAAAACTGCACAATTTTTTCCATAAATGTTACAGAAGTATTTTTCTGCAAACAATTAATGTAACTGAGGTCAATAATACCTAAAGAAAAGCAATTAACTTGAATAAAGTTATAATGTTAACAGTGTGTAACGTCCGAAACATCAGTGGTGTGCCATATGAAAATTATTAGGCAATGCACTGGTTCCCAATTTTTTTGCATGTATTTACCTTATATCATCAGTTGTTATAATAAAATAAGTTTGACCTAAGAAAAAAGCATTTTACCTATTGAAATAAAAACTTGTTATTGTCAAAACCCTAATTTAGGGCTATTTTTCACTTTCAAGGGATACAGAATCTGTATTTTTCAAGATAGAAACTCAACAATTTGCATGAATAATCTCTGAAACATATTCTTAAAGACCCAACATATTTAAAGGTGTAGTTAATAGCAAATGGGTTTTATATCACAGTTATTAGATATGCTATAGTTCACAATAAAATTGTAAAAACTCAAAGTATTCATATCTGGTGAATAAATAAGGAGATAGATTAAGGTCCAGAATTTGCATTTCTCAAAAATATGATTAGTCCTGATCCTAAAAATACAAGTTTGAAGTGAGTAAACATAATTTCATTTTGGACCCATTTGTGGACACATTTGGTACAAGTTAAAAAAACCAGTGCCATAAGAAATTCTGGCAGGCCATAGATTTAATCTGCTCATAGTCAGATGAAGGTCATTTTTACAAAATTGTAAAACCCACCAAGACAAATACTGGGTACATGCTCATGAAATTTATATACCGCTAATCATTAATGATTCATTCATGCATTGATGGTACATATGGAACACGGGTGGTAGTTTTTTTTCTCAAAAGGGCAAACAAAAGGTATTCACGTAGCAAAGGGCAGTGATTATTCTATAAAGATGCACCAACTCTTACTTCTCCATGTTTAAAATATCTGTGAATATTTAGGGTCATTTGAACCGTGTGCTAATTATAAACTGGTCCCCCCCCCCACCAAAAAAAAAGGGTGAAAGGGGGGGGGGGGATCTGGTCAAAAATGTATAGCATAATGGTCCAAATCTAGGTGTGTGGGTTTTTTTTTTTGGGGGGGGGACTGGATCCATTACTTGAGAATGCAATGAGAATTTCTTCTCATTTAATTTTTTTTTTTATTTCACAGGACCTGAATGTTGAAAACCTTGAGCAGTTGTACATATCTCGCTGTTCCTTCACAAGATCTGAAGGATTTGATGGCATGATCTCCTTTAAGGTTTGCTTCTTCTTATATTGTTAATGCTTGTAGACAAATAAAAGATTGTACAGTCAATCTATAACACTAACTTATTTTCAAATTTTATTTCTAAATACAACACTAAAACTATAATAATTATAGATTTGGTAAGATGTTAACTAGTTCAGGGTAGTGAAATTTGCATTGTTGGGTTAATACAGTACTACTATGCTTTCACTTTTGTCACTTTGTAAGTAACAGTGATGATATTTCATTTGATCTACCGTAATTAACGGTGTATAAACCGCACTTTTTTGCCGCCGAAAAAAATTCAAAGTCGGGGGTGCGGTTTATACACGGTACACCAAAAAAAAATTTTTTTTTAATTTTTTTTTTATAAGGGCGAAAAAGAGGGGTGCGGTTAATACACGAGGGCGGTTTATACAACGTTAATTACGGATTTCTTTAACTTTAACAATTTTTTGCCAATATATGTGAGCTCCAACCTATCAAGTTTGGAGAAAGTGACATGGAAGTGTATCACTGCATTAATATTTAAATTGACTTTGAAAGAGGACATTGATTTGATCATTCAAATCATTTTATTTCCCCTGTCTTTTTGGTCTGTTTTATAGTGGAGTCACAGTCTAATTGAGCTGGACATATCTTGGAACAACTATTTCGAATCTTGCCGTGATGAATTCATGAAGTCTTTATCCTCAGCTCATCATCTTAGAACCCTAGACCTAAGTGGAACCAGCGTAACAGTCGATGGTGTCAGGTAAACACCACTTTATCTATTACCTAAATATTGCAAGGCCCAATTACCCTAGGAGATAAGGGGCTTTAATCCAAGATATTTACCTGCATTTGCTACTCTCCACCCAGGTGTTAAATAGGTACCCGGTAGGATGCGAACGTTCATGTGGTTGGACGAGCAAGTGTGCGCTTGTAAAATGGCCACTGGCTGGAATGCTCCCCAGGGAGTGGAAAATGTGCATACATTGTGTGCGGGTGAGCCTGAATCCGATGACCGGGGTAATAATATATCTGTAAAGCGCTTAGGCACATCGTCGGATCGATGTATTGAGCGCTATATAAACACGGAATATTATTATTATTATTAATCAACAATGTTGGCGGGGGAGGATTGAAAAGCTTATCCGGGGGTAAATGCACTCAGAACTATAAATGGATATATTGATTTGACACCAAATTTTTATGTCGAAATATGCACTGATTCCAGAAAAATCCATCCCATTCAGTGAATTTACACCATTTTTACCACTCTTGCCATTTTGGAGTCACAATACAAAAAAAAATTGAAAGAGGGATTTACATATCTCAGATATTTTAACAAAGACTATGCATCCTTAGGAAATCAAAGACATGCCTGGCGGACAGGGTAACTGTTTAGATCCCTTACATAAAACCCATCATCGAATATGCTTCCACCATTTAGCACACTTCAATTAGCTGCAATGATACCAATAAATTAGAATTCGTTAAAAAACAGGTACTCAAAGTAATTGTCGGATACGATGTGCATTATACAAAGCCCTTGCCATGACTAATTATCCTACCCTTTCTTCTTGAGGAGATCCACTTTTGTTAAGTTTTGGACAAAATTTCTTGAAATCAGATCACCACAAGCACCTACTCCCCCTTCCTCCCCCTTCCTAAGTCTGTTTTTAAGCACAAGACCATTGCGTATTTAAACATGGCTGGTTTTCGGACAACTAAATGCTACGTTTAGTATCTAATTCTCACTCTCTCCCTCTCCTCAGCTACCTCTCCCTGTACCTTTATCCCTCCTTATCTCTTTGATATCACGTGTGTATGTAGGCCTACTGATGCAGTGTATATTATTTGTATTTTTTTGTTTCTTTTGTACATTAATTTATATATATTTTGTATTATTCTAGTTGTAAACTGGTCCATTCAACATGTGCTGCTGGTCAGTTCTTAAAACTTCTTATATACAAATAGATAATTAAATGAATAAATAAATAAACCCCCAATAATGACAAAACCCACCTATCGCTGGATACAATGGTGAGACTGTGTGGCTATGTCAGCTAATGTCATTTGGCTAGCTGCCCATTATTTTATATTTGCCACTTTTGACCCAGGTGTAGTAAGTAGGTACCTAGCCATTTTTATTTTTGAAATACACTTTGCACAGCCTAGGCAATAGGCAACAAAATCATTATGGAAGAGATTTTATAATATATTGTGTCTTAATATCTTCATTAGATCCATCCTAAAGGGCTGCACAGCTCTGGTGTCATTGAAGCTTACATCGTGTCGAAGTCTGCCTAGAGGATGCAAGCGCTGCTATGAAGGAAAAGGCCTCAGGAAATTACTCAAAGAACTTCAGAATTTCAATGATGCAGCTGGAGATGATTAGAATGATTTCTGTAATAGTGTTGTAGACTTCTCAGGGGGACAAAGTGCTTATATAGAAGTCGCGTATGTATCTGGTGACAATGATGTAAGCATCAACAAATTATGTCAGGAACTTCAGAGCATTTATAAATCAGACTAGAATCATGATAGCAGGCTTACCTGCTGCTAAAGACACATGTAGGGGATTAAGCATGGTCTACGAGAACAACTTCCTCAAGAAGTTAAAGATAAAGGTGAGTTCTGGTAATGCGATTGCATTGTGAAAGAAAAGGTGTGGAATGGATTAGAAACAGTTGATCATGTAGCATGTAAGTATTGGTGTGCACTGCAAGGTTCTGGAGTCATCAAAATCATAATAAATTTGGCAGAGTCTTGGTAAAGTAACAAACACTGTACACAGAAAGCTATATATGGGATAACACACATGGTGTCGGGGCTAGTACTACCTTGATTTCCTTGTCTTTCTATGCTGATTACTCAGCCAGTATACATTTTCTTCCAAAATTGTTTGGCACATGTCATTTATTTGAAATCTTGAACATTCAGTGTAAGTTTTGTTTGATTCTGTAAGAATTTTTTTTTTTTTTTTCCAGAACTGGAGTTTATCTTTAAGGAAAAATCCTCTAGAAATAAAAAGATGATTAGAAACATTCAATTAATTTTTGGTCTCCAAGTCAAAGGGGTAATCAATGACTGATGCCAGGGTATAATTAAGCTTCAAGAAATGATTAAATGATCTTCAATGTGTTTAAAGTGACTTGGTAACATTGTTGAAGGTTGATGAAAAAATTGCTTAATTTTTGTATAAAATGTTACTTACTACCGGTATATTCCTTCTACTGTACTAACCCTCTGACATGCAAAAAATCCTGAAAAAATTCTCAAACCACAAAGATATCTATGGTTTTCTTTGAAGGAGTCGATGTATGACACCCTCTAACAGTGATTAAATGTAAATTCTCCCAACCATTTTTGAATTTTCCCAACCGTTTTTCCATGAAAAAAAGACATACAACAGGCTATAAAAAATCTGTCAACACTTAATGTCTGGAATGGAATGTAGAGCCATTTTATTGCTTTGTGACGATTTCCATTCACCTAAAATGTAATTAAATTGTAATAATATAGTTGGGAGAATTAAGGAATCGATCAGATCAGTTTTTTCCAATTTGTACCATGAATAATGGTCCGTTTTCACTCAAATTTTCAGATTTATCTTTAATTGTATATCTAGCATTGAAGTCACTACCTAATAGCACCACTATCTCTCATCTGAACAATGCTACCAAGTCCCTTTAATAAGATAGATGAAGATGATATGTAGAAAGCTCATACAGGGATTCTAATCAGTGATAGGAATAAACAGTCATCAGTAAATAAGTCAAGTTGAAAGTGATGATGATGATGAGGATGGAAATGATTATATAATAGAGATGTTCACTTAGTTTCATAACAATTAGAGGATAATCTTTAAAATCTACTTGGTGGTCTTAACAATGTCAATGGCATTGTTTAAATCCTTTAATAAAACAAACAAATTCTGACTATTTATTTAGTTGCATTACTGGTAATTTTTGGATATTGCTGTTGATGGTTGGTGCTCTTACATGTATAAACCAGTGGACTAACTTTAATGACTAAGTAATGTTCAATCATAAACTTGTATGCCTTCATCAATACTGGCTTGAGCCTTTTCAAATGTGTGTGAAGGAATCTCAGGGTCATTTGATAAGCTGCTTTTTTCATGATGGCGTAACAACCTATTTTGGATATAAACACCAGATTGCATTTTATTTTCATTTTCTATAAGGTAATATTATATATATGTACATTGAAGATATTGACAAAACTTGTTAGTTGTTTTGTTTGTAAAAAAGTTCAGGTGAGTTGTATCAAATTGTTCAAATAACGCTATGTGACTGCATCATTCCTACTGCAAAATGTGATAACCCATTGCTAAGATGCACATACCGTTATGCGTGTCTTTGGTGCCGTTAAGCC
Organism: Strongylocentrotus droebachiensis; assembly: GCA_035222895.1. Classification (NCBI taxonomy): domain Eukaryota; kingdom Metazoa; phylum Echinodermata; class Echinoidea; order Camarodonta; family Strongylocentrotidae; genus Strongylocentrotus; species Strongylocentrotus droebachiensis. Next base: position 130,470 of record JAVYIG010000231.1, on the reverse strand, counting down.
ATGATGAAATGCACATATAATAGTTGCATATTTCAGGGACATAGGTATTAGATGTGCAGACCGCCAACTGAAATGCACATTATGCTGTTGGACTGTGTGATTCTTCTCTTTTTGATCGGGTTAGTTGCTTATTTCTCAACTTCATATTCATAAAGACCCGTTTTTGTAAAAGGAATACATGTAATACATGTTCATGCATAGTGATACGCACTTTGCTCGGTTAAGTCGCAATGAGCCGACTCATATTGAATTTGAAAAATATCATGCGTTATCTGATTTAATCTGTGCAGATGGGATGCTGTACATGTTTCTGATGATCGTTTCATAAGAATATAACCACCTATAAAATTGTGTATACTGGTATGCACTTTTCCACATACTTTTCTTAAATGTACATTTAAAGTTTTAATAGACTACCTTTGAAAGAGTTTGTGTGATGTGCTCAAAATGTTTTCTGATTTGATACAGCTTTGGTGAGAGTGTATTAAATGGGCATGTAGATTCTTTATAGGCTTTCTTGTACCCACAGAAATAATTTTATATTTATTAGACAGATGATATGACAAATTATCCATGTATTGGTGTTTTTAATCGACAACAAAACAACATAGAACATAAGTTGCAATAAATGTTGCAATTTAATAAATCTGAATTATAAACTTATTAAAATAAATGCCAAGCTTGTTATGGGCAATGTTATATGCAGTCTTCTGTTTATCCACAATAAAGATAACGGATTACAGACCATCTGAAATTTAGGATAGATTTATTCAAAATAATTGATTTCTACGACTTAATTTTCGAAGATGGTGACGTTTTTTTTTCTCTTTTAATAGTATCAAACTTTAAATTTGGCCCCAATAGCTTTGTAAACAAAAAATTGAAATAAAAGGATTTCAATTGCCAGACTGGGATAATAATTTGACATTATACCAGGAAATAATGAATCGCGTCAAAAAAATCGAGGGGAATTATTTTTATCTACCAAGCTTAAACAGAAAAATTGTCACAATATAGCTTTGTGTAAAACTTTGATATGGAAATAATTAAATTGCATTCCACTATATTCATATGTATGCACGAGAGACTATTCCTCTGGATCTCTTTTAAGTTCAAATAACTTATTATAATAGACCATTTTTTGTAATGTTTTTTACCAAATCTAATGCATACATGTTTGTGAAGTGCCTCTATACAAATTATTTCATTTATCTGTTACAAATAATTGTATGTCAATAGTCAGAATGTGAACTGCATAAATTAGTTGTTGCTAGGTAGGACAAACATGGCATGACCGAAGGCCCGCAAGACCAAATATAAAAAAAATATTTCTCTTTTTAGGTAAAGAAGTTTATATTGAGGAGTTGTTTTATATTAAATATCGCATTGTCATTGTTTGTAATTAGTGTGTTATATTTTGTTATATTTACACGATTTGTATATTATATAATTATATCTTTATGGTTAAAAATGAGATGTCTGCTTCTGCTACGCGTCCTTTGTCTGCCAATTAAAGGGAGTGTACGTACCCTGACGAGACTATGTGTCTTTCCTGACTCGGGGCCAATCGGGTATATTAGCGAGCTTTCGATTTAGGCACCTGACGTGGGCTACAATGCGTGACGTCATATTTATCCCATGCGCAGCTTCTGGGCCCACGTTCCCTTCCAAATCACACGACGGAAGTCGGGGGCAATTTCCCTGAATCCCAGTCGTCGGGGAAAACGGCAACGTGGGTGCAGTTTCCTCGGTATCCCTGTTGTTATCATTCTATCATTTTTTCTTTCTATCTTTCCTATCATGTTAATCTTTGTTTCTTCTTCTATCAGCTTTTCTTATGATATTCTTTGTTTTTATTATTCTATTAATTCCTCTTCCTTTCTTTCCTTACACAACCCTTTTTTCTTCCCTCTATCACATTCTTTTATGTTATTCTTTGTTTTTATCATTCTATCATTTTCTCTTTCTCTCTTTCCTTATGTTATTCTTTGTTTCTTCCTTGTATCACCTTCTCTTATGTTATTATTTGTTTTGATCATTCTATCATTTTCTCTTTCTGTCTTTCCTTATGTTACTCTTTGTTTCTTCCTTGTATCACCTTCTCTTATGTTATTATTTGTTATGATCATTCTATCACTTTCTGTCTTTCCTTATGTTATTCTTTGTTTCTTCCTTGTATCACCTTCTCTTGTGTTATTCTTTGTTTTTATCATTCAATCACTTTCTCTTTCTGTCTTTCCTTATGTTTTCTGTGTTTCATTTTTCTATCACCTTCTCTTATGTTATCATTTGTTTTTATCATTCTATCACTTTCTGTCTTTCCTTACGTTATTCTTTGTTTCTTCCTTGTATCACCTTCTCTTATGTTATTATTTGTTTTGATCATTCTATCACTTTCTCTTTCTCTGTTTCATTCTTCTATCACCTTCTCTTATGTTATCATTCGTTTTTATCATTCTATCACTTTCTGTCTTTCCTTTATGTTATTCTTTGTTTCTTCCTTGTATCACCTTCTCTTATGTTATTATTTGTTTTGATCATTCTATCACTTTCTCTTTCTCTGTTTCATTCTTCTATCACCTTCTCTTATGTTATCATTTGTTTTTATCATTCTATCACTTTCTGTCTTCTCTTATGTTATTTGTTTTGATCACAGCAGCCCACCCACCACAAGGATAGAGAGAGTATTAAAGAGATGTAGAAAGAGAGGGAAAAGGGGACAAATGGATGTTTGTAATACAAACAGGGAAATTAATTATTGGTGTCATTTTACTTCTTGCCCCCATTCTCTCTCTTCCTCTCACCCTTTTTCTTCTCCTTTTCTTCTTTCTCTAGCTTACGTTTTCTTTCATCCCACTAATATAAGAAAGAGTTGGGTACTTTGTGATATTATAGGAATGTTACTGGTTGATTATATTTCCACACACATACAAGTTCACATCACTACCATCACAACAGTATTAACTGAAAAGCAAGGATATGACATGGCAAAAAAAGCATTTCAAATCAACTTCAGGTTCTGAAGATTTTAATTAGGAACATATACTAGTTAATAACCAATTACTCTTAAAACATTTTAGTTCAATGAAAGCAAAGTGAATAATCATAACATTCTTTTTTTTCATCTCATCTTATTGCTGAAATCATTTTCAACCATTTTATTTTTTGTTCAAATATAATTCACTGCTGCTATTAATAGGTTGGTAAGACTAGATATTCTTTTTCTTGACTGGCATCAATCATAACTGCATACAAAAAACATAAATGCAAAATCTATTTGCAGGAAGTTCAATGAAATATAACTGTGAAATTTACATTCTGTACAAACTGTTACAATTTAAATTCATATCTTCTTTTCCTCCAGTGATGTTCATGACTTGTTTAATACAAATTGAAATATACACGATTACATGTTTCTCAATTATTTTCACCAGCTTGTAATGATCACTCACATAATCACATTATCAAAGTTTGAGTACTTTTATTGAAAATGCTATCTGATCTACGTGTTAGTATTTCAATGAAATGTTGGGTCACATAACAGTACAGTGATGGTAATTGGTGTAGATGTTTAAAAAAATAGATGTGAATGATCACTGAGAAGAGACTAACACAACAGAATCATGCATGATTATCTGGACATGATTTTGGGTGCTTTCATAAAGGTTGCCTCTGTCTGAAAGTGAGAAAATACTGTAAACTAGACCAACAATACATAAACTTTCAGAGTTACTTCCTCCATTTGTTACCGTGCGTGCACCATGCATGGATATGGCCAGGCTACATATAGCTGTATGTCTGTATACATTGTATGTCTATGTCATGACTAGTCTCAATAACAAGCACTTATAATTTTTCCTTAAGTGGTAAAAATGGAATAGCTTGTATCTAGAAAAGTACTCCAACAAACAATAACGTGATCACATGAGTGATCATTAAGAACTACCGTATGTTAATCTACAATGCCCTATATACATATAAAGAGTCTCCATACACTATTTACGTCCATGAGTATAAATATACATCTGATACTTCTTTACAAGAGATAGAAGGAAAACAAATTCAAATGGATAAGAATAATTGATAGCATATGTCCTACCTTTTCACAAATAAGCCATGATATACCCAGTATGCAGTACTGATAACTGGCCGTCATACAAGTTGGGATTATTATCTTTCCAAATCTAGACAAACTTTAGATTTGTCAAAATTATACCTACAATTCATTCATACAAAATACACAGTTCAGTGTGAGTAATGCCTCTACATATAACAATGTCATATTAAATATAAAACTGCAATATTACACCTTTTGAAGTATTACTTTGATAAAAGTATTGTCTTTTAAAGGTCCACTTCTCTTTAGCATACACATTTCAGATATTTAAAAAAAATACACAGTTCAGTGTGAGTAATGGTTCTACATAAAATAATGTCATTAATATAAAACTACAACAGTACACCTGCGAAGTATTACTTTGAAAAAAATATTGTGTCTTTTAAAAGTCCACTTCTCTTTAGCATACACATTTCAGATATTTAAAAAAAATACACAGTTCAGTGTGAGTAATGCTTCTACATAACATAATGTCATTAATATAAAACTACAACAGTACTCCTGTGAAGTATTACTTTGAAAAAAATATTGTGTCTTTTAAAAGTCCACTTCTCTTTAGCATACACATTTTAGATATTAATAATCAGGTCTATTTTAAAGAGTAAACAGTAGGAGTATTTGTTGAATAAAGAGCTCCATCGAGTACCATAATGATAATACTACAATATGTAACTATGCTACAGGTATATGTTTTCTGCAATGTGAAAAAAAAGAAGAGTTGTTTAATACTAAAAGTTGTACTACAAGTTCTTAATTTGATTTGTAATTTTATTGAGATTGCACATATTCCCTTATAGCAGGGCAGCTTTCATTCTATATCAAGTTATATTTTGATCCAGAACTACATGATAATAACGATGGTGGCGATGATGATGGTGATATGGTAGTGGTGGTGGCGATGATGATGATGATGATAATGCATGATCATAATGACTAACAATTGTTCACACATTGTCAGCACAGCGGTCCATACATGTACATGTACAAATGACCATGATAATCTACAATGTAACTTGTAACTTCTATAGTTTGCATGTACAGGTTCACATTGAAATAAACCTATTTATTTACATGTACATACAACAATGTCAACAAGCATAATTATTACCGGTATATGAATTCATCTTGTATGCACATGTAATCATTCAAGCGGTCATCTTAAAGGGGCATGTTCCCCGTATTCCAGAGGGCGCTCAAAATACGTACGCGCTGGCGGACGGCGCTATAGCTGCCTATTGACACCAACAGAATACGGCTCTTATGCAGATGGCATGTTCCGATAACTACACTGGCGGGAACGTGCCCCTTTAAAGCATTCATTCAAGTCTTAATGTCAAATGATTATTAGTCTTCTTTACAAGTATATACCGGTAGGCTCTAAATACCAAGACAAGGACTAAACTTGTTATTACATTACCTTATCTGAGTCAAGATCATGACTGAGATATAAAAAAAGAAATCTGAGACTGAGACTGGGATTGCCATATCACTACCAAACAGGTTATGGTCAGCTATGGTACAACGTTAAACACCGTCAACAGAAAAACATGAAATATAGAGAGTTGATGTCTAAATTCTAACAAACTACTTTGGCAAAAGTTAGAGTGAGCTGGCACTGAAGCTCCAGGAAGACAGTGATGAACATGTAATAAACAAGTAACCTCAGTCAGTCACAACAACTCACAACAAATGATCCCCATCATTTATATCCACTTTACTTTAGAACTGAAATATAGACATTTGTGGTTACACATTCAGATAAGTGTATATGTATATGAAATTTCTGTCCAACCTCAATCTTGCATAAAATATGCTACGTAAAATATTTGTTTTATCTTTTCAACTCTTGATGGATTTTTAAAGAAGTAATAGCTGATATATGCAAACATCTTTTATCAATATTAACAGTGAGGGATCATAATTTGACCCCCCCCCTAAAAAAGGGTTCATTTTTACATATGAATGCACTGAAAATTTACCTATTATTTCCTAGCCGTTTTATAAGAAAATAATATCAACCTTTGAAACATTTAAATGTGATGCGATTCTATGTGAACTATACATTACTTGTGCATATTTCCAAGTTACATTCTCCTGGAAGTTGAAAGTGCCTTAAAAGCGCCTTAAAATGGGGAAAATCATTCCAAAAAAATTGTTTTGATGATATAGGGCATTTCATTTCAAAATTTTAATACATTTGTGTAAAAACAACACAGGGAGAAATCTATTAGTAGTGACTAAAAAGGTAATCATATTGAAATCTCTAAAGTTGTGTGACAAGTGAAGTATTCTACATAAGAATAACTACACACTCATATTGGCAAGAGAAATCACATGAAAATAAAAATGAGATACATATACATGTACTGGTATGTGCCTGACTATTGCATACATTACATTGTGTAAAGGATATGTTCTTAGAGTTTTGCATACACATATTTGATTATTATTTGTCTGCTGAGGTTTTTAAAGGATAACATCCATTCTTCCCCTCAGCAGATGCTGTTTTGAAAGAAATGTGCATATATCATAATAATATTTTTTTTGCCTAACCATTGCCTAATTTTTTAAAAACTTGCCATTTAGTTTCTCAGGTTTTTTCTCTACGAATGTATAATCCTGAAATTTGAGTGGAAAATAGTTGGAAGAAGGCTCCATTACCGGTAGTCCAAATCAACATGAGCTGGGTTGGTTTTTAGAGAAAGCATTGTTATACAAAAGCTTCAGCGCTAGTCTTGGTTTAAACTTTCCTTTAAAACCAAAAACCAAACTTTCTGACTGGGGTCCCTTTAAGACAGTATTTGAAACAGTTTTCTTCTGCTTTGTATGTTCCCAACAACCTTCTTTTTCATTCAACTCTTTCATCCATCTGCGTATGACTATTAAAATGGACTTTTAGTCTGGGGGAATATTACAAATGAATGTTTGATCTGTTGGTTGGACTAGCTTTGACTACTGTATTCACTAATCGATCTTCCGACAACTTCATTTACTTATGTAATGTACATGTATATGTATTTGTCTTTGTTGACAGCCTGTTTGGTTTAGCTATTTAAAGAGACACAAGTTTGAATTATAGAACATATATTATGTGCATCTCTGAAGCTAGCAGTCAAGTAGTTTACATCATCACTTTCAATTTCATGTGATTGAGACTTTATATCCAATGCTGTTTTCAACTGCAGTGAGAGAGAAAGAAAAAGAAATTGTGACAAATTGTATGTATGTCCCGTGTATAACAATTATAGTTCACAATAACATTGCTGCAGATGAAATATTTTTAACATAAGAGAGGAGAAGTAAGATGGAGAGAGAGAGAGACAGCGAGCAAGAGAAAGAGAGAGAAAGAGGGGGGAGGGGGCTGGGAGACAGAATAGGGGGATGAAAATAAAGATACAAGTAGAAAAATAGACGTACAAAAGAGAGAAAAAAAAGACCTCAATAATGTCATGACATTTCTGCTGCATTATACTGTGCACAAATCAAAGGCATATTCTTGGCAATAATGGCACACCCTGCACAAATCAAAGAAATTCAAAATCTATATGTACCTTGTATATGATAAAGGCGTAACTTTGCAAAGTTTGAAAATCGGACGTCGTGAAAATCACTTGATATACATATAGATTTCAAAATGTACATGGTTTGCAATGGATTTTCTGACAAAACTCTCTAGTTTACATGTAATGACTGTCAAATACCTAACTCACTTTTACGTTCAAATGCAAAATTAGGTCATGGAACTTCATGTTAATGAACATGTATGTCAAAGCTCCATATATATGTATACATGTATTCAAAAAGGTTACAAGATATTAGTCATTATAAGCAAGATAAAATACATGTAGAAGAAACAGAATAAGTTACATTTTCTCTAATAGATTACATATACAGCTGAATATCAATGATTGACTGTTTCAACATACATGTGGGAAAAGCTTCAATCCAATCATTTTGGGCTTTAAATTTTTTATTTAGATGACGCCTGAACAAAGTAATTAAATGTAAATTAATTTATTTAAGCATTTAAAACAAAGGCATCAGCATTGCCATTTGCAACCATTCTAAACAAATTAAATCATCTGTTGTTATCTTCTATAATACTGATACAGCATGGGTACATGTAGTTCATCTGAGTTGGAATATACTTCATACCTCGCATCAATATATTAAGAAGATGAAAATATAATCGATGCATGTATCCTCATTCTCTCTCCTGGAGATGTAGAATGGAATCACAAGACAGAAACAAGACATATATTTGGCTCGAGGGTAAATGAGTTGCAGTAACTTGAGATATATATACAAATCTGCAGAAACTACACAAGACTGTCAAATAAGATGGGCAGAATACTCCGTGTATCAGTCATCACGTACATCTTTCACACACTCAAATCAATCAGAAAGGACTGATGAAACTATGACATCACAAAGCATGTCGTATAGACGACAACATCTTGTAAATTAATAACATTCTTCATACTTCCACGACCGAATCGTCCAGTTTAGCATCAGTTTTCTTGTTATATTTTCCTTTTTTCTTTGGTTTCTTTTCCTTTGATCCTCGTTTCTTTTTAATCTTCTCTTGAGGAGCCTGTGCCTCTGGTGGTGATGAGCCTGATGCTAGTGCTGCATCTGCCTCATCTTGTCCCAGAAGCATAGAGTAGCGTGCTGGAGGACGTTTCTTCTGCTTCGGTGCCCGATTCTTGTTCAGATGGCTTAGTTTAGAAGGTGAGGCAGGTGTGTCAAAGGTCACTCGTTCCTGATGAACTATGGAGTCCAGGTCATCAACACTGGAAGCATCCAGGTCATCTGCACTGAAATTATCATCTTCGCTGGCTATCGGACAAACGTTCAGAGTTGAAAGGTCAGCTGTCAGATCATGCCTAGTGGAGAGAGCAAAGATATTTGTTTAAAAAAGGAACAACAAATGCAACCCTTAAAATATCCTCTTGGAATACATGCAATTCTTTAACATCTACTTCAAAATAGAGCATATTATATTTCAACAAAATCTATTCTAAAAATATTGCTTAAATTAAAATGATTTCTGTTAACTCTGAAACCAATCACTCTAGAAAAACATGTGTATAGAGGTATACCTGTATCACCCTCTACCATAACATACATCACACCCATGGGAATTGATTTGTGTAACTTTAATGAAATGAAACTTACATTCGACATGTGACAGATTTAGTGAAGCAAACAACAAGTGTCATTATGAGTCACAAACAGAAAGAAAAGTGAAAGTTTATTACAACTTTACATCACTTCCTTTCCATCTAACAACATGCACAAAATAAACCAACTCAGACACCAACCCCCAAAATCCCCCAAAAGGAGAACACATTTGGTATGCAAGCATCCAAAATTAGAACCGGTATTTGACTTTGTATTAAAAGCACCTATCGATAGCATGAATGAACTTTCACAAATATCGCAAGGGATTGACATAAAACTGAATACCATTCAATAACATTCCATATCATGACATGAGCGTTTCTGGGTTTTTTTTTCGTTACTACTTTGCTGTGCTAATGATACAGCCCAAACAATTGATAATTGATCAGCTTAAAGAGATGGTTCATTGAAATGTGGAAAATGGGCAAATTACACCTCTACAGATTGCTGAGAACATTAACAAAATGAGCAAAGTACTTTTGAAGCCCTCACTGTTGTGAGGAATAAATTAAATGCAATTTTGTTACCCTTTCCTGAACCCACTCACTAAGTGAATTGACGGCGTTATTTTACATGCGAAACGTTGACGTCACAATATGAACAACCTACATCACACATTCGGGACAATGTTGGATACCCATTGCAATTTTCAGATATGGGTTAACGTTGTTTGTATATTTACCGCCAGTGGTGATATATATATTTTTTTTTTGGCATTTTGAATGAGATACACTGAATAAATGATACTTTCTACAAATGTTTGTTTGATTTTTATATATTTTTCCGTCACATTTGAGCATAAAAATCGGGAAAATAATCACATTCTGAGGGCACTTCAGCGTGTATGTGTCTGATCTGGGAAGGCAAAGGACATTTTGCAAGCTGACCTAACGACTCTAAATTTACATAGAATTGTCCAGATATTCATTACAAAAATGTGTGATTAGGCTGATTAATTTACATTTTTGATCAATTAAGTCGTATAGGACCTGATAAACCGAGAGAAACAGATCAGTCCGGTTCGCGATTCACGGCTAGCTCGAGCGCCGGGCTACGGGCTAGGCTGGCTAGCAAGCTGCGCTAGATGTGATGCACGCATAATAGAGAGGTCAGTGTATTGCACACATAGTACATGCACAGAGTAGGCCTACGCACGCACAGCTACCAGCTACGGTAAACTTGAACGCTACATCGACGATATTCACTCGCTTTTTGGAAGTTATATACCATTTATCTAGACTAACGTCAGATTAAGAACCAAAACCATGCCATGGAGGAGCCTTCTGGAGTATACTCAAGTATGTTTTCGTCCATATCCATATTTCCAGGGGATTTTGATGAAGGTAAACAGCGTTAGGTATAAATGGGTACGGTACTCGAGAGTCAATGCAATACATGTGTATCGCACGCAAACTGCATCTCGCACCGTCGTCAATAATTTCAGCTGAGCGGCCCGCTGTTCATATTGTGACGTCACTTCGAAAATCAGCTGACTTACGATGTTTTGGGGGCGTTGAGTGGGTTGATTTTTCGTCAAGTTCAATCCACTTTTATAAATTTCGCTCGAATGTACAAGTTACACAAATGTAATGATTTTACTCAGTGTAATTTTTCGATTGCAATGATACCAAATTCAGTCAAGTTTGAAATCAATAAACCATCTCTTTAAGGAAAAACAAATCTGTTTATCAGTGTTGCATAGAGCTAAAGAAAGCTAAATCAATACAAAGACATAGCAAAACATAGGTTCAGTTACTCATAAATATGAAAAATAATCTACTACTCTAAGTCCATGAATCCCTGCATAAACTTTACAGTTTTTCTTAATACTTTATGCCGCTCTCAGAGACGAAGTCGTGAACAGTAACTTCCTAGAAGTAACGTCCCCAAGATAAAGAAACGTCCCCAAGATAAAAAGAAGTGGAAGGCGGCCCTCAAAAAATCTTCAAGACCAATATCTTGAAAAAGAAAGGTTCTCGGGTAAGGAGGAAGAGCTTGTCGTCTTGGTCCTGTCCAAGTACCATTTCAATGCTGTCACCGGGCAGCACCTAGTCCTCCTTGACCAAAGAGAAGTCAGAGAGAGGGCTGAGGAAAACCTATTTTCCATGGGTTGTCAAAAAGTACAAAAGTTAAAAGTTCCATTCTACTTCAATTTGAATCAATATATCAGGGATTATCTGGACTTTGATAACGATTGTCATTATGAAAGTACAGCCAACACGGGTCACTTCCATTTTCAAATGAAAAGGATTTGACATATTTCCTCTTCATCATCAGTGCCGCTCAGAAAGACCCTTTGGCAATAACAGTAGAATAATAGTGGTTTGGAGATGATGAAGAAAAAAAATTCAAATTACTAAGTGGTGGCTAATTTAAAATTCTAAAAAATAGGGATTGAATTAATAATGTGATTTTCATCTAATAATAATTTATAACAATTGCATTTTCACTGCAAAAGGAATAATTCATATAACTTTAGAAGACATGAGGAAATAACTTGAAACCATTGAATATGCAATTTTGGGGAAGGCGATGTACGGGGGTGGGGCATGTGCGAATGTGACTTTTTAAAGAGTTCTTGATGGTGGCGTAGTTTGGATAAACTAGAAAATAATAGGTAGATACATTGATTTATTGTGGTAAATTAACAATTCTGTTTAAGAAAATTTGTCTCGATAAACTAAATTATTAAGAGAATGCCTTACTATAAATATGGATATTTTTATAAGCAGACAGATTTTCCTTTGGCCTTCTTCTCCTTTAGTTAATCTTCAAAGGGTTATGCAGCTCATCCCAAAGATCTGTTTACAAAGATTACCAGTTGTGTATGCAGGCACACTGGGTTTATTTATACCCTGAAAGTGTACATATTAACGTGCATAGGGTGTGACTCCCCTTCGCACAGGGCCTCCAGTTAAAGTTCTGTCCTAGGAACGCAGTGTTTTCCCTGAACCTGAGCCTACATTGATAACAGAGGGGAGGGGCGAGTGTACACCCAACTCGAAGACAATCACTTTTGCATTTTTGTCTGCTCAGCACTGGACTTGAACCCACGGGCATGACGATAGTCATGAGAGTCGGACCAACGATCTGATTGCTGCCACTCCGCCTCCTCCTACACCAACAGTGAAGTTTAGTATCTTCAAATATCTTAAAACAAGTGTCACTAAATAAACAACAATAAAGATAGGCTACCAGCCACAGTAATTTAGAGTTTTCTAGTCTATTTATCAAGATATGCTTACACGACAAATGCCGGCCAAAACGGGGCGATAGGTTGCCCAACAAGACAGTAACATAATAAAATTGTATTTTTTTATTTCAAAAGTCCATCAACCATTATCATTATCTGAATTAATCGTGCATTAGTGATGTTAATATTGTACATGTATCTAAATGCAAGGGTGCTCCCTCTGACTGCAATCTGTGTGATATTCTGCAATGTTTATAGAAACCATGCCTTTTATGCCTTCAACATGTTCTTACATGTATATTGCAGCAATTATTGTAAAGGTAGTGGGGTTTTTTACCATTTAATAAAAAACAGTGACATGTAAATTTATATAATAATTGCAAAATGACTTGGTGAATGGTGAGTATATTATTATCAAGTTAAACGCATTTTAATAATAACACAAAGAAAATTATTGTATATGTTAATCATACTTGTAAAAATAATCCAAAAACAAAGATAACTTACTTTTCTCTTTCTAATGTCCTCATCTGTTCTGTGAGTGCATTCTCTAGCTCATGACTTCCCTCTGACGAGTTTATACTCTGAGCTGCTACCGAATCTGTGGAGGGCGGGTGACCTGAATCAGCTGATGAGTCTACAGGAGCCTTGATCTGTGTTTCAGGAGAGGGGGGAGGGATAGAATGCGTAGAACCATGATGTTTAGTTTGTTGGCGTTGTTTACATTTATTGCCTTTGTTCATCTTTCGATTGCCACCTTTGTTTTGGGCCTTCTTGAGGGCCTTTGTGTCCGTCTTCTCACTATCAGATTCATGGATTTCCTCACAATTGTTGATATGTTCATTGACCTTCTCTTCAACCTTGCCGTTGACCTGGTTGTTGACCTCCTCAGTGACCTGTTTGTTGACCTTCTCTTCGACCTTGCCGTTGACCTGTTTGTTGACCTCCTCAGTGACCGTTGCACTTGACTTCTTTGAAGATTTTTTGTATTTACTACCAGAAGAACCCATGGTTAAAGATCAATCCAGTCTCTTTACTGCACTTGATAAATGTAAAGAAATTGGACACTGCTTAATTGATTGCAAACTCAAAACATTAAGCACCAAGACATAGATGATTCGCTTTTTACCCATTCCATTTCAAGTTATACAGGAAGAAAGCATACACATACGTATGAATTCACTTGTAGAGCCAAAGCGATAGAGAAACAACACGCTGTAAAATTTCCATTTATCTCCTTTATCCATTTAATGTGCCATGAGCGAAATCATTGATGAGTCTAATGAGCATGATATATTCCAAGATCATTATCACCCATGCATAGAGAGAAAATCATTCCACCATAAGGCTCAGATAGAAACAGAGAGACACAGACAAACATATATGTAGAACAAGCAAAGAAGAGCTCCTCACATCTGAAATCATACCCTACATATTACATGATGGATAGTGTTAGAATGCAGGGACACCAAGCACAGTGAGATAATGGTAGATTAGCCAGCCACTCTCTACTACCACTGCTATATCTATCACTGATGACCCTGCCTACACTGAATCATATGGAATACTGTCTCATAAACACCTTGTCCTACTACCAGATATTTCCTCTCTCACGCATAACACATCCTTCCTAGAGTGAAGGTCACATGATCGACTATTTCTACATTTTCTTTCTGTCATTGGTTAGGTACTATATCACATTATGATAGCGCACACATCCTTTTCCTGTTGTTGGTGCATCAACTGGTAGCAGTATTAAACACCTACAAACACCGGTACGTGCAAGGTAGAGCCTGTCTTTAATTCACAGTATTGTCATCACTCATATTGAGGGTACCAAAATATAGGGACATGGGGGCATCCCCCTCCCATCCTAAGAGCAACATCCATCTCCATAGATAATCATTGCTGTTCATTGGAATAGAATAGAGAAAGCTTCAAACCATTCCTTTCTCTCCTTGCCCCTCTTCCTTTAATCTCTTTCATTCTATCTTCTAATCTCTTTCTTTCATTCCTTTCTTCTTCTCTCTTCCCCTCTATCTCACCTTCCACCCGTTCTCTCTATACCCCCCTCCCTCCCCTTTCCTTTCTCTTCTTCTCTTCACTATCTTTCCCCCATGCACTCATCTATTTAATACATGTACAAAAAGCTCGTACCAACTTCATGTCAAATGAATCTAAAAGTTAAAACATGTTTCCTTCTTATGATTCTTTATTTTACGGTCCCAGTTTGGATTGGATCATTATAACCCTACATACTTTAGGTATTGTGCATTTCTTTCCCCTCTGCCTATATCCACTACCAGTCCATGTTATGCCCCTTTCTTTTGTTGATGTGCTAACAAGGAAATTACTGTTTTTTCTATTTTAGACACATACCCTGACCACTGCTAGACAATAGCAATTTATACAGCATCGTTCACACTTAACACATTTTCCGGAGTCTATCTGCACTTTCATAACATTTAAGAAAACCCAGCTAAAATAGATATTGTGTAAACATGCTTTGAAAAAAAGGATATACACGTAAGCTCCTTTGCCAAATGGATTTCAATTTTCAAGGAATAAATTTCATGCAAGAAATTTTTGTTCTTTTCAGGAGATGCCTATATTGGATGTCTTGATGTTAACAGGCCTGATATGTATCACAGTACTCACAGGGAAGACTGTTCTAAAATAAACCTGTCTGACAACTTGTTATTTTTGCTGAATAATGCATGTTTTTCCTTTATATTAAACTATCTATGGAATCATAGCCAACCTTGTAGTGCGGTATGGTATGTAATCCCGTAGGATTTTTTTGACAAAGTTGATTTTATTTTTGCTGTTTTGGCTTCAAAAGGGTCCCAGTTGCCCAAAAATGACGGGGTTCAAATTTTCAGACCCCTCCTTCATTTCTTGGGGGGTCCATATTGGGCGCCAAAATGGCTTACCGGTATATAACGCGCAATAGGGAATAGGAAAATTTGGTGTCTTCAAGAAAATTTGAACCCCATCAATTTCTGATAGCTTGGACCCCAATGAATCCAAAAATGCAAAAATGCAAAAAAAAAAAAAAATCAACTTTGGCACAAAAATCCAACGGGAGCTGTTTCGGTGACATACCGTACCACACTATTGGGTAAGTCGACCTTGACTGAACTGAGTGAAATGTGCCCACTATAAAGGCACTGAATCTTGGACTTGTGCGTAAGTTGCAGAAATACGATTTACGCATTTATATGTAGATGTACTACATGTACATGTATGTTGTCCCTAGGCCTAGCATAACTGCCCCGTAGCCCTCAGACACCTTTCCCAGCCGTAGCGCACGCGTAAAGTCTTGATCACAGCCCCTAACAGCTTGTGCAACAACCCCGACTTATGTCTGATTTCCAGATCATAATGCAATAATTGAACAAATTTGAAACAAAAGGTTATCCTTCTCAAAATCGGGGCAATGCAATATCTACCCTACCTACTTTATGGACATTGAAAAGAGGATTTCTAGGTCATATGAAGCAAAATAGATCGTCAATCTCTCCTTCTTATCTTCGTAATTGCCATAATCATGAATTTCAGTTGTTCACTAGTCTCCACGTGGTAGCAGTTGTACCAGGAAGTATAGATGAGCTTTTGAGCATTTTATCAAATTCCTCTTTTTCCCTGTCGAAAACGTGTATGAATAAGTTATTCAGTGCGTGCGGTGGTGATCTGCTCCAACTCTCCAATCCCAATTTACCGGTATAGCAAAATGATGACTCCACATGCATGCCTCATTCCCACCAAACAAGCACACGTTTGCAAGTATGAAGTGTTTCTTGTTTGTTTTACAAGTCAGTCGGTGTTCTTTTAAAGGTAATGCAAAGTTTTGGGAAATTTTGAAAATTGGATGGATAGTAGTATTCATGGCCTTTGCAATCCAGAAAACTTGCAAGTGCTAGTTCAGAAACTGTGCTGTAATGTTAGTGTCTTAACATAGAGTGATATCATGAAACTCTTCAGCTCTCCTTAAATGAAGAAAGCTGGAAAAGACTGGCGACTAAGAGATACAATGATAACAAGGCAATTCTGAAATTGTATACTATTAGCCTACTAAGCCTCATATCTAATGATGTGTTCACTATGATGACATAGAGGGTAGCTAAAAGTTTTTCTCCCTAAGAAATAACAGCTGGACAAACAACTACTTCCTTCTTTAGAGTGACAAAGAGCGTGTTGAAATGACGATTTTGGCTGAAAAAACCTTGGTACAACTTTTGGTCTGTATTACACTCAGGAAATCGCACTGTCAGACCAGGGGGGCGTTTCACAAAACTTGTCATCAGTGGCAAATGACAGTTTTTGTTATAAGCTACTGAAATCATTGCTTCTGATTGGTTATCACCAGATTTGTCACTGATATTTGTCATTTGTCATTGAAAAAACGCTTTGTGAAACGAGCCCCAGATCTATACAACAGAGCAAGGCCTCCACCTCTCTTGGAATCGGTGCGGGAAAATGTTTTAGTGTTTATCCTATTGGGGTAATATTATACAAACAACGCACGACCCAGCGTGCGATAGTGGTAAATGCATTCACCAAAGGTTTCTTTAGATTGATGCTACCTCTGTGCACGAGGCGATTCTACCTGAACATTTTTGAAACTTCCTTAAGGGGGGGTGGGGGGGACTTGAATTCACGTCGGGCAGAAGAAAAGAGGAAGTACATGTATTCACGTGGGTATGGTCATATATAGGGGATTGGGTGAGGAGTTTCACAGCTGTTGCGGGGGCAACGAAGGTCCAAAGAACTTTTTTCAGTTAATGGGGGCAATTCTAATTGGCATTAGAATAGCAATTATGAAAAACATAGCTAAGTATAGAGATAATTTGTCAATTCTATTTTAAACATCCCCTCACCATGTAGAATCATACAAGTACATGTACATGTAACACATCATTGCTAGTATTACATAATTAGGCAGAAGATGAATCAATTGATAAGACCAATTATATACCTCACTTAAGTAATCCAGCAATCTGATTGGTCGAAATTGCATTCATAAACTTTAACTGTTCCCGAAAATTCGCAGTAACCATGGTTAAAACAGACCTATTTTTCCAATAACCATGGTTATTGGGAAAATAGGTCAGTCCCCATGGTTACCCCATAGGTTTACATGTTAAAAAACGGTTTGAGCGATCAAGGATACCGTACGTGTGCGAAAAATTGGTCGGTATTTTCATACAAGACAAGACAATTCCAAACAAGACAAAAATGGCTCAAGAATCTCTCCCAAGACTTCAACTTATCAAATGCAAGACTCGCTGACAGCAAGAACAACAAAAAGGGTACGTGAAATTATCCATAAACATGTTCGTTTAGTTGCTGAAAAAGCATATAGACGTATAGACTGTACACGAAAATAGATCTAGTTGTCAGGGTGTTGATCGCGCACCCGATGTTGTGTGTTAAAATTATTCCCATAGAGATTGTACGCAATAATTCTCTATGCAGTCTACGTGCATTCTGCGACCATGCAAAAAAGGTCAAGTTTTTTTTCAATTCGAGATTCAAACCTTTATAATTTGTTGTGATCCTGAAGGTGATACTCAATAAGTGAGGTGTCATATGAAAGCGCAGGTTCTTCTCCATATTCCCCACAGGGCCGGCCCACCCGCAAAATGTAAAAATATCTTGCTTAGACTAGAATCTAGATCTAGTCTACTCTCAAAGATACACTCATAAAAAACAACCGTGCAGATAAACTAGAGAAAGGCCAAGGTGGTGTCAATAGTTGACTCTTTTGTTTTCGGCATATAAAAGTATTAATGACTGCTTTAATATTCGAGAAATAGTTGTTTTTATACGCTCTCGGGAAGGTTACAATTGGGCTATTGCCCTCGGCACGCCTCGGTCAATAGCACAATTCTAACCTTCCCTTGAGCATATAAAGACAACTATTTCTCTCAAAGCAGTCATTAATACTATACTAGTAATTCAACTAGCCTTTACCCAATTAGCTGGAAAAGGGACCGACCGAGATGTTTCGGGAGTCTGAAAAGCCGAAAGAGACTGAGATTGAGAGATGTTGGGCCTGAAATCAGACAAATTCCTGTAATTTTTATCAGTACAAATCAGATGAACCAGGCAGGATGGACAATACTTTATACAAAGCCAGGAAAAGGAAACATTCTTATCAGGTAGGTCCACAACTATATATAACAATGTTGATCAAAGAATGACACAATATTGTTCCATTGAAAAGATACTAAAGATACTTCTTTCAATCAATCTCTAATTTCTCTTTGTTACCTGTTCCCCCCCCCCCCCTCCCCATCACACATACAAATTATCCGTCCATATCAATTTTACATCCACCTAATGAATATCATTTGTAGACAATCTTTATTGCCCCAATCAAGATATTTTATGCTAAATATATTACTCATTTCCAATATACATGTAGATGTACAGTAGTATAACAAAAAAAAGGCCTTGTCCGTTATTGTTCTAATTATTTGATCGGTCCACCCGTAGAGTATAAAACACGCTTGCTTACAATATATTTTATCACCTGACGAAGTATAGCAGTGGCACACGAAACGTTGTGATCTTTCAGATCCCTTGTTGACCATACATTGCGAGACAAACGAATGTCACTAGCGATATTATTTTCGATAAGATATTTTATGTTCAGGCTTTTCAATTTGTTCCAAGCAAAATGCCCAAATCCCCATCACTATGCCACACTCAATCTTTGATATCACTTTCAAATAACATCGCATGTAATGCAAGGCAAAAGCAAAAGGAATAATGATTTTGAACTTTTAACCACCAATTGCAGGAAATGAACGTGAACTGATTTTCAGAAGAAAACTGATGATCTCATGCTGCAATCCAATATGCTAACCACAAAGTCATTGTCTTTTTTCATGAAGTACAATAATGAAGTTCATTCTATTACTTTGTTACAAAGATATTTTAAGCACAGGCAGAGTATGCAATTCTATCTGACCACAAAATATGTCATCAGTCACATGCTTGATACACAATTAATCACAATGAGTGTGCTGATAAACAATTCTAATATTGGAAAAGTCTTCATAACCCTGTGGCCTATGTGCATTTCTCTGAATTTGAACACCACAACATGAAGTATTTAAACCGCAACAACTCTGCCAAACTGGATCACCATTCTCATGTATCAGTTAAAATATAAAAAACACCATGTTCTTTTACACTATTACATCATTCTCTATTATATCACTATTTATCACTTCATTACATATCATTTATACATGGCTAATATTAAAACAATTTTTTTCCCCTTCCATATCTGTTTAATCTTACACATCTATACATATAAATAAGCATTTTCTTAAATTAAATTTGTATACCGGTATACTGTTCAAGTGTACATGTAAGTGTCTGTAAGATATGTATATGAAATATGTCTCAAAAAGCTATCTACCGGTAACATGAAAATAGATGTTTATTAAAAACAATCTTACACTAAATACCAAGAATAAAATTGAACGGAATGAAAATAATAAAACAATGACACTACTTCTACCACTGTAATCATAGTTCATATACAATACAAAGTGCAAATGATGATTGTGTACTTACCAATGAGTTACGTAGATCTGTTAAATGCAGTGAGGCTGAGTTAAAAGCTCGTTCTATAGTTGATATATCATGCAAGGCTCTCTTCATCTTTAACATCTTCTCATGGATAATGATCTCAAGACATCTACCAATAAAATCAAAGAAAATGGTCAGTTTGGTTTCTACAACGCAGATATCATATTTGTATTTCCTACCACCTATTGAGACTTCACTTAATGAAAATTCAGTGTGTACATACACCAAATTCTATTGGAGGAATAACAATCATGTCATTTATTGGAAACTACAGTACAAGAGATTCCTTGTATGTTGCTCTAGTAGATTTTGCCTTGTTTTTTCACAATTCAGTGAATACTTAAAGCTAATCTTGAACCTCTGGTATGGGCATCGTATAATTCAATTCTGGATTGTATATCCTGCAGTAGATTGATTGTTTGAATCCGTAAAATAAAAACAACCTCACAAAAATTTGCTAGAAATCATCTTCAATAAAAACCGTAACTCTCATTTGCACAAAGTGACCTGTGTTATATAAAGCACACATGGTGCCAGGCTTTCTATGCCCCTATACAATTTCCTCCAAAATCGTTTGGCACATGTCATTTATTTGTAATCTTGAACATTCATTGTAAGTTTTGTCGGATTCTGTGAGAATTTGTTTTCTATCATTACCAGAAGTCAAACTAATCTTTAAGGCTTGTTAAGAATGTGACACAGCAAAACTACTGCGTTTTTTTAATGATGGCGTAAATGTTAATACTATGGAGCCCAGTGAATACGAGCAAGTCCTTTGTTGCACACAATTACACATTCTAAAAAATGTGGCTTTTTTGTGTCGGTTTACCGCGCCATATCTGACAAGCCTTTATGAACCAGAGAATCAAACACCCTAAAATACAACCCCTAGATTTTTAATTTTTAATTAAATTATTTAATTAATTATTATTTAATTAATTATGTATTTGATTTGTGCTCTATTGATTTAAAAAAAAACATTTCAATATCTATGTTATTTGAATATGAATACACAGTGTCACTCAAAACTATTACATACAATACACGATATGAACTCCTCTAAAAATGTAATCATGTAAAGGGAAATATCCCCATTTCTCATTTCATTAGGCTGACCATAAACCCTCAGATGATATAGAATTTTATAAAAAAAATAGATGGATCCTTGACTGCATGCAGTTGAAAATGATGCTTCCGCCATAGAGCGATTTTACAAACAAAAAACAAAAAAATTATAAAAATTAAAGTTTGATTGTAATCCATTAACATGTTCTCAGAATATCATGATTACAAGCTATTTTTCATATACTAATAATAATAATCTCTTAAAGTCCACTCCAAATTTTATTAAGTTAAACCGAAAATGGAAATTCTCTTGCCCAATTGATCGTGAGCCCGGCAGCCACTGAGCAGCGCCAAATCGACGTTGCTCTATGCCCTATTGTTGAAAGCCAAACAAGGTAGCAGCGAGCGACTCCCGTCTTTTAACGTCTTTTGGTATGACGCGGCCGGGGTTCGAACCCACGACCTCCCGGTTGTGAGGCGGACGCTCTACTGACTGAGCCAACACACTTGTATGACCCTTTGATATTTGACCTCATGACCTTAGATCTAATCAGTTCATTGGCTCTGCAAGATACATACATGTCCATACATCTTGAGATAAGGCGATCACGAGAACGGGACTTATGGACGGAGGGACCACCAGAAAAACATAATGCCTCCAGCTACTTTGTAGCAGAGGCATAACCTGTCTACAGCGACCGCCCAAGGGAAACACAAAAGTGGTCTTTGTAGACAGCTTCCTTTAGTACATGTTTCAATGTGAAACCAATTTCAAGGGGAAAAAAAAATGCGATTGTTGTAGACAGGTGGTCACTAAAGCAGGTTTGACTGTATATTACATTTTTACATACCAACATCACACATTGCTAGTAATGACCATTTAATACAAAACACAAATATATGAGATTTATTAAAGAGACAATGCTCTTGTTCCTCTTTCTACTGTGCATATAATTAAAATATGTATATGACATAGAGGCACTGAATATAAGAATAAGATTGTTACTCACTGTGCTTGTTTCTCAACGTCTTGTAATGATTCCCAGGCATTACCAACTTTATTACTCTTCAAGATACATGGGGCAAAGACTATGGCAAGGTTACTGGCAGACATCTTATTAGAGTTCTCATTTTCTGCAATCCTGCAAGAAGAATTAAGAAGTTGCAATTAAATATGGGATACATCGACATATATTATCAAAACAGTTTGAAATAAATCAGTATTTTCAAAGGGAAATAAAGTCTATGTTAGTTATTAAAACTTTTGGATTTTTGTAAAGACGTGTTTTTCTCTCTGCATCTCTTCATAGAAATTATCTCAGAACCAAATCAATAACCTTCTCTATTAAAGTAGCCATACAAGCCTAAATGATAGAACTGACCAAAGAGATCACCTAAATAGATAACTTTCCTTGACAGCTAAAATAGTAGAATTAACCTCCTATAGAGCTGTCAACCTGTCACTTTAAGGAAAGTATCACTTAGTTTCAAAAAGCATATTTTAATAGGAAAGAAGTTTTTTTGCCTTGCGGCACTTTATGTCAGTTTTTTCCCCCATATAACCTGTCTTGCGACATGGTCCGAGAGCTTTGTTTTACTCCAAATAAATTTCAAGTTAATAAACCTGTAACAAATCCCCCCCAAAAAATTTGGTCAATGTTTTCTCCTCAGAGGTACAAAGATGCATATTTTGTAACATTACATCCATTGCTAAAACTTTTGAACCCCTTCCCTCCTCCCTGCACCCTGCATTAAAAAAAGCCCTCATGAGAATGAGGTTAAGCAATCACACTTTGCTGTACTTTTCTATCTTTTTGCTTTTTCTACATACAGCAAATTTAAATAACGATCATAATAGTAATGACAGTTCATTATAAAGCATTATACCGACATATGTGCTTACTGTATTATTTTGACCCCAATTGCTGGATTCAATTATGATTCTACAGTGCAAACTCTCGACTCCATAGGGAGCATTCAAGAGATGTCATATCTCACCTGGCTAGATGGAAGATAAGTCTCTCTAGAGCATCATAATTCTCAAGAGGCAGCTTCTCAATACTACTCTGTAATGACTGTAGCTTCTCATGTTTATCAACAATCTCTGTAGCCCTCAGGAACTCCTCATACAGCTGATATGTCAGGAGAGGCTCTGGCATTTCCCTGAAGAAGGACTTTAATACCTGGGCAATCACTAGCACACTGTAGCTGCCAAAGTCTATGTTATCAACATCTAAACAGGTAGAAAAGATAGAGTTTAATAGTTAATCCAGACTACATACAGTGTACATGAACATGTATTGTGCTGTAATGATAACATATGATATACATGTATGTAGCGTAAGAGATTACTGATAAGAATACGACTATTAGTATTAGGACTAGTACTAGGGATGGAGGCAGTGATGAATCTCAAATGTAACCAGCATTCAAATGATGATGTTAGCCTTAAAGCCTATCTGTACTAGTTTGGCCAGGAGGGATTAGACCTCCCTGCATGGTCATTGGCAGGTGGTTATCTCATCAAACCAGCTCTCAAGTAACATAAGAAAAAGCGGACCATGGGGGACCAAAACCGATTAGGCATTGTTTGCTACATAGAGGGTGTAAGTAGCTTTAAGTAGTGCAGTGGGGCTTTAAAGAAATATCCCTAACAGGTCTGCGACTTATTCCTTTGCTATCAGCAACCCTTTTAAAATATACTTTGCCCTGTGTTTCCATTACAACCAACTATACATTCTCATCATGTGACTAAACAGCTACAAATTTCACTTTCTCGGCAGAGCAAACAAGTAAACTATTCATCCTAGTACGGTCAATCCTGCCTTAGAGGCCACCTCTCTATGAAGGCCACCTGTCTGTAGTGGCCATGAATTTTGTCTCCCTCAAGAGAGAAATGTGTGTTGAAGAACCTGTCTAGAAAGGCCACCTGTCTACAGTGGCCACCTTTTCTGTTTCCCTTGGGTGACCTTAATAGACAGGTTTGACTGTATTTATTATACATTGAATACAGAGATTTACACTGTTTTCCTTAATACCTGGTTCGCTGTTAATGAGATGCTTAATTTCCCTGACCTTGGCAGCGGGACCAGGTTTACGATAGATACCCTCCGTATAGAGGCCGTTGACCTCCACTGCAGTGATGAGGCGCTCAAGGAGGATGGGGATGCGAATCTCCTCATTGACAAGGTCTTCTAACCTAGCACCAATAACCATCCCTTTCACTCCCTGAGGCTTACCACGGCAGATCTGAACTGACTTTGAGCAACACTTCTTGTGACAGGTGTACTTGCACACTGAGGGGATAAAATAT
Organism: Strongylocentrotus droebachiensis; assembly: GCA_035222895.1. Classification (NCBI taxonomy): domain Eukaryota; kingdom Metazoa; phylum Echinodermata; class Echinoidea; order Camarodonta; family Strongylocentrotidae; genus Strongylocentrotus; species Strongylocentrotus droebachiensis. Next base: position 105,990 of record JAVYIG010000231.1, on the reverse strand, counting down.
GGAGTCATACATAAGTTCTGGTAAACTACTCTTTCTATTTTTCTTCCTTTCCTTTTTTCTTTATTTCTTTTTTTTGGGGGAGGGGGGGATTCAAGATCAGCTAAAAAATAATCCATGGTCTTACATGCTACATTGCCAATGCGTTGGCTTTGCATTATTTTTATATCAGGTTTACAATTTATCTTTGACAGGCTTACATTAGGTGAAAATATTTGACAGATTACGAAAATATATATATGCAGATCAATACCGTAAATCTCTCTATATACGATGCACCTGTGTGTAAGATGCACCCCAATTTTTAGACACAGCCAAAAAACAAAAACTAGATGGAACTTCAACTGCGCGCAGTCGAAATGATGCCTCCGTCATAGAGCAATTTTACAAACCCAAACAGAAGAAATTTTTCAAATTCAAGTTCAATTGTAATCCATTAACAGGTTCTCAGAATATTGTGATTACAAGCAATTTCTCATATTTGTACATATATGACCCTTTGATCTTTGACCTCATGACCCTAAAATCTACTCAGTTCATTGGCTCTGCAAGATGTCCAGAGTTAAATAGTAATCCATCTGTCAGTTCTAATGAGAATGCGTTCTCAAGCTATTTTTGCATACATAATGAGCCCATGACCTTTGACCTATGACCTCATGACCCAAGAATCGACTCAGTTCATTGGCTCTGCAAGATACATAGATGATCTAAGTTTGGCAGGAATCCATCAGTCTGTTCTAATGATATTGCGATCACAAGCTGTTTTTGCATACATAATGAGCCGCATGACCTTTGACCTTGACCTCATGACCCCAAAATCGAATAAGTTCATCGGCTCTGCAAGTTACATACATGACCTAAGTTTGGCAGGAATCCATCGATCGGTTCTTTAGATAACGCGATCACAAGCTATTTTTGCATACATAATGAGCCCTGTTACCTTTGACCTTTGACCTCGTGACCCCAAAATCTAATCAGTTCATCGGCTCTGTAAGATACATACATGACCAAATTTTGGCAGGAATCTATCAATCGGTTCTTCAGATAACGCGATCACGAGCTGTTTTTGCATACATAATGAGCCCTGTGACCTTTGACCTTTGACCTCGTAACCCCAAAATCTAATCAGTTCACCGGCTCTGTAAGATACATACATGAACAAAATTTGGCAGGAATCCATCAATCGGTTCTTTAGATAACGCGATCACGAGAATGGGACGTACGGACGTACGTACGTACGTACGGACGGACGGACAACCCAAAAACATAATGCCTCCGGCTACTTCGTAACGGAGGCATAAAAATGTTGTAAAACTAATACCTAGCCATTTTTGGTGATTTTACTCACTAAAAGTTGCTAGATATTGATATCACAACACATCAGTTTTTGATGAACAATTGGCTTCTATTAAGAGAATACTTGATACTTTTCCGTCTTTCTCAGCGAGTATTGGATGGCCACCATACTGCACAGCACTCGCTACGATAAATCATATTTACGCCAAGAAATGGCTCTGCTCATTAATCAGTTGTTTTTTGTGCGACTCTGTAGGCTCCAAGACAGGTCCGTGTTTGAAAACCAACGCAGGGAGGCGCCAATTTGTGCTTGTGAACTTGTCACAAATAATAGTAAAAATGTCGATTTTAAAACTAAAGATGACTGACAAATTTCCTCCAGAGTCCAAACAGAAATCCAGACATTGGCAGCTAGTGTGGTTCTAGTTTCCAAGTGGTGAGTGAACACCTGTGTGTGACTGAGCTGGGAGACACTTTTACTCACGGTACCATGCTGGTGTGTTTCGGGCACGAGTAAGCATCGCTCAGCACAGTGCTAGGTGGAGGGGAATCATATTGACACTAAAAAAAAGTTTATTACTGAGCAGCGCTATTTCTTGGCGTAAATATGATTCCCCTTCAACTTTATAGGAACACAGGTTAACTTTAAATAGTATTCTTTATTTGCATTATGTAATTCATGTTGAGACACAGAGATGGTCGTAAACCACTGAAAAATAGCATTTTGAGGACTCAAAATGTTGTGTGCCTGTAAATAACATGTATATTAACGCATCCCCAACTTTATAATTTTCGGGCGGGAAAAAGGTGTGTCTTATACACAGAGAATAGTATCTAGGACTCAGTATTTTTTTTAAATAACAATAATTTTTTTCTTTCAAATGTAGTTATTGATATAGATTCAATGTAATATTAAAATCTACTTCATGGCTGACATGAAGGTCTTTAAGCAAATTATGATTTGATTCCAAAGGTACGTCCCAAATTGCAAGATTTAGACATGCTTTTTTGTTGTGATATTGTTCTTCTTACCTTGACATACATAGCCTTTCTCCATGAGCCACAAGAAGTTCCCACACAATTCACATGCAGTGTGAATACCCAACTGAATGCTTAGGAACTTATGGCCCAAGTGTTCAAAGGTTTCCTCCTTCTTCTCCTTTTTTCTCTTTGGTTCTTTCGCCTTTAAGGTGGAATCAAAGCATAAGAATTTCAACATAATTAAAAGTTTATTCCTACATTTCAGAACACAATATTATTCTCTCTCCTTTTTTCTCATTCCTCTATCACAGGTCTTGACCAATTAAGTTGATAACAATTCATCAAATTTCTTGATGAGCAGTATAGTCCATATAATAGTTTTCAGGTAAATTCATGTACGTCATATAGTTGTATTGAATATTGAATAACTTCCACTAAATAAACTCTCAAGCAGATTTCTTCATGATTGACTACAATGCTCATATCTACCTGGTTTAAACCTGCATTTTTGTTATTATTTATTTTTATCAAAGATTTCTTTCTCTAAAAGGTTTGTGGTGTGTGCATGTAATATATCCTAATTCCCCAAATGAATGTCGCAATTCCAATGCATACACGCACGCGATCCCAATGCACACACACGATCTGAATGCCCACACACAGTATATAGTGTGTACAAAGGCTTGCAAGATGGGTAGCATTCACAAACTATGATTTGCACTGCTAAATATCATGTGAGCTACCGAGCGTGAAATACATACATGTACGTATGTGCAAATTATCCATGAATTTAGGCTGAGAAGAGTCATGCCTCCCTAATTAGCCGATTCAAAAATTGGGGGAAGGGTATTTTCAAACTGTAATGGTATGTGATTCCTTGGGGCTAGCGAAAAATAAGCACATGGGATATATTCCTAACGTCTGGCCCAACTAAAGCCTCAGGGGCTTAATTCATGAAAGTGGTAATTCTCGGAGCTACGATGGAAACAATGTTTAAATCGCTGTTTTTTTATTGAGATATTTTTAGAGTTCCGATTTGAGCCTTTTGGGGCATATGGATAAAAACCTGCCCTTTCATATGACACCTCTTTTTTTTTAGCATCGCCTTCAGGATCACGAGTGATAAAGGTTTGAATCTCAATTTGGTAGTAAAAACATTGCCCTATTTTGCATGATCGCACAATGCACATAGACTGCATAGGGATGCGTGCAATCTCTATGGGAAGGGCTTTTAGCACACCATACCGAGTGCGCGATCAGAAACCCTACCCTTAGTAAGAGGTGCTTCTCAAATGATTGCAGCAAAACAGAATTGAGAGTGGACTGGAATTCAAGTATGCCCAGCTAGAATACCTTTTTGCGATTGTCTGATGGTTTATACTGATGCATGAATTCATCAAGGAAACCCCTGAAGGCATTGATACCCAATGTGAGAGGAAACGTGGTGTTATTAGCTTCTTCATACTGCTTGGCTACTATGCTCAGGACCTTCTCAAAGTTGGACATCAGATGTCTGTACTGCAGGTTTACAGCATTACCATCCTACAGAGATAACAACAAAGTGATAAGGTAATAGATGAAATGACGGATAGATTGAATACATGACTAGAATATGATTGAATGAGGGATAAAGAATGGAGACATGAAGTCAGCACTGAACCCCATTCATAGCGATATGTGATGAGATCAACATATATTTCAGGACAGTAGTCCATAGATATTTTAAAATGCACACTTGAGTTATAGACTCCTGGTAACACTATTAATACAAGGGTACAACATAACTTTACAAGGACTAAGCATACAAATTATGCCATTGGTGTTGGTACTTCCTTGCCTACAATAAGCATCTAATCTAATTGAGATGGTATAAGGAGAAGGATATGATGATACTCACATGTAAGGTAACTGAGTATGTACTGATGAGGTTTTCCCTGAATTTCTTGAGAGCTTTCTTGAAGACGACATCCACCTGACTGTACGTTTGGCCCATCTCATTTACCTGCCATCAAATGGAAAAAATATTCAAAATAACCTACAACACAATTTAAAAACTTCACAGTGACATCTAACATCAGATGCATGTCTCTAGCTTTGTATTCTTGTAAGGATAATCCATCAAAGTACACTATGGACTCTCATTCCATATATACATGTAACTGCACTAAGAATCAACAAATAAGCATACAATGCATATTTTTTGTAAGCAGCGATAAACTGCTGAAATAGAATGAAAAGAAGTGAGAATAAGTACCGGTATGCAAAACATGACAAATTTTGAAAGCTACATATTTTGTACAACAACTTCTTATCATCAATTACTGTTTTGTTATGTATAATACTGCTAGTACAGATCCACTGTAAAGAATATCAAACTTTGAAATCATATGCCATCATTCAATAATGGTCCTCTATGAAGTATATTTTACCTTAGATTGGATGAAGACATTCATCTGTTCCAGAGCCTGAGCATCATTGATGAGTTGATCTGTAGGATACCTCCACTGTGACATCCCTTGAAAATTAATATTACCCTGATTAGTACGAGTTCTTTTAGGAAGGGGTGAATTCACTGTTCCAGAATTCTTCCTCCCTGAAGGGGGTTTCTGTTGCTGGGGTGGTGTCCTTTCACCAGTTAACTGCTTCTCGTTGGTCTTGTCATTGAGGACACCAGACTTGGAGCTGGAGTTACTCTTGATGCTACTACCCTGCTCCTCACTGATGAGTAGAGCCTGGTCCGATGGTGATCGTCTGAACCGTCGCTTGAAGTTGTGTTTGTAACGTTTGAAGAGATTCTTGGTGGGTGCGCTTGGTGATTCTGGAGTTCGTGGAAGACTGCTATCCTGGTCAGACAACAGTGGAGATCTAGGTGAGGAAGGAACCACCTCATCTTCAGTGGCTGATGAATCTGAGATTACAGATGAAGGCCTGCCTACAACAAAATCAACCTAAACACAAACAAATAACACACATCACAAGGTTTCTAGGTTTAAAACAAAATCTTGATCTTGAGAAGCTAGCTCATGACTTTCACTATTAAATTGAATTGAATTGAATTTATATCCACATTTGCATTAAAAATACAGAACCAGTTACGGTATATAAAAAGTAAACAAACATCAAATACATGCAAATTAAGAAGATACTTTACATGACTGGGAAAACAGACAATGTAAATGTGGCGGGATCAAAATAAGTTTGTGTAAAACTTATGTCCATGATCCCCTACTGTTACGAAGCATTTATACAAGTCTAAAGACTAGAAAACAAACCAAAAAGACATATCTGTTTCCTGTTGTTTAATAATATATACAGGCTCAACATGTTATAACAGAAAAATATAAGCTTTAAATTAAATTAACAAGGAATTTCTACTAATGCTTTGGGATCCACACTGATGTCACAGTGTGTTATATAATAAAGATAAAGCTCTAGCCTGTCTTAAAGGCATTACTAGTTTTCCTTACTCTCAATGACAATGTGTTGTGCAAAGACTTGTGTGGGTGGAGTAGTCAGCAAATAATTACTGTTGGTGAAGGTGATGGGACAAACTATCACTTCCGAGGCGATCTGGATGTAGCTATCTTTCTGAAGCGAAGCTGAGGAAAGATAGCGTATACATTCAGATTGCCGAGGAAGTGAGAGTTTGCCATCGCCTGAAACCAAAAGGTGATTCCACATCGGAAACATTTCACTTCTTCCGTCATTTTAGAGCAACAAGTCATCAATTAACAGCTAGCAAACGGTGTACGATACGCACAGTGCATGCAGTATGGTGGTGTGACCATATAGTTCGCGTGTGACCAAAGTTCGCGTACTAACACTAAAAGCGCTTAAAGAGGAGAGCAATACGTAGCGTATACAATTAAAGTGTGTTGCACTGTGTAGATAGTACTTCTATCTTCAGTGAAAGTGTGTTGCACTGTGTAGATAGTACTAATATTTACACAGTGCAACAAACTTTTCTTCTCCCATCAATGATGGGCTAACTATCTTTCATCATGTGATTTACTTTTGACCAATCGTAGAGCAAGATTCTTAGTATGTGGAATTGAATTCTTACTGTCCAAGTCTTTCCTAGAATTAGTCTACCTCCTCATGTCTGAGTACAACACAGTATCCATAAGAGCAAGGAGTTCCCTGGCATTGACAAAGGATAATAAAAATGGAATCTCCCGCTCACCTTTCCCTTTGGACTAAGTGGTGGTGATGGTCCGATGGGTTGAACCTTATCCCTTTCTTCCATCTGCATCTCCTCCGCATCATCATCTTCTTCCAAGATGATGTCATCTGTTGCTAAGACAACCAACTCTTCTCCATTAACCTCAGCTGCCTTAACTGTCGCCTTCTCCTCCCCTGCTGTATCCTCCTCCTCCTCGTCTCTTCCAAATGGTGTCTCTTCCAGAGAGTCAATGACGCTCTGTAGATCAGCCAGCTGATCTACTAACTGCATTGATTCTGTCTGTGAGACTACGTTACCACCCAGCATAGGCTTCTTGATGGCAAGTGCTTTAATATCAAGCTTGTTTACAACAGTTTGAGGAGTTCTATTCGGACTTGTATTGCTCTCCATGGAGGAGTCTGATGATGTTTGTTTGTTGGGGCGTTCACTGGAGGAGTCTCTATCACTCTTACGATCCTGAGAAGATGAGCGTGAGCTTGAGGTTGCCCTTGCCATGTAATCACGGGCCATGTCCCTCACCTTAGTTTGTCTGGCACAATAAACAATAATAAATCAAAACTTTATATGTTACCATACCTGCCAACCTTTCACAGCAAAAATGAAGAATCTCTCAAGGCAAAATTAGGAATACAGTCTTATTTTGTATACCGGTACTTTTCACAAAGAATATTGCCAATAAATAAGAATCATTCCTCCAAAATAAGATTGATTAGCAGCTATGTGTTACTTGCATTGTACATTATAGTTAGAGTTGCTGTGCTTTTGTTATCATTACACCGTACTATCTTCCTTGCATGATACAAAAACCTTCACAAAAAGATATAATTAAAATATAAACTATTAATGCATTGACTTCTGAATTCTCTCTCATTCCTAAAGGCCTTAAATAAAGGGGTCACCTTGTTCCCCTGCCATAAAGGAAAGTTATAAACAGCAGTGTTACTTAATTTCAGATTATCACACTATAATTTATATAATATTCAAAACATACATGAAAACAATACATGAATCTATCTTAATGATGAGACAATTTTGTAACTATTCTTTCTTGTGATTAAAAACCTGGTTAGTGAAGGGGTGACTACCTTGCAAGAGATCTTCTGAGAGGGGACACATCTGGAATGGGACTAATAGGTGGTCCTACTTCAACGTTGACACCATCATTGAATGACGGTGAGAGCAGTGCATTAGGACTTGTAGGACTTGTCAAACTAGTTGAAGAGGGATGCAGGCCACCGGTAAGGGTGAGGGAGGAGGGACCAGGTGAAGTGGTTGGTTCATCTAATAGGAGCTCATCTGAACCCAAGGATCCCTCATGGACTCCACTGCTCCTATAGTGTTAGTGTAATAGGAGGAAATTACTGCTACAATGTAGGAGAAGCTTGCACAATCTTTTGGATTGTTTACCCATTCTGACCAGAAAAGTGGACTGACATGATTATCTACTGGAATTTAAAACTCATTTGAACCAACATAACTAAAAACTAGATGGAACTTCCACTGCGCGCAGTCGAAATGATGCCTCCGTCATAGAGCAATTTTACAAACCAAAACAGAAGAAATTTTTCAAATTCAAGTTCAATTGTAATCCATTAACAGGTTCTCAGAATATTGTGATTACAAGCAATTTCTCATATACATATATGACCCTTTGATCTTTGACCTCATGACCCTAAAATCTACTCAGTTCATTGGCTCTGCAAGATACATACATGATCTAAGTTTGGCAGGAATCCATCAATCGGTTCTTGAGATAACGCGATCACGAGCTGTTTTTGCATACATAATGAGCCCTGTGACCTTTGACCTTTGACCTCGTGACCCCAAAATCTAATCAGTTCATCGGCTTTGCAAGATACATACATGACCAAAGTTTGGCAGGAATCCATCAATCGGTTCTTCAGATAACGCGATCACGAGTTGTTTTTGCATACATAATGAGCCCTGTGACCTTTGACCTTTGACCTCGTGACCCCAAAATCTAATCAGTTCATTGGCTCTGCAAGATACATATAGGACCAAAGTTTGGCAGGCATTCATCAATCGGTTCTTCAGATAACGCGATCACGAGCTGTTTTTGCATACATAATGAGCCCTGTGACCTTTGACCTCGTGACCCCAAAATCTAATCAGTTCATTGGCTCTGCAAGATACATATACGACCAAAGTTTGGCAGGAATCCATCAATCGGTTCTTCAGATAACGCGATCACGAGAACGGGACGTACGGACGTACGTACGGACGTACGTACGGACGGACGGACGGACGGACGGACAACCCGAAAACATAATGCCTCCGGCTACTTCGTAACGGAGGCATAAAAATGGTACATCATTTGCAATTATATAGTTTTCAAAAATAATGCAAACTTCACTATTCTTTGCAAAAGGTTCCTGACAAGGTAGGATGAATCTAAATCTCTGGTCTTCCTCTACTTCTCAATATTGATTAACTGGTCAAGGTTCATTATTTGCTGGTCTTTTGGAATCCCCAGATTTCAGAGCATTCATGCTTTTCACAATGAAAAACTTCTCCATGTTTCGGCCCTTGCGAGATCGCCTCTAGCTCCAGCAGATACATGTATGGGGGGGGGGGGGTCAGCGTGCACACCGGTACTACCGTATAGCCACTGTTGACGGCCGCACTGCACTGCGAGCTTCAGTTGTTTGTATCGGTAATACTCATAGAGATATGGAGATGGGATATATGAAATCCTGCACGCTAATCTAACTTCCATAGTTCCATTTTATTGGTTTAAGGTTTGAAATTTCAAACTCAATATTGTGTGAAAGTTATAACAGAAAAGATAATGTATATTTTATAATTCCATGGGAAGATTTTTAATTTTGCAATTGTCCGTGAGCAATCAGACGGAGGTGATTATGTAGCTCAGGGGGGCGAATCGCCCGTCGCCCCTGTGTATTTTGAGCCTTGGTCAAATTGCACAACTACATGTAGATGCACTGAACTAAATGAATTACAATGTAATTATCAGGGAGGGGGCATGTGAAGGTAACTACTCTAAAAACTACATGATGACACTACTTACTTTCTTAAACAATGGATCATGCAAGCACAGCGTTAATGTACATGTTAAAGAACTTTCACGACGAAATAACGATAACTATTCGGCTGAACTTTTAAAATCTACTTTTTATAGATTTATAGAGATATAATAACAAATTTTTATCCCACAAAGCAGTAGATAGTAAATTAGTCACAAGAACTTACTCTTCTGATTCCATTGTGGTTGTTCTGTTCCTCTCATAGAGATCATCCTCGATATCATCTGTTGTCAAGATTCCCTCATCACTGATAGCAGAATGGACATCATCAGTCCTCCTAACACGATTCTTGACTTGCGAAGATGACTCATCATCATCTCCTCTTCTCAAGCGGGTCTTCACTGGTGTAGGCTTCACGCTTTGCTCCTTTTTCAGTAATATACATCTGTCATGATATGAACAATACTTAGTCTATACTCATTCAAATTTAAAATGCATGCCATTTAACTCTAGATCAGATAATTTTTTAAGCGCCAGGAACGTCACGGCTTGACACACATGTGCGCTATATAATGCAGTTTGAATATTCCTACAAAGATAATTATTTGTCAGAAATTTATTTCCAAAAATGATTGTGCTACTTTAAAGACTTTTTCTTATGTTATGACATTAAAACAGATTTCTTTATTGTACAATATAATTATGTAAAGACCCTGCATGTATATCTAACCTACACAATTTCTCTTACCCAATACTCCATAACGATTTTCATCAAAGCACAGACCAGTAGATTAACATTGTATTACACAGTGCCATCTGCTCAAAATAAAATGGAGCTACATCGTATCACCTGTCCTACCTGTCCCTCCCACCTACACAAAAGTATCTTACATGATTGTGTCGCCATGCATTTACAGGCTATGGACTTACCTCTTTCTTGCTTTCATGCCCCTTGTCCTTGACTGCAAAAGGAGGATACCTCTCCTTAGTTTCTGGTACTGTCTCTGTTCTATTACCATTCTCCACGATGCTTGAATGGTAATTGCGGCCTTCCTCTGCTCAAAGTATATCCTTCTATCAAGATAACCTCGCCAATTTGCCTACAAAATAGGACAATAATATAAATATTAGAAGACCTCTATTTTTGTTCTATTTAAATTCTTTTCAACATCTTACACTTGTTAAGCCCCACAGCGTGAATAAGAGGTCTTCTAGAGAGTACTTAAATCATCAAAATGATCCATTACATGCATGTACCCATGTCACACAGTTGAGTGTCATACAACCCTGAATGTCAAAGAGCGACTTCTGACATAACCAAAGGATACAGTTTATTGTAACATTGTCATTAGAGGACTTGCAATTAATTTAGATCAGTCAAATTAATATGAAAACAGAGTGCAGGAAATACAAGCAAATAACTATCTTGGAGATATATTGCCAAAGAGATATCTTGAACAGTGTGAATGGCATGCGTCATTGTGTAGAAAGCTCTCGCCATCGATCAACTCCTTACCTGTAGTTTGATAATGGATTCTCTTGTGTCCCTGTAGCGTCTCCTGGCCAGGAGCCCTCTGTACCACCACTGGATCTTACAGATACGCTGGAGCACATGGGCATGGAGTGCTTCCTGGAGCTTTACTCTCTCACTTTCTCTCAAGAACACCTGGAGAATAATTAGAGCACAATTACATCGGACAATATACTTTATACTGTACAAGTCAAAATGTTCACATGTTGGTAGATTACAGGGACATATACACTTTTTTGTGAGATATTGTTTTTGCAATAATTAACACAAGCTATTAACACTATATATTTCACATGCATTGCCAGTTCATTTTATCGTGACCCTACAAAAGAAAATAAACCCTCATGAAAAAACAACTCCTTAATTTAAACAGCATGTGGTTTCGTTTAAAGGCATTGTTTAACAATGTTATATCTGAGATGCACGGCCCTACGTGTTATCAGTGTCTGTGATATGGTGCAATATTGAAGCCCTTCAAAATGATCAAGAAGTGTCTCAAAAAAGTAAAAATCTTTGAGTGACCGGTTTTACCATACTCGTTTTCCCCAATAGACTGTAGTGTTGTGAAAACCGTTTGGCAAACGCAAAATTTGGTTTCGATTTCCAATCATAAATATCTTGATAATCAGACAGGTGATCGACTTGTAAAGGTCACGGGGTTCCTGACTGACCTGAAGGTTTATAATTATCATTGCAGCATGAGCTAAATCCAGGATTTTGTTTCAGAATCTGAGACACAGTTACCGGATGTATGTAATAACTTGTGATAATGATTTGTTTAAAATCTATCACTTCCTTGCACAATAGATTGATGGAATATGATCATAACAGAATATATATATTTTTAAATACTTTTTCAACCTGTCAGAATAAAAACATTGAAGAATGGTCTAACATCCAGCTTGTCTACCTGACAAGATAATGTTGTTGAGTGATGATGATTATACTAACCTTTGACTTGCCAATCTGATAGTTGGTAGCATCCAGGTCCATAGATACAAGGAATGTCTTTATCTCTCTGGCTGAAGCCTTCATCTGCTTTGGTAGCAACACTTTGTACTTATGACAGAATTCCTACACAGGGAGATCATTTCAAAGAACATAAGTATTCTGGTATATTTTGTTATTACAAATCTGCCTAAAGATCACTTCAGTCTGGTTTATTTTATAGTCTCTAAAACCTTTTCTATATTTCTCTCTTTGAATTTCTTCTGTCTGACTTTTATATGTTAGATGTACATGGCAGTTTCAAATATCTGCCTTAAATTTTGCCTGACTGTTTTGGTAGTAACACTTTGTACTTATGACCGAATTCCTAGATAAGGCAATCAATAAACAATATCGTCGGTGGGGTGACAAAACCTTGTATCTCAATTTTTTGAGATTTTGATTTTTTTTTTGCATAATTTTGTACCTACGACACCACCTGATAAATCCATGGAACGCCTCCTGTCTCGGTTTTTTCACAAATTCCACACAAAGGCAGTGTCACAGCACTAAATCTGTGTTCAGACAGGAAAGTTTTTACGCTCTCCTGAAAATTCATGATTTTTGAGATACAAGGTTTTGTCACCCCACCGACGATATATCAATGTACATTTCAAGGTACATTTTGTTCACATTATTCTGGCATTAGATGTCTTCAATCTGTTTGTATATCTATCATGTCTTCAATCTGTTTGTATATCTATCATGTCTCTCACGGTCTCCTACTTTTCTGGTATTTTCTGGTATTCTCTATCTTTTCCTTGACTATTTGGTTTCATTTACTATTCAGTACTAAATATGTTCATATGATTTGCTAATTATGTCCTGAAAGTGCAAAATTAAGCAGAGGTTCTTAACATATGTTCAGATGTCTGGAACAACACCTTGAAGAGATCAACATTATATACACATCAACTTGACAATGTGCAATGTGAGCAAAGCAACTTATTTCAAGAGGCCTGAATCAAAAACTTTGAAGAAATAAAAAACAAAATTGAGCATGAATTTTGACAATTTCAATGAGTTTGGAATTCACACATACCGTAATTAACGTTGTATAAACCGCCCTCGTGTATTAACTGCAGCCAGGTCTGTGTTAAAAAATCCATGCGGGAAGGCCTTTCATTTAACTGCGAGGTGCAGTTGAATGTGTAAGATCATAAATGTAAATTAAAAAACAGTAGAGGACCTAGGATAGATTCTTGTGGTACACCGTGCCCGTATGTAATAGAAGAAAAATTGGAGGAATTATTATTATAAACTACATATTGAAATCTATCAGAAAGATTACTTTCAAACCAAGATGACAGACAAATTTGAGTGTTGTTTTTGTTTGCGAGTGGTGAGTCAACACACTGATTACTGAGTTGGGAGACATTGCCAGGCATAGCGCCAGATGGAGGGGCATAAATCGAAACTTTAAAAAAAGACGCACCCCCGACTTTGAATTTTATTCACGCGGCAAAAAAGTGCGGTTAATACAATGTTAATTACGGTATGAATATCTGTGACGGTCCACATACCTCAAATTTGAGTCTGACATTATATCCAGACTGTCTTATCCTGACAGTCTCCAGCATACCAGTATATCGTAGCTGTCTCATGATGAGTTCTTCATCCAGACGACATGGCTCTTTCTGTGAGTTGGACTTGATGCACCGAACAAAGAACGGATTGGCTTGGTTCAAGGTATCCATCAACTTACTCAATGAAGACTGCCAAATACAAACAAGTTAATGGAAGGTAATATTAGTCATGTTCATGGATTTGGTGAATGGTGTTTCCTCTTTAGCTACTGTAGTCTAAGAAGGAAACAATAACAGAATATTTAGTGCTATTCAATTTCATAGATTTTCTTCTAGCTGGTACAGGACTTGTTTAAGACTTTTCTATGACTATAACAAGAGCAAATATCCTTGAAATAAAATAAAGTGTTTTTTCAATAGCTTTTAACCCTACATGAGTACCAATTTCATTCAAATGTATGTGTATACATGTATTAGATCAAATAAAAGCATGTTCCTGCTTTATACTTCCCACACAAATAATTCAATTTGGATTCTTTTACACATTAACCCCTTTTGTGACAAGGAGTTTCAAACTATTATTCATAAGTGAACATTTAAGATTGAAATATAGACATCTTATGAGTAGTTTACTTGTCAATTGGACCCAAAGTATATTGCATTAAAATACACTTGACAATAACTCTTGGGTTGGATTAGCCAGCTACAGCATCAAAGGGGTTAAGTGGTTGACTGTGATTAATAATCTGTTTACCTGGAACTGTGCACACACTGTGGGGGGATGTTTCTTGGATTTCCTGCGGTTTGGAGAGTACCGTCCAGCAATCTTCTTCACTGACTTCAGATCTCTTAGACTCTGCTTACCAATGGTTAATAAATCATCAATCAAATACACATACAAGATAGAGATGATATACACTGTAAACTATGGAACAGTGACAATCATAAGAAAAGATTAGATATCTTTAAAAAGGGGTACAAAATCAATATATAAATATTTCTACATATCTGGAATTTGCTATTAAACAGTCGCAGACATGCATCTATAATAATTATACTTGATGCTAGCAACTATTCCATTCATAAGATTTGCAAATTCAGATACCGGTATGCAAAAAAAATTGTTACATCCTGTACTTTTGACATGGCTTACATACATGTGATTAATTATATGCCTTTTGATGTTCAATTTACTGTCCATTCAATATGCGATGTTAAGTAGATAAAATATATAGAGATGGATCATTATTTCAAAGATGTCTGCCCTCCATCATCACTTTGTAATCTCTAAATTGATTTTGCTTACCTTAGAGGGCTGGACTTGAGCGCCACGGAATGATCGATTTCTTCTGCTCATTGGAGAGAAAGCGATCAAAGAATGAGTCATAGCATTTACAGACACAGAGCAGACAATTATCATTTTATACAGTATTCCTATCAGAATATTGCTTCAACCAGACACCCTATGTACTATATAATATTGCTTCAACCAGAAACCCTATGTACTATATAATATTGCTTCAACCAGACACCCTATGTACTATATAATATTGCTTCAACCAGACACCCTATGTACTATATTATATTTTCATCCTCTTGTTCTCAGGGAAGTGACAAAAATTGAAGGTAACAAAGTGTGATGCATTATGAGATGATATTAGGTGAATAATTCAATGCAAAATTACTTCTGGGCTCCAGTATTTATTTTTGAGCATAAATTTGTTTTCTTCCTTCTCTTAACCTAATGGATACCGAGCAATAATGGATAAAGCACATATTTTCAAAGGCTACAGCCGGCATTTCCCCAAACTATCAAAGAGCCTTATGCAATCCTTCAATTTTTTCCCTCAAAATATCTCCTCTGCTTTTAAAGGACTCTAGCATCCAATTACTATAATCTACATCATAACTCCAACTTTGAGTATCCCTACCAATTTCCCGGTTATTTTCCCAAAAAAATTGTTAAACCAATCACAAAGTCTCAACACATTGTCCATATACATTGTGCACATAATTGTGTATTTCAGATGAAATCAAGATTTCCTTTTAATAGCAGAGCAACAGCAAATAACTAAAAGCTCTATATAGTGAATAAAGTATTATTTTCTTTCAGTTTGGCAAGTGCAAAGTTAGTTATTTCAGTTAGTCAGACACTTAATTGCAGGTGTTTGTTGCAAAAGTCCTCGGCTGGTAAAAAAAAGGTCTTTTTCTATTCTAACCTTTGAGTGCTTAATAAAGTAAAGCGAAAGCACTGACATGAAATTTTCCTCCCTTTTTTAATGTTTCAAAATTGAAAGGGATCTATGTATTGATTTATATGTTGGGAATGAATGGATAGGTTGACTATAAGGATATCAGTACACATGAACAGTTCTGATTATGTATGAATTGTAATGACAAAGGGTGTTTTAATACACATGTTCAATACTCAGCCAAGATGCATTAATATACTACCTTGTATGCAACATGTATATTGCACAACTGTATGCATTCCATGAATGCCAGGCACATGCCATACCACTTGATATTCATTCATGGGTTTTTTTTCTTCTTCAAATGAGAACAGATGTTGGCATGCTACCACAAGATATATATATACAATTTTCATTCTACAAACACATTTTGAACAAGGAGAGGATTAATATAATTAATACTTACAATCACATGACTGATTTCAAAATACCATATAAGATACATGTATGTGTAATATATTTCTATGATATTTGAACTGATTGGACTATCTAATGTGCTGAATAACAATCATGAGTTTTTTACAGAATTCATTAGTGATACTGATCGACAAGTCACAGCCTGGTGGGACTAGGTAAAAGAGAATGTTTTCATGGATGTTTAAAATAATTTTTCAGTATTGATGCATTGTAAATGTATGTAGGTATGTATGGTGTAAGCATGATTTGAATGACTGGAGGTATGATGTTGAAGAAGGAAAATGGTATAAGCAGGGAAGATTTTATTTTGAATTGCCATGCTTATTTTGTCAACTTCAGAGGTAGCCATTTGTCCCCAAACTATGAAGAAAAAAAATGAAACTGTAAATCATCTCTATTCATTTGTGAATTGTGTACTTACGATTGGCATCATGCAATTAATGCAGCAACGCACAAAACTACCCACAAAAATCATATACATGTAGTTCCTAAATTGTTAAAGGAACATTACTAAAAAAATCAAGGTTTATTAAAGTGTGAATGTCATAAAATGCATATATTCTAGTTTTAGGGGATTTTTCTTTGTTTCTTAGAAAATATACATTTCCATAAAAGCAATTTCATCTGTTCCAAAAGAAGATTTCATGCTACAGGTGTATGTCACAATAATTTCTCCTGCTGGTATTTATTTCAATAGCACAAGAGTAAACCCTACGCAAAATATGCCTATGTCAACTAAAGCTGAATTTGAGGTATTTCATGCTTATTTGTTGGAGACCCTTTGCCTAGTCAGTGTAGCAGACCGGCCGGGAGGGATTGAGAAGACTGAGATGAAACCAATGACGTACTTGACCACTTTGGAGGCCCTGAGATAATTCTCCCGGTAGAGTAGATTTGGCTTCAGTGTACCACCCAGGCTCAGACGAGATGTAGGACTAAACAACATTGGGCTGGTTAGTAGGGGGGATACCCCACGCGTCTTCAGGCTGCAGCAAGGCAGATGGTAGGCCGGCAGGGTGGGTAGGTAGGCAGGAGGGTGGGGTGTGGCACACATGTTGATGACGATGAGGCAGCCCGGAAGTGGCAGGGGAATGGGTGGGGCATGGGTTGAGGTTGGTAATACAGATGGGGAGGGGGGAGAGGAGATGGTAAATATATGTTTTTAAACATTATCATTTCATGCCAGTCATGCAACTCAAATATGTAAAGCCAGGGTGCGCTCTTGACAATGACACACACACACAACACATTTTAGTGGCGCTCATTGATTTTTATCAGGTGCAGGGTTCAACATTTTCTGTACTATCTAATGGTGCAATTATTTGTAAGCAAATATTTCAGGAATGTGCTGTGGCAGGCAAGTGTGATTTTATCACATAAATCACCAAAATAACTGAAATTGACTGCGCAGACTGCAGAGCATGCATTTTCAAGTTACATCGCACCCTGTCTTCCATGTACATAAAACAAATTTATAACAATCATTTTCTGATGTAACATTATCACAATCAATTATATAATACAATACTTGGATATACAGATAATTATAAATTGTCACACAACCATACACAGGATAGATGCAACAGAGAAAGGAATAGGAAGGAGACAGCAGAATCTAATACACCTACATGTAGAGCAATGTATGTATGCTTCAAGGGTATAGACAGGTATATAATGTGAAAACCAGTACCATACATGTTTGTGGGACTAATTTCATTGTATGCAAGTTTTTATTGGGAGAATGGTAAACATAGTTTTAGTTCAGGTGTTTGCATATAATGTATGTAGGTGTAAATATGTGTGTGATGTAGAATTATGGTAACACTGATTCTTTTAATCACTGGAAAAAGAAAAAAAAAGTACAGGTATGATATGGCCCTAACAAAAAGATAATTAGCTTCATGCCAAACACTTTTTCTTTAATATAACATGCTTTCTACCCACTTCAATATGATTAACCAGGGAATGGATAAAAATGGAAAGACTGTTCTCCATGCAAAATTAATTGCCTTACTTCAATGCTTTATAATATATATGTACTCCTAAGGAATACACAACAGGACTTTAATATGTTGCATAGCATAAAGAAAATCCATAATTTGATGCATAAAAATAACATTATAAAAAAAATGATGTGATGATGTTGGGCACTGCACCAAACAATCATACTACATAACTAGATGGATCTACGACTGTGCGCAGTCGAAAATGATGCCTCCGCCAAAGCTATTTTATAAACCTTTTTATAAACTCATGTTTGATTGTAATCCATTAACAGGTTCCCAGAATATCATGATTACAAGCTAGTTGGCTCTGCAAGATACATACATGTCCCGAGTTTGATAATAATCCATCGGTTGATTCTAATGATAATGCGTTCACAAGCTATTTTTGCATACATAATTAGCCCATGACCTTTGACCTCATGACCCCAAATTTAATCAGTTCTTTGGCTTGGCAAGATACATACATGTCCTGAGTTTGATGGTAATTTGTCTATCGGTTCTAATGATGTCATCACAAGATATTTTTGCAAACATGAGCCCTGTGACCTTTGACCTTGTGACCCCAAAATCTAATTAGTTCATTGGCTCTGCAAGATACATACATGACCCACGTTTGGCAGGAATCCATCAATCGGTTCTTGAGATAACGCGATCACAAGAACAGGATGTAAAGTCGTACGTACGGACGGACAACCCGAAAACATAATGCATCCGGCTAGTTTGTTGCAGAGGCATAAGAATGGAAATTACAACTCTGAATCAAATATTTTAGAGAACATTTTGATAATACTGGTTAATGTTTTGTAATGGGGAGGATATATTTGCACATTCATAGTCAAGCAAAACGCGAGCAATAGTGTCTGAAGGGTGTTGTGAATATATATAAGGGATGAGTGAGGGATAGGAGTGCATGCCTAGTCTCTTTCTCAACTCACTTGATGAGCGCCATTATGCGGTAACACCTAGAAGCTGTGTACAGGTTTCTGGGAGACAGAAACAAGTGACTGGGGATAAGAGTCTAATCATCAAAGTCGGGTGAGCGGACCGATGTGTGCCTTTAAAGCGTGCGACTTTTAATCTTTTCTCATTACCTATAACTATTAAATCTTGTGAGATATTCTTCACACTATCAAAGCATTGAACTAAAAACTCATATAGCTTTGTATAAAGATCTACAGGTAATGCATAATTGTATGTGAGATAACATGAGGCAACTTGGGGTCTCTTTAGTTTTAAAGCAGCTTGGGACAAACGAATATTATAGGACTTTTATTTCTTTTAATGAACCACATCTAAAAATACTATATATCTGATCGGACTAAAAAAAGGTTTTGAGTCTGAAATCAAAAAGAAAATACTGGTAATCATTTTAATCATATGTTGTTATATTTCAAGAAAGAAAAAAAAGTTAATTGATAAGCCCATATTTTTATTATTTTCATTTTACCGGTAATAACAAATAAGGCTGCCTGAATTTAAAAAACAAAGAAAAACATCTATCAATTATGTCCTTTTTAATACAAATATCTTGATTCCCAAATATCTATCTGAGGACTACTCCGATATGCCATTTTTTGAGAAATCCATCTTCCCTTTGTATAATTGCAATTGCTCTTAAAATGAAGCGATTATCTTCTCCTTTAAGAGTGCATGGATAACATGGTGATGAGTAATCTCTGTGAAGTACTTACATAGAAGCACAATGGTGCGCACATCTATTGACAGGGGATTCAAATAATTCATTTTAAAAAGTTTCACAAAATTTCTTTTTGAGGGGCAAGGAAAATATTCACATTTGAAGAGACGCAGGTCATAAAAAAATACAATAAACAGATCACGACAACAACATTATTACAGGAGGACAATATTTTGGCGGCTTTGGTCTTACATCTATGCAGATTTTTTTAGAGGAAGGATAATACCAAAAATTCTACAAATCAATTTGGAAAGGAAAGATAGTTTTTATAAATTGTGTGGGTAGCATAAATCTATAAACCTAATTTAAAGGAATTGTATCAAGAAAGATAGAAAGGAAATAGACGAGAATTGAAATAACATTCACACATATTTAACACTGAATTAATATCATTTAAAGTGTCAGAACAAAACATGATAACAATTCAAAAGTACCATTTTCAACGAATATAAAATTTATCAAACATTTCATCACAAATATCAGGACCATTGACAGAAAAAAGCAAGCCCATAAGGACAATTTGGGAGAACCAACAGGAGTTAAATAATGGACCAACAAAATGGATGTATACATTTTCTGCAGGAATTTGGATATTCACATGTTTCACTGACATTCCATTTGTATAACTGTTCACATCACCAAGGAGAGATTATAGTTGGGGCTCAATGTAATAATATACTCATTATGTTCATTTCATAATCAAAGTTGTATCATTCTGGCCCAATAATGATTTTGTTTTTTTAATCCAGAATATTACTCCAATGTTATTACGGAAGGGGGCATAATTTAGGTGTATCAGGGTAGTTCTGCTCTTTATAACCCGATACTGGTAGGGCATATGATTTATTGCTTCTGAACATATAAATGACAGAGAATGAGTAGTTAAACATATATAGCCTCTGTGATGCATACCTGAGAACATTTTCATCCTTTCCATCAACGCTTAGGCTGAGGTTGGGTGGTCGCTTCTTCCCTTTTATAGCTGCAAACATTTCAAAGAATAAAGGAAAAAAGACATTAAAAAAAGAGAATCAAATAAAAATGAACAGTTAAAGTGACCAAAAGAAAAAAAAAAAAAAATTACTAATAAGAGCCACTCCCGTCACTCATCCTCTCCGAGCACTATAGTTCTCCTTAGAACTATAAGCTAAGAAAGATAACCAACAGTCTTTTTCAAGACTACACAAACAGTCTTTTTCAGGACTACACACCCTCAAGAAAGATTACTGAGAGCCCTTTTCAGGACTCCTCAATCCTCTCTCTCTCTCTCACATGGTGCACCCGCAAGCCTACTGTATACAGTGTAAGTTACTAATACTTTCAAATGATCAAAATATGTCACCATCATTACAATTTTCTTCTCAAAATATCAATAATATCACATTGTGAAATAATTGCTGAAAGAAACTGGGAATGGATATAGCATTCAAGCTACATGTATAAAATGAAAATCCAGAAATGTAAACCATGCTTATCGGGCCTCAGTGGGAGAGGGAAAGGGATCGGGTGGGGCTAATGTGCCCCCCCCCCCCTCAGATCTCGGCCATTTATTGACTGATTTCGACCAAACTTGGCATGCCTGTGTCCCATTATGTATTTCACAAGAATGCATAGTCAAATCTATGATATACACGTATATTGTTATTCTTAATTTTTGCCTAATTAATGATGCAAATATGCAAAAAAAATCTAGAACCTCATTCCCCCCCCCCCCCCATTTATGGAGAAAATGCAATCAAATTTGGCATGTTTGTAGTTTGTCATATGATCTAAAAGATAGCTTAGACAAATTAATGAAATGTATAGAAATTCCATATTTATAATTGTAATTAATTATGCAAATATGCTAATTTTTCTTGAAATTCTTATTTTCTTATTCTGATTACCAATTCAGGGCAAAAATCTTTTTTCTAGCTGTAAAATGAAGAAAAGGTGATGTTAAGTGTATGTTTTGACAATCTATTATTGAAATATGGGAAGTGATTATGCAAATTAGATATGTGTTTCTGAATTCTTATGTTTTCTTTTTTTAAATTTCTTATGTATTTCTTTGTTTTTAAATCTTATGTTTTTCATTGTTTTGTTATCTAGAATACTAAAGTAGTTGATGATGGCTCCAAAAAGGGATGTCATCTGAGGAAAACAGAAAAAAACATTCTTCTGACAACACTGTGCTACATGTGCTACATCTCTGCAACCGTACCCCCGATTTCCGCAAACAGGGTCGTAAAATGTGTTCGAGATGTGGACAAAAAAGTCATGCTATTGAGGGTTAAATAACATATAATGTTCATATCTTTATGATAATAACTTGTTGGATAATAGATGTAGACTTGTCACACTCTTGAGCTTCGGAAAAGACAAATATGAATTGAAAAAATAATATTGAACAAAGATATGCGGAAGCTTTTCGTCCTGCATTCAACAGAGTAGAGAATTAGAGATACAAGAAATGTACACACAAATCAAATCAAACACTACAAATGCAAACTAGATTATGGATGTGATCTACATTTATTTACTCACTTGCATCTTTACTGTGGCTTGACCCTGCGATCTTGAATGCACTAACCGATCTGAAGAATGCTCTGAGTATAGCCCATCTGAACACAGCTACAGGATTCTTGCCTACAAGCTCTCCAACGAATGCCAGTCTACTGTTCTTCAACACTGACACAATGTCAATCCTCATCAGGTCAGTGTTCTTTTCTCGGAAATCCTGTCCAGGTCAATGGTCAAAATGAAAACATGTACCAAATGCAAGCCTTCTAAGCTTCATATGCTTGGTTCTTTTCCAGCTAAAAAGCATTATCATATCAAGATACAGAGAATATCATAATTTCATTGGCAAGTTTAATATACACTGTAGTGGTATTAAGAATGTCAAAGTTTACTTTTTTCTCTTAGTTTCTCTTAATGACAAAATAGATTTTCTGATACTTTCCTGACATAGCATAAAACTAAAGCCTTGATGTTGTAATTGACTTGCCCAGCATGGTGTTGAATAATGAAGGTATGTTCTTGCAGGGGTACTGGAAGTATTTGTTACCACAGGGCATGTATGCTTAAACCTTAAATCCACTGATTGTGATGCATGAGGTACAACTGTTGAATCTACCTTGTTATTGTATTTGGCCTTGCCAGCATAATACTAAATGATGACAGCATTTTTTTGGATGGTACTTACTGCATAAGATCTTATGCCTTTGTATGCATGAACCCTCAACCCACTGATCGTGATACATGGGGTAGAACCACAGAACCTATCCTGATGTTGTATTTGACCTTCCCTGCATATCGTTGAATGATGAAAGCATGTTATTGAATGGGTACCTACTAAAAGAACCTTATGCCTTTGTATGCATGAACCCTCAACCCACTGATCGTGATACATGGGGTAGAACCACAGAACCTATCCTGATGTTGTATTTGACCTTCCCTGCATATCGTTGAATGATGAAAGCATGTTATTGAATGGGTACCTACTAAAAGAACCTTATGCCTTTGTATGCATGAACCCTCAACCCACTGATTGTGATACATGGGGTAGAACCACGGAACCTACCTTGATGTTGTATTTGACCTTGCCAGCGTAGTGTTGAATGATGAAAGCATGTTCTTGGATGGGTACTTGCTGGAAGTACTCATTACAAGAATGCTCTTTCACAAACTTATTCAGTAGGTTGCTACCATCTGTGTCTTTGGCTGGGAAACTGGGAAAATATTAAGATATTGCTAAATTATATAACAAAAGGAAATCAATAAGTTACATTACAATCAATTTGTATATAAAATTTGAGTGTTGTCCCTCTCTTATATATATGTTAGGTTTGGGCTTATTGTTGGCTATACCTGTTATTATTTGTTTGACTAGTAACATTATAGATATAAACTGTCATCTAAAATGATCTGTATTCTGATCATGTTTCATATTAATGATCTCTGTGTATGTACAGTAGATCATTTGTATGTACAAGTGTGTTTGCTTTTGTTAAACCCAGCTTTAAAATACCTCTAAATGATAGTTACTGCCAAAAATATACCCCACATCTTATGACTGTATAACCTTGCTATCTCGTAATATTGCCATAATTAGTCTAGTTTACAGTATCCAATGATCATTTTGAGTTCTTAGCATACTTACTTGCAGTCATCATCCAAAATATGCATAATGCCTGTAGGTCTCTTCTCAATGAGCAACAGACATCCTGTGTTGTCTATAAACTCTATGTCTTTCCATGCAATGCCTTCTCGCTTGTACTCCTCCTACATTCAAACAATGGACACCACAGAGGCAAGTTAAATCCATACTCAATAAGTCAATGTAGGGTACATACAAGTATGGTCAACTGAAGAAAACAAACGTCTGAAGGTTTTGATGGTGAGGAGTTCATGCTACATGATTTGTCCTGCTTCTTCCTTTTCCCCCCTTTTCCTTTTCTTTTATCTGTTTTCCTTTTCTTTTATTATCATTTATATTATCATTTATTTGACCATTCATAAAAAAGCACAAATACAATACAGCATGGCAAGAGACAAGAACATAATAAGAATGAACAAACACATGCAAAGAGATATGAGAGCAGCAAGTGGGTCAGGGTGCATAAAAGTGCAGTTCAACACTGTTGCCCGGAGGCATGTGCCCCCACACATGCTACTACCAGTACATAATTAAAAATTCTATACATACACTCCCTGTACATATAGAATATTGCACATGTTAAAAGTGGGAAAAATATACCCCCCCCCCCCCCCCAAAAAAAAAAAAAAATTACTATAAAGAAGATTAATGGAATTAAGATTGAATATAGAAAAGTTGATTTAAAAGTTGATTTAAAATTCCTTGTCGCTTCTTGGTTGTTTGTAGTTTGTAATACGGTTTTGTGTTTTCCAAGTCTTCGTAGGCACAATTTGAAACAATTTTATTTTTTCCAGGGGATCCGCAAACTATAAGCACTGCTTTTTAGTGGATCCCTCCGCCCCCCCCCCCCCCCCCATTTCCTCAGAAATTAAGAATTTCTTGTAAAAAAAATATATATTAATAATTTATTTATGTGTACAGTGTATTTGGATACTTATCAAGATTTAAAACAAAATGAAAATGTACATAATATGTTTTCGTACTTTCTGTAATAATATCTGTAATGCCTTTGTTTACCTTTCTGTTGGAAATCAAATGAATACGATTTGAAACAAATTGAAAATTGAAACATCACGTCGAGACATTCTTGAATGACTCTGTTGTATAAAACCTTGAAAGAACCACTTCTTTATTTAAAAAGAACCTAAGTTTGGAGTTGGATAGAAAGACAATTTAATAAGTAATAATCAATATCTTAATTCCAGGTGCCAATATTGTAGTAAATAATAGAAGTGGACCCTTTGGTTTATGTATGGAAATAATAGCATGTAAGGGGCCACTTGATGGTTCTCTTCCTTAATAACATCCGAACCTGTGTATCAAAAAAAAGTATAGAAAACTTACTGAACAAGGTCCTTCATCATTTTCTAACAATAAAACTTTAAAAGTCACTGTATAAAATTGTCCTGAGAATTTGCCTTGGATATCATAACTCAGATTTGTAACCAACAAGTTATTTCAACCCATTGTGGTCCTTGCCTGTTCTAGCTTGAAGACATGTTGGTTAAAGTAGTACTGGAGATGCTCGTTGGCAAAGTTGATACAGAACTGTTCAAAGCTGTTCCTCTGGAAGTCCTCAAAGCCAAAGATATCTAGCACACCGATGGAGTTACCCTACAAATGATCACAGATAATAACAAACAAACACTTTCAAGTAAAGCAAAACAGATATAACCAGGGATGCCAACCTTTCAGAGCACAAATCAGTAACCATAAGGCTCAAAATCAGTAATTTGGGGAATAAATCAGTAATTTCCTATGCGGCGCCATGAATCTTAAAAGAATGGCAAGCGGACGCATGCGCGCATGATTATCTGAAATTTGTTGTGATTTTACTCCCACAAAGTTGCTAAATATTGATTTTCAGTTCATCACAACACATAAGTTTTCAATGAAAAATTGGCTTCTATTAAGAGAATACTTGATAATTTTCCATCTTTCTCATGCAGCGAGTGCTGGATGGCCACCATACTGTACAGCACTTGCTACGATAGATCCCTATGCGCAAAAAAAAAAAAAAAAAAACGTAATTTTTAGACTACATTCCGTACTGCCGTAATGGTCGTTAATTTCCGTACCAATTACGGGAAATCCGTACTAGTTGGCATCTCTGTATAACCCCCTACATTGATTTTCAATATCATATCTGACTTTCCAATTCCATTTGAAGGTCTGTTCGATAATTTTAATCAGTTCCTGTATTAGTGCTAGAAGTCAGAAGTCAGAAAGAGGAATTTAATGAATGGATATATCACTTTATGTAATGCATCAAATGCCTTTGAAATAAATTACAACGTATGAATGTATGAAATAGAACATACTGTACATGGCTGTGTTTATTGAAAAGGTGCAGACAACAGTGCAAAATTAATAAATAAGACTTCTGTTCAAAGTTTTTGTTACATCATCTGAATAGTATTAAGTCCTTGTAAACCCACACATATAAGATACCTTACCAATTCAGCAACTGATTGATTCATATTTCTAATTGATATTCTAATTTGCCTTTGAAGAGATTAACAAGCTTTGACAAACTATCACCATATCCCATCCCTCAAACATCCAATCAGTCATGTTCCCCTACCCTCTTCTCTACACCAAAAGACATGAACTTACAGTACCTTAGTTTGAACATATTTGTGGCTTACACCCAGTAAATAAGATCGATTGATCGATCTGTAATTGAAAAACAAGTTAGAAAAAATCTTGGAACCAGCAGGATTTGTTTTTCAATTAAAGATTGATCAATCGATCTTATTTACTGGGTGTAAGCCACAAATATGTTCAAACTATTGAAATTTCTCCCAGGAAGCATTACATTTATAAATGAACTTACCTGATGTTCACCTTTGACCTCATACTTAGACAGGAGAGCATAGTTGACCTGAAGTACGATCCACTCAAACAATGCACAGTATAAACCCTTCGCTAGCGCATTACGAGTTGCTATGGCCTGAATAAACATATGGAAATAATCATCAAAAGAATGAATTGATGCTTGAATAGATGTAATGTACATCACAAAGGAAAGGAAATTCTTCAATTCAAAATAGCATAAAATCCCATTGAAAAGAAGAAGAAAGCATTTTGGGAGTCGTACACATACATGTATCACTAAGGTAAAAAGGCACATATTCTAGAAAGATCACTTTTTATTTAAAAAAATAATGTACAATCCTGTTTTAAATTACACAAACATATACCTACTTCATGTGCACTCCAAATTCTGTTTATTCTGCAAAGAACAACTTTCCTAACAATAATTCAACATAAACCACATATATTAGATAATGGACCAAGCCATCCTATAGTACAAATAACTGTCTTAGAAAATAATATCGCTAGTGACATTCGTTTGTCTCGCAATGTATGGTCAACAAGGGATCTAAAAGATTATATTTTGTGTGCCGCTGCTTTCATATAGGACATGTTGTACTCTGCACATACCTCAGCCATCCTATATTGCACAAAGAACTGCTCTCCCCTTGCCACAGATTTCCTCTTGGTGAGTGCTAACATCAAAGTCTCTGTCTTTACTTTGAGTAGGTCCGATACCACCTTCACTGTAGCAATGTTCTTCACTGTCACATAGTCCTGCTCACTAGCCTTGCGGAAATTGATGTTGCCAATGTGAAGAACAGCAGAGAGCACTGAGAATATTCTATCAAATAAATGCAGGAGGAGAATAAGGAGTGTAATATAGAATACCACATAGGATGCTAGTATGCTGTATTAGTCAATGCAATTTAAATTATAAACAGAATTAGATTTGTCGATCAATTAAACACAAACTAATTTTTAATGGTATTTTTGTAAGTTATGAAATAGCCATAATATGTGAACATAGAATTCAATGTGGTTTTTAACGTAATTGTTGACCATAAACACAAGTAAAGGCTTTCATCATAAAATTAACCACTGCCTGCCAGAGTTTGATAGCTCCGTAGTGTAGTTAGACACAAGCGAAATCCTATACAATACTTCAAATCATTTTTTTCCTTATTGTGTGCATTTTTGTTTCAATCGCTTATTTTGTGAAAGTAAAGTTTAAAAAGATTGTGTCTTTTAATGTTTACATTGGAAATGATAGACTGTTTGACATTACTAAAATCAGTGGATTCCTACCCCCCCCCCCCCCTTCCCCTCCCCCTCCTACAAGCCTAGCCTGAGCCTCCTTACCTCTTCATAGTCCCTTTAGAGAAGCCCAACATCTTCATACTCTGTTTAAGACGACCAAACTCAAACGGTTCCTCTCACTCTGTCCCAAATCCCTTCCACAAACCTGCGCTGAGCCTTCCTTACCTCTTAACAGTCTCCTTAGAGAAGCCCACTATCTCCATAGACTGCTTGAGACGACAAAACTCCTGCAATTCCTCTCCCTGTTCCCCAACCCCCTTCATCAAGCCCAGCCTGAGCCCTCCTTACCTCTTAACTGTCTCCTTAGAGAAGCCCACTATCTCCATAGACTGCTTGAGACGACAAAACTCCTGCAATTCCTTTCCCTGTTCCCCAACCCCCTTCATCAAGCCCAGCCTGAGCACTCCTTACCTCTTAACAGTCTCCTTAGAGAAGCCCACTATCTCCATAGACTGCTTGAGACGACAAAACTCCTGCAATTCCTTTCCCTGTTCCCCAACCCCCTTCATCAAGCCCAGCCTGAGCCTCCTTACCTCTTCATAGTCCCTTTAGAGAAGCCCAACATCTTCATACTTTGTTTAAGACGACCAAACTCAAACGGTTCCTCTCACTCTGTCCCAAATCCCTTCCACAAACCCGCGCTGAGCCTTCCTTACCTCTTAACAGTCTCCTTAGAGAAGCCCACCATCTCCATAGACTGCTTGAGACGACCAAACTCATATGATTCATCCACTCCTTCTTGACTGTAACAGTTACTCTGAAAAAAAAAACATAAAAAGAAAGACCCTAATGTATTCATTCTGGCTCATATTCTTGAAACAACATAGAGTTACTACTTTGAGCTCTGACATTGCAAAGTAAATTAATTCACAATATGTCCATATAAAAGAATGGTATATAGATTAATGATTTTGTGTTAATGAGCAATCAGTTAACCTGGAAATGTATGTTAATGACCGAACATTTTATCTCTATGAGTAAGCTTTACTTATTTAATGCCTAATTGCCCCTGGTAGCTAGCTGAAAAAGTGTTTAAACCTTTGTTGCCCTTCGCAACAGCTGGCAAACCTCTACTCTAATAGAGTGGTGAAGTGTGACGTCATCAAAAATCTATTTTTGGGATTTTTCAATTTTTTCTTCATATTCAGAAAGAACATCAAAAATAATGTCCAAATGTCAAAAACCAATTGAATATGTTAAGTATTGGCTGAGATATGACCATCTGAATAAATATATGTCCTATGGGAACTCAGTGTTATATGCTCTGGCTCCTAACCATTAGGAGCCAGAGCATATAACACTGAGTTCCTATGGGGAGTATATTTATTCAGATGGTCATATCTCAGCCAATACTTAACATATTCAATTGGTTTTCGACATTTGGACATTATTTTTGATGTTCTTTCTGAATATGAAGACAAAATTGTGGAATTCTAAAAATAGATTTTTATGACGTCACAGCTTCGGTACTCTATACCATATGCTTGCGCATATACTTCCTCTTTTTTGAAGACTGCATGCAGGTCAGATCCGCAGAGTGGGGTAGGTAGGAGGGGCTCATAGGTAAGTAAAGCCCACTCATAGATAAAACGTTCAGTCACAAACATAAGCATCTACTTTATTTCGCTTTACTTACCGGTACTTATTCCAAAAATAAGAAAGTGCTATTCACCCTCTCACATTCCATCACAGATGAGAGTTCCTTTAAAATGAGTTCCTTAAAGGAATTTCAGGGAATCAATGTAGTGCTTACCGTAGCGTTGATTACTGTTAGATATATTTATCATCAGAACATTCTTTCATACATTCCTTGTCCTTTAAATCAATGATAATTACAGAAAAGTTGGAAATCAAGTAGGTCTACATTTAAGCTACCAAAGGTCAATATCCCCTAATGACATCAACTACATGTATGTTGACTTTATATTCTATTTTCATAAATGTTAATTTACACTGCATTTTATATTAAAGCCTCTTCTATATTTTCATCTTTCTTTCTTTCTTCCACATTAAATCCCCTTTAAGACCAACGCTTAATTTGTTGGGTCTATCTGATCCCCCATGTCATGACAATTTGATCCCAGGAAGCGCATGATTAGACGCTAATGCACTGAAGACATTAGCCGTTAGAAGAGTCTCTTTCAATCTCTTATGTGAGGGATTAAGGCTATGTTATCTCTCACTCTCAGCTCATGTCCAAAAAAAGACACCTTGGATGATGTGGTCAGATAGGCTGACCTGTCACTCTCCTTCACTCTTAAAGGAGAGAGAGAAAGAAAGAAAGAGGGAACGAAAAGGCTATTGTTCTTCACATACACTATTGTGTACTTCACAGTTCTTGAATAGCATATCTGCTGAAATAGAGTGCAAACAGAAAAAACTGCATTCACCACAGTATTTTGTTCTTTCTTACAGCGGTTCAAGACTAGATCAACGCCATGTGGCGGCAACCTTTTCAGTACAACAAATTCAGCACCTTGGCTCGACACCAAAATGCAGGTCTGTAATCTGCAATAAAATTGATTGATTTTTTTTTTTTTTACCACCAAAATGAAAATTATTACCGTAAATAACGTTGTATAAACCGCCCTCGTGTATTAACCGCACCCCTCTTTTTCGCCCTTTAAAAAAAAAAAAAAAAAAAAAAACTTTTTTTTTTTTTTTTTTGCCGAGATTTTTTGTGTGTGTGTGTAAGATCATTACGGTACTGTAAATTAAAAAACAGTAGGGACCTAGGATAGAACCTTGTGGTACACCATGTAATAGAAGAAAAATTGGAGGAATTATTATTATAAACTAGTCTACATATTGAGATCTATCAGAAAGATTACTTTCAAACCAAGATGACAGACAAATTTGAGTGTTGTTCTAGTTTCCGAGTGGTGAGTCAACACACCGATTACCGAGCTGGGAGACATTGCCAGGCATAGCGCCAGGTGGAGGGGCATAAATTGAAACTTTAAAAAAAAAAAAATTTTTTTTTTTTTTTTTTTTTTTTGGTGTACCGTGTATAAACCGCACCCCCGACTTTGAAATTTTTTCGGCGGCAAAAAAGTGCGGTTTATACACCGTTATATACGGTATGTTCATCAGAAGAAATTTCATCAGGTTTCAGTTCTTGCACAAACTGGAATAATATATCACAACTTATTGCTTGATTTCATTCCAGTATCCAATTTTTTAAAGAATGATATGCCCATTTGCACAACAATATAAACACATTATGAGATAAAAATTCTAAGGAAATGTGAACCTGTCTTTACTTCATTTGACATTTTTATGAAAATATATGATGCAGAAATCCTTTTTATCACTAGATCAGTTATTACCCACTTCTGTTCTGCTGTGCATGGCTGTGATAATGTTTCTGATCAATGGATGTAGATGTCTTCTTGTATTGCCTATAAACTCAATATGACAAGGTCAGGTTCAGTATGAGCTCAGTTACCTTGCTATTCCTAGAAATCATGCTTTACTGGAGGTGTGAATTAAATGTAGATCTCATCTTTATCGACATTTGTAATTAAAAAGGATAGTTCAGTATACATGTAAAACCTTTATATTCTACTCATACTGCATAGTGTGTTTTGACCCCATCTGTAATATTAGGCTTCCTGAGCATTGTGAACTTTCTAGAGTGAGTTTAGGGTGTGTTCATGCTTAATTTTGAAGGCAGAATTAGCATTTTGAAATGCTCATCGTAAACGCAGTTCCACGGGGTACTGTTTATGCTTCCCTTATCCAGGCGAATTAGGGCTCTGTATCTGGATTGGCAAACCTGCACTGCGCATGATACGTTTACTCCGGGAGGGCAGGTCAAGCTTGGGCGCGTGCTTTTTTAGAAACTCATTGAATTCATCTTGTATTTCAGGTTCGGACCAAGCAAGGAGAAGGGCCCTCAGTTGCTTATTGCAATTTAGCACCCACAGCCGTTCTTCAGATTTCACCTTTTATAGTTCTATTAATTCATTCATTTCTATTTTTTTTTCATACAGGGTAATTGCACTTCACCATACGCTTTTTTTAAGTGCCCTGAACTACACCTGATCTTTTTTTCAAATCTATTTGCAAATTTGAGGACACCATCAATCCCGACCTAATGGTCGACTATATTTTTCGACATTAATCACAGTGATTTATCACAATTTTCAAGTGAATTAAAGAGTGGA
Source organism: Strongylocentrotus droebachiensis (assembly GCA_035222895.1). Classification (NCBI taxonomy): domain Eukaryota; kingdom Metazoa; phylum Echinodermata; class Echinoidea; order Camarodonta; family Strongylocentrotidae; genus Strongylocentrotus; species Strongylocentrotus droebachiensis. Next base: position 73,666 of record JAVYIG010000231.1, on the reverse strand, counting down.
TCACTACAATGAATGTGTGAAAACACTGTTACACATACAAGCACTGAAGACATGTTGGACAGCTTGATGTGTTGAGGACGAGAGTATGTAGTAGCAAAAAATAATAACATACATGTATGCAAACTTTCTATATCTATTATTGTGTTCATTGGCATGTGCAAAAATTCCTTACGGTACACATGGGACCACAGTCTCAGGCGTCAGTATTACATCAATTAGTTTTCATTTTTGTATAGCTAGTGCATTTGTTGCTTCATAGTTTTTAAATACATGGATGATGATAATCATAATAATAATAATTCATAATTACTACTTTTACAGGGGGCTTACAACCTACAAGCTGTGCTTTTTAGTCAGCCCTCCTTCCCTTTCAATTTCATGTTTATTTTTTTAATGTATTGTATTGTGCAAATTGATCTATATGTATATAAATATGTGAGAAATTGAATAATCAAAAATTTCCTGGTGCTCCTGCTAAATTTCACATATTTCAAATGGTGCCTAAGGCCATTCCATGGTAGCTTCGACCATGAAAATCTCGGAATATACAGTTCTGAAATATAATTTCTAAACGGGAATAGCAAATCGGTTGAATGTAGTCAAGACACATCGTTTTAGAGCTAAAGTAATATCAGTCTTGAGAGGGCGCTATACAACATAAAGAGTTTATTTTTTACGATTTCATCACTATAAACTCTATTTCAACCGCGACAACGATCATTGAAATATTGTAAAATCGCATGCTTGCAATATGTTCATCTGAACCAAATTCATACCAAAACTTTGTATTACCTTTAAACAGCTCTTCTGTCTTTATAAAAGTAGACTTTGCACAAGTACATGTACATCTATTCATCTTCCAAAATCCCTTTATCTCCTTTTTTCTTGCATAGTATAAAATGGTAGGGCAAGTTCATATGTAATTAATCTAATGAAGGTAAAGTTGATGGTATTCATTGAATACATCAATATTTAAAAACTTTGAACTTGAAATTCTCAGAGACAAGTTTTCTTATAATGATCTTACCTGGTTAAGATAGAAGTATTCCTGTGGTTTATCCAACCAGAATGCTTGTTTCTCTGCATCACTAGCACCTTTGAGTAAGTAATAGAAGACATGGTAGTTACGCTCATTGGCCGCCTGCGACACAATGCGCGATTTCTCCAGCAAGTACTGCTCAACAATGGCACTGGATGGTGAAAACAAACACACAAAACAAAAACAAATCATTGCTCTGTAAACAGACCATCAATTGATCATTCTTACTTCTAATGCACTGAATAGTAAAAGTGACCAAATCAAACAAATATTTCTATTAATGTGAAAAAATGTAGGAAGAAAATCAAGATTAGAAAAATCTATGCTTCCTGTTGGGGTGACCAAATATGGAACTGTCAAGCTTATCTGATCAAATGGAAGCTTGGCAAAAAGTCAATGTGTCTGTAGGAGTCAAATAATATTTCATAAAATTCAGAAAATGGGGGCAAAATGTACTAATTTAATTCTGATATATATGTCACTTTTGTGATATACTCCTCCTGTTCCATTCATGCATAAAATATTACATTAACACATGGTAATTCATGTATTCATGTACCATGGTCCATAAATTATACAGGGCTTAACACTATCCCGTGCCCGATACACCTGGGTGCCTAAAGTCTAACTCCTGACTCATTCGCCCCCCCCCCCCCCCCCCCATTTGAATTTACGGCTGCAGCATACACACTCTAAAAGTTCACTCCCTTCTAAAAAAAAGATTATGGGGAACCCTGCATTGTATTTTGATGATCTCACATTGAAAGTTAATTTACACATGTTAAATAACATTTAAAGTCCATATATCATCACATGATAAATATTAAATACTGTAAGTTCTCTTTAAAGCATGTTTGGTAATGTGCCAAGAAAAATATAAATGTAGATATTTGGGCACAATGTCAGCATATTAGTAATCAACGAGACAATACTAGCATTGTCTTAGCATGTTTGGCATGACAGAGAATCAAGAGGCTTTACATGTAATTAATAGACAGATATATCTCAATTCTTCTTTCCTCAAAATTCAATTTATTGAAAGGAAGTCATGTGGCATCCCAATAATGACTACTGCTGCATCACAATTCTCAATACTACAAGTGTATGTACCCATTAAGTGTGTTCAAATTAGTCTCAATTCTCAAATTGGCAACTACAAATAATTCTGACCTAATGATACACACAGAAAAGAGAGAATGCTCAGAGAATAGGCATTCAAACGCAAATACTTATGTCTTTATAGTTTTACTTGCACATAATGTCTAGACAATACAAGTAAATTTTTACGAGTCATATTCCTTGCAATATATATATAATAATAAACAAGAAATATAAATGCTGTAAATCATTATAATCAATATTCATTCATGAATTGAAACATGTAAAGATGAACTTATACAAGTAAAAACAAATTAAAAAAACTACATTTGAGTATACACTGGATTACTGATATAAACAAATCTAATGAATATACATGTACATGTAGCCATAGGGCATGCTCATAAACAGAGAAGGATGTAAATGTAATGTAGTGACAATTAAAAAAGAAAGAGAAAATATGATTAGACCTGAATCAAAGTGCATGCATGATCATGATGACAGAAATTTGTTTACATATCGCTTAATGTAGTGTATTGTAAACAGGTTCAGGTTAAAATCTTCTTTTTGGGGGGGAGGGGGAGGGGAGGGGGGGGGGGGGGGCTTTTTACAAAATGCTTAAACAAGATGAATCTTAGAAGCTGCATAAAACACATGTACAAGTACAAAATTGTCTGATTCATAAATTCAAATGATGTACATGCACATGCACGTCTGCAGTATTTATACACTACTGTACAATTGTTGTCTCCTGTAATTTTCTACACCATTTGTCTAAGTACCCTTTACAATGGAGTGTTTACAAGATTTATTCAGATTGGCATTTCTCATCCTCTTTAATGCGAGCAATCAATTAATCAATAAAGTTTGTTGAGCTACTGACTACTCTGTGCTATGAATCAGACTGTCCATACTAGCAGACTAATCCTTAATCAACTAAACAGCGATGAAAATATACACTGTACCACATATCTGTATTGATTTATGGTAGAATGGGATAGTATCCGAGAGAGTAGTATTGTCAGATATGTTCCTCGTTTAGGTATTCACTATTGATTAGTATGTATAATAGTTACATCTAAAAACCTGTATACCTTGAATAACCTTTCAATCTTTCCCTGGCCCTGCTCACATGTAAAATTCAAAAGTGTGAAATTAATGCAGAGAAACATGTACTCTTCTAAAACTGACAGCATTTGACAACCATAGCTTTCTATCATTCTATCTCATCTTCTCTGGCCCTCTAATAAACTCCTCCTCCTTTCACTTCTTCCTCTACAGTATACCGGTACTTCTACTTTAACAATTTTTCTCTATTTCCATGATCTAATTGTATTTCTTTTTTAAAAAATCAGTTGTTTTCTCCTCCATTGTAATCTTGTTCTTCCGTACCTGTCGGCTCTTTCTTATTTTGACATATATCTGAAATATTGATAACACAAAGTTTCCTGATATATCCAACCAAAATCTATACCTTAATTTAAAAAAAATGACTTTTTTTTTTTCAGAGCGCCAGCATGTATTTCAACATCATTGAGGCAGCAAAACTTTTGATACTCTCTCTACAAAAACATGCATTCAGATTTTATCCATTGAGCGCCAAAAGGGCATTCACCTTTAATATACAATATGATAAACACCCTCCTGGCTCCAATAGGTCTGTCTTCATCAGCTCGAGTTGGCCAAATAGCCCGCTATTTTGTGATCCGGGAAATTAGCCCGAGGTTAAAAATCACGTCTTCATCAGCTCAAAACTAGAGCTCGATGGAATTTGCTCAGTGTTCCCGCATAGTGCGAGTCTTCGGGCTGGTGAAGACGGACCACAAATAGGGGGCTATTTTGCAAACTAGCCCAAGATATCTCTCGAAGAGATTTCCCGAGCAAATAGCCCGCTATTTGCATCTTCCCCTGCCAAATAAGCTGCTATTTCATGAGCGGGTTAATTTTCCGGCTCAGATATAGCGGGCTATTTGACCAACTCGAACTGATGAAGACAGGTCCAATTATATATTATTATAATTGGAGCAAGGTCCTTTCCTGCACTACCTGATGGAAGCGTAATCATGTTAAGCTAATACGGTAAATGGTATTAAGAAGATAATAGGAATTTACCTAACCACATGTACAGTGTATCAATCATTGTCGGATTTGTTTACTGTAAGGTTTAGATTAACACAATTAATGAAAGCATTGTGTGACTTTGTAAGGCAAACTCAATCAATCATTTTGACAGCAAACCTTCATTCCATGCAATCAAATCAAACATTCTTGAGTCTTGACTTCAGATTTGACATGGATTGAATGTTAAATAAAGTCATCCTCTCATTAAAGGTACATTACATGCACATGTACATATAGTACAATCAACAATAATATCAAGTCAGTCTGAGGTAAACTAACATGAACAAGTTTCATCAGGATGGTTGTAATAAAATAAAATAACTCTAAAATTATAACACTGTATTAGAACTCTCCAACTTCATATTTGTTTAAAGGAATGTATTGTGAAATTACATTTAAAAATTAAAAGTATAAAAATGTTCCCCAGTTTTCATTTAATATCATTATGTGCATACACCTGTAGGGCTACGAATACTGTAAAATTATACGTAAACATGTCCATGTACATGGGCTAGCATCACATTTCACACATACCATGTCAAAAGAGTACTCAGTCCGTATATAGGTATACAAATTTGAACTTGAATTTGATTTAACTATCACTATAACAGAAATTTCTTCAACAAAGATCATGTCACAGCAGAATTATACAATGTACAATGACCAATATACTGTATATTATGTAATTTAAAATTTGAAATACAGAAGAGGTTTTAATTAAGGAACTTACAAAACCAATTTGTGTCATAAAAATAAAACAGGAAAAGGAAATACAAAATTCATGTAATCAACTCATCTTATAAAACACCCTCCTATAAAGTAGGCCTACAATGGTCGAATAAACAGAATTGATGTTTTATTGAGATTTTATGGTAGAAAAGAATACCTTAATCTCGCCCTGAGCATGCATGGTACACATAAACGTAATCCAGATCTGTTTAAAGTAAAGCATCAAAGTGTGCGTCAGATCGTTCCTGATTGTGAGTGACTTGTCGATCATCCACTCCTCACATTAATGTTGGGAGCAGCGGAGTCTCAACAATCACGCATTGTACACTTTCTCTTAATCGTTCAAGTTTCTTTTTGTCATCCTGTGAGCATGGTTTCAGTGCTAGTAAATTCATGCTGCACAAGAATACTGTACACATCAAATTAAAAAGCACAACACTTTGTATAACAGACTTGTAGAATAGGGTCAAAATGGTATCACCTACATTAAACTTTCCCTTTTCCTGAGAAAAAACATCCACTAATTTGCTTTTTGTACAAAATAAATGAGTATTTTTGTTTCATTCTAGTTGGTCATCGATGATTATGATACTTGTATCAGATACCTGTATACTCGCCTGAAATTATTTTCCAATTAATTTTTTTTTTCACACCTCTTCCTCACTTTAAAATACAAAAATCATCTTAATACATCTCTCTCTGTCTCTCTCTGTCTCTCTCTCTGGGACTCTCCCTCATAGTTATACCAAGGAACTAACCATGGGAGTGGAGGAGGCTTCTGGCTCTCAGCAGATAACATATCTTAATGAACACAGATTTGATAGATTGATATACATGTGAATACACATACATGTACATGGAGATGTTTGTAGGTTTTTGTGGTAAACTAAATTGTTAAAATACATTTGGAGAAATATCACTCTGATACGTCTAAATACAGTTCTTGTATTCTGCAATGACAGAATATGCAACAATATTATAAAAACATTCGTTTGTTTTTGCTTTTACGTATATATTATCCAAACTTATGTAAAATATCAACAATCTCAAAATGCTAATAAAAATAATAAATCACAATTAGTGGACAATAACCACATTACCACACATTCACCTAAAATGCAAATACTTTGAAACATCAACTTGGATGTCTATTTCTTTAAATGTGATGCAAGGATGTTGTTCTTCTCTGCTTTCTACATTTTTCTTCACATTTACAAAGGATGTCATGTGAATACTTTAAAATCTGGATTGGACTGCTGGAACTTACATCTTGCAACATGACATGTTAAACAATACCATAATCAACATAACGTAGTTAATAAATCAAGGAAGTGATGCTGACAAATAAGTCTTGGCAGTCATTAAGGCAGTTCATGTCAAATTCAAGTTATTAATGCATGCTTTAGACAAACATTACATTAGAATGAAAAACATACTGTGTACAATGTATAAATAAAGCAATCTATACAAATAACAAACTTCAAAGTTCAACCCCATTTTCTGCATCACATTCTTCTTCAGCAAGCAGAGGATTTTCTGAATAATTGCAAACAGGATGAAATACATCTATGATAAATTACCACACCAAATGTAAACAGCATGTATCAGTACAAATATCAGTTGCAAAGAAATGATTATAACCATAACACACATGTTTTAATTCTGACAAGTTATTTAAAGAATTATTTTGATCAATTCATCTTTCTCTCTACCTCTCTGTCTCTCTCTCTCTCTTTCTTGCTCTCTCTCTCTCTCTCTCTCTCTCTCTCTCTCTCTCTCTCTCTCTCTACCGTACCCCCTTCCCTTATTCTCTCTCTCCTCCTTCATAGTAGTCCTCCCATGGTAAAAGCCATGCTGGTTATTATGAACATGGTGCATTCCATTCCACACACACAAGGGTGTGCAGCTTACCCATCACTCTTAACATTATCTGTGTTTATTGAGCATCTGGAGAGGGCATAAAAAATAAAACATATTCATACATGCTTTAACCATACTTTTAAAAAATAAAAATAAAAGATCAAGTTTTAGTTTTTAAACAAGAGTAAATAGAATTCTCACAGAATATATAAGAAAGTACCACTGGTTTCCGGTGATATTTTAGAAATACCCTATTAATAAGTAGGGAGAGACTAGGAGACCATACAATGAGGAGAAATGCTAGTCTTAGGGTGCGTTTATAGTACATTTTTTTGGCCTAGAATCAGCGTTTTCAAACGTCTTTCAGGCAAATCACGTTTGTATAGTAGGGTGAGATATGTACATATAGAAACGCTAATAATTCTGAGTGGCAAGGCACAATAAACACACCCTATGCTGAATGCAGGGGGGGGGGGGTTGCCATATTTGCAACCAAGACAGCTCATTATATTGCAATAAAAATATGTATTTAAGTCCTCAAACTTTCAATGTATTGAGAAGGGAACAAAAAAAGATTTGTCAATATGCCAAATTGCCAACACACGATGTTCCAAAACTTTTTTTACAAAAAAGATTTCAAAAAGGCTATAAATATTTCTGATTTGGCAACAAGGCTCTTTTTTCAATAATTTTGTTCAATATTTTGTTTAAGTCCTCAAATTTTCTTATGAGGGAAAAAATATGATTTTCCAGTTTGCTGACCAGTGATCCAAAATTTTTTCCAACAAGGAAGATTTCAAATAGGCTATAAATATTTCTGATTTGGCAACAAAGCTCCTAAAATTTGAATGGGGTGTTACATCAGCCTTCCCCCCCCCCCCCACCCCCTCTAGCAACATCTCTTAATCTATGCCTGTCTATTACATTCAGGACTACATTTTTGCCTTATCCAATTATGTATGTCATTTCCTTTCCGATCAAATTAATCCTTCTTCAACTGTGCCACTCAAACCATTTTCTGCAAATTATAACCCATTTTTGATGAATGCTAGAATTTGTCGGAGGTTGAAATCATTTGCAAAGAAAATCTGAAGCTTTAAAGGGACTTAGTAACATTGTTCAGATGAGAGAAAATGGTGCTAATGCTAGATGTACTTCACAATTTAAGATAATCTGAAAGTTTGAGTGAAAACGGACCATTATTCATGATAAAAATTGGAAAAACTGATCTGATCGATTCCTTAATTCTCCCATCCCAGCTATACATTACAATTTAAGTACATTTTAGGTGAATGTAAATCAACACAAAGCAATGAATTGGCTCTATATACTATTCCAGACATTTGAAAGATTTTTAAAAGCCTGTCTGTCTTATTTTCAAGGAAAAACAGTTGGGAAAATTCAAAAATGGTTGGGAGAATTTACTGTTAATCACTGTGAGGGTGTTGCACAGTGACTCCTTCAAAGAAAACCATAAATATCTTTGTGGTTTGAGAATTTTCTCAGGATTTGTTGCCTGTTAGAGGGTAAGTTAGTAGAAGGAGTATAATTAAGTAACATTTCATACAAAAATTACAGTTTTTTCATCAACCTTCGACAATGTTACCCAGACTAAGTCTACTCCAAAAATAATTTGCTTTTAATAGATGCAGAAAAACAAGAGAAACAGAGCAAAGAAAATTGAGTAAAATCAGATAACTAATACAAAAGTTATTAAAAAAAATTAAAGTATGAACAACAATGGAACTTAGAAAATCACTACACAAATTGCCAATTTGGATATCAGTTTGTGACGTTCACTGCCTCACTATTTATTGATTGCTTTATATATTTTGATCCCATTAATTTCCCTTTTTATGCCCCAAAACTTGATTTCCCCATGCCTTTGCACAGGTTATATGATTTAAATCATATTGCGTGCATGACATTTCACAAAATCTTTTATGAACTTTGAATTCATACTATTTTCTGAATTTTGGATATTCATAATCATTGATTTTTATATAAATAGTCCATGATAAACTGAAAAAAATTGCTTGGATGCTGGTGTGAGGAAATAATGTTTTCAGGGGGGAAATTGGAAATTTATATTATCAATATAAAGAAAACAATTAGTGGATAGTGAGGCAATGACATCACAGACTCATGAGTGAGTTACCAATTTGTCTTGTGATTTTCGAAGTTTTTCATGTCATCAACAATTCATAAATTTCTTATTAATTATCCGATTTTACTCAAACTTGTTTTGATTGGTTTGTCTGATTTTTCTGCTTCTATTGAAATTACATTATTTTTTGGAGTGGACTTGCCCTTTGTAAAAGCAAAAGCAGTCTACTCTTTGGAAGAAAATATAAAGCTATCTAGTTTCAAAGAAGGGAAAAAAAATTCTGATATCCTCTAGTCTAAGAATTTCATTAATCTTATTTAGGTATAAAAATTACAAATTTGGCAGTTAGTTTGTAAGAGTATAATCTAAACAAATTTGAAGTTCAGAAATAAATGTATAACTTTCCTGGATTCATAAAAATTAAGGTATTCGTAAATCGAAGTATTTGTAACGAAAAATATGCAGGAGAATACTATCTAACAAGTACTTTAGATATATATCTTGAACCTTAAAAATTAAAATGCAAAATCGCTCAACTAAATAAAGACAATGATATATAAAAGAAGATGGAGGATGGCACATGGGTTTAGGGTAACTAATACATTTTTGTGAACCACATGCTTGTTAATAAACAGTGAAATTGCTATTTCAGCTTTATTTTCTGATGACAACACAGATTACCGGTAGTTTGCTTTGCAAATAATAAAGGGCACAAATATATGTCTGGAAAAAATATTGCATTCACAATACTTCTATTAACGTATGTAAGCTGAAAGGCTCTTAGAAGTTGAGATGTACTTTATTGTTAAACAGATGAATACACTCAAACTTAAAGGCACAAATTAAATGCATGAAAAGGTATGAGTGAAGAAAAACATACATGACTGTTATATACATGTATGCATCAATATAATACATACTTGAGTAACAAACACTTTAAAAATATTCTAAGAAATTAAATGGACATGTTTCAGCAGTACATGTTTAATTTGTATCTCTATAATCTAGTGCCTATTCTGCTTGTCAATATAAAAGTGCAAGACATAAAACATGTAGGTGTTTGAACTTTTAGCCTTCTGCAAAAATTTAAGTATAATACATGAACACAAATTTGCATATCATGAACACAAATTTGCATATTATGAACACAAGGCCCACTTGACCATATTTCCATATGAACATGCACTTGAATCACTATAAGTTAGATACGCTCTTCATCCTATCAAACAAAAAGCTTTTAGGCTCAGATGAACTTTAAGATAATGTTATACTACAACAACATTGTAAATGTATAAGTGGAGAACAATGGAAACATAATATAAGTTAGAAACATTGTGATACACAATATTAATATTCATAGGAGAAAAATAGAATATATGCAAATGGTTATCTTACCCATGAACAGTGCCATTTTCTCTGTAGTTGATTTGTATGAATTTCCCAAAGCGACTGCTGTTGTTGTTTACAACTGTTTTTGCATTCCCAAATGCCTGATGATGCAGGGGTAAAAAAATAACAAGGTATTACAATTAGCGTATGAATATACACAAAACTGAACATATATATATATTCATCTGAGGGCTCTATTATAGAATCATAATTATTTAGGCTTCAAATAACACAAAAAATAATCATTAACGGTGAAACAAAATATTCTGAGTCATGCCGACTTCCAGAAGTCTAACATCACAAAATAAAGATACCACAAGTTACCACATTAACTTTTTTCATTGAAAAAAAATTCTTCATATATAAAATCCCTGAAAGAAACATCAACCTAAAGAATAAGTTTAGAAGTGTAGCAGCCTTTTCACACACAGCTAAAATTCTATAAACATGATTAGTTTAAAGGGCTTTAAACTAATCAGCATACGACATCATTCACACACAGAAATTTCGGTGCGATCGTTAATCGTTTCGTGATTAACTACTGCTCTTAAAATGCGCAGTAGTGCCATTGCGCATTGAAGGTCATGTCATATCAAACAAAGCACACGCTCCATCCAGTTTAAACACGTTTAAACCGTTCACCTCTCTAGATACGAACTTCGTATCTGCTGCCTGCTTTGAGGGGCGTATGAATCGCAACTTCGTATCTATCCGAACATCGTATAAACGATGTTCACACAGGGAAATTTTTTTTTAAAGCTCTTTAAAACTGTTGAGTTAAACAGGTTTATACTAATCATCTCTAGATACGATGAATTTTAGCTGTGTGTGAAAAGGCTGTATAGGTCTGCTGAAATATGAGATTTATTGCTGCTTGATGTACAATATTCCTTACAAAATGCAGCATAGGTAGTATAAACAGAGATATTCTTGGTACATGGCGCAGCCATTTTCTTGATTATGTGATGTACCAGGCAAACTTGTACATGTATCCTGTATCAAGTTCTAGTTGGAAAGACCTCTGAATTCAATAACAAAACCTTTACTTTTTAAAAGGGGGAAAATCATAACTAAGATTATAAAATTATATTCAGGGAAAAATATGACAAGCAAAAATATATGACAGGGAAAAATATATGAAAGGGGAACAATTCTAACTCATTTATTCAAAAATATTAAAATATAGCTTGCTTGTCTAGAGGACTAAGCAATAATAGGTAGATACATTTATCTATTGTTGTAAATATGTATCTTTTTGTCTCATCACCTTCAGCTTTACAAATAAACCTGGAAAAAATACTCCAAAATAAATTGGGTGCATCTGAAAATTCTAATCCCATTGAAACAAGAAACAAAAACATTCACTAGAAGCCTGTCTCCATCAGCTTTACTCAGTCTTCGCGCATAGTGCGAGTCTTCAGGCTGGTGAAGACGGACTGGACAAATAGCGGGCTATTTTGTAAACTAGCCCAAGATATCTTGGGGGGGGGGGGGGGGAGTAAGGAGTTAAATAAAATATTTTTAAAAAGGGATTTTATTTATAGTGCACACTACCCCCCCCCCCCCCCCGACCCCACCCCCCGACCCTCCCCCCACCCGACCCCACCCCGACCCCAATTGAGCAAAAAAAAGGTAAACTTGTGGTTTGTTTGGCAGGAGGATTTTTCATAAACCCAAAGATTCTACATCGAAGAGGGAGTAAATGGCATGGTGCCGCTACGAGCTGGTAAGACAGCGGGGGAATGAGCTTGGTGGCGTGAGACTCCCTCCAAATGCGGGAGGGTTGACAGCCGTGGTTTTCTTCTTCTCTTTGCTTTTCTCTCCCAATGTTAATTCTAGCTATGATTAGAGGCAGAATGAATGCACTAGCTAACAAGATGAGATGGTTCACTTCCAAGCAGTCTTGGAGAAAATATGGGAATTTGAGCCCATTTTCTCAAAATAGTCTCACAGTGACAACAGCAACGATACCCAAGTATGACAAATCAATTTCTTTGCTTGGAATAGACATTTTCTTCCCTATTTTGGGCACAGCCTACCCATTTCTTGTAATGAAATACTTCCTTTTGTATGATATTACAGATCCAAATAATTGTTTGTGTTTTGGTTGAAGGTTTTAGAATGCTTTTGTAGACATTTTTCTAATCATAGATTTGGCAATATTTGCCACTTTTGAACATTCATCAATGCTTGAAGGACATGGAGAATAAATCTTGTTTCATTGCATGCTGTATGATGTCTTTGCCGATTCACCTACAATGTATAAAGTCAGGAAATTGACAAATGGAGGAAAATTTAGGTCATTCTTCCACTTCATATAATTGATGAATGCCAATAACCACCCAATAAATATATAATACCAGCCTGAATTCCTAATTAATTGAATAATCCTTGTTATAGACATGCCAAAATACAGGTAAATTGCAATGCTGGCTCATACATGTATGTATACTGTACAGTACACTACACATTGTGAAGTTACGAGAAGAAGAACAAATCAGTCACTAAGTGACTAGTATTTACAATTATAGGTATGTTTTGAAACCGATTTTAAGCCCACACAAAAAATTCCTTTTTTTCATGCCATGTACTTTTTATGTTTTTATAGCAATGTCCCATATTTGGAGTCACATTAACAAATTTAACAAGGACTTTGAAAACAGTATACAAATATTGATTGATTCATTATCTTGAAAAACAACTTCTAACACTTATGTAGAAGTGACTAGCCTGTTTCTTGATAACTCATTATACTTTTATATCAAAACTTCTTCTTTTCGAGTGTAGTTGATGCATAACTACTCAGAATGGAGTTGACATATTACTTTCAATATACAATGTACATGTATGTATCATTAGATACAGGGTATAACTGCAATAAACACAAATACATATTTTCCCCAAGTGACTAGAGTAATAATATTAAGTGATCACCCATAATTCCATCTACTAAAGAGGTTAGGAGGTATATCATTTATCATGTCCAGGATGGAGGCATCAGACAATATATTGAACTGTACATTATGAGTCATCAACATTACTAGGTAATGATGTCTCCCGATCCATTAACTCAGGCTGTGTTTAGATGATTTTTTTTAAAAGCCCAAATCAGAAAAGAAACATGAAACACAGATCGAAATAACAATAAAAAAAAAAAACTGTGCATTGTCCTGTGTTCAGAAAACTAGAAGGTAGGGGGGGTCTGGGGAGGGGGAGGGAGCAGTGGCGGATGTATCAGGTTGTATATTTATACCTCACTCGCTATGTGATGGTCTGTATATTGTGCAGATTCTAATTATATGCTCATATCATATGGCTGCCTAATCAACAATATTTTGTGGTACACTGTATACCCATTGAGTTCTGTCAATCTCTCCCCTACTGTAAAAGTAGAAATATTTGTGGTACATTATTTTTGAGGATTTTGCGCTAAGATCGGTAAGCGCCAATTTTAGAACTTCTTATGCATGTTCTGAACAGGCCGAATTGCATGCAACACAAATTTAAGAACCAGCAAAAAATGTTTTTGGGTCACTCAGCGCGAAGAAAGTAACAGCATTTACAGTATATGAATAAACATAATTTTGTAAATGAATGAAGAAAAAAACAGAAAATATATCATGAAATGAAATTGAATTCTCTGATACATTTAATGATTACTTGTACAATCATTTCATAATTTTGTCACAGAATTTACAGGTAATTCTATGGAAGTTTTGGCAATCCATAAACAGTGAGCTAAGTTTAGCCAGTTTAAACTTATTCTGCATTTAAGAATATGGACATCATTAATTATAATACCTCTAGCACAGGGCCTGCTCCTAGAAGAGTCTGTTCTACACCACTGGCATATCCTTTCTGACTGAGTGCTGTCAGATGATGTATCAACAATGTAGTACTCTCTGTCTTCCCTGATCCACTCTCTCCTGATATTACAATACATTGATTCTGTTTCTCCTGGAGCATAGTATGAAACGCTGCATCTGCAATTGCAAAGATGTGCGGGGGAAGCTCCCCAAATCTGTGGTTCTGATACAAGTTGACATACTTTGGGTTGTAGATAGGGAAGAACTTGAAAGGGTTCAATGCTATTAGTATAGATCCAACATATGTGTAGATCTTGCCCTTGCGGAACCTTGCTGACAGGTTGTCCATGAGTGTTTTTTCATTGAGATCGGGCAGTTTGCATAGGTCATGGCAGTCACCAGATGCAGAGGGTTGCAGGAAGTACCCGCTCACAAAGGAGTCTATACTCTTCATGTCAGACATGTCTGGGAGTGCTCCTGGAGTCTCGTTTATGCCACGTAAGAAGAAACGATAGTTTGTCTGGAAGGTGCCTGAATCAGTGGAGTCACAAACTTTACTGTCCACCACGATCTTTGGCCAGAGTAATTGCACTTTGACAGGAAACTCGACCAGACCAAGCCGGCGCTCCTTGCAGCTCTGTCCAGAATCTTGGCAGACCTCAGATAGACAGTATTCCTCAGGTTTGGAAAGGGTGAGCTTACAGCACAACGCTTCTAAAAGCTCTGTAGTACTAGTCTGCTTGGTGGCCTGGATGACTACGTGATGCCTGTCAGGATCAACGGAACCGGGGTGAACCCTCACAGCATAGACAGTGTCGTCCACCCCATCCCCCTCCGCCATGGTTGAACCTCTAGTCTGCACCTGAATAGTGAATAAACAACAATCAAATAACACTCGGTTAGCTATCAATACACAAAATTCTATCTACAGTATACAAGGATAAGGATATTTATCACCATGATTCAATACTACTAATCCATATGTTACATACAACATGTACATGTAAAGACTCAAGTGATTATTTGATAAACAAACAAATTACAATTCTTCTGTGTACCAGTACATCTGGCAAAATTTAGGTCACCTGAATAAGCTATCGAAGTGTGTTTTTCTCTTACATGTCAGGTCTTATAAACATATATAGATTTTTGTGCTTTACAAAACAAGAAGATGACAAGAAAAATGTCATAAAATTACATCATCAAGAATGCAAGCTTCAGCTTGCGATAACATCAACGTACAGATCATACAAGAAGTGATGCACAAAAAAAGCAATACCGATATGCACTTTACCTGTACAACTTCAAAACATTGTTGGGTTCAATAAAACATCACCCTCAAAACACAAGAAGAGAATATTTGCATGAGAAAATCAACACAGTATTCAAGATATTTTCTTTGTTAAATCACTTTATAATCAGATGTTTTCCTCAATGAGTTTCCTTTCCTGCAAGAGATTAACATTCCAAGATGCATGATCCATGAGCATTGAACCTTTTCAGGCACTACACATTTTTCACAGGTAGCAGTATTAACGCAGTAGATCATAGTCCACTTGCTACTTTAGAACTGTATTTTGATGTGAGTCAGGTAGGCTCGCCCTTTGAGGGAACTCCTTCTATTGTTGAATCAACTCATTGATTACTGGGTTAGCTCAGTCAAATTTATGTTATTGCTTTACAATGCAACCACAATCAATGTTTGCTCACGCTTTGTCATAAGTGAGGTTGAATAAAAAGCAGTGTAATCTTTGTTCTTTCATCAATGGACCCATTTACCTTGACACTGAGCTGCTAAACCATGCATGCTATATTTACATGCCTGTGGTCTCTCTCTTTCTCTCTATCTCTCTCTCTCTCTCTCTGTGTACATGTACCTCTTCCTCTTTCATACTGGTTGTAAAGTAAAGGAATTAAAATCCTAAAAGGGGGTTAAAAGATAAAGTTGAGTTATTGTCATGCAATTGCATTGTAAAAGAAACGTTGTGGATTCGATCAGAAAAGGTTGATCATCTAGCATTGGTGTGTACTGCAAGGTTCTGGAATTATCAAAATGATAAGAAATTTGGCCCAGTCTTGGTAAAGTTACAAGCACTGTACACAGAAAGATGTATATTGAACTACATGAACATGTAGCATAAAAATAATGATGCTACATGTCATAAGCATAATGGCATTTGAAGAGCCATGCTTTTCAGGGAACATTTTTTATCTAATGTTCTTCCACACTTGCATATACAATGGTAATGCTCTCAAATTATTTGTCACTTCTTCCGAGAACTCAACCTTCTCTTTAAAGGGGAAGTCTACCCTGATATTTAATTGGTTTTAATAGAAGCAGAAAAATTAGAGAAACATAAAGATCAGAACTTAAAGGTAATGCAAAGTTTTAAGAAATGTTGAAGATTGGATGGATAGTAATTCCTTCAAATTTTGAAATATTGGAATGCCCCTGTGGATGCACTATACGCACCAGAAAATTTAGCCCCTAAAACACTTCTGCTTTCGAGCAAATTGAATACTCAAAATTTACTGGTGCTCCCTGTAAATTTCAAATTTTCAAAAACGGTAGCGCCCAAGGCCTTTCCATGGTAGCTGCAACCATGGAAATCTCAGAATATGCAGTTCTGATATATAATTTTCAAACGGTTATAGCAAATTGGTCCATTGTAGTAAAAAAAAAATATATAGTGTTTTAAAGCTAAAGTAATATCAGTCTTTAGAGGGAGCTATACAACATTAAGAGTTTGTTATTTACAATTTCATCACTTTAGACTTGATTTCAACCGCGACAACAATCATTGAATATTGTAAAATCGCATATGCTTCCAATATGTTCTTTTGAACCAAATTCATGACCCCATACCAAAACTTTGTATTAACTTTAAGATATATAAAATACCCAGTTTTTGACCAAATCACTTGATATGACCCGTTATGGGCATATCTCCCACTATTCCCTTTCAAGCAAACAATATGAAAATATGGAAATATTGAGAGGCATTTAATGCTTGGGAACAAACCTTTCCTACTGAATGCATTTATAATGATTGTTGATGACAGATGGAATAAAACAAAACCACAATGCCAGATGCAATCTATTCTCCTGATAGGCCAGTAGTCTTAAACTCCAGACTGAATCCTTTCATTTTTTCCTCTACAATTCACCATGGGTATTATACAAACTAACTGCACTGAGTAAGGAAATGGTGTAGCATGAAATGATCAACTACAAGCCTACATGAATATGTGCACCAAAAAAATTCAAAAGTTATATACTTCAAAATCTTACAATGCTTTGTCTACCAGCCCAAACTGGTATCCACAGAGGCAGAGGGACAATTTATATGTTTGTTTATAATCAAAGATTGTCAACATTAACTTCCTTTCTCTGTGTTTCTAATCCTGGGGTAAATAAATCTAAGTCTTAAGTTCTGGTAACACTGGTTGAATAGGGGCTTTGTCTACTATAGGTCATGTACCTTTTCTATGTGAACAGATTTGATCCTAAGTTTTCATTCATGTGAATGGACCTAAACTCCAATAACATAAGGGGCATTCTCATTATCTTACTATAGTTTGTTGACCTCGAGTAGAGGGGGAAGATGAAATAGGAGAGAGAGAGGGGGAGAGAAAGAGGGGGGGGGTCACATGGTTTAAAGGGAAGATCTCTACCTCGCTACACCAGCCTTCAGTAGGATTCTTCACGTATTTACATTAAGAGTGATTACTTTCATATATATTGTATTGAGATATATTTTATTCAGTACACTGTATGCTTAGAGAAATTCTTGTCTGCGTACTGTAGTGATTCAGCCCGAGCCAGTATGGCTCTGGCATATATAAACGCCCACAGTGCGTTAATCTTCATTTCATGAAGCCTGCACTTTTCAGGAAGAAGAAGAAGAAGGGAGCTGAATATGAGAACTATGTGTGTACTGTAACTGTACAATACATGTACATGTACATTTAAATACATGTATTCACTATCATGGCAGTTTTAGTGCACAAAGTTCAGGAATTTAACTGTATGTGCAATACGTCATAGTTCACATTGAGCTTGCAATGGGAAAAATTACAAATTAGTGCAAGTACAAATCTCACATTTAACACAACAAAAAAACATCTTGGGACACCCATTCAGGATCAGCAAAAAAAAGTTTTGCTATCGATTGCAAAATGGCGATGTCAAATCAAGATCATTATTGCAATGACGAATCTTCGTCATTGCCTTGTTTTCGTTCACGTTATTAATATTCTTGGTTCTTCCTCTTCTTCTTGTCGTCCGGAATCCCATTCGCTTTGCACGTAGTGCTTGTTATTCCTATCCAGGTCCTTTCCTCAAGTCCTTTTCCTTTCAAATTTCGTAGGCATCATCTCTAGCATCTCATCAAGGTCACCTACTTTTTCGATTTTCGAAATCACTCATGCATGACCGTCCAGGCGCCATTTTGTCCGTTTCTGGTCCATTTTAAGGCCTTTATATCTTCCTTCCTATCTCCACTATCCTAGATCCTACAAACTTCTAACAAATTCCTCTAGATAGTCTGAGAGATGTTCTTTCATCTGCGACGAATGACTTGACCTTCAAAATGCCATCTTCATACTCGAAATTCAAATCTAAAACCGACTCCGTCAAAAATCTCTCAAGTTCTTGAAAAATGGACCCCTAAATAATCTAAAACTGCCATAACTTTCTCATATAAATTCCGTTTTGTATTTAAATCTCACAGTATCTTTATCGCATAATTGCACATAGCCATGCCAAATTTCACGCTCCAATGGCTTTGCACAACATAAATAGCGCCCTCTAAAGTTCTGGGAATTGGCTTTCTGTCTGTGGCCGTATCTCCATAATGGCTTGGCAAACCCGTACCCTTTTTTGGATTTAGATACTTGAAGATATGCCCTTTCCAGCCATATACAAAATTATATACCCTATCACTGACCAAATTTGAGAAAATTGCCCTCCAAATTCGCCATTTAAAAGAAAATTCCAAAATAACTTCAACTTGCTCTAAACCGGCGATCTTTATACCTACATCAATGAAACTTGCCAGACACATGTATCCATATACGTGACAACTGTCTGCTAAGTCTAGTAAATTGTAATACCCTCTTCGCCAAGTTATCGCCCAAAATTATGAATTTACCATGCTTTACGTAATAGCGCGTTTGATGCGTGCAGTACGTTTTGCGCAGATGACAATGGTTTCAAAATGACCGCACTGAAGTGCCCTTTCGAATGATACCAAGTATGGTATATGTTCACGCAGAAAATTGTGAGTAAATCGCATTTGAACAAGGGTCACTATACGAATTCCGCCGAGTTTCCGAAGACTGTTATTCGGTTGTGTTAGTATGGGCGGCCGTTCGTGCCAAAGCACGCGTCGCAACATGTTCATCATGCACCAAGTCCTATTGGTTTTGCACGCAGTGCTTGCGAGCCCTTTCTAGATCCCTTCCTCTACTCCAATTTCCTTCAAAATTCGTAGGCGTAGTCTCTAGCATTCCTTCAAGGTCACTAAATGCTTCGTTCTCCGGAAACCATCATGCGTGACCGTCCAGGCACTATTTTTTCCGTTTCGGGCCGTTTTGGTGACCTTTCTTTCGCCCTAACTATCTCCACTATCACAGAAGATACAGACTTCTTACATATTGCTCTGGATAGTCCGAGAGTAGCTCCTTCGTTTGACACGTAGAAACATGGCGTCATTGCACGCACATCGTTGTGACACGATTGCATTTCTAGTTGCATGTACATATTGTTAACAAAACTTTTTACAGACTATGTTATGACGGTGCAATATTACTAGTGTGAAACTACTAGGGGTGCGTTCAAGCGATTTTTTGAAGCTAAAATCACAAACATAAATCACAAATAAAAACGCCGTTCAAAGACCTGGTTACTGCGGGAAAGCGTTCAAGCGATTTTTCATCAACATTGATTCTCGCTCATTTCAAGCCCAGCGCAGCCAGCCAGCCACTGCTCATCACACCCTGAAGTTTGACCCAGGAAGTATGGATGTACGTCAAATTTGCCACGTGCTTTCTGAATTTGTTTACGGTCGACTGTCGGCCAAACCGGAAGCAGGCCACGATAATGACGTTATAGAATCATGATTTAGATATCTGTTCCTTCAGGCGATTTTTAGCGACCGTGATTCTGCAGAATCACAATACAAAACGTTTTGCGTTTGCGTTTTTAAACACGTTTATTTTTACGACTGACGGAAAATCGCTTGAACTGTGTTTTAAACTAAACGTCTTTGAAAACCGTGTTTCTAGGTTGAAAAAGTGTCGCTTGAACGCACCCTAGGTATTGTGAAAAGTGAGGAATGAATCAATAAAAGGTTTGTATACAATTACAAACTACAATTGAATGGATTTTCTACTACCGTAAATAACGTTGTATAAACCGCCCTCGTGTATTAACCGCACCCCTCTTTTTCGCCCTTAAAAAAAAAAAAAAAAAAAAAAAAAAACTTTTTTTTTTTTTTTTTTTTTTTTGCCGAGATTTTTTTTTTTTTTTGTGTAAGATCATTACGGTACTGTAAATTAAAAAACAGTAGGGACCTAGGATAGAACCTTGTGGTACACCATGTAATAGAAGAAAAATTGGAGGAATTATTATTATAAACTAGGTCTACATATTGAGATCTATCAGAAAGATTACTTTCAAACCAAGATGACAGACAAATTTGAGTGTTGTTCTAGTTTCCGAGTGGTGTGTCAACACACCGATTACCGAGCTGGGAGACATTGCCAGGCATAGCGCCAGGTGGAGGGGCATAAATTGAAACTTAAAAAAATAAAATTTTTTTTTTTTTTTTTGGTGTACCGTGTATAAACCGCACCCCCGACTTTGAATTTTTTTCGGCGGCAAAAAAGTGCGGTTTATACACCGTTATATACGGTATGTAAAATGTAATGTGACCCGATGTGCCATTAAAATCTAGTAATAATAATTGAAGGCATAGAATACGCCCCTCCTCCTTCTTCATCATCCATTGCAATATTCAAGCATCTCATTATTCAATGATACATGTAAGAAGTATGGTAAATGAGATATTCTGGAAGTCGACAGACGACTTAACTCATTCTACTAAAATGTTATGAATCATACCAGCAGTCTATTTTTTGGAAATTCATACAAACAATATCAATCATTCCCTTTAAAGGCATTGTTTAACAATGTTAAATCTGAGATCCACTGCCCAAGTATTATCAGTGTTTGTGATATGGTGTAAAATTGAAGCCCTAAAAAATTGCCCTTCAAAATGATCAAGAAGTGCCTCAAAAAAGTAAGAATCTTTGAGTGACCTGTTTTACCAT
Organism: Strongylocentrotus droebachiensis; assembly: GCA_035222895.1. NCBI lineage: Eukaryota > Metazoa > Echinodermata > Echinoidea > Camarodonta > Strongylocentrotidae > Strongylocentrotus > Strongylocentrotus droebachiensis. The sequence goes on along the minus strand of JAVYIG010000231.1, from coordinate 52,182 downwards.
GCTCGTTTCCCCCAATAGACTTTAGTGTTATGAAAACCGTTTAGCAAACAGTATTCAAAATTTGTAATTCCAATCATAAATATCTTGATAATCAGACAGACGATCGGCTTGTAAAAGTCATGGGGTTCCTGACTGACCTAAAGGTTAATAATTACCATTGCAACACAAGCTAAATCCAGGATTTTGTTTCAGAATCTGAGACAAAGTTCCTGGATCCCTTTAAGAACAGCTATCATACATTACTTTAATAGAGACTATACACAAGAGGTCAAGCCATGACCTGATCTATGCCATGCAAATTGTCTCATATTATGAAATATAAAATTATATCTAACTTTATCAGTTGATATTCCATCTGAAGATTGATAATGCTGCATGACTTCATACAATTAAGTTAATCCCATAGATTCTTGACGTGCACATTTAAACAATAATTGTTTGCTTACTCGGTCTCTAACACTTGAGTAACCATAAAAATATGGTTTGTATGTAGATAAATGTCAGCTTTGACAAAAGCACACACAAAAGTCTTTCATACAATTGTTTTGTTCTCCAGAGAATGCGTGTATAAAGGCGGTCAAATAAGGGCTCTTCATAAAATAATTAACCTACATGTATACAAAATATGTCATTAAATACAATATTCCTGATGATTTATCTTCCAATAGATGTAACATCCTAATGGAGCCATTCCTATGTATTGTAAATATATCATTACATGAATAACAACACACTTTTGAAATGCAAATGTATTAGTTTTGTAGTAAAGATGTAAAGAAGAAAATGCTAACCACATTGCCAGGTTGTAGACAGCAACAAACAGGATTCCTTTGTATACACTTGCCAAAATCCATAGAGCACTACACAACTCATGCTCATACAAAAGCCTAAATCTTACTGCTACTGGGCCTGGCTAGCCTAATATAATACCGGTACTTGCCCTCAGCAATCAACGTATTCTACAATGATCAGAATAACGTCCAGACTGATTATGCATACTGTGGTTGGGATAACAAATTAAGCACTTGCCAGCCTGCTGCCTCGTGAACTATGGTTTCCTAGTTTTGAGTTTGGATTCTGTGTGGTAAACTGGTAATTAGTCATTCATCTTTTTGTTCTTCATTCATGCTATCCATTTAAATTGATTGATAATATACATATTTGTAGTTCCAGATGAACATTGAAACGTTATATGGCCATCAAACATTCATTCATGACATTCATATATTTCCAGCATGTTATATCTGTCATATAAATGACGATCATAATAATAATGGTATTTTTATGGAGCACTCATGTTATTGGCTACGACAATAAGGAAGTAAATGCATATTATATTTCAACAAACCAGGAACACTTATCAGTTTGCAGTGTTTACCATTTAATCACACTTTGCATACAATTGTTAGATCTAGTATTACAGTGTACAGGAAGTATAAATCCTGTATCATCTTTGATTGATTTATTCCATTGTCTACAATACTTTCTTGTTCACTATAGTCTACTAAAGCGGCAATTTTCATCTTCCATTCCTTTATTTGTTTTACCAGAGCTAAACTGCTTGCTGCTCCTACATGTATATTTTTTGTAAATGTTTCATGATGGTAAATGAAATCCACCCTCCCCTCCTTGGAAAAAAAAATCAGAATGTAAAAGACATCTACATGAATCCCATTATCCTAGAAAAGCTCCCCTGAACAATACAGATTTTTTTTTACACTGCTGTAATAAATAGTAAGGCCTGCATGTCTCATGTATATAACGGGCCTTACCTGCCAATATCTGTACAACTATAAAACTATACATCTATCAAATAGAATTCAATAGTTTGAATTATGCAATCAGAATGCAGGAAACTTTATCTATACAACTATGCGACTATACAGCTACGCATCCATCAAAGTAATCGTGAACGTATGTATAGTTTCCAGCGTGCAAGCCGAAGTGCTTTAATTCTGTACAACATATATACGACTATACAGCCATCGAATAGACGTATAGTTTTAACCAATCAGAACGCAAGAAACTATACGACTACAGTTTGTATGGATGCATGATTTATTTAACCAAATGAGGGATTACCGCTGCAAAATAAGCGTTGGCCACCGGGCTGGTTTGGCTAAAATAAGTTTGCATGCACATTTGACCCTGAATTACTTTAACTTTTTCTGCATAAAAGAGAAATTTAGGGTCAAATGTGCTTAATCCAGCCAAAGCCGCCTGCGCTTATCTCACAGTGGTAATCCTGTTTAAATCATACGTCCATTCGATGGCTGTAGTCGTATAGTTGTACAGAATATGTAAGAATATTGGCCTGTTTTTAGCCCGTCATACATGTAACCCTACATGTAAGCATACATTCTTGTGTAATGTAAGACTTATAAAGCACAGCTAGCTATAGGGCTCATCACTCCATCCAATAGACCTCATGCACCCTGAAAGCTAAGTATGTTTATAATTCACTTACTTGAACCAGCTCTTGAGAACACTGATGCCAACATGACAAACACTGACATCCATCCTCATACACATTCTCCCCAAGCTGCTTCACAAGCATCATTTATAAGCCATTTAATAGTCAAAGCCTTCCAAATGGGATGAAGTCATTTTCCCACCATCAGGATCACATACACTTCCACTGCCGACTATAGACTATCACACCGTCTACCCATAATACCCCTTCTCCACCACTCTCTCTCTCTCTCTCACTGGTTCAATTCGAAGCAACGCAGTGCTGTAGGATGCTGTGTGTGGGAGCATGGACCTAGTACATGGTTGGAGCATGATAATGAACCTGGCAGACAGATCGACACAGCACTCTATTACTATTCTATGGGGGAAGTATATATTTCACACAGAATATTGATCCACTCACATTATACTTGCTCCATTTCTCATCAATGAGATTCATGGCAATAGGATTTGTTCTCATCTCTTCCACGTAGAAATTTGGTTCATCTGATTATAATTTAACTATTAGATAATTTAAGTATATCAATTTGCATTTTGACAATATCACTGACGAGCTGAAAATGATGAAATTGATTCTCTTTTCTTTCTTATTCCTTTCACCTCAATCTCTCCCCTTCTCTCTCTCTCTCTCTCTCTCTCTCTATTTTCTTTTTTGGTACTGCAATAATAATAATAATATTCAGCTTTTATATAGCACTTAATTCATCTCGGACGTCTCTGAGCGCTTTACAGATATACCGTGGGAGTCAGAAAAAAGTTTACACCTAGAAAATTGCTAATTATTTAAAAAAATCATTGATGAACAGTAAATTATTATACATCTTATGAAAGAGCGTTTTATCCCAAATAATTTGGTATCATTTTTGTGTGGTATGTGTTCACGCTTGGATGAACAGGAGGCATTGTTAGTGAAAGTGCAAAAATCTACAAAAATTGAGCATATATTGCACATGCAGATTGCATGCGCTGTGCTTTTTAATAATAATAATAATAAAAACGGTGCTCATAAAGCTCTTACCACCGAAGTCTCTCAGCGCTATAACAAACAAAATACATTGATAAACAGTTACTTTTTTTTTTTTTTAAATACAAATAAACCTATAAATTACAATACATATGACGCAGGCATGTAATCCTCGTACGAACTGTACTACTTGTGTGTAGAGCGTATGAGGTGTGTCCAAGGAGACCAATTCATGTGTTGCAATGAAGCACTGCTGTGCGGGTAATGCCTGATTCTCATATATGTTCACACAATTTCTCACCGAGAGAAGAAAAAAAAGGAGAGGGTGCTGTTTCAATGTATAATGGCAATATTTCCATGAGAAAAACAGAAAACTCATGCAAGGAGTACATTTTTTTTTTACAAAACTGCTTCTGGGAGGTACATGAAGATCAATTATGTTGTAGACTTCTATAACAGGTTTAATTAGGAATGAAGTGTGATTTTTTTTTCAGCCCCAAAAATACATGCAAATAATATAGGCCTAACATTTTGGAAGGTGAGTTAAGACTCAAACATCACTTCAGTTCAAGTGAATTGTCTGTTTAAATTTGCTCCAAGCAAGGCCCATAGTAGTCCAGATTCTGTCCGTTTTTTTAATTTTCATCTGTTATTCTTCAATCATCTCTGTCCTCCTTCCTTCATAATACACGCATCCCACACAGAGTACAGTGTCTCCACTCATCGCTCAATTGTTATCAGGGTAGAGACTGTCTCTGGTTCAGCATTGACTAGGCCCATAGTAACATGAGGAAATACCATATACTATACATGGAGCCACCCTGGAATACACCCTTACTTCTGTCACTACAACCCCCCCCCCCCCCCCCCCCCCAAACAAAACAAAAAAAGACTCTGGATGTGTTACATGATACTAGTATTAAGACCTTGAAACAGATCATGAAAATGATTAGTGGATGCTTTGTTTTTACAAGTCTCTTCTTTCAGGCTTCATAGCGTTAAAGTACCGGTATGTCAGGCTTATCACGTGTTTGATTGAAACATGTTTTACATATCAAAATGATTAATTAACGATGCACAAAATGTTTTGGCTATCTAATTTATTTAATAAACATGAAGTGATTGTAGAATTTTTTTAATTAATTTTTTTGTTCAAATTCAAAACATGTTGTTCCTTCTACTGATTTGTCTGCAGAGGAACTCAATAAGATACATTGGTTGAATTACTTATCTGCAAGATTTTAATTCATTCAAATTGAACGCAATTATCGGCAACCCTAAAGCATGCCAGATAGCGTCACTATCCATTCTTATTACCCATCTCATATTTTATCAATCCAATCATTCAGATAAATACTAAAAATGGTAAAGATCGAGTACCGGTGACCATATTTCCTTTAGAAATTGAAAGTGCTTCAAGAATAATAGGGACTTTTATATTTGCGTGGACTGATACGTGTGACGTCCGTTCAAGGCAGTGCATTACAAGGACGTCGATCGTAGCAATACACATTGTCTTCGTGCAAATCTAAAAGTCCCTAATATTTGATGACAACCTAGTGATGGGAAACTTCAAACTTTAGGATAAAGGTTAATTAAATTTAATGTTTTGCACGACATTGTATTCCCCAGTAATTCTCAAGTACAAATAATGGTTGTGTTTATAGACTACACTTATTATCATATTGTGATCACACTCTCTAAACCAGCTTTCTGATACAGATTAAATGTCAGGTCATGATACCACCAAGTTTGATGGCTGCACATTATATTTGAAAATACAGAACCGTCACATGTCATCAGTGTTCATTTCCCACTGGAAAAAATGAGTGAATACAGCAGTGAAAAACTAGAGGTGGAGATAATTAACTGCATTTGAAAATAAAACCATCCATGAACTTGAACAAAACTATCCAATATTTAATGTTATAGGTATACTATAAGTCATGAAGCATCAGACAGATAAAAAGCAAAGTGCTATTGAACAATCTTGAAATATGTATCATTTTCTTTAAATTTTATTACTTTTGGCTAATTTTTGGCATTGGAATGAAGAATAATTACTTTTTTAATAACATTTAAGAAAAGTAAAATTCATTATTCCTCTTTTTTATATTTCAGCAGAAAGTAACATCAGATGAAGAAGAAAAAATTGTTAAAAGCAGACAGGACATTCAATTGAAATCATAAGACATAAACCTGAAATGCAGCATGCAAAATTACTGGATCAGGATGCAATCCAAGTGCTTTGAATTTTCCTTTTTTGGGGTGATAATAAATTCTGGTAATAAAAAAAATAATTAGTCCAAGCTACCACAGGAACCTTACAAATAATTACATTGAAGACAACTACAAGTGAAATCTGTCAGTTGAATTTATAGATAATTTCAATAGCCGGGCAGCAAGCGAAGAAAGAAATAAGGATATTGAGAGAAGGGAAAATATGTACCTATATACACTGTCCCATACATGTACATGCATAGCCATGGTTGCACTCTCCAGTGCCATGTCCGTAATTTACCAGTTTCAGCAAACTGCCACTAGTTCCAAGTACTGGTGCAAGTGCAATGTTTAAGTCTAAGCATTTAAATGCAGTTCACTTCACAAAACAAGTAACACAAAGGAACTATTCACAGCATAATCAACCATTTAGAATGATTTCACACAGTTCCCTTGAAATGTCAAAATCAAGGTTACCTTTAAATATCATTGCAACATCCCACTATTAATTGAGTTGCAGGTTTTCAAACTCTTGATTGGATAGGAGGAAACCCTTTACACTCCCCGGATTTCTTCTTCTATAAAAATCGCAAATGAGAGAAGACAAACAGGAACCAAGACAAGCTGTTCCAAACGAAGTAGTTCCCTCTAATCTGCACAAAAGCCATTACCATAGTATCTTGCATCTTTAGCTCAAGGAAGCCTACTACGCACAAAAACATGCATAAAAAGTTTTAAACATCACATATTGTATAAACTATAAAGTTACATGAGAGAATTTGAAGCTGTGCTTGCATCCTAATTGAAAAAGTGAAAGGAAACCATTTCTAAAGGAAGTTGCTTGGATAATGTCATTCCTGTATAAACTCTTGCTTCCTGTATATACATGTATATATGCACAGAAATGTTGTAAAGCTTTCCTATCAGATCAAAATCATATTTCCTCATATCTGGACTTCATGCAAATAGAATACAAAAGCGCATGAGGAGATATTTGTGATATGCGATATATATACTAAGTATGGTATATTTTTATTATACCGGTAATTATTATGATCACATCCATGAATGCCAAAATTCCCATAACATTCACAGAGGCTCTTTGAAAATTTTCTTTAGGAAAAGTGTCCGCTTTACACAATTTTATCTCAATTTCATAGAGCAAAGTTTGAGCTTCCAGAGCAAAAATACTCTCTACCCAATTGAGGTGTGATGGCTCACTGGTAGACCAGAGGTCTCGTAACCGGGAGGTCCCAGGTTCAAAACAAAATCGATGAGCTGGTGCCCTTTGGTTAGGCACTAATCTTTATTACAGAGTCCCCTGGTTGCTAATACTTTTAAAAAATTGTTTCTCATCTTGACTGATGCATGTTCCCTAAAGAATCAGAAAACAAAAATTAAGTTCTAAAAAAAGTAGAAGATAGTTTATCGCTTATTCCAAGAATTCATATCAGAAATTGTATGCTACAATGCCTAGGTGTAGTGATAGCTAGGAGGGAAGACTGGGCATCACTAAAGTCGAGATGCCACAGGCTTCTGGTATCACAGTGATAAGATTACTAACCAGGAAACCTTTCATTTAATTCAGTTAGAATCACTTAAATGTTATTGCTGAGGGGGACGGGTGGGACCACAAAAACCATCTGACAGCAGGAGGGCTTGGATGTTAGACGGCATGTTCCAGTCTATCTCAACCAACAGATAGAGACGACCTACAGTTGCAGTATTATATGAAACATATTCCAGAGATACATGTATGATACAGATCCTCGGTTAAACTGGTATCCACAGAGTCACTACTTAGTAAACCTTCTACTGCATCTAAATTTGGGAAGAAATGAAGGTTTCTTAGGTGAGAAAGAGAAATGATTTAAGACAGTGTGATATGCAAAAATCTCTTGCTAATCAGGGCCGCTATTCAATTCAATACGAAAGACAGAAATAGGAGTATTTTGTTCAGTTTTCTGCTTACCTGTAGATAAACTACTTATCCAACTTTGGTATTCAGTTGATGCTTCTGGCTTTAGTATTTTATCCTAAACTTAAGACTCAAGCCAATTATTTTTGAAGCATTGATTAGCAGCCTTCGCATTTCAGGGGGAAAAATACACGGGGGCTCTGGGCGATTTAGCCCCCGAAATGCCCCAAAGAGCCCCCAAATTTTGCATAGAGTTCAATGCAAAACAAATTAACAGTGTTATTTTCATGCAAGCAAGCTTGGAAAGTAGCAAATTAAAAAAATTGATTTATTAATTCTCATATTAAAGGGATAGTTGAGTTCTGTTTTCAGACCGCAATTAACTTCAAAGTGCATGGTTTTTGCTCTTATTCTTATCTTTGACATTTATAGTGCCCTTTTAGAACCTAAAATTGCTATGAAGGTAAGTATAGACCCCAAAATGTGTGAAATCTAGCCAATACGCTCATACCGATTCAGCTCCACTTTCAAAAAGACATGGTGACCGTTAATTAATTATTTAATTAAAAATAACAATACATGAGCCGGCTAATTGTGGGTAATATAAGCAACACGAAAATGCCAACAACATATTCTTAAGGTTCTCAGCAATCTGTAGAGGTATAATTTACCTATTTTTCAATACTTCAATGAAACCTTCTCTTTAAGCTATCTTGATACACGTGCAATGTAGGTTATATAATGTACTTCCTAATTTGCCTTTGTTTTTCTCTCAACACCATGTTCATACCCTTAATATAAGTTAGTACCAGGTGAATTCTTTCAAGGCCATGGGTTTGTGAATTTCCTACTTGACCTTTAGGTTCTTTGACACTGGACAGTGTACTCCCTCCAAGACATAACTTGACCTTTATGAGATGGAATTTCAAGCCATTGAAGATTACTCTACAGACTGTGGCTTACGGTACTGTCGTGGTATCATAGGTGCGTTTATCATCTTTTGCCACTCAGAAACAATGTTTCTATACATGCGTATCGAACCCTACTATACAAATGTGATTTGCGGGATGTCGCGTTTATCAACTCATCACGATTCAAAATAAAGGCCTTGTCTCTGCGGCGCAACTGCTTTGCGCCTTTTGACCCGGGAAGCAGAGAGTTGCTCAGAGGTCAACTAGGGCGTGCGCTTTTTTTTGGAGGGGGGATTTAACTACTAGTGCACGAGATGACAATTTTTTTTTTTTTTTAGCAGATGTTTCTGCATTTATTGATAAATCAAATACAAAACATTCAAATAACAATAATAGTATATAATATAATTGATTTATATCAAGAGTGACAACTTAATACACACAAAATAAAATATTTTAAAAAAAAAATACATAATTGAAAGCTTGAAAGTATGGAGGTAAGTAAAAAATAATCAAGATAAATGCAGAGGCCAACTATCATAAGCTAAGAAGCTTGAGGCGATAGCAGCCGGGAAGGGGGGGGGGGTACATGGCGCTGTTTTTAGGAGAATGTAGGGGAATAGAGAGTCACATATAAAGATTTTGTTCAGAAAATATCAGAATAAAAAGTGGAAAGAAATTAAGAAAAAAGAAAAAAGAAGAAAAATGTGCAAGTGTGTGCAAGTGGGTGTGTGCAGGTGAAGTAAGTGTTCGATTCGTATTGTTAATGAACTGGTCATCTAAAATTAATTTAAATAAACAATCAAAACCTCTGAGACCCTTATGATACAATAGTTAAAGCACAACATCATGACACAGCACATGGCGAGCTATTTCTCTGAACCGGAAATTAGCCGGGGAAGGTCCGATATGTATGTGTGTTTCAAAACAGCTTTGCGTGTATCATCTCTCAGAAACATATTTCTGGCATCCTCACATTTAAAACACACTTTTTTTGCATTTCAAAATACCCACATCTAACCCGCAGTATGAAAAGGACAGTGGGAAAGGGGAAGCGGCGGTTTCACCTATGTTTACATAAGGAAAATTCAATCGGTATTTTCATCGGTTTGACTCCGATAGAACCACTATGAAAGGGGTATCAGTCAGATTAATAAATTAAGAACTAGATGGAACTTCGACTGCTCGCAGTCGAAAATGATGCCTCCGTCATAAAGCAATTTTTCAAACCAAAACAGAAGAAATTTTTCAAATTCATGTTCAATTGTAATCCATTAACAGGTTCTCAGAATATCATGATTACAAGCAGTTTTTCATATACATATATGACCTTTGATCTTTGACCTCATGACCCTAAAATCTACTCAGTTCATTGGCTCTGCAAGATGTCCTGGGTTAAATAGTAATCCATCTGTCAGTTGTAATGAGAATGCGTTCGCAAGCTATTTTTGCATACATAATGAGCCCATGACCTTTGACCTTTGACCTCATGACCCAAGAATCTACTCAGTTCATTGGCTCTGCAAGATACATACATGATCTAAGTTTGGCAGGAATCCATCAATCTGTTCTAATGATAATGCGATCACAAGCTATTTTTGCATACATATGGAGCCGCATGACCTTTGACCTTGACCTCATGACCCCAAAATCTAATCAGTTCATCGGCTCTGCAAGTAACATACATGACCTAAGTTTGGCAGGAATCCATCCATCAATCGGTTCTTGAGATAACGCGATCACAAGCTGTTTTTGCATACATAATGAGCCCTGTGACCTTTGACCTTGTGACCCCAAAATCTAATCAGTTCATCGGCTCTGCAAGATACATACATGACGAAAATTTGGCAGGAATCCATCACTTGGTTCATCAGATAATGCGATCACAAGAACGGGACGTACGGACGGACGGACGTACAGATGTACGTACGTACGGACGGAAGGACAACCCGAAAACATAATGCCTCCGGCTACTTCGTAACTGAGGCATAAAAACAGATGTCCGAATAAAATGATCTTTTCCAGATACATGTACCTCCTGTCCTTCAACATTGAATATTGGCTAAACCTAAACATGTAAGAATGTAGATTCATACAGCAATATCATGCCAAGAAAATAAAATTTACCCTAAATTCCAAGTAGTTTAGAAACACATTCAAATATCAAATTCACATCTTCATCATTATAAATGACAAATGACCCAAAATATTTTGTTTATAGTATACAACTATACACACAGATGTTTTCAAGAGAGTGAAGAGACTAGATCAAACCTATCAACACTTTCAAGCAATTACCACCCCAAGCATCCCTGTAGTCTACAGCTATCTTGAAGACATCAAAACCTTAGCATCAGAAGGTAAAAGCTAAACATCTGGCACTAAGTACTCTCTAACATAGCCTCCTGTCAGCCTGCATTTTCTATCTCGGGCTAGACACGTTGCAGATGTCCACTCAAACCAGGAAAAAAAGTCTAATTTAATTGTTGGAAAGCAGATGCACGCTCAGGGAGTTATCCTGCAAAATTGAAATGAAAATTAACAAATAGCCCACTCTGCCCCTAGAGCTAGAGACACTGAGAGTTATTTCTGACAAAATAAGTAATTGTCAGATTATTCAAGCTAAAAGCCTGTGCACACTTTTCATTCGTTCCTAAAAAAAAGGAAAAATTGATGTTTTCTTTGATCTGAGACCTGTAACATAATGAGTTGTAGCAATTAGGCGTATCTTACCACAAATCGTTTATATTTGTATCATAAAATTATTTGTGCTGCTGTTTGGTATACATTGTAACTTACAGGAAAATATAACTTAATCATGTTTCATGGTCTTTATTATCTGATATCATCTGAGGCCTGAGTCATCACGGGTTTTGCCGAACCCGGGTTTGACTTGAAAATTTCGGGCGGGGACCGGGTACCCGAAATTTTCACCACTGCACTGACACTAAAAATCGTGTGCATGCAGCGGCGGGAGTTAGACTAAGTTGCTGTTCTAATAATGCGACGGAAAGGACAGTTACTGCTTTCAAAACAATAAAATAATCAATTGAATTAAATTAAGATGCTTTAAAAAATAAATAGATATCGTTTCAGTTGACGGTAGGTGTTTTTATCGCTCTAAAATTGAGGCTGCAAGAAAGGAATCACGCTTCGTGGTACCGATCGAGTGCGTTCAGAAACGGAAGTGGAAATAGATCTATGACCCACTGAAAACAGAGCAAGAAAGTGCCACACAGAAGACTAAAATGTTGATCAGACTATTGCAATTAAATCGTAATACTCGAGGCATTAATTTAATTGTCAAATTATATCCACAATATAATGATTTACCCTTGATAGTTTGAGGAAGGAAAATAAATTAAAGCTCTTGAAATAACATCGAAGTGCCTTTCGTTCGTTCTAAAAATGCGTGTATAACGGCAAGCAGATGTTACGAGTCAAGCTTGATATGCATGTTTACATCCCTACACCGTCATCCGACCTGATCGGAACAATAAGCATTAAACCGATTGAAAAACATCACTTAAGACTTTGAGTGACTCCAATTCAACAAAATTACCGTAAAATAGTTATTTGCTTTGACAAATAATACTATAGATATTCATATTATCTTACAGAAATAATGATATTTCATGAGCTACGTACTCGATCTCGAGTTCAGCTAGCCATCATTTTGAAATGAGACGTAGTTGTCATGCAGTAGACTGTAGAGGGCAGTATGCAGCAGAGAGAGGAAAAAAGCGCGGGCCTGAGATCACGTGATATTCACGTGACTATTACGTGATTTTTTCCCTCTCTGCGAGCTGCACTGCCGTATTCTATAGCTAGCCTACTGTGCTGCAAGCATGACAACTACGTCTCATTTCAAAATGATGGCTAGCTGAACTCGATATCGAGTACGTAGCTCATGAAATATCATTATTTCTGTAAGATAATATGAATATCTGTAGTATTATTTGTCAAAGCAAATAACTATTTTACGGTAATTTTGTTGAATTGGAGTCCCTCAAAGTCTCAAGTGATGTTTTTTAATTGGTTCAATGCTTATTGTTCCGATCAGGTCGGATGACGGTGCAGGGATGTAAACATGCATATCAAGCTTGACTCGTAACTTCTGATTGCCGTTATACACGCATTTTTAAAACGAACGAAAGGCACTTCGATGTTATTTCAAGAGCTTTAATTTATTTTCCTTCATCAAACTATCAAGGGTAAACCATTATATTGTGGATATAATTTGACAATTAAATTAATGCCTTCATTATTACGATTTAATTGCAATAGTCTGATCGACATTTTAGTCTTCTGTGTCGCACTTTCTCGCTCTGTCTTCAGTGCGTCATAGATCTATTTCCACTTCCGTTTCTGAACGCACTCGATCGGTACCACGAAGCGTGATTCCTTTCTCGCAGCCTCAATTTTAGAGAGATAAAAACATCTACCGTCAACTGAAACAATATCCATTTATTTCTAAAGCATATTTATTTGATTATATTGAAATATAAGTTTGTGAATTGCATATTTTTAGTTCTATATTTCAAAATATCAGTGTGAAATTTAATTTTGAAAAACCCGAAACCCGAAAACCAAAAACCGGGTTTCAGCTCGACGGTCGGGGCCCGGGCGGGGACCCGTTTCGACTCAGGACTTCTATGTAGCAAGATAAGTGAAATGATATAAAGCAGGTTGAATGATTTAATATTTGGGTGGAGTAATTTCATTAACATGAAATTTGTTTTCCCTTATAAATGGATACAACTTCTAATGTCAGCTTCTATTAAAGAGATCCGGTAACTTTGTCTCAGATCTTGTATTTGTATCTCTCAACAGGCAAGAGATACACTAATTTACCAAATATATCAATTAGTAGACGGTTTCCCGTCAACATTTTTATCATCATGTATTATTCAAAACATATATCTTTCACATGATTAATAATAAGAGCTTCCATTTCATTTTTTGAAATTGGGGCGTTTCCAATACTGGTCTTTACCTTTAAACTACATGTCTTCGTTTATACCCCCTTCACATACACAGATTCCTTACAGATCGCCAACTTGTAGTCAATCGCAAGCATCCATAAATAACTCATCACAACTCACAACAACTTGCACTCTTAAAGCTGATGTTCTAAGCAAATAAATGTCCATTAATGTGGTACCTACGGCAAGCATATGTTATTTATAAGTTATTCATTTACATAGTATATCACACAAAAATTCTGGCTACTTCATTCATATCCTCAATTGAAATGTCGAAAATAGCCTCCTCTCTTTGCATAGAAAATCAGTCACAGATTTTGAGTTTGTCTAACAGCCTTTGCACACACAGCTAAAATTCTATAAACATGATTACTTTAAAGGGCTTTAAACTAATCACCTGTACATGTACATACGACATCATTCACACACAGAAATTTCGGTGCGATCGTTAATCGTTTCGTGATTAACTACTGCTCGTAAAATGCGCAGTAGTGCCATTGCGCATTGAAGGTCATGTCATATCAATCAAAGCGCACGCTCCATCCAGTTTAAACACGTTTAAACACGAATAACCTTTCACACACAAAATGTCAAGCTCTCTAGATACGAACTTCGTATCTGCAGCCTGCTTTTAGGGGCGTATGAATCGCGACTTCGTATCTATCCCAACATTGTATAAACGATGTTCACACAGAGAAAATTTTCTATAAACATGTTTAAAACTGTTGAGTTAAACACGTTTATACTAATCACCTCTAGATACGATGAATTTTAGCTGTGTGTGAAAAGGCTGGTAGTAGCTTTGATTTATTTACGACCCTTGGTACTGGTCTCATTTTGATCTATAATAATTTAAAACAGAGTAAGCTATTACTTTGATTCCTTGAAAAAATACAGAACAGGATGTGCTGGATTAGTGTAATGAGTTTAAGGGCAATCTGACTATCCCTTCGCAGGAATGTCTATAGAGTTTCAATCCTCCTTTTGTCACCTTGCACAAGACCTTGGGAGTCAGAGTGCTTAAAAGAAATTCGACCATAATAGCAAACAACTCTACAAGAAAGCAGACAAATTAGAGAAGCAGACTGGTGAAAATTGGACTAAAATCAGACAAAAAATGTGAAGGTTACACATTTTTAAAAGTTGGAATTACTATGAAGTATTAGGTATGGCTAGGCACTTTTAATTAGCTGAATCTGTAATGTCTCTGTGATGTAGTGGTGAACAACTTTCCCATCTGTTTCAAAAACAAACATGATTAAAATTTCAATGTTTGAAATTGCAAATGTATGACTTTGGAGAGGACCTGTAATAATATACCGGTACTCTACATTAGTGCCCAAAGGGTGACAGTACTTGGGAGGAATACAGAATTTAGCCATATTTGTGTACACGATAAACAGGAGAGCTATCCGTCACTACGTCACAATCAACTTTTGTGGTACAGGATCAGAAATATAAATGTTTGTTTAACTTTTTTTGTAAATACAAAATAGAGGTTAATGTTGCAGGACAGAACTGTGTCCTGGAATATAGCTAAACTTAGGGTACATTGACACACACAAAATTCTTCAATAAAGACTCCAATTGATACCTCTGGATCCTTTGAAATAGAGTCATTCCAGTTATATCCATACAGATGTTGGACACACTTCAAATGCCAACATTTTCAATAGCTTGACAACTTTATATCCCAGAGGATTCAATGTAAGATGTCATTATGCCACAAGAATATTCAATAATAAATCACAAATTAAACAAGTCACTTACAGTGGCATCAGTGGTGAAATAATGAATCATAGAGGAACATTTGGATTTCACAAAGCAAAGAATAATATCATGCAGGTACTCCCACTCAAAACACACTTCTTCCCAAAGCACTCTGGAATGAACGGTTCAATTCGACACAGACCAGCAGGGTGGTTAGTTTGGGTATTTTGAATCCGGATTATTAAAAGGAAAAGAATAGATGTGGTCAGCACTTGGGTTATAGCAGATGACAAATTTAATCAGGAAACTACAATAAGGCAGTGCAAAAAATTTGGGTGCGTGTGCGTACCTCCCCTAAATTAATTTCAGGCTAAATATATTGTGTGTGAGGGGAGACTGGGAGGGGGTGGGGTGATGATGAAAGATTGTTTTGTGATTCATTTGGTATTTATGGGTCCACTTCCTGTAGCTAATAGAGCTGGAAATATATCTCTTCATATGAGTTATGATAATCTGTCCCTTGTGAATAATGCTACTGATCTGTCAAGTAGTTCCCATAGTTAAAAAATTAAATGCTATCTCAACCACATCTATGAATCGGACAGCCAAAAGCTTCTGAGGTATAATAATTTAAGGAGGTGGTGGGAAATGTTTTGTCTATATTTTCTGAGAAAAGCGAAATCTCTACTTTGAAAAACACCAACAAAACTGATTTGTTCAAAGTTAGGATACATACCTGTACAATATGTACATGTATGCCACCACAAAAACAACATAATTATCCCCTAAAATTGTTGATGTAGTTTTCAAGAGAATTATTTGATTCAGTTAATAAAATTATCCCCTACTCAACCACATCTGGATATCCTGTTTAAAAATGATCATATTAAGAAACCTAATTCTGAATGCAATCATACTGCAGTAAAAGGAGACATAATTTCTGTGACCTTTGGAGCAATACTTGAAGATGCATCAGCCCCAATATACATGTAATCATGGCAATTGAGGTAAGAAAAATTAAAATCATTTCTGTTTAGACAGAGAAGGACTACAATAAAGAATATATAAACACAGGATCCATCCACAAACCATGGGATCAATTTTCCATAATAAACTTCAGTTTGCCGGACACAAGGTGTAAAAAGGTATGAACACAGGGTATGTAATTATTAGTGTGCATCACTGGCAAGTAAATGTTTTCCCACCATGGTAGGAAGTATGTGGACGTAAATAAATAACCGTAAATCGAGACTGAGAATTAGAAAGGCGATAGTAGAGATCCCGACACGTTCATGTACACAAAAATATCATAGTATACAGTTTCAAAAAAGCGCATGTCCCAACTTGACTTGTCCTCCCGGGGTCAACGTAGCATGCGCAGTGCAGGTTTGGATAACCAGCTGTAGAGCCTGAATTAGCCTGTGGAACTGTGTTTATGATGAGCATTTCAAAACGCTCATTCTGCTTTCAAAAGTGAGCATAATCACACAGCTTATACATGGAGACTTTGGTAGAGAATGGTCATACGTGCAAAAGCCGAGCAGTTATAAAAAAAAAATCTTAACAAAAGCTCTTCAATAAAGCATTTTTCATCAAATCTCTTTTAAAGTTTATCACAGCTCTTTTGGAGCTTTCCAGTACAAACCCTCTCTCCCAGTCCTTTTATTTCCACTGTTGCCTAGATCCCAAAGGAAGAGTATAGACCTACACAGCTTATCATTTTTTATATAAAAGCCAAAAAATACCCTATTTGTTTTTTACATTTTTTTACAAGAACATTAAGAAACATTACATACATGTACATGTAGTTGAATTCTGCCCAAGATTTAGTTATGTTATTGGATAGCATTGACTGAATATAAGAAATACATTGCTTGAGCTAAAATCGCATCTCCATGAAGAGACAGCCGAGATTATGATTATCATCATAGCATCATTTCAGGTCAAACTTGTTTCAAATTCTTTATTATAATCATAATCATCATTCATATCAGACACAAGTTCCTGGATTCAAGACAAGTGTACCTAATGTAAGAATATAACTTCTTTTATATGTATATATTCCTTGTGCACTAATCCCAATATCACAGTTCATGTACTGTCATGAGTTCAAGTGGGCACATTTCATTTTTTTCTAAACAAATTTACACAACAGTCAGATAAGAGAAGTAAATGCTCTCGAGCTTTCGTGGGTTATCCTGTTCAAGCTGACTTATTTCTGATCTGTTATTATTGTATGTTGGAAGCTTGTCGAATAAAAATTAATCAATCAATCAATCAACAAAGTCTTTTAATTATTTTTCAGTTTCATGCAGGCTCGCCCAAATTGATTTTTAATTTAGATTAGATTAAACATACATGTATTAAGCAGACTAATTATTAAGTGTATCAAGATACATGAATGTTATCGGGTGAAGAGTAGACCCACAATTTTTTTTTTTTTTTTTTTTTTTTTTTTTTCATTACAAAAAAAGATCTACCACCAGTAATCTATGGGGACAAATATTGTTTTTCACTTTAAAACTGATTTCATGCTAGGAATAACATTACGCAAATTGGATAAAAACAACTCAATATCAGGATATTGCATATGTTTTCCTTCCCATTTGCAAAGTAAGGCCTGTATCACAAAGTAAAATGGTCATCAACTGACTTGACTTTATAATTTCCCTTATATTGCATGACTAATACAAATCATGAATTAGCTATGCCTTGAGAAAGTTGAAACAATCTTGTAAATTGTTTATTTGGGTGAAAACTGTATTAACGCAATGCAAGTGCTCGATATCACTGTAATTGTCTAATTCAAATGTGAATTAATTTATGTTAATCTTCTTCCCACTAGCTCACAACGAAGCATGCATGTAATGAGATTTGTCAGCATGCACTATATCAGTACTGAGCACAAGAAGAGCATCTCTACACCGAGTCTCATCTCCTCGCTTGAAAACTTATTTCTGTTATCTATTCTGCAAGCCATGACGACAAGAATATGAGTCAGAAAATATAATTCACATACATTACACATGCACGATGCATATATAAATATATTGCATATGTATGTTAAAATAATATAGTTCTGCTTGTCTTATGAATAGAAAATGTTATGAAAACTAAGACTGTTCATTTGGATCGCAGATAATTGTTTATCATCCAGTGACCTACAACATAAACCTTACACACATTCCTTTCTACATATTACTAAAATAACCAATGAACTTTGATTGATGTTTAAAATTCACTATAAACAAAGCATACCTTTAATTTAATCAAGGTGATTCTGTTCACACTTCACAACTACCATTTTTTTTAAATATCCTTGTCAGTCTTTTCATGACCAATGACTAAAAGCTTGTATGAATGAACTTGCAACTAAATGTTGTCACTTTCTTTCATGTAAAACAAAAAAGAAAATATGTGAGCAACAGAAAATGGAATATATATCTGTGAAATAATTCTTAAGGAATTTACATCCTTTCAGTTTCATTTCAAAGAACCCCTACAACTATTTATTTTTAGTATTGCAGGTCCCACGTCCATCGAACAAACTTCAGAAGGCTTGAAAATGACAGCTTCGTAAAAACAAACGTACATCTTAGGTTCACATAAATTGATCCAATATAATTGAGAATGATCTGCGAAGCTTCATTCCAAAGGCACATGACATCGCAGAAAAAAAAGCTGTGAAGATGGCTGACCACTAAAAAATCCCACAAGCTATGGGAGAGTTTCTTCACAGCAGGTCAAATTGCATGCATGTAACTGTCTGCATACATATTATAGGAATGCATGTACATACTGTATACATGTACATGGACATACTCCATAAGTCCTTATAGTTATACATGTGGATACCATGATGAATGATTGTATTATAATCATTCATATTGTTCTATCATCCCTATATATGAACACAGTGAGAATGACTCATGAAATATGGTTCAGTGTGTCCAGCCCAACGAACAGACGACAATGCAAGGGAAAAACTGAAAGTGAAAAGTGTAATTCATCCCTAAGAATCACAATGAGCACAGTACTTGAGGTTTGTTGTACTCACCTGAGACCGGCCATGCTTAGTGATGTATAACTTCCTGGTAGCGAAAAATGGGGGAAAGTGTTCAATTATACTAGCCAGAGGGAGCTGGAGGGAGTGTTAGTATGTGAGGAGCTAGTGTGTCTGCTGGTATAGAGATGATGAACGATGGAAGCACCATCTGGTTGTGTGCATGTGAGGTATAAGATAAGGCTGGTTAACTGGCTGTAGCACCTCCTGGCTTGATGGGATGTTTCAGCTAGGATGGGTGTTTTCTGACCTTGTTGGTGAATGTGTCACTCTCCTTCCTCAGTCTGACCTTACATGACCTCTCATGACCTTACCAGGTCACTACAGATGGTGGAACACTTCCTCTTTCCACAGACAACAAAAGCAGCCAGAAGAAAAATCTGGGGAAATCACTTTTCCACCTAAGCTGGATGTGTGTGTGTGCTAGCTAGGGAGTGTGTATTATGCGAAGGCAGGATAGGAGTGTGAGAGAAGATTAGACAAGCATACTCGCAGTTCTCCACCCTTCTTAGATTAGGCAAGACATGCTCCAGCCAGCTCATACACTCCAAACCATTCCTCAATCCTTACAAAGTCTGACTGATATAGCATCAAATAATCCAAATCTCTACACGGTGACAGAGCTGACAAATAGATCCTCATACAGGCAACAAACAACTCCAATGCCATGTACCAAACAGTACATTATACATACATGTAGGTATCATTTTTCCTGTGAATCAAATGCTGGTGATTATACATGTATAGTGGAAAGCAGCACCTAAAGGAAAGTGAAAGTCTACCTGACCTTGCAAACATGCTGGTACAATCAAGGAGGATATTCCTTGGTATAATGGTATCATATGAAAAACAGACTACAGAGGTACTGGGTCAGTCTATTAGACATGGGGTGGGGTGGTAAATGGAAAATCAACTTTAAAGATAAAAGATATTAAAGTACATAAACCGAAAGAATGTCAACTTTGGAGGGAACAAAACCTAAGAAGGGGGGACGGAAGAGGAATAGACACTCTGAAGTAGACCTGAAGACTAGAAGATATCTGAAGTATATTACATGTGTTAAGGCTGTGCACAACAGTGTAAATGAGGTACCCGAGTACACTCCCAGGCTTACAAGCGAATACTCGAATATTCGGAGGCCATGTTTTTTTATTTTTTTATTTATTTATTTTTTTTTTAATATTTTTTTTGCCACCACCATACCACTGGAGCAGTATCCCAAGTCCATCGCCGAAAACGCATGCAATTTTAATTTGAGTTGCAGCTGAAGGCACCGATTTAATAATAATAATAACAGTAAACAATGCTGTTTTAGAAACCAAAGATGGCAGAATAATCCATTTTCCTCGGAGTCAAAACAGAAATCCGGACATTTGGTCCCAGTTTCTGAGTGGTGAGTTTGACAGTGCTTGAGTTGGGAAACATTTTTACCGACGGTACCATGCCAGCGGCCGCCGCTCTCCCTGGCACGGGCAAGCGTCGGCCTGGACAGTGAATTTTTTGTGTTTTTTTTTGTGTTTTTTTGCGGCCGAATATGTACTCGAGTAGTTGTCAACCGTGCGGGTACTCGAACATTCGACTACACGTCGCAGCCCTAACATGTGTATATAAATCCAATTATTATATTGACCGAACTGTAAACAATAATCTTCCTAGACTTCCACAACTCACAAAGAATAAATCAAATAATTAGATGAACTACTGCAGGATGGCAGTTTGTTTCTAGATGTATTATCATTTTTGAAATTTTGAAATTCATTTGATTTCCAGGTATGTATAAACAAAATAGAAATGACAACACAGAGCATATAACATTAAGAGTTACAAGACAGTGAAAATGCCACTAGCGGACGCCTGAGGATTACCTAAAGGAATTTCCATTCTGTCATGAGGTTCTCCACATCCACTGGTGTTACATATACATGTAAATAGATTTAAGAAGTAACTGTAAAATAACATAACATAATTCAAGTTCATCCATCAAGCATTATAACTAATAGAATGATTGCATGTATGTTGATCATTAGTTAATTGTTTAGAAATTAATGTTGAATATCTACTGCTGAGAGCCAGAGGGTGTTAATTCTGTATTCAAGTTTAAATTCCTTCCGACTTGTAACAGGGTATGTTTGCAGTTAATTAACCTTTCTAATTGTCCAAGTAACTTATTTCCATAATATTAGAATAGATAAACTAAGTAATGTCTGATTTCAAAATAGTACAAATATTGATTTTAAACAGTTCTATTAGGGGGAACAAAAAGAACTGTCCTAAAGGTCATCTTATCAAACATCACTTACTTGTACGTCATTACTAATTTCATGGTGTAGGTTACATTTATTTCCACACAGTAATAATAAATTCCACTAAATATGCTCAATATTCCTTTTACTCTTACATCTAAAAGAAATTTCATAACGAAAACTGAATGTTAAAGAAAAAGAAAAGATTATCTGATCTCAGATTGTGACTCAACTTACATTCAGCATTTTCTATAAAAAAAATGCATCAAAGAGTAAGGAAGGCATTTCCTCATAATCAGTGTTTTGATGATAGATTCTTACAAAACATCTTCAGTTAAGACAGGGCTCCGTTCAAACTAATGTTTTGGGAAGGGGGTCAGGATTGAACTTTTTAGAGTCTGTATGCATGAGCCTTTTTTTTTCTTCTTTTCTTTAAATGTTGGGATACAGACTAATTTTGGGTGTGAATGTCGCATGTGCCTGTAAGTGTTGAGCCCTGGTTAAATTTTCAATTGCATTTTCTGACATGTATGCATGATGGAACCGCAGTGTTTAGATTAAAGAGAAGGTTGAGTTCTGGGAAGAGGTGAAAAATAATTTGTGAGCATTATCATTCTTATTATGCAAGTGTGGAAGAACATCAGATAAGACATGTTCCCTGAAAAGCATGGCTCTTCAAATGCCTTCATATTCTAAATATGTCATGTAACATCGTAAAACTTGGGGGGTAGGATTTTTACACCACGTGTTTGTGTAGTCCCATATATATCTTTCTGTGTACAGTGTTTGTAGCTTTGCCAAGACTTTACCAATACACACAAATTCTTATATGCTAGATGATCAACCTTTTCTGGTCGATTCCACACCGTTTCTTTCACAATGCAATCGCGTGACCAGAACTCAACTTCAACTTTAAATTCAAACAAAAAAACTATACAGATCTATGTTTCCAGAGAAATATTTTCTCAAATTTGTTTTCACATGAGCACTAAAACAGTAAAATAAATATCCTGTGTCATTTATAGGTATTATTTGCAGCTTAAACTTTCAGAAACTTATTATTTTGTAAGGTTCAGCTAATTCCTTGTTAAAAAAGGGTTCAAATTATCAATATGAAGCTCAGACTTTATAAAACCTTACAACATCCCTTAACCCTAATAAGGCCGGGCTATTTGAAGTCTTACTACGGCCGGGGGGGGGGGGGGGGCATTATGGCCCCCCCCCCCCCAAGATCTCGGCAGTGAAACGGTCGATCTCCGCGAATATTTGCACGCATGTCAAGTGAAGTGTATAGAACAATATGATAATTTCAATTTTTAGAAAAAAATCCCTCATTTGCATATTTATGGTAATTTATGCAAATAACGTCATAAAATCACATTTTTACCCATAAATCCTATATTATTCATATTTAAGCATTCTTTTTCACTACATATATTCATTAGACCATTTGGAACAATAATACGACAAAAAAAAATTGGAAGAGCCAGCTTATTCCTTATGTTATCTCTTGTTTTGATAATTTATTATGTATTTCATTGTTTTTTTAACTTATTTATGTTATTGTTTTTTTGTTTTTTTTCATTTCTTCCTACAATTCAACTATTTTGACTCCCTAAACAACCACCTAAACTTTAAACAAGACCCAATAACCAATGTTTGATCTATTTTTAACGAAAAATGACATTTCTATATGTTTTGTACACAAATCACAAAAATGAGCGATTTTCGGGATGACATGCAAAGACAAAAGATGCGCAAGACTCTAAAGAAAAAAAGTCAGCGAGCGGCGAGGCGCCATCCATATGCGTTCTCGAACAATCAGAAAAATTGTGGAGGGGGGGGGGGGGCATAATGGCCCCCCCCCCCCAGCCTTATTAGGGTTAATAAATATTTTTCTCAAATTTAAATGTACACATACACGCATAAGTTTCTTTGAGATATTTGAGTCCAAATTCAACATGCTTCTGAATTCACAATATAACTACATGTACATCGTCAGCCTTATGCCAAAAGGGCCTTAACCATTTTGGGCCATTCCGAGATAATCAAGTTTAAAGTTTTGGCCTCTCTAAAAATCAAAAGTTTGCGGTCATTTTTGTGGTCAGTTTTGATAAATATGTTCAGTTATTAAGTTTTCCATGAAATTTGTTAAATTTGTTTTTAAATATTCAGAAGTTTTCATGTTATGAGCAAAAAACATGTTAAGCACTTTTGGGCATATCGCTTGAATGTAGCGTATTTATGCCAAAAGGGCCGGAACCTACACGGCATTATGCCAAAAGGGCCCTTACCTGCCGTTATAGTAGTGAGCGCCCTTCTGGCATAGAGACATTTTCTTGTTTCGCAACACCGTTGGTTTGCCAGAAAGCCCCAGTAAGCCCCTGCTACATGTATGGCTACTGGTAAAACTGATTTAATGTGATATCTGAGTATTTTTATTAATATAATGCAGCTTTCAGTGAAGTAATTTTTTAGAGATCGTACATTTAGGACACCTTTGTCATTGTTTATTTTCATTGCAGTCCCATATGTTGACATCTGCGTATTCCATGAGTCAGTCGCATTTCATGCATCCACGTCTAACTTAGATCTCACTCAGAATTCATGAGCTAAATTCATGATATATACTTTCAGTGATTATTCTAAGTATATTGTGTCTTTTGTAGACTAATTGTGTTTTTAAATTGTGTTTCTACTTTCTATTGATATTTATTGAATCAAATAGAAATAATAAAATAATCTGTCATTGATACAATCATTTTGTATATTTTCTGTGTAGGTTAATGCCCTTTTGGCGTAAGGAAAAAGATGAGATACGTGTAAGGGCCTTTTGAAATTCATATTTATCTTAATAAATAAATCAAATTTCAACAAGTGAAGCACATCATTTTAAAGAGAATGTTGAAATCTACAAGGTGATGTTAATAACTCAATAACCACAAAATCAGGTTAAGGCCCTTTGGGCATAAAGCCGACACCATGTAAGTTGTAATTGGCTGTAGTATAATCTCTATTTGTACGTAGGAATGCATGACAAAAATGAAAGTGTGTACATGTATCTCTATCCTCTTTTACCCAAAATTATACAGGTAGTTTGAGCAAACTCTTGGAGCCAGAAAAAACACTACAAGTACCATAAGCATAAGCATTAGAAGTTAAACAGTAAAAGAAATAATGATGGGGGCTTAGGGTATAATGGCTCCTAAACTCGAAAAATGCCCTGTAAACAGAAAACAAGCTACAATGAACAAACAAATCAACTTAAAAAGCCCTCTCTTTTTTTTTTACTCTGGTAGAAATTGATAGCCTGCATTAGAATCTGTACTATAATTCTATACATTTTTAGAGTTATCTCATTTTTAGCTGGATCTTTCTACACCAAAATATTTAGTTAATCTCTTTTTTTTTTTAGTATTTAAGTGATACTTTGATATATGCTTTTCAAAATTCAATTGCTGTTTTCATGATATTTTTTGTATTTTAGGGCAAAGAAAATATCAGGTAAGCCAATAATCAGACCGGAAGTGAACAATTTTGGTCCAAAATTGTTTTAAAAATGTCAAAATTGACCACTTTTTAATGTTGCAATGGACCTCTGGATGTATCTGACAGGTTACTAATGTGTTTGCTGCCATCTAGGGTCAAGGCATTTGTGTAGATGCTAAGATGGAGGCACTCTAGTGCAACTGAACTGGTGATTGCAGGTCAATTTATCCCATTTTGGATCAAATTTATTGTTGGAAACTGTGTTTGAACTTTGAAGTACCCTTATAATGTGCTAAATATCTCTGAATTAGACATTTTTGACAAAAATTGCTGTAACTTGAAAAATATTCATGAGAATTACTTCAAAATTGGCAGTAACATTTGTTTTCATACAACAAACGATCCTATGATGGTTTTTGCACATACAATCTAACATAACTCACAAGCAAAATTATTTCCAAAAATCATTCAAAAATCAACCGGAGTGTTGGCTCAGTCAGTAGAGCGTCCGCCTCACAACCGGGAGGTCGAGGGTTCGAACCCTGGCCGCGTCATACCAAAAGACGTTAAAAGATGGGAGTTGTTGCTACCTTGTTTGGCGTTCAACAATAAGGGATAGAGCAACGTCGATCTGGCGCTGCTCAGTGGCTGCCGGGCTCACGATCAATTGGGCAAAAATTATTTCCGTTTCGGTTTAATAAAATTTGGAGTGGACTATTAGGCTATTATTATTATTATTATTATTCTAACTTCTGTTTTTCTTTGAAATATTATAAATTTATGTAAATGATGAAAATTATATACACGGTGTCATATGATTTTTGTGCATACCATGTTCTATCAAAGTGCCTTGATATTGTAATTACAATAACAGTAGTAGTAGTACAAAGAACGAGGACTAAAATATTTTTTGAATATGCATGTCCTTGAGAAATGTGCATATAATTTGCATATTAAATGAGATAAATAAATGTTTCAAAAATATTTTGATTCTCCATTGTCTCCAGAAATATATCGTGTATAGGAGTTTACTTTATCAAGTAATGATTTATTCAGAATTCTTTGTCAACTTGCATTTCACTGTATTTTACCAGACTGGCCCCCTTAAACAATTCACAATGTGCACTCATTATAGTTCCAACACAGTAATCATTGGCAAGCCAATTTAAACTTGCCTGAAGTCACAATATAGTAAATTTCAGTGTCAAATGAAAGTCCATGCTTGTGGACAAATGGCTGAATCACTACATGGTAAATGTAGAGGGTTTGTATGAGTGTATGGCTGAGAAGACTCCTGTTACATTATACCGGTAAGTGTTCCAAGAGCACCAGAAGAACATTTAGGGTCACTTTAGATTTGCAAGAAAAAAACAAGACTTGATGAAAACAGTGTGGCTTACAGTAGATATTTGTGAAAAGAATGGCAACAAAGGTGAGTATTGTACTTATAGTTACTGAAAATGTTTGTACAAAGTAGTCTTAAAATACTGAAAAGAACAAACAAAGATATCCACCACAATAAAGAACTTTTTTTAGTTTGTCTAACCATGAAATGACTCAACACATTTTTGCAAACTTCATTATGATTGATAACTTTATGTATTTGTCAAAGATAAGTGCTGATAGATCAAAGGAATTTATCAATTAAAAATAGGTGAAAATGCTGTTGTTCCAAGCTTGAATTCTCTCTCATGTATTAAGAAATACAAAGCATTCTGCACTATACGCTCCAAGTTCAAATGAATGACTAACATTCAAAAGGGAGTCACCAAATGAAGGGGAAAAATATATGTGATCACATGGAGTGATTGTGCTTCCTGAACTATGACAGTAGATCATGTTATAAGGTCCATCTATAGCCAGTAAACCATGAGAGCAAACAATTATATATTGTTCAAACACATTGCAGCTTCCAGTCAACTTGTGGTTGTGAAAGGTGACAAATGAGAGGAGGGGAATAACGATTACTGGTGATATGCGGTACAGATTTCTCAAATAAGACAGTTCAATATCATACAATGAGTACTTCTGTTGGGAAGCACAATAGAATCTACTGTTATTCACTTAACACAGTTTTGGAATACCCAAATTGAATCCAGAAAAATATTATCAATTTGGTTTTGATTTTGTCAAGCTTCTTCAAGAGCAAAAACAACTGATGTCTCTGTATTTGAGATACACTGGACATGTAGAACAATCGAGGAGGTAGAGAGTTGCATAAGTTGTGAAAAAACGTTGATATTATTTGCTTGATTACATAGATTAAGGCTTAGCTTAGGTGGTAGTGTGAAGCTATTTTCATTTTTTTTCCATACTGATGACATTTCGCAATTGTTGATTTGCGCCTCAAAATTTCATGTGATACTCTAACTCTCCTTTTGAGTAGGTGGCTGGTATCACTACCGTCGTGAAATGCACGTTGACGATCTCGAATCATGGTCTTAATCTTGTCTGTAATACATGGCTTATCACGGGCCGAACGTTTCATAGTAATCATGGGAAATGCTTGTGGTAAGCATCCAGTATGACACACATCAGATTCTGAAGCATCTCAGCCGTAGACTATAGCTGATTCAACAAACTGAAGTCATAGGACGTAACCGAAAGCCCAAACGACCTTAGAGTCACGTAGAGGGTGGTATTGTCATTTTGACAATGTCAGTTTGGAGAGATTGGAGACAGATAACAGAATAGTGGTCTGACTGACCGATCGGAGCTGTGACCACTGCTTCCAAGAAATTGCCAGTCAGTAAAGATCCTGTCCCAAATTCAGTCTTGCCTGGTAGGTCGCTTAACTTACTGCTCCAAGTTAACCCTTTACCTACAGGAACCTGGTGGTCACTGTATTAAGCCTATAGGACTTTCACAATGCAGTAGTCAACGTGTTAAAGGTAATACAAAGTTTTTGGTATGGGGTCATGAATTTAGTTCAAATGAACATATTGGAAGCATATGCGATCCTATAATATTCAGTGGTCGTTGTCGCAGTTAAAATCGAGTCTAAAGTTATGAAATTCTATAACGAAACGTCGTATAAAGAATCATCGTATAAATTTCAGAGTGTCCACACACAAGAAACATCGTATAAATAATCATCGTCTAAATTCCAGGATGTCCATACACAACAGCGAAATGTTGTATAGGTGCGCAGTTTGCTACTGCGGCCATGAAATGGAAGCGGAAATGAGAGGTCTGGTCTCCTTTCGCTCGAGGTCACGTTAAGCCCCGCCCAGTTAGTTACACTAGTTACACTCCCCTGTCCACACACAACATTTTCCGTGATTAGGCGTGATTCTTTATTGAGTTTCAGTTCGAAACGATGCCCAAACCTGCGTTTCGTTAGACTAGTTTCGTTATACGACGTATCGTTAGTGAGCGTCCACACACACAATTTCATCGTAAAACTATCGCGAAACGGTATCACTATCGCGAAACGATATAGCTAATCACGCCTAATCACGGAAAATGTTGTGTGTGGACAGGGGGTATGTCGTATAGCTCCCTCTCAAGGTCAAGATATTAATTAAGCTATAAAACAATGTTTCCTGACTAAAATCGACCGAATAGCTAATTCTGTTTGGAAAATATATATCACAACTACATATTCTGAGATTTTCATGGTCGCAGCTACCATTGTACGGCCGTTTCTAAATCATTGATGTCCCCTAAAATCATTAGTGACGGGTTTGCACGAGTAGTACAGATGTAATCCCTAGCATACGGTACATGATTTATAATATCATTCTTGAGTGTTGTATCCGAGGAGTGAGTTCAAAGGACACACGTTAATAAAACAGTATTACATGTATATGCAACATACTGTTTCAGGTCCATTTTAATCCACAGAACTTCAAGGTCATCATAAACATCTTATGAAATCAGTTTTCACAATTGTAATTTCTACTCCTTTTTTATTAGTATTATATCTTTTGAAAGGGGCTAATATAAGGGGGTATATATGCGTTATTCTTAGAGGAGCGTTTCAACTCTGGGTTCATTTCTATAGCACCAATTCATGTTTTGTATAGTTAGCGTGAGAAGATCATGAGGGCTGCTGATTACTGAAACAAGCACATGCACTCATCTGTCCATTGCGCTGGGTATAAATAACTCTGACCTTTTCAGAATTCTCGTTCTGGCGAGGCCATTCTTGGGTAAAAATAAGGTTTCTGGAGAAAAAACACAATCCATGGGTAGTTTGAGTCTGAGCATGGATACATGAACAAATATGCACATCATATCTGGATAGACTGCTTTTTAAGAGAAAAAACAATGTGAATTTTTATGATCAAATAGTCAAATAATATGCATCTTTACTTGGATTCATCATATTTGTGTACAAATTGAATGTTATTATACATTTTCCTGGCTTTCATGATGTTAAAAACAATCCAGTCAATACAAAAAGTAAAATTCACGAGGACATCTAAAAATGTACATGTACACCACATGTTAAAGATTAAATATAACAGTGTGTTTGACAGAAATCTAGGGAACATGTAGCTAAGAAAAAAGTAATAGAAAGATGAGAACTAATCATGGCAATAACTGATCTACTACAAGATAAACTATTCATAATTGAAACTGACAAAATTGGCGATTTTATACTCGGATAGCTGTATTGATCTCATATTCCAAACATTCACAACTTTCTTATTATAGATCCGATTTATTCAATAATAAAAAGAATAATACTAATATATATGAAATTTGTAAGGCTGCAATATCCACTTGTAATCAAATGCTTAAGTTGTACTTCTTAAACAAAAACCCAAAAAAGCGATCACAAAAAGCAACTGCATTATAAACAAAGAAAGTCTTTTGCCATTCTTTTTCTTTGATTTTTTTGCTTTCATTAAAAGGAACTTATTCAGGGGTGATAGTGAGCACTAAAAAAAAATAGGTTTTTTGTTTTCCCCCCAACCACGCCCCCCCGTGAGTAAAAAAAAAGAAGAGGATTCGCGGGGAAAAAATGGCATCTAACAACATTCCCCCCTTTCGTGTAAGAAAATTGGGAAAAAAATAGGGCAAAATAGGAAAGAATAGAGAAGATAAGGGGGAAATCGGGAAAATCAGGTTAAAAAAGGGGGGAAAAAAATTGGTAAAAAAAAAAAAATCGGGAAAAAATCAGGAAAAAATAAAAAAATCGGGAAACCGATTTAAATCAGGTTTTTATCAGGCCTGCTTATTGCAAACCAGTTTTTCAACCAGTGACCAGTGTTTAATTCCTGGCAGAGACATTGTTGTGACCTTTGCAAAAATTTCCACTTTGATTTGAGCTATGCAACCATTATTCTCTCATTTCCTTTTGCATTTTACATATGCAGCAATGGAATTACCCACCTAAAAGATATTTTGGGCTCATCAGACCCCAAGTCGACTCATTTGTATGTTATTATCAAAGAAAAAAAGAAGTCACTCACTCAATCAATAGTGTCTGACAGTGAAGTCTAGAAGTAAATGGATTTCCTTGAATAATTTAAATACTAGGACACTGCTAATGTTTAAATTTCACAGATAAGACATACATGTACGTGACATATTCATAATTCATGCAAAGTTCTACAGAATTTGATGTTGGCTGCAAATGGAACATAGTACCTTTATCTTGGGCCAATGCTACAATACCAGACCTTTGGGCCACATTTGGGGGGCGTCTGGCGAGCCCTTAGAAGCAACAGAATATTTGTTTGGCATGGGCCATTCAGTGCTTTGTGGCATTCATGCATCGTTTCAAGTGGTACCTCATTCATTTGATCAAAGACATTTTGGGGCCCTTTTTTAACCGGCCCTAAAGGCCACATGCAACAGAGGGCAGACGTCCATACTTGGATATACACATGTAAATGTACAGTACTAGGTTCTTCTCTGAGTGTTCTTATACTCAGATATTAGCACCTCTTTCATTTGATCAAAGTGCACTGAGCTGCCGGGTAAACTTGTTGGCTTCCAGCAGATGATATGATGACATACATGTTCATGAATAGGTATTTCTAATTATAACAAGGGAAACGCTCTCGGCGGTCTCGCCTGCATTACGCAATTCGATATGATGAAAAATTGAGGTTGGGACATCATTTATAGGCAGGGTGGCCCATCAGCAGGCCCCCAAAAATGAAATCCTCTACATAATCAGCTTTTTGAAGTGAATATAATTTACGAAGAATCAACAGAAAAATTATTTACTATTATTTCTACCAAGATTAATAACTTTCATGAAATAAATATATGAACAAATAACAAAAATTGATTTAAATCCAAGTCTACTGACCTAAAGTGACCCTATACTTTGACTTTGTGATCTAGAATTGGTGTCATGTGATTTGTGATACTTGATAACCCTTGGGTACAAGTTTCATGGAATTTGAACAAACACTTTTGAAATTATGCTAAAATTTCAAAATCTTGATGTTGATGCCACATCAAAGTCCAAGTTTGCAGACCTGAAATGACATTTGACCTTGACTTTGTCACCTAAAAGACTAATCACATGATTGGTGACACTCAATAACCCTTATGTTCAAGTTTCATGGAATAAGAATGTATACTTTTAAAATTATGATAAAAATTCAAAATCTTAACCTGATGCCACAATAAAGTCTAAGTTTGTTGACCGGAATTGACCTTTGACCTTGACTAAGTGACCTGAAATTCTACTCACATGATTGGTGACACTAAATAACCCTATAGTCCAAGTTTCATTGTATAAGAACTTACACTTTCAAAATTATATTAAAAATTCAAAAACTTAACCTCAGGTTAAGTTTTTGATAATGATGCCACAACATAGTCTAAGTTTGTTGACATGAAATTACCTTTGACCTTGACTTTGCGACCTGAAATTCTCATTAAATAATTGGGGATACTTGATAACCCTATAGTCCAAGTTTCATTGAATAAGAACTTATACTTTCAAAATTATATCAAAAATTCAAAAACTTAACCTGAGGTTAAGTTTTTGATGTTGACGCCGCCGCCGCCGCCGCCTTCAACGGAAAAGCGGCACCTACACTGTATGTCTCGCTTTTTGCTGCGCAGGCGAGACAAAAACCCTCATGCTGCAATAAATACAGTTCATAAAGCTACTATTGGGGGGGGGGAGATATATTGTGCAGTTGCCAACAATAGCCACTTCAGGTATCAACAGATAAATGTTGACAGCTGGCATGGCTCAAATTATTTTTTTGTCTCTTCCCCCCAAAAAGGGCCTGTGAGCCTTCTCACAGGGGCTCTTTTATTACTGACGGGGGCTCGTTTTTAATACAAATTTCCATTGAATTGGTGGTACCCATGATACTCCTAAATTCTTTGCTATTTCCTCATTATCGGAATTATAACCCCTCTTACAACTTTACAAGTTATAATATGCAGCTAATGGTCACATCTCCTCCCTCTGTACAAAATTTCTGGTCCAAATTTGCAGACGTTCAAACCCGATTTTTGGATGCGCACCAAAATAAACTATTTGCTGCATGTGATCGCACCTAGTGTCGTAAGCAATCAATAGCTGATGATCAGTATGGGGTTAGAGTTGTAACACAATTCTTATTTGTTCTGGAAAATACATTTCTTACATGTTTAATTAAACTCCATGGCATAGGTATATAAGGCTTACTTGGGGAAAAGGGTGCATCATATTGAATCTGTGAGAATCACATCATTCTCATCACAAATGTGCATCATGTATCCTGTCAATGCCAATGCCAAGAAGAACCAAAGGCGCATGCCAAAAAGAACCACTGTGCATTCCTTAGAAGGCAATGTGAATTGGAGGTGATTTCCTGAAATCATCACATTCAAGCCAATATAAAATGGAGATCAGAGATGCAAACTTACGCATCAAAATCACAAAGCCATATTAAAGAGCTGGCCTCAGTGGCCTGTCATATAAAATTAATTTATGTAGAAACACTACATGCCTAGAACAAAAAAGCATGTGGAAGATGTATGTTGTACTACATGCATATTGCATGTATTATATACATTATAATAGGGTTTATTGTGAATATCTGTAAGTATGGATACTCTCAATCCTTATTGCTCCTAAACAAAAAATATTATATCTCTGAAACTTTTATATGTTTTAGTGAACATGTCAAAGATTACATTTCATGAAAAATGTTGTCAAGGTCACGTGATCCACAAGGTCAATTTCAAGGTCAAGAGGTCAAAGTACCCCAACATGTACAAATTTTCAAAATGGCGGCAGATCTGGAATCCTTATTAAATACCCTTTCCAACAATACAAATTTTGTGAAGATTGACCCATTAGGTCCCGAAATACAAGGGTTCAAAGGTAGGCCCGCCACCCCCATTTTTGAAAAAATCTCAAAATTTGGTTGGCCATATCTCCCAAACCCCTCACCCGATTGACCTAAAATTTTGGATTTGGTGCTGTGAGATCACACTCAACAAGTACACCAAGTTTCATCAAAATAAAAAATGGTCGGGTTAAAACCATTGGGTGATTTGACATGGAATGACCCTTCTACCGTTCTAGAGATTTTGCGATAACGAGGCTAATAGAGGGAATTTCAGAAGTTTTACCTCTGTGACCTTTGACCTACATGTACAAACCCAAAATCTAATCAGATTGTCTTCCTATGGCTATGGTGATACATACTATCAACAAGTTTGAGCCTCATCATATCTCTAGTGGTTCTTGAGATATAGTGATAACGAGGCCTACAGTATACCTACCTGGAATTTCATATTAGTTGACCCGTGACCGTTCACATTACTCTGAAATCTAATCAGTCTAGATTATCTTCCTATGGTGATACATATTATCATGGTATCATCAAGTTTGAAAATCATAACTTAAGTAGTTCTTGAGATATTGCAATATTTAACAAGAAAGTAGGACTGACAACCCGAAAACATAAATAATGGATATCATGTTGTGGCTCACCCTTTCATGCTGATACTTGGTCTCAATACCTTTTCTACATGGACCAATTTCATAGCTAGAGAAGTACAGTTAAAGGTAAAGACCAGTATTGGAAACGCCCCAATTTAAAAAAATGAAATGGAAGCTCTTATTACCAATCATGTGAAAGAGTATGTTTTGACTAATACATGATGATAAAAATGTTGCCAGGAAACCGCCTACTAATCGATATATTTGGTAAATTAGTTTATCTATTGGTGTGTGAGAGATAAATGCACATGTCGCGCACGTGTGCGTAGTCCCATATACATCTTTCTGTGTACAGTGCTTGTAACTTTACCAAGACTGGGCCAAATTTCTTATCATTTTGATAATTCCAGAACCTTGCAGTACACACCAATACTTATATGCTAGATGATCAACCTTTTCTGATCGATTCCACAACATTTCTTTCACAATGCAATCGCATGACCATAACTATCGATCTGTACTACATGGTCTTTATCTTTAAAGGTGATACATTAAACCTCTGTGCAATGTAATGCTCTACATTGTAAATGTACAGTAGGTTGCAATTCATAGGCATACCGGTACATGAACATGTAGGCCTACATGTACAATGTAATGAGTGATCATAATGCGCAGGGCAATATACATGTAACAGGTGCTTGGAAACACAACAAATAAGTGTTGACGCAAACAGATGACATGAGGTCAATAGAACCTGTCCAAGGGCTGCAATTGACTCTCGTAAATTCTCCACATTACTTCATACCATGCTGTGTATCGATCTCTACTACATGGTATTTGTACTCTGCAAAATCAGAAGAGATGGCTGAATAAGAGGCAATAGGTTCAAGCTTAATTTTTCACAAATATAGGCCTATGATGTTAACTGTACATGTACTAGCCTAAAATATACGTAAGCCAGGATTGATATTCCCTGGTCCTTTCAAGTTTCAGACAATAACAATTTCATGCCCTTCTGAGGGCATGTAGCCAGTTGAAGAAAAAAAAACATTCATACCTGGAATATTGTTTTCTAGCTTAGTATCTAAAAAAATGCACAAGGATTTTTTGCAAAGCTTACCTTTAAATTTTATCAGTAAAGTTATAATTATGATTAAAGGGCAATCCCACCCTCGTAAGTTCCTTTGTATGGCGAAAAAAAGAAGATGAAAAGAATGGCGAAAGTTTGAGGTAAATTGGAACAGTAATAAGAAAATTATGAATGTTTAAAATATGAGATCACTAAGGTTACGCGAATCTCAAATTGGAAGATTGCTTTGTGGATTGTGACGTAGTCGCGGATGACTCTCCCTTTTGTCGAGTACAAAATATCTTATAATTTTTGTTTTTCTTTTAAGTGCCTTCTCCCTTGGGGCACTACCGATACTCCAAATATATTATGGATAACAAATTATTATATATTTGTAAAAAATTAAAATTTGCATCATTTTGTTTGTTGGAACAAATAAGAAAGTTATCCGCCACAACATCACAGAGACATTCCTGATTCAGCCAATTTGAAGAACTCTTACATGTACCTATAGTAGTGATCACCCCTTTCAAAAATTCATAACTTTCTCATTTTTTGTCCAACATGTATTTCATTCAAACTTTCACCAGTCTACATGTACTTATCTGATATTTCTGTTTTTCTCTAGATTAATTTGCCATCGTGGTAGGGTTTCCCTTTAATTTGAATAACAGGACTGGAGCTTCAAACAGTAATGGCTCTTTCAATAAGAGTTCTGTTCGAAAGTATCTTCACCGATGATGTTTATTGGGTGGTCTACACAACAACAGTTATACCGAGTACTTTCACTTCTGATATTGAAACACAATTGAAACATACATTATGTTGATTAGGCCTCCATGCATTATGCAAATATGAATAGATGGTAAAGTACAGACATGTGTAATATACAGTCTGCTTTGATTCCTATCAAATATCAGAGAAAATTTGGAAAGTAAAATAGTCATAAAACCTAACCATGCCACTGCCAAGTCTTACCCGGTAAACACTGGATAACCTTTGATGCTCTCATTATTTTTGTATAAATGTCACTATTTAAAGGTAAAGACCAGTATTGGTAATGCCCCAATTTCAAAAAATGAAATGGAAGCTCTCATTACCAATCATGTGAAAGAATATGTTTTGACTAATACATGATGATAAAAAATTTGCCGGGAAACCGCCTACTAATTCACATATTTGGTGAATTTGTTTCTCTCATGGTCGTGTGAGAGATATAGGGTAGTCCCGTATACATCGTTCTGTGTATAGTGCTTGTAACTTTACGAAGAATGGGCCAAATTTCTTATCATTTTGATGATTCCAGAACCTTGCAGATGCTAGATGCTAGATGATCAACCTTTTCTGATCGATTCCACAACGTTTCTTTCACAATGCAAATGCATGACCATTACTGGTCTTTACCTTTAAAAAAAAAAAAAATTATTTATATCATTACATGTACATGAAGCCTACATGCAGACAGAAGAGAATAAATGCCTTGTGAATGCTGAACATACAGTACAGTGTACTACAGGCCGAAATGAAAATTTCTATAACATGTATTGAAACTAACATACCAGTACCAGCAATTAAAAGTTCACTTTTATAAAAATTTAAAAAATGTCATGCAACTTTGTTTACACAACTCTTTATTTATACCGTTGATGTAGTCTGTCACAGACCTATATCACAAAGCTCCTTGATTTGAGTTGCTTTAAGTTATTTTTTGTAGAGTAATGGTGGCAAACTATATTTTGTGAGCATTGTCAATTTTTTAAGTACAACAAGATATATTGCATCACACTAACCTCAATGTCTGAAGCACTCATCTCACCATCCATGTCATACTTGCGGCCTTTTCACACACAGCTAAAATTCATTGTATCTAGAGCTGATTAGTTTAAAGCTGTTTATCTCAACAGTTTTAAACAGCTTTTTTTTTTTAAATCCCTGTATGAACGTCATTTATACGATCTTCGGATAGATACAAAGTCGCGATTCATACGCCGTTCAAAGCAGGCTGCAGATATGAAGTCAGTATCTAGAGAGCTTGACATTTTGTGTGTGAATGGTTATACATGTTTAAACTGGATGGAGAGCGCGCTTTGTTTGATATGACCTGACCTTCAATGCGCAATGGCACTACTGCGCATTTTAAGAGCAGTTAATCAGGAATGATCGCACCAACATTTCTGTGTGTGAATGATGTCGTATGTAAAGCTGATTAGTTTAAAGCCCTTTAAACTAATCAGCTTTAAAGAATTTTACCCATGTGCGAAAAGGCTGTTGGTCTCCATAACATGAGACATACCTCCCTCCAAGAGTCAATTAATAGGGGTGCGTTTTGAAGCTAGAATCGCAAACATGAATCAAAAATCAAAACGGCATTAAAAAAGTTACTGCGGAACAGAGTTCAAGCAATTTTTCATCAATGCTGATTCATGCTCATTTCAAGCCCAGCCCCTGCTCATCACACTGCGCAGTTTGACCCAGGAAGTATAGGTCAACTTCGCCGCGCATGCTTTCTGAATTTGTTTACGGTCGACTGTCGACCAAACTGGAAGCAGGCCACGATGACGTTATAGAATCATGATTGAGAACCTTATGTGTTCAAGCGATTTTTAGCGACTGTGATTCTGCAGAATCACGATACAAAACGCATCTTTTTCAGCATTTAATGTTTGCGTTTTGAAACATGTTTATTTTTACGACTGACAAAAAAAAAAATTGCTTCAAATTGCTTGAACGCAACCGTGTTTTAAACTAAACGTCTTTGAAAACCGTGTTTCTAGGGTGAAAAAGTTACGCTTAAACGCACCCTTAGAATCACTTTCCAAGCTCAATAGGTTAATGGTGCCCATGGTAATGCATCTTGTACATTTATCTCATCTTTGGAAGTACCTGCATCCATGCATGGGTGGTAGTCAGCCTGCAAAGTTTGATTTGGTCATCTCTGAACTACCAATCCCTGGCAAGGTCTCTTTTGCAGCCTGGAGCTGGAACCCCACTCAACGAGTAAATTAATGTCACTGACAGACCAGGGGTGCGTTCAATCGACACTTTTTCACCCTAGAATCCCGATTTTCAACGACGTTTAGTTTAAAACATGTTGCGTTCAAGTGATTTTTTCGTCGGTCGTCAAAATAAACGTGTTTAAAAACACAAACACGAAACGCTGAAAAAGATGCGTTTTGTATTATGATTCTGCAGAATCACGGTCGCTAAAATTAGATTGAACGAACGGAGATTTCAATCATGATTCTATGGCGTCATTATCGTGGCCTGTTCTGGTTTGGGTAAAAACCATGCGCCTGCTTTTCATGCAATTTGCATACACTATAGCTCTTTTCTATTTTCTATTTTCTCTTTCTGTTTCTATTATGCTATTTTTTGTTTTTCCATTTTTCTTCTTCTCTTCTATCTTTCCATTATCTATTTTTTCCAGTTTTCTGTTTCTGTCTTTCCTTATGTTATTCTTTGTTTCTTCCTTCTATTCTTATGTTATTCTTTGTTTTTTCCTCCTATCACCTTTTCATATGTAATTCTTTGTTTTAAGCATTCTATCACTTTCTCTTTATGTTTTTCCTTATGCTATTCTTTGTTTCTTTCTTCTATCACCATCTCTCATTTTATTCTTTGTTTTCATAATTCTATCACTTTCTCTTTCTGTCTTTCCTTATGTTATTATTTGTTTCTTCCTTCTATCACCTTCTCTTATGTTATTCTTTGTTTTATTATCTACATGTATGCTCAAAACAGCAGCCGACAGTCGGTCGAAACAATTCCATAAAGCGCGCGCTGAAGTTAACCTATACTTCCTGGGTCAAACTGCAGTGTGATGCGCAGTGACTGGAGTCGAAATGAGCTAGAATCAGCATTGATGAAAAAACGCTTGAACGCTCTCCCGCAGTAACGATGTTTTGTAACGGCGTTTTGATTTGTGATTCTAGCTTCGAAAAATGGCTTGAACGCACGCACCCCAGGCTCTCCATCATGGTTAGTATCAATGGCAAGAAGGATAGAACATGATTTATTACCTACCTTACCTACATGACCTTAGTGAGGTATAAAGGTCTGTATCTAGTTGTCACAATTTCAGTATAAAAAAGTGAGCACTGAAGTTATCGCATCTGTAGAGTTATCCCCAAAATAGGCGCTTCAGTCAATTTTCATAAATCATAAATAGAGCTTTCAATGATGCAGGTACAATGAGTACCTGTAAAGTACTTGTGTAATTGTGTAATGTCAGTATGTCTGACATTAAGTATCCTCTTGTTTCTGTTAAAATTGGTAACAGTATCCAGCTGAGAATCCAAATTTATCCTTTGTCAAAGCAACACAGCTCTAAACATTTCTGTATTCCGAGCATCATGTCAATGACAGCTAATTAAAACAAACGACACTCCTCTACTATTACATCCATTCATTTCATGACTGTAATCATATTGTATGGCAACCACAGCGAAGAAACAGGATGGATGTACTTCCACATGATCATAAGCAGGCTTTACTTCAGCACCAGTAAAGTAATCTCCAATTCTCCATTTAGTACTTTAATAATTGTGACTTTAATTTCTCTTTTCAATCACAGCTCTCAACTCCAGCTCAAAACTGTCCACAGACCCCTCATGCAGCGGCAAACTGAATGCTGGTAGTCACCTCCAAACAATGTGACACATGTGATTCCCTCTCACAAGGGTTTTTCTCTTAAATGATCCCCACTGACTTGCCATATACATGTAGATCAGATCACCCTACCAGTTATCTATGTAACACACCCATAGCTCCATACCAACTAATTTCGGCAGACCCAGGTCTTACATCCTAAGAGTCATACAATGACATGCGCTGGAGTCTTGTGACATCACTACCAACTTTTTATTGTATATTTTTGGCTTTGGCTCCTCGATCCGTGAATGTAAATGTAACATCTTTAATAGGCATGACTTAGAGTTGATCCCTGGCTTGTACACTTGTAATGTGTGGGCATGAAATCTGAGAATGTGGAGCTATGTATCTCACATCAACTAGTCTTGCACCCCTACTCTGATCTTCAAATGTTTTCTTTTCTAAGATACAATAGTGCTGTCATGATGCAATAAATGTATTGTTTACATTTGTGAACTTTTACGCAAAGAGACACTAAT
This sequence comes from Strongylocentrotus droebachiensis, assembly GCA_035222895.1. Taxonomy (NCBI): domain Eukaryota; kingdom Metazoa; phylum Echinodermata; class Echinoidea; order Camarodonta; family Strongylocentrotidae; genus Strongylocentrotus; species Strongylocentrotus droebachiensis. The sequence continues at coordinate 12,149 of JAVYIG010000231.1, read as the reverse complement.
TATAGACAGTTTATACATGTTGACAGGGTTTAATTGTTACCTGTGTAAAGATGTATCTTTAAACGTAAACATTCTGCAGAAGAAACAACCTGTATTTCATGGAATTATAGAGACAAATATTCACAAAGTAAAATGTGAGTACCGTAATTAACGGTGTATAAACCGCACTTTTTTACCGCCGGTAAACATCAAAAGTCGGGTGCGGTTTATACACGTTACAGACATGCATCAAGCTGCAAATTCCAGGTATGTTACAATCTCCGCGTTCAGCAGCGGTCAAATTGTGTCACCGAGAGTGCTCGCGCGCTTAGGAGAGGATTGGGGGATGTCCCCAAAATCATATGCGATAAATATCTTAGTTAGATACCATCGTCCTGAAAGTGACACTTGTTTTAATGCTCTTTAAATCATCAATCAGAATTTTCTGACATCAGAAAAAATATCTAATGTGATATACTTTACTAGCTGGACCCGCGGAAATCCGCGGGATTCTAGAGGGGGGCGGGGGTGTAAATAGATATATAGAGACTGTCTAAATTAAAACCACCAAGAACTTTATTTGCCATTCAAGCCATTAAAAAAATATACTTGTTTAGGACCCGCGGAAATCCGCGGGATTCTAGAGGGGAGCGGAGGGTGTAAATAGATATATAAAGACTGTCTAAGTTAAAACCACCAAGAACTTTATTTGCCATTCAGGCCATTACAAAATATACATGTTTAGCGTCCCCGCCCGCTTCCTTTTTGGGGGCCGCCTCCTATTTTTTTTTTTTGAAAGAAAAAAAACATGAAAAGCACTGCTAAAATGTATTTCTGACTTAAAAAAAAAAAAAAAAAATCTCGGCCGCCATCTTGAAAAATAGCCTGAATGTCAGGGAAAATGTACGGAGCGGCCATTTTGAAAGAAAAAAAAAAAAAAAAAGGGCCTCCTCCCATTTTTCTAAAAAACAGGACGCTTTAAGCATGTTTTTTTTTTAATTTGGCCTTATATTAAATTAAAAAAACAATCCAACTGTACCGGTAGTTATTCTTTAAGCCACTGGAACTGCGTAGAGTTCTGTAGAGTGGCGTACCGACTACGCAGAAATTAGGCTGCGTATTAATGGGAAAAAAGTCCCTGCGTAGGTTATGCGTAGGCTGGCGTACGGGTTTGCTTATGGTTGCTTACTGTGTTGAAAGCTTTTACTGCTTTGTCAATCTGGCGTAAGGTAGCGTACTGTTGCGTAGGCATGTAGCGTAGTGTTGCGTAAAAAGACGTACTTTCTGCGTCAAGTTTCTATGCCTAAAGTACGCGAAAAAAATTAAACATGTTGAATTGTTTTTGTTCATCTTGCGTACCCCTTTCCGTCCCTCAGCATATAGTAACGTAGGCCAGCGTAGGTGGTACGCAACACTACGCAACTCTACGTATTGACCCACGCCAATTAGTGACCCGCAGGTGCCACAAATAAAGTATTAAAAAAAATGCTCATCTGACCCTAATTAAACGCCTAAAACCCCCAAGCTTTCGGGGGTTTATGGCCCCTTGAAACCCGTGGACCCCACGCCTATATTATATATACACTCAACTTGCTGCGATCTGATCTCTCCCCCCCCCCCCCCCCACTTTGAAGAACGTAACCCCCTGAGCTTTTGGGGGTTTATGGCCCCTTGAAACCCATAGACCCCACGCCTATATTATATATACACTCAACTCAGGACCCGCGGAAATCCGCGGAATTCTAGAGGGGGGCGCAGGCAAAAAATTAAGTTTTTCATTTCTGGGGCTCCATTTCAAATTTTCGGAAAATTTTCGGGGGCTACTTTTTCAACTTTTGGGGGTTCTTTTTTCTGGGGCTACTTTTTCATTAATTCATAAAAGGATAGGCCTACACTTTGTTGATATTTGTTTAGTAGGCTAAGGTTTGAGGCTTCCTACATCCTACTTCATAATTGCCTATTTTAAAAAAAAAAAAAAATTCTCTAGTTCAATAACTAAGTTTTCATGCATTGATTTGATGCAAGAATTGTAACATAATAATAGTTCCTAGATTGTGATTATTTCTGACCATGAATTTCGATAATCATTTTTCAAAGTAAAATTTTCATAAGAAAATCAGACAGTCGTTTAAAAACGTAGACATTAGTAATACTTTTACTAATTCTAAGCTCAGGTTTCGTAAATCTATTCACGAAACTATATTGAAATCGCGGCAATAATGATGCAAACCAACAGATAACAATTTCAAAGTGTCAAATCTCTTCGACTCGAGCTCAGCTGAACTCACACACACTTCAGCTTAACTCCAGCAAGCTCGAACACCGGCGCCGCAGGCGTCGGACGCCTGCGGTGCCCGGTGCCGGTGTTGGAGCTTCCCGAGCACGCAGCTGCACTGTGTGTTGAATGAAAGCAGCTTGTGACTGAACTGTCAGTCCATTGGTTTTCTTGTGAAAACTTTCCTTTAGAAAATGATAATCAAACTTGAGTATACATGGCCGTAATAATCACAAAATAAGCTTTGATTTCATACCTCCATTCACGAAAACTATATAAAAATCGCGGCAATCATGATGGAAATAGGTCTCTAAGTTTGGACGTCGACGGGAAGCCCCGTTCATCTCTTGTGCAGCTACTACATGCAAAGCACATCCTATAGAAAGATACCTAACACGGGGTAAGTCGTACCCATTCAGCGTGCATTTAATACGCAACTTAATGTGAGTGGATGGTCATCGGTCGTGTGTCTACGGATGTTATGTTGAATATCCATGAGGTATCTCTGTCGTCACGCATATCATGCATTATGCATGTCGCGTCTGTTTTTACCCTGGACGTCGACACGGAGGAGGACCTCGGGCGGAGTATAGCCAATTCGCTAGAGTAGACTCTCCCGCGGACGACGGCACCGGGCACGGGTACCCCGAGGGGAGGGTTCAGGAGGAGATAGCTGCACCAACTTGGGTCGGCGATCTCATTAAAAAACAATAGACTACAAAGGCTGGCGGAGACGTCGCGCCCCCCGCGGAGCCTTAGCGTATTACTTATAGTGAATCTTGTATCTAATAAATTTTCAAGTAATTCCTAATTTCCTATGATGCAAAATATGAAATTTTGGGCCCGGAATTGTGCTCTGTCAATGCCGAGTCGAACATAATTGTGTTTGATTGTTGATGTCGGGGTTGACGTACTAGCGGTGGATATGTACAGGTATGTGCATTGCCCCACGTGTTATAATACCGGTACATGTAGTGAGATGAGGAAATATGTGACAATGAAAGAAAAAAAGGTTTTCTAGCGAGATTTTGTACGTACCGTAAATACTTGTCATGAACCTACAAAAATGCAATATTTTAGGTTTTGAACTATTGTTATTGTTATATTTCTGGTTGATTGATGATTTTAACTATCGTGAAGAAAGATGTTTGTCGATTCTTAATATTTGTTGGGTGGTGGGCGTTGGGAATTTAAGTGTATTTTGTATTCTGAGTGTGTTACGTGTGAAAAATAGTGTCGTCTTCAGAGCCGTTACAATAATTGAATAAAATTATAATCATGAATCAACCTCCTTTCTTACAAAATAAAGGGGCAATAAATGTTTTTTTAGTTTAAAAAGATAGATTTGATGATTTATAATTACAATTTTATTCAGAGACTTCTCGAAAAGGGGGATTACATGTATGTTGTATAATTTTTAAATACTATTATTAATTCAATGAATCGTATTGTCGTGAGCCAAGGTCATTTAAAGAAGTGTTAAACCAAAACAACAACAACAACAAGTGTTACAATTTCTGAAATATTTTACAATATAAATAATGAAATAAATATATATATCATAGTATTTTTATTTAATTATTAAGGAAAATTACGAAAAAAATTATTCAACCTTTTAAAAAATAAAAATTTATAAGAACAGTAATGGAACGAGCCTCCAATATGGCAGCTTTCATGAATCTCAACTTTAGACAACAACACTCGGAAAATCTTTAGAAAATAATCTTTTACCGGTAATGTCAAATTAAAATCATGATTCTTGTACAATTGCAAATAAAACATGATTAAAGACGGAAATATAAATGTAAGTACTACTTTTCTTCGCAAATAGTTACGTTTTTATGTAGTGCCGATCAACAGCAGTGTTTTTCATCAGGAGTGGTGGCTGAAAAATCCCCCGTGCTGGTCGGCCCCGTGCTTGTCGACCACTATTCTTACTATTATCAATCACAGGCAACCTTGGCAAAAGTGATTAATTTAATAATTTTCGTTTAACCAAAAACCATCCTGTTTCGACTGGCGGTTGGATGGAATTGGAAATATCCATGATGTTTTACAACACTAATTTTTTTTTTTAATTCTTCTTCCACTGGTGATTTTTTTTTTTTTTTTTTGAGGGCGAAAAAAGAGGGGTGCGGTTAATACACGAGGGCGGTTTAAACAACGCAAGTTTTTAAAAGATGATAGAAGTCTTTTTCATGACTGTCTGCCTATATGCTTTAATAAACAATTAGCACCTCTAAATGACAGGTTCATTCAAAATTAAGCTAACAGCAAAAAATCAGATCAGATAAAGTCTTTGACAAGGATACTTCACATCTATTCTAGTCATTTCTTGTTGCCATGGTATAAGAGTGCTGTAGGTCAACTTGCTGATCTTCCAATGTTTGTTTCATTGTGTAGACTAGCAAGCAGACATAGTATGGGATTGAAGGGGAAGATCATTGCAGAGAGATTACAAGGAGCATTTGGCCGATGATGAACTTACCAGGCCTCGGTTTAGAAGAGATGGGAATACCATGAGTAGCGTTACAGTGTCCAATGTCATAAAAATTACTCTGCAATATATATGGGTGCGTTTATCAACTTGTGCCACTCAGAAACAGAGTTTCTATACATATATATTATATAGAAACACAGTATATGAAAGTGATTTGCGGGATGTCGCGTTTATCAACTCGTCACGATTCAAAATGAAGGCCTATCTCTGCACAGCTGCTTTGCGCCATTTGACTTGGGAAGCAGAGAGTTGCTCAGAGGTCAACTACTGCACGCTTTTTTTTCTTTTTCAATTGCCCCGCCAGTGCTGCCCACAGAAGCAGCAAACACCCGAGTTCATCGGAATCCCAGTTCAAAACCATTTGCCTTTGAACTCGCAAACATAATTATATGATACAACGTCAAATACGATAATAAATAGCGATAAGTTGTCAGTCTTCTTGTAGTTCTAGCATGTGCACGCAATGACAATACACTCAAATATAGTTGAAATACGTAAACAAATAATACGTAAACAAACGTAAACAATGAACGAGTACATACATGTAGGCATGCTTGTACAACGTAATACAGCGATTTAAGGGTGCGTTTAAGCTTAAATTTTGAAGGCAGAATGAGCGATTTGTAACGATCATCATAAACGCTCATCGTAATCGCAGTTCCACGGTGTACTGTTTATGCTCACTTCTCTGGCTCCTTCAGGCAATTCTCCTTGGGTGGCCTTAATTGGTCTTCCAGCTGGATTCGCAAACCTTCACTGTGCAGTGTGCATGCTACGTAGACCCACTAGAGGTCAGTGCGTTGACCCCATTTAAACGCGTTTACAAATTGTAAACGCATCTTTTTGTGAGTTTACGATCAGCGATCGTGATCGCCGTTTTTCAGTGATTCTACAAAAGTGAGCATGGACGCAACCGTGTTTTAAACTGAACGCGTAACAGATGCCTGATTCTGGCCAGAAAAAGTGAAGCATAAACACGTCCTAAATCGCTCCAACCCTGGCTTGAACAATTTGAAATAGGAAGTTTGCCCGTGTACATAGCAGAGTGATTATAGAAGGATGACCCTTTGAAAATTATAATTTGTACAATTATCGGTCTAACAATAACATGTAAATGTATTAATTTGCCATCATAGATTAATTACGCTTCATAGAGAGCAAACAGTATGAATGACAGCAATGCAAATCAAGGAAGCACCTCAAATCAAAATGGCCATAGCCATTGGTAATAAAGTGTATGCTCACACTAATCGCTTTTTTAATGTACAGTATGCTTCTAACAGCGTGTCCACACACAAAACAATTTATCCCCAAACTCTATAACGAAACGTCGTATAAAGAATCATCGTATAAATTCCAGGGTGTCCACACACACAAGAAAGTAATCCCGAAACTCCTCAGCGAAACGTTGTATAGGTGCGCAGTTTGCTACTGCGTTCATGAAATGGAAGCGGAAATGAGAGGTCAGGTCTCCTTTCGCCCGAGGTCACGTTAAGCCCCGCGCAGTTATACAGTTGTAGTTCAACTAGTTATACTAGTTACGTCCACACACAACACATTCTGTGATTAAGTGTGATTAAGCGTGATTAGGCATTATTCTTTATTGAGTTCTAGTTCGAAACGATGCCCAAACCCGCGTTTCGTTATACAATGTTTCGTTATATGACGTATCGTTGGTAAACAAGTAGACCCTGGCTAAGATAATACTAATTTAGAACTTCCCTCAAAAAGGAAGGGCGTGAAAATGGCTTTTAGTGGGAAAATAACAACCATTAGTTGTCAAATCGACTTAAGTGATTGCAATCACCCAAGTAATAGTTTAATTTTTAGACCCTTTTACCGAATGGTCGTATGTTTTGTGCTGCACAATGATTGAACCAGTTTAATTTTTTCCATTACAAGTACCGGTAGTGGGTTATTGATGTAGACAAATGCTCATGTACCAGTTACACCCAAGCTCATTTTATGTATGTTATTACCAAAGAAAAAAAGATGTCAGTCAGTCACTCAATAGAGTCTGACAGTGAAGTTTAGAAGGTAATCGGGTTTCGTTGCATAATTTGAAGACTAGGTACTGCTAATGTTTAAATTTCACAGATACCATATTTGCCGCAGTATTTTCGGAAGAGACTTGCGCAAAAACTAAAAATTAAGCGGTCAAAACAGCACGTCCATTCGGACATATGGGACTACTATGACTATACCATGGTACAGGACATTTCTAGAATAACTCCACACATCTTACCAACAATTTTATGTTGCATTTCTGACAGGAAGACTAAAAATAAACTTTCTAACAAAATCTACTGTTAGATCTAGATTTAAGTTCGTGCCATTGCATCACTATTCACTAAAAAGTAAAAGAAGGGACAGACCGTTACTTACGGAGCTAGCTGCCGCAATTTCGTATTACACCGCATATCGTGGTAGGGGTAAATGTAGGATACCAAATATGCCTGCGATACAGTACTAGCTTAAAAATCTGCTAAATTGCAATCATTTTTAAGGTAAACTTCCTGTAAATTTATAAGAATATTGATGAATTTGGTAGCAGTTTGTAGAAAAAATAGTGTTCCACAAGAAAATTATGATTATTTTGTTTGGTCCGTTTGGATTTTTTTTTTTCCCTCTATGAAATGTCAAAGTTGGGGGTGCGGCCCATGCGGCCTTATCGCCGGCAAATACGGTAGGACATACATGACATATTCATAATTCCTGTAAAGTTCTACAGAATTTGATGCTGGCTGCAAAAGGGACAATGGTATCTTTAAAGGACATTAGGACTCCATAGATCACAAATGTCTGGTGAAAAAGCTCTTACTGTTTGATATGTCCACACTCAAAATGATACTTTGAAATACTGAATATGGTGTATATTGCAAGGATTTGCGTCATTTGCGAGCTCAAGTGCTTTTACTTGTAAAGATGTTTTGGTACATCAAAAATAATGATTTGTGAAAACTCTGGTGGAATCTCAGCAAATAAAATAAATACATATTTAATTAGACTGGATGTAGCAATATGAAAGCTTTTCACCATTGTTTTAAATTTTGCAGCCAGCCCAGGGTACAATCATGGTGAATTGCTCACATCAATATTTGGGTTTAGGCCTACCGGTATAAATAAAAGAAACCCTGCAATAATCCATAGTCTTATAAAAGATCTGTTGCAGGCCAAAACAAAATCCTTGTAATCCTATCTATGCACTATTTAACTAGCCACACACTTTGCTGTACTAATAAATATTTTACAAGGTCATTTTCAAGGTGACAAACCATCTGTGGTTCATCAATATGTCATGTTACATGTATAACTCAAGTTGTCATTAACAAATGAAATACTGTCAACATCCAGACTCAGTATTCCATACATTAAATCTAAATCTAAATCTAAGTCATGTGGTCATGTGGTAGTGTAGAAATTTTATTGTAAACCAAAGTATTTAGAGATACCATACGTGTGAAAGTTGTAAACATGTAGTCAGAGATCTGATTGGGGGTCACACGATTATATTCACTGACCACAATCCCTTGGCCCACCTACAGACTGCAAATCTTGGAGGTACCGAACAACGATCGATGGCTCAGTTTGCCCCGTTCGATCTAGATGTTCGATACAGACCAGGGAAGACAAATAAATGTGTTGATGCACTCCCCGGCCCCCCACTCAGTGTTATTTAGGGTACGCATATGTGTGCTTTAAGCGACCCCCCCCCCCCCCCCCCCCTTTTCAGCAAAAGTCTGGTGTGTAAATTCAATACGGGTCGACCTTTTTCTTTTGTTACGAAAAGGACATTTTGGTAACACGCATGGGGTCCGTCCATTCTCAGAGTGGGGAGGCCGGGATGCACTCAGCAGATACCCTGATGTTACAAGAGATAATAAGGACATTATAGTCAGCATACAGACGGTCATGCAAGGGAGTGCTGTGCCAACTGAACTGAAGACAGATGAGAGGGTTAAGTCAGACCAGAGCAAGCAATTTCTTCCCGGAATCTTTCCGTTATTTAGTATAGAGGAACTAGCGAATTTACAGGAACAGGATGGAGCATTACATCAAGTGAAGGAGTGTCTCAGGATGGAGCATTATATCAAGTGAAGGAGTGTCTCAGGATGGAGCATCCCAAAATTCTCTCGAATAACCCCACTTCTAAAGGAACTACACTGGTTGCCAGTTCGCCAGAGAATCACATTTAAAATATTAATGATAGTCTACAAAGCTCTAAATGGTCAAACTCCTAGTTACGTTACTGAATTATTGTATATCAAGTCTCAAACTCATGGTTGTAACCTTGTAGTACACAAGACACATTTATGTTGCAAATACCCCCATATAAAACCAAAGTAACCCTCGGGGACCGGTCATTTCTTTGTGCTGCCCCTAGATTATGGAACAAATTACCACTAGAAATAAGGAAAGCCCCCATCACTAGATAATTTTAAATAAAAACTGAAAACTCACTTGTTCGTATAGTAGACTACGTACATGTAAAGCACAGCATTTACTAGACCGAATTTTTCTGTCTCTTTCGTTCGTTAGCCTCTGATTTGGGTAGGGTCGGCTCTCTCTTTAGAGACAGAACAGCCCTATACGCTGAAAAACTGTGCATGTCATTACGAACTCGTAGCTCGTGCAGTTTTTCCATTATAATCATTATGCCTTCGGCGTAGACTAGAAGGGATGAGATTTAGATGACGTCATGCGCAGCGAGAGTTTTAAACCACCGCTGCAAGATTTTTATCATGGATGTCGATTTTGACCCATAATTTCCTAAAAAGGGAGCATTAAACAGATTATTTCAGTCAAGTTGGTAAGTGGAACCAAAGAAGTTAAACCTACATGTAGACCTAATTGTCAAAATGAAATGCACCGGATATGCATCCTGTGAAATATGGAATTTGGCCGGTAGTTTTGCCAAGTTTGGTGTAACGTTTCTTTACACAAAGCGTGAACACTAAAGCGTATAGGGCTGTTTTGTCTCTAAAGAGAGAGCCGACCCTACCCAAATCAGAGGCTCACGAACGAAAGAGACAGAAAAATTCGGTCTAAGAATTTACGAGCTCTTGTAGCGCAGTAGAATATATCCACATACTTATTGCGCTTTATACAAATAAATATTATTATTGTGGTATTGTAGAAATTTCCTTTTTGATTGTAAACCAAAGTATTTAGAGCTACCATACGTGTGAAAGTTTCGCTTACGATATTATTTTTCGATACTATCTTAAAAGATAGATAAATTTATATAAAACGAAATAAATGTATTTTTAAAAAATACAAAAATGAGAGATATAACACGTGCCGTAAAGTATTTTGGTGACAATAGTCAAATTACTGACTAATCGCCAATAAACCAAAACACAACAACAACAACAGTTGTAAACATATAGTCAGAGACTGCATCACTGAAAAGGTCTTGTTGCATGTTGCAGCGCTAGCTAGCTAGCTACATGTATACATTCAGTGACATTTGCTGAGTTTGTAGTTCTCCCAATCTTGATACTTTGGCAATATCGTGAAATAGGCCCCGCAACTTACCGTCTTGTAAACAATTACAAATCATCTTAGACTTCTAACTTCAGTCTTCAGCCAACATTTTCATGACGGACAGCAATAAAAGGGAGATAAAAGTGAGTTAAAAAGGGGGTTGAAAGGGACTTATTTTTTAAATAATAATTAGGAGGGGGAGGCACGTAGCCACGGGGGGGGGGGGGGGGGCTGGCCCCCCCCAAAAAAAAAATTAAAAGAGGAAAAATATTTAACTAAAAGATAAATTTAAAGAGAGGGGGGGGGGGCCCCCCAAAAAAAAAAAAAAAAAAAAAAGATAAATTCAAAGAGAGGGGGCCATACTATTTATTTATAAAAAGGAAAATATTAAAAATGGAAAAATATTAAAAAAGGTAAAATATTAAAAAAGGAAAAATATTGAAATAGGGTCTAAAAGATCAATTTAATCATTTAAATGTAACCCTTTATAATCATTTGCTAGCTCTATTTATTAAATCTCAAAACACCCCCTAAATTATACTTCGGTGTAAGAAGCCCCACTACCGTGCTGTCCGTCTTGAAAATGCATAGGATGGGGCCTTGTTCACGAGTATACAGTATAGTCGTGATACAGGCCCCATGTCCGTGTTGTAGAAAATGCAACGCCGTTGCGCGGGGCCTATATCACGAGTATATATAGCGAGTTGAATAGGAGACTCGCTAATATATACTCGTGATACAGGCCCCGCTGCTGTGTTGAATTGTGCGCGATGCCGTAGCGCGGGGCCTATATAACGAGTATATAAGTATAGTCGTGATACAGGCCCCGCTGCTGTGTTGAAGTGCGCGCGATGCCGTTGCGCGGGGCTTAGATCACGAGTATATATAGTGAGTTGGCTGAAGTTAGAAGCCTAGTATAAAATTATAATCGATTCAAAACAGTTGCGGGGCCTATATCACGAGTATGCCGATACTTTGTGACACCTTTTATTTGTTTTTAATTATACAGTGCGTCCCGGAAAAAAGAAACTTTAAAGGAAAAACATAGCTTTAAAAATCAATGAATAAAAAAACACACACAAACAAACACATGAACGCACAGTCATACAATGCATAATGTACGATGTAGTCACACTCACAGCTCAGACACAGCATAGGCTAAACATGACAGTAATTTAGATATGTGGGACCAGAATCACAGCAGCACCAGAAAATGCATGAATATACTTACTGGTTTCAAAAACTGAATGAAAGACGTAAAACCAGGTACATTTTCCTCCTCATTATTTCTGTCGACCTAGATATGGTGAAGTTACTAAAGAAACTTGAAATTAAAGATAGAACTGTCCGAAATTAGAAATTCCGCTTTCTGACTCTCGTAAAGTAGCAGAATAGAAGCCGGACGATTCGAGGGTAACGTAACCAATCCTGTATAGAGTCAATGCTAGCTAGCATAGCGCGAGCACTGCATCCTTAACTTGCTGAGAGTGGTATAACCAGTCACCCCCCCCCCCCCCTCCCCTCCCCCCTCCCTCCTCCGCGAAGCGCGGAAGCTTTCACATTTCAATTAATTATTAGAGAAAGAAGACGATTCGTTGTACCGTTCCCCAAAATAATCCTCGTCTGAATTACGTTTACCCCCCCCCCCCTTCCCGCGCGAAGCGCGGAAGCTTTCACGTTTCATTAAATCATTAGAGAAAGAAGACGATTCGTTGTTCCGTTCCCAAAAATAATCCTCGTCTAAATTATGTTACCCCCCCCCCCCCTCCCGCGCGAAGCGCTTAAGCTTTTACGTTTCATTAAATTATTAGAGAAAGAAGACGATTCGTTGTACCGCTCTCGGAAATAATCCTCGTATGAATTTATTTTTCCCCCTCCCGCGCGAAGCGCGGAAGCTTATATGTTTCA